>CM053621.1:26660741-26693238 GCA_028646535.1 Procyon lotor | reverse complement strand
AAATTCCACATATGAGTGAGATCGTATGGTATTTATCTTTCTCTGACTAACTTACTTCACATGTCCAGGTTATACTCTCTAGGTCCATCCACGCTGTTGCAAGTGGGAGAAAACACAGAATATTTCACAAATGTACGTGTCATCCTTGTGCCGGGCCCATGCTAATCTTGTCCGTACCGTTCCAATTTTATTCATTCATTCATTCATTCATTCATTCATTCAGAGTGCAGATGCGTGGTGGGGGAGAGGGAGAGAGAGAATCTTAAGCAGGCTCCACGCCCAGCCTACTTGGGGCTTGATCTCATGAGCTTGAGATCATGAGCTGAAATCAAGAGCTGGATGGTTAACTCAGCCATCCGGGTGCCGCAGTATTGTTCCGATTGTAGTATATGTATTGCCAAAGTAAGCACGAACATTTTCATTACTCTAAAAAACCCCACTGTACCCATTAGCAGTCATCCCCTATACCCCTATCCTGAGCCCCTGTAATCACTAATCTGTATTCTGTCTATATGGACATCATCTGTTCTGGACATTTCGTAGCAATGGAATCATACAATATGTGGGTTTTTCTTTCACTTAGCGTAATGTTTTCAGGGTTCCTCCATGTTGTAGTATGTATTAGCACCCCATTCCTTTTTATTGCCGAATTAATATTCCATTGTATGGGTATACCATATTTTGTTCATTTATCAGTTGATGGACACTTGAATTGTTTCACTTGGGGGTGTTGTAAATAATGCCGCTGATAAAAATTCATGTATGTGTTTTTATGTAGACCTGTCTTTTCAGGTCTCTTGGGGATATACCTAAGTGGAGAATTTCTGAGTCATGTACTACTCTGTGTTCAACATTTTGCTGAACTGCCAAACTGTTTTCCAAGGGGGCCGAACCATTTTACAATCCTACGAGTAAAGCCTAAGTGTTCTGATTTCTCTGCATCCTCACCAGTACTTGATATTGTCATATTTACTTCAGTCATCCTAATGGGTAAGAAGTAGTATCTGACTGGTTTTGATCTGCGTTTCTCTGATGACTAATGATATTGAGAATCTTTTCATGTATTTTCCATTTAAATGTTTTGAGAAAAATCTCTTCAAATCCTTTGCCCATTTTTAAATTGATGGCCTTTTAGTTACTGATTTTTAGGAGTTTAAAAAACATTTTTATTGAAATATACAATGTTATGTTAGTTTCCGGTGTGCAATTATTCAGTAGTTCTGTACATTACTCATTGCTCACCATGATAAGTATAGTCACCATCTGTCACCAAACATACTTTTCATCTCTGTGACTTTTTGTTTTATAGCTAGAAGTTCATACCTCTTAATCCCCTTTATCTTTTAAAAAAAAAATTCTCTTTATCTACATATAGATATAAGGATATCTGTATCTTGTATCCCTATAGATAAAAGGGACTGTAGGGTTTTTTTTTTTTTATGTATTCTGTATACAAGTCCCTTATCAGATAATTTCCAATAGTTTTGAAGTGTTCTGTAGTTGCTTTTTACTTGATAGTGGCCTCTGAAACACAAAACTTTTTAATTTTGATCAAGTACAGTTTCTATGTTCTTCTTTGTCACTTATGCTTTTCACATCATCTCTAAGTAACCATTACCAAACCCAAGACCAGAAAGACTCACACCTATATATTCTCTCTGTAAGAGTTCTATAGTTTTAACTCTTGCATTAACTTTGCATGATCTCTTTTGTATTAATTATTATGTACAGTGTGAGGTAAGGCTCCACGTTTGTTCCTTTGCATGTGGATATTCAGTTGTCCTGGCACCGTTTGTTGAAAAGACTATTCTCTCATTAAGTTATTGTAGACTTCCAGTTCTATTTCATTGACCTATGTATGTCCAGCCTTATGCCGGTCCCACACCATCTTGATTACCATAGCTTGGTTGTAAGTTTTGAAATTGGTTAAGTGTGAATCTCCATCTTTGTTATTTTTCTCTCAAGATTGTTTGGGCTTCTGGGTCCACTGAATTTCCATACAAATTTTAGGATCAGCTTGTCAATTTAGGCCAAAAAAACCCACCACCGCCACTAGCAAAAACAACCCCCCAAAAACCCTAAACCTCAAAAAACTGAAACCCAGCAGAAATTTGGAAAGGGATGGCATTGGGTAGATGCCATCTTATTTTAAGTGGTCTACCAAGTCTTTACTATTGATTGCGTTCAACTTCTGAAAGTTCTCAGTTATTGGGAGTATTCAATAAAAATTGAATAAATAAAAAATTGAATAAATTTATTCAATAAAAATTGAAGTTTTTTATCTTGGGGGATGGATCAGTGCACATCTGAAACTGGATTATTTGGAGAAACACCAAACTGGCACGTTCTATATATTGAAGCCCTTCCCTGGTTTTGTTATTAAAAATGCATATGTGGCATCCTCTGGTCAGTGTATTGGCTTTGAGGGTTTTTTTCAGAACTCTTTACACCAGTGTTTTGAGATCGACGAAAATGTGATAACATGAAGACAAGGAGAATCTGTGAAAAACCGGGTTCTTCAGGATCTTGGCCGTATATTAGGAGGGTGTGAAAGGCATTGGTAGTTTTAGCAGGGGGTAAATGGTGCTGTGGTTGCTTCCCCACAACCCCAACCCCCACCCCTCCACTGCCCTCATCTTGAGGATGGAATTGTCTTAGAAAGCCCAAAAGCCCTTTGTAAGAAATTGAGGTGTTTTCCTGTCAGCTCAGTCCAACAGTGTTCTCTTACTATGCATAAGGAGCAGAGCTAGGTGCCGCAGGGGGTGGAAATTAGAGGAAGACCTCCTTGTACTCTTTCATCAGCCTCCAGATAGATAGATCAGTCTTCCTGCCTCTTCCCAGTCCTTCTCATTTCGACTCCAGTGCCAGAGTTTATAGCTTCCTAAAGAAGGCCGATCTGATCCTGTTTGGCTCCCCCGTTGCCCACAGGGTAAAGTCTGGATTCCGGAGCAGTCGCAGGTGAGACTTTTTCTAGTCCGGCCTTTGCTCTTTCTCTTCCTCCTAAACAAAACAACCCTTAGAAGCACACCCTTGGCCCTGAATGCATCGTGCCTCTCCATCATGTCCTTGTCCACGTTCCTCATCCACGTAGAGTGACCTCCCCCAGCACCTCCTGCTTGGCAGGGACTAGTCCTCCCTTCTCATCTTCCTACAGTAGGGTCTGCATAACCTCATTTGTATTCTGCGTGTCCTTGCCTTTGCTGCTGCCAGAGGTGAGAGGCAGAGAATCCAGTACCACTCTTCCGTGGCACAGGGCCTGGCCAAAGCAATTCCAATGCTATTTTAAATGAATGAGGTAGAGGACCTGCTCAAAGGACCTGATAATCTAATGAGCTGGGAAGATGTTTAAAGGCCTGAAAATCCCTAAGACATGACTGGATGTAAAACCGTGTATTGTGTGGCTCAACTCCGAGGTTTCTCTGGACCGGGTGTGGTACAAATATAAATCTGTCCAGGTTGACTCTGCCACAGAGCTTAGTATTTCCATGCACTTTCTAGGTTCATTGAGGTGTTTTCTGTGGCTCTACCTTGTTCCGTAAAGCTCCCGGCAGAGTATCTATGTGACAAGGGGGCTGATGTGTGGTGACGCAGGACAGAAATATGCATCAATTAGTGGTGAAAACAAGAAAGTGGACTGTTCTGTTTTATAGGCCCAGTCATGTCCTAACAGATTTTTAAAAACTATTCCCTGTATGTCATGAGATACCTAGCACGCTGTGTTTGCTTATTATCTAGCTTTGGTGCACATGTTGTTCATAGACAGGGGTCCTTCTAGTGTAACTGCCCTTTGTAATGGCCATAAGATGTTCATTTGCGCCTAAAATAGTATAGTCTCCCCATCCCCACCTCAGTTTCTTTACCTTACCAAAAATACGGTAATTATCTGTTATAGTTCAGACTTGAGGATCACCTTTAACTCCTGAATAGAAAGAGAAAAGGGTAAATTATTTTACTTATTCTTATAGTAAACTTAGCTTTTGTTGTATAATGACTTTATAAAATTTCACTGGTTGGAAACTTTTTTGTGTTTTGGTCTTTGTGCATTCTAAGTAGAGGTGTCTTAAGACGGTAATGATGAAAATTGTACCAGTGGCTAACTCAGGTTTTTTTTTTTTTTTTTTAAAGATTTTATTTATTTTGACAGAGAGAGAGAGAGATCACACGTAGGCAGAGAGGCAGGCAGAGAGAGGGGGAAGCAGGCTCCCTGCTGAGCAGAGAGCCTGATGCGGGGCTCGATCCCAGGACCCTGAGATCATGACCTGAGCCGAAGGCAGAGGCTTTAACCCACTGAGCCACCCAGGCATCCCGCTAACTCAGGTTTTGTCCAAAAAGACCTTTACTTCATCTTGGTTCTTTTTCTTTCCTTTTTTTTTTTTTTTTTTTAACACTTCATCTTGGTTCTTAAAAGGTCCTTTTTGCTGGGTAGAGAGCTAGAGAGCTAGAGAGTTCTAGGTTAGCAGTTATTTTCTTGAAGATGTTCTGTGGTCTTCTGACTTCCCCCGTTGCTTTGGAGAAGTCCTTTGTCAGTACTCGGAAATGAGCAATCGTTCCTTTTTTGTGGCCACGTGTAAGATTTTTCTTTTTGTCTTTGGTTTCCTGCAGTGTCACCATGATATACCCCGAAGTGTGTTCCTTTTATTTATTCTGCTTGGGCTTTCTGATTTTATGGGTTGGTGTTTCTCATCACTTCTTGAAAATTCCCCAGTCAGCATCTCTCTCATTGTTTCCCCATCCTCTCTTAACTCTCCTCCCTCTGAGACTCCGGGTAAACTTAATGCTGAGTTTCTCACTGTTTTATTTTGCCTTTTCCCCCCTAATTTCTTAAGGTATAAAGTTGGATTTTTCATGTGCATCTTTTATAATAAAATTTTGTGTATATAACATTTTATGGATAACTGTCATGACCTCTGGTTATTTGAAAAGGTGCAAATTTGTTTTTTGTGTATTTCATCACAAGAAGCTAGCTAATGGAGATTTGTTTTTTCAGAATTCCTATTTTTAAAAAAAATTTTTTTTATTATTAACATATACTGTATTATTTGCCCCAGGGCAAATGTCTATGAATCGTCAGGCTTACACATTTCACAGCACTCACCATAGCACATACCCTCCCCAATGTCCATAACCCAGCCACCCTATCCCTACCCCCCACCTCCCAGCCACCCTTAGTTCTATTCAGTTTGATTGGAAACATAGACTATTCAATAGCTTGAGTTGAAAATTTCAACTCAGATTGGTTAAGGACACTCTTTGGACATTGAGACACACAATAGAAGATACTTTATAAACATTCTGTTACAATTTTTCTTTTTCTTTTTTTTTTTTTTTAAAGATTTTATTTATTTGACAGAGAGAAACACAAGGAGAGAGGGAACACAAGCAGAGGGAATGGTAGCAGGAGAAGCAGGCTTCCTGCTGAGCAGAGAGCCGGATGCGGGGCTCGATCCCAGGACCCTGGGATCTGACCTGGGCCGAAGGCAGACGCTTAACGACTTAACCACTCAGGCGCCCCTGTTACAATTTTTCTTAGTGACTTAGATTTGTTAGTGATGTTTGAGAAATTGTAGAAGTGCAGCTAAAATTAGAGTTGGTGTTGATTTCTTAATGTGTCTACCTTTAAGAAAAGTCCTTTGCCCACTTTTACAGTATGGGTATCAAATCCCAGAAAGTGACCAAATTTCAGTTTTCAGATATGACCCCATTGCCCTTTACATTATTAGAAAAATAGAGAGACAGTTTTTAAATTTCCTTCTAAGTACTACTTTCACTGAATTCCACAGATTTTTGATATGTTAATTTAAGATTTTTCTTTCAGTTCTAAATGTTCTTTAATTTCCCTTAACACGTTCCCTTTCACCCATGAATTATTGACAAGTGTGGTGTTTCCTCTGCACATGTTTGGTGAGTTTCCTGTTATCTTTTTGTATTGCTTTGTAGTTGAATTCTGTTATGATCAGAGAACATAATTATACAATTTAAGTTCTTTTCGTTTGTTATAATTTTTTTATGAAGGTTCCATGTGTGATGAGAAGAATGTGTCTACTGCTGTGCTTGTGCGGGGTGTTGGGGAAATGTCAGTTTGATACAGTTGGTTGATGGCATGCGGTCCTTTCTGTCTACCAGTTCTGTCGATTACTGGGGGAAGTGCTGAAGTCTCCAGCTGTAATTTTGGATTTTTCTATTTTTCTTTTCAATTTTGTCAGTTTTTTGCTGCCATGTGTTTTTGAAGCTCTGTTGTGAGATGCATACACATTGAGGATTGTTATGTCTTCTAGGCAAGTTAACCCTTGCCCCATTATGGAATGTCCCTCTTTATCCCCTTTGGTTTTCTTTGTTCTGAAGTCCACCTTGTCGAATGTAAATGGAGCCACGCCAGGTTTTTTTATGATCAGTGTTCTCATGGCGTATCTGTCTTTTCCCCCAGGTGAGTGGCAATTTTCCTTATCCTTTGTATGCTGCGTAGTTTGGGATTATATCCTGAGCATTTTGAATGTTCTGTTATGAGGCTCTGCATCTTGTTCCAATCCTGTGGCGAATGTGGATGTTTTTGTTTTAGCAGGCGTTGACCTAGCTGGGTTCAGGGCGTGTATTCCAAAAGGCCCTTCTGCGGGTCATGGTGTCGGTGTCAGATCTGTGTTCATAAGCTTGGCAGTGTTATTTGTCTGTGACCTGTGCGCCACTGGTGGCCGCCTGGAGCTTGGCCGGTGGTCTGGCCCGCCGTAGTTCAGGTGTACTGTATAGGACGTGTGTATTTTGAAAGTTATCACTAGTAGTCCAGAATCAAGGCTTGAGATTTTCTTGGTCACCCAACTCAGTTCCTACCCCCAGCCTGCTGCCTTTCAAGGGCTAGCCCCTACTGAGATACCCTTTGCCAGGATCCCATCCTTGGCAGTTAGCAGATCCTAGTCCTCATCCCCCAAAGTCTTAGCAAATGACTGCAGGGCAAAAGCAGCTGGACTTCTTCATTCCCTCTGGGGCGAGTACTGACTTGAATCTCAGTTCGATCCATCCTCACTACCTTGTTAGCTACTTGAGGCTTTGAAGAAGATGCTTTTCATATTCAGCTTTTACGGTCTCCAGCAGACCGACTGACCTCATCTGCTGTTACCAGGGGCTGGAAATACTGACGGTTTTTAGTATTCTCCGCTCTGTGAATGAGAGGTTGTTATGGATGGTGTTTTGACCCTCCCGTATTCATATGTGAAAATCTCTGCCCCCCCTGTGCCTCAGAACGTGGTTTCCCATTTAGAAATGGGATCATTGCAGATGCACTTAGTTGAGATGAAGTCCTCCTGGAGTAGGGTGGTTCCCTAATCCAGTTGGTGCCCTTATCAAATGGGGAAATTTGGATGCAGATGAGCAGAAAGGGAGGGTGCCATGTCTCCATGAAGGTGGAGGTGACGAGATGCCTCGTCAGTCCTCCGAGAACAGCGGAGAGTGGCAGCAAACCACCAGAAGCTAGAAGAAAGATGTGCAACAGATTTTCCTTCACAACCCTCTAAGGAGCCATCCCCACTGGCACCTTGATCTCAGATATCTAGTCTCCAGAAACATGAGACAAATTTTCTGTGGTTTAAGGCCACCCAGCACCTAGTACTTTGTGATGGCAGCTCTCGCAAACCAATGAAGAGATGTTGGTTTCTCTAAAGTTGAGATCTTTAAGAAAACCTATCCTTTTTAGGTCCTGAAGTTTAAGTACCTGGCCCATTGCCTGTACATGGTAGGTAGGCACTTGAGAAATATTTATTGTTCTTTCTACTATAATGGAATACTTCTGTTCCCGAAAACGCCTGCATTCTGCAAATGATGCACTAAAAATAGTGTCTTATAAGAGAAAAATAAGGTTGTGGCAGAGCACTCAAAACCTACACGGCTTGGTAGCTACTAGCAAAAGCCATAATTGGTGCCCCGGGCGACTGATTCCCTGGACCACTTCGACAAACATCTCAGTGTGGCTGGCTGTTACTAAAATGGATACTAAAAGTGGACAAGAACAGCCAAGGGGAAATTCTAGCCATGCTTGCATTGGTGCATGAGTGTTGAGTTCTGAGCGGGAGGGGCTACCAGTGCCACAACCTAACCGAGAGAGGCCACCCGTCCGGGGAGTGAGGCCTGCATGCGGACTCCCTTTTGCTGCTCGCTTCAAATACAGCTTCTTGCTAAGGCCAAGTTAGGTGAGGGCTTGGTTTTTTTTCTTGCCTGAGATATCACGTAATTCCATTCCCTCCACTTCTTTGCTTTGGAAACTCAGCTCAACAAATGAATCAGCAAGACTTCCATGCTGTGGTGATGTCATTGCCGCTTACCAATCAAACATGAGCTCATCGGTGTTACAGAAACTCCCAGCAGAACAGATGGTATTTGAATTGAATTCCCCTTTGTAGTCTTCAGATTCACCTGTTAGTCTCCTGTGCAGCTGCTTCTATTAATGTGACTTAAAAGACAGGGATTTAGTCAGAGCTCTAAGTATTTAAAAATTAGTTGTGGAGTTATTTAAAAATTGATAGAAGTGTAGCCCTCAACTAACTTGTTCAGTTTTAACACACTCAATTAATGGGAGATATTCTCTTTATGATCTATAAAGCTGTTCATTATTCTTACAAAAGGGATTATTTATGAATTTTTAGTTTTTTTTTTTTTTTTTTTACTTATTGTAATTTATTATTCTTTTGCTATTTTATTTAACTGAGTGTGTGTGCACACAGAAGACAGGATTCCAACAACTGACGGGGGATCCTGCAAGCTTCCCACCTAACTTACTCTCATTTTCAACCTCTGGGTGAATTTTTATTTTGGTCCTATTTGTGTTTCTAGTGTTTTTAATCTGCTGTCCTGAAATACTTAAGGTTACTTTTAGGTAACCATTACTAGATTTTTAATTTGGAGCTATTATATATATGTTTTCAAATAATGTTTTCCAGTTATTTTTAATCTTGTGCGTGACTATCAACTGGGTCATTAATGACAGAATTTGACTTTTGTTACCTGTTATTTTTCTTCTAAGATTTACTTATGAGAGAGAGAGAGAACTCATGGAGGTAGGAGGAGCAAAGGGGGAGGGAGAGAAAGTCTTAAGCAGACTCCTTGCTGAGTGTGAAGCCCAACTCGGAACTTGATCTCATGGCTCTGAAATCAACAGCTGAGCCAAATCCAAGAGTCAGACACTTAAGTGACTGTGCCACACAGGCATCCCTGTTAACTGTTATTTTTGAAAATTCAGATTAACGTATTACAATGTAGAAAGACTATCAAAGCCTTAATATTTAGACTGCAAAGCTTTTTTTTTTAGCACATTAACTATAATCAATTCATAATTGAAAAAATTGGCTCACCTAAATTTAACCTGGGGTTATATACTTGGCTTTTTTTTTTTAATTAAGAAATACAGGAGAGTGTACAGCATACCTTGGAGTAGATTGTTTTAAATGAAGAAAATGTCTTCAACATGGGGAGAAAGGAAATCAAACTCCTGAGCTTGGCATGACATGATTTTTGCATGAGAATTTTAGGAATGAGATTGCAAAAAGCCTCAAAATTTGGATGCCTTTTCTGCAGGGCTCTGGCAATTTGGTAATAATTTAATGTCATTATAGGGTGTTTGCTTTGTTGTATTTTATTGAATTTTGGGGGAGTAAATTCCAGGGCAGTCTTTGTTTTCGAAACACAATACGTCTTTGTGGTGGTAGTACTGTCTGTATTCTCTCCTTTTTTTTTTTTTTTTTAAGATTTTATTTATTTATTTGACAGAGGGAGAGAGATCACAAATATTCAGAGAAGCAGGCAGAGGGAGGGGGGAAGCAGGCTCTCCGCTGAGCAGAGAGCCCGATGTGGGGCTGGATCCCAGGACCCTGAGATCATGACCTGAGCCGAAGGCAGAGGCTTTAACCCACTGAGCCACCCAGGCGCCCCTGTATTCTCTCCTAATTGCTGTAGCCAGAGCTGAAAACAGAGATTGGCTTTGCAAGAAGAAGAGAGGAACTTTGACAGTTATTGAGAATGCCAAGACTGAAGGCAGCTTTAAATTTGATTAATTCGTAATTCACTTTTGGAAATGTTTTCTGTGTATCGGGATTTCCAGGATTGCCAAAGCTTGTAACTCTGGAAGTAGGAAGGAGTGGAGAGTAACAAGCTTATGTTTTTAGTGTGCAGCTTTCCCTCCTCACCTTTTTTGAGCAGGAGGTTATTGGAACGCCATGTTTGGTCTCCTTTTTCTTCATTCTCCTCTTGTTCTTTCCTCTGCCAGTGCCCACTGCAGCCTCCCACTAGAGTGACTGAGGGCGGTGCGCGAGGGACCACAGGACTGAAACCATCTGGGGAGGCTCTAGTATTTGTATTTCCAGTATCTGAGATGTGGGTAATACCAGCCCTCATGGTAGAGCGAGGCCTAGACTGTTGAGTCCCGTTTTTCCTCTGGCTGCATTCTGGGGAGTTTCCAGGAGCAGAGTTAGGGACCTCTGACCTTTTGTTCCTAAGGAAGACAGAATTCGGTGCCCATGAACCTCCGGTCACATTTCTGTCACCTGACCAATAGTGTGTTTCATGTGTGCTCCTGCATAAAGACACTGTATCTAGTATGTATTAATAATTAATAGTGGATAATAATGCTGATTCATTAGCATTTAACTTGTGGCTAACAGTGCTCTAAGTCAGGCCTGAATGAAGCTGGTCTAATTACATGTACTTTTTCCACGGGGCACATCCTAGCCTTCTTGAGCTTAGGACCACTAGGTAGCACTTCAACACTAGGGGCTGTTTTAAAGAGCAAAATCACCAAAAAAAATCCCACAGAAATATGGAAAAGGCATCACTAAATAGACTGCAAAAAGGATACTCGTTTGTAGCATGAGCGTTGAAACAAGAAGGCAAAATGCCACCTCATTCAGCCACAGCTAGGAGTGTGGACACTGGGATACTCAAATATTTTGTTGGTTTGCACATGTATGTCAATGACCGGGAAAGTGCTGGCGTATTAATTTCAAGGTGACAAGTAGAATTTTTTCAAAGATTTTATTTATTTGTTGGAGCATGAGAGAGGGAGTGAGCGCGTGGGATTGGGGAGGAGGGTAGGAGCAGGGGGAGAAGGAGAGGGAGAATCTTAAGCAGCCTCTGTGCTTAGTGTGGAGACTGACTTGGAGCTCAGTCTCATGACCCTGATATGCCCTGAGCCAAAATTCAAGAGTCGGATGCCCAGCCAACTAAACCCCCAGGCGCCCCACAAGTAAATTTTTTTTTTTTAAAGATTTTATTTATTTATTTGACAGAGAGAAATCACAAGAAGGCAGAGAGGCAGGCAGAGAGAGAGGGGGAAACAGGCTCCCCGCTGAGCAGAGAGCCCGAGCTCAATCCCAGGACTCTGAGATCATGACCAGAGCCAAAGGCAGAAGCTTTAATCCACCGAGCCACCAGGCGCCCCATAATTTTTTTTTTTTTTTTAAAGTAAATGCTCCTCCCAGCATGGGGCTTGAATTCATGATCTTGATATGGAGAGTCACATGTTCTACTGACTGACCCAACTAGGCACCCCAGTAAATTTTACCAAGTTCAACAAATTCACAAATACAGAATTCATGACTAATGAGGACCAACTATAGTTGCACGACTAGGACTGGGTCCTGACCCCACCATGCAATACACGTTTTGTTATCTTAAGCAACTTAACCTCTCTGTGTCTGTTTTTATATTTGTAAATTGGGGATAAATATTACCTACATCAGAAGTTAATGAATTTAAGTAAGTAAAGTTGCTATTGTATTGCCAAATACACAGTAAGTCTTTGATAATTAGTGGTGTGTAGTAATTAGTAAGATAAGTGAATACCGATAGCAACTCTCTTCATCAAATACCTATTCTGATGCTCATGATAACCCTGAAAAGGAACTATTATCTCTGTGGTACCGATGAGAAAAATGGGGGCCCAGAGAGGTTGAATAGTTTACTCCTTGTCATCCATCTGCTAAATAGCTGAGCTGCAGTTTGAGCCCAGGGCATGATAATTTTGAGTGAAGAAAGATTATATATGACATCAGGTCCTTAGTGATCCAGCTGGGATCTGTCCATCCGGGTGAAGGGCAGAGGTGGTCAGGCAGGACTATGTTGAAAGGGCCCAGAGTAGGAGAAATCAGGGTGAGACGGAGCCCAGAGTGATCCATGTAACAAGTCTTGGGCTGCGAAGGCGTAGAATTGTGACATAGATTGGGACAGAGGCCAAGGGACGCTCCAAAGAATAGAGGCCTTAGCTAGGGTTCAGGTGGCATGAGGGTGTGGGCAGAGTACACTTATATCTGAGGGAGGTGATGAATTGGAGACTTTTGGATCACGGTTGTAGCTGTCCGGAACCAGGCTTGTAAAGAACACTTATAATTGCTTCTCTATATGTATTTCTGACGTTCCTAGGTCCTCCTGTCTGTAGAAAAGTGAGCACTTAGGGAAAGCTCTTTGTTTCTCAAGTGCTCCAGATGACTGGCTTAAAAGGTGTTTTCCTCAGTCTTCTCCCAGAGATGGGTCCTTTCTGGGGATGGTTTTGGCGAAGGGCTTCCCGTAGCCACACAGTTCGTATTTGTAGGGAGAGTGAATTGGGAACCATTGCAGTTCTCAGAGCCCTAAAGCGTCTGGCGCTTTGATAAGTAAAGACCTCCCAGAGGCAGTTTCCACCCTCCCCTCCAACAGTGACACAGAGATTTTTCTGAGCCAAGGCTGAGCAGAGTGTTGTGAATGCCCAGACTCTGAGAGACACATGCAAGTTTTCTATCATTTTCTACTTGTAGTCTGCAAATGTTTTTCAGTAGACGACAACAAGGCAATTTGAGCGGAATGCTTCATGGTGTTCTTGTGGAATGCTTATTTCTTACATCTGGTTCAAGTTTGGTGGCTATGCATTGTGTAAGTTTTGAATTATATTTGTATTTAGCGTCTATGCAGTCAAAAGCCAGGGTAGTATTTTGGGGATATGTTTGTCTTCATGGATCCCCAAGAAGCTTGTCCACTGAGGTTATGATGTGTATACAGTCAGTACTATTGTATATTTGGAGCAGGGGTCTGCAGCCTTCTTCTGAAAGGTCCAGAGAGTAAATATTTTCTGCTTTGTGGGCCATATGGTCTTTGTCACAACTCTTCAGCTCTGCCATTGTGGCCACAGACACTGAGTGAACAGATGAGCGTGGCTGTGTTCCATGTAAACTTTATTCACAGAAACAGGCAGGAGGCCCATTTACAAAATTTGGCCCACGGGCCATCGTTAGCCAGTCCCTGGTCCACAGCAAGGCTTTTACTTTAAGACCTTTGTAATTCCTTTGTAGGGTTAAATGCTAGCAGAATTTTGTGTGTGCAGCATTTTATTTATCTGTTTTTATTTTTATTTTTTATGTATGCGCACAACATTTTCAAAATTTGCATTGTAACCTTGGGCAGTGAAAGTAACATTATATGGAAAACCTGTCATCTCTTAATGAATTTTGCCTTAAGAAAAAGATGCTGATACCAGGATATTCAGTTTTTTTTTTTTGTTTTGTTTTGTTTTTAGTAGGCTCCACACTGGTGTGGAGCTCAGCGCAGGGCTCGAACTCACAACTATGAGATCAAGACTGGGGGTGGTATCAAGAGTCGGATAGTTAACCGACTAAGCCACCCAAGTGCCCCACCAAGATATTAGGTTTATTGAACATTTTTTGTTGGTGGTAGGAAAAGGAAAATTGAAATTAAATACCAGGAACTGTAACAGCTTACTCAAATTTCACTAGTTTTTCTTCTGTTACAACTTGTGCATTTAATGATAAACTTTGAGGGTATTTAATATCTCAGGACAGAAGGCGGAGGTTGCTAATTAATTTTTCCCCTAAAATACAGTGTATTCTCTTTCCCCTTGTCCGTCTTTCCCTTTCCTACCTCTCCCACATGTTGGGTTAGAGAAGCCGACTGTAAGAGGCTTGGATTTTAGTGGGAAGAGGAGACCGGGGTGGGTGGGGGTATTAGTCCTGACCGCAAGCCGGTAAGCCGGGGTAGCTAGCTGTGAGCTGCAGGAAAGGGGGAGCATGCTGAGCGCTCTCAAGCCCTGAGCGAGGTGTTTGCCCGCAGTGGTTGGTTCATCGTGACCAGGGAGTAGAAGATCCATTTTGTAAGAGCTTTGTTTTAATGCCAACTTCTCAAAACACCTGAGATAACACCCAGAACCCCGCACCACCTGCTTTCGGCCACAGAGGGGTCACGTGTTTGTGTGCAGGTTTTTCTGCTGGAAAAAATCCTACACATTTGAGAAGCATCAACTGTTGTCCACCTGGTTTCCACACCCCTTTCTAAACTGACTGTAATTTATGTTCACGAAAACTTTTTTTTTTTTTTTTTTTGTAGTTGCCAGTCTGCATAAATTCATGTTTCTTTTCTTTTTTCTTCTCAGGAAATAAGCTCTTTTCTTTTAAATCCCGTCCTGGAGGGCTAGTGTCCTTTAAGCATTTGTGATCGTGTAATATGAAGAATGAGCCCCTTCCTACCACACGCACACGATCTAGTTGGAGATTTAAATTGGGCAGAAAATAGTGCTGTGATAAAAAAGATCCATGTAGGTGGATTTACAAAAAAGTTAACCCCAAATCTTATTACTGGTGAGTAGCAGGCTGAAGCCGTAGACTTCTGTGTCAGCTTTAAGTGTCAGATCGTTCAGGGGATCTATGCCAGTTCACTTCCAATGTGATTTTCGCGAATAGTGTAGAATTTTGGGAGGTTTTGAAGACAAAAACCCCCAACTAATTGTATTTTAAAGATTCACTGTGTTATCAGTGTCTAGACCCTCCCTGCGGCGAAATGCAAGCATTTGCCACAAGGATCCTGGGATACGCCTCCCTCCCCCTGCCCGCCCCAACTAATTTCTGACACGACTTCCTCTTCATAAAGCCAAAGCCCACCCACCCTTTGAGAATTTAGCTTGTCTCACCCCCACAAAAACAAGCAAACACAACCCAAGCCTTCCCACAATAACATTGTTTCTCTGAATTCTGGTAGTTTGTCTGTAGAGCTCATTTGGAAGTTTAAATCCATATGGCAGTGTTTGTGGAGCAAGATGTTAGTCTTGGATTTACTTCTGCCATGGGTCTACTTTCCATGAGTTTAAAATCTGTTTGGAGACTTATGTAAGTAACTAATAAAAAATGGGACTTCAGGGGTGCCTGGGTGGCTCAGTCAGTTAAGCATTTGCCTTTGGCTCAGGTCAAGGTCATGATCTCTGGGTTCTGGGATTGGCCCCTGCTCAGCGCGGAGTCTGCTTCTCCCTTCTCTGCACCATCTCCCCCCCACCTGGCTCATCTGTGTGCGCGCTCTCTCTCTCCCTCTCTCTCTGTCTCAAATAAATACATTAAATCTTAAAAAAAAACAAAACAAAACACTGTGACTTCAAAGGGCAGTTTGGGATAAGGGATGGCTGATGGAGGGAGAGAGGCTTGAACTAGGCTGAGAAGCAGAGATCTGGGTGATGAAGAGGAGGAAGAGGCGCTGGTGGTAGGGACCCCCAGCAAAGGAGTTGGGGGATGGGGTGGGAATTCGTGAGCCAAGTCTAGAAGTGACCAGAAAGGAAGAGTTGGTGGGTGATAAGATGATAAAGTGAGTGGGACAGGATTCTGGAAAGTTTGAAGTGCTAGCTGCTAGGAGTTTATACTTTTTCTCCCTCTCTCTCTTTTTTTTTTTTTTTTTGGGTGGCGGGGTGTGGGGCAGGGAGAAATTTATATTCCACTTTGGAAGTGGGATTAAGCTCTGAGGTTTATGTGTAGGGCAGTTTACATAATGAAGAGTGTTCTATTCACTTATCCAACAAATAATTATTTCATGATTAAAATGAATTAGAGAAGAGAGATGCCAGAGCCTATTGTAATAATCCAGACACGAGACAAGAGTCGCCTGCAATTGAGCAGTGACGCTGGGACCGCAAAGAATGGATTTAAGATATTACAAAAGACGAATTGATACGACTTGATGAGTAATTGAATGTGGGTTGGCAGAAGTGAGCGGCTCTGCGCTATTGTTTGGTTTTCTGGTTGATGCGTTTTTGTTTCTCAAGTTAAACTGTAAACTCTTTTGGGAGCAGACTCTACATCTTCTGCTCCTTTTGTCGTAGGTGGCCATTGTCTTTTTATTCCCGTTAAAGAATTTATGTAACACGTATTATTCTCCACAATGTACATGACATTTTAAACAGCAACCTGTAACTCAGTAACAAGATAAAGCTAAGGTTGAAGGGTTTGTCTTATGAAAAACCAGTATCGCTTAGTCTTCACATTATTACTGTATTTTATATTTTAATTGGGATGTGATGATCATACCATAAATTTTACCCTTTCAAGTGTACAATTCAATGTTTTTAGGATGCTCACAGAGTTGTACAATCATAACCAGCTAATTTCAGAGTATTTTCATCACCCCGAAAGCAAACCTCACGTATGTTGACAGGCCCTATTCACTTTACCCTCAGCTCCCAGAGCCACTAAACACTTATTTATCACAGTTCCAAAGGCTGGCAAGTCCAAGATCAAGGTGTTGGCAGGCTCATGGCTTGGTGAGAACAGCTTCCTGGTTCATAGATGGCATCTTCTCGCTATTTCTTCATGTGATTGAAGGGGTATGGGAACTCTCTGGAATCCCCCCTCCCCACCTTTTTTTTTTTTTTTTAAGATTTTATTTGTTTAAGAGAGAGTGGGAGGAGGACCAGAGGGAGAGGGGCCGGACATGGGGCTTGATCCCACGACCCTGAGATCATGACCTGAACTGAAATCAAGAGTTGGCCACTTAACATTGGGGAGGGTATGTGCTGTTAAGAGCTGTGAAATGTGTAAGCCCGACGATTCACAGACATGTACCCTGGGGCAAATAATACATTATATGTTAATGAAAAAAAAAAAAAACCCACCAAAAAAAAAAAAAAAGAGTTGGCCACTTAACTGACTGAGCAATCCAGACACCCCTGGGATCCCTTTATAAAGCCCTAATCCGATCCAGGAGGGCTCCACCCCATGACCTAATCACCTCCCAAAGGCCCCACCTCCAAATGCCATCACACTGGGAACTGGGATTTAATGTATGAATTTCAAGGTGACACATTCAGTGTATAGCAATAGACTTGCCTGTTCTGAACAGTTCATACAAATGGAATCATGCTCTATGTAGCCCTTTGTCTCTGGCTTCATTCACTCAGCATAATATGTTCAAGGCACATCCATGCTGTAGTATTTATCATATATCTGTAATTTATTACATTTTATACCTGAATAATACTCCATTATATGGATATACCACATTTTATTTATTCATCAGATGATAAGCAGCTGGGTTGTATCTACTTTTTGGCTGTTGTGAATAATGCTGCTATGATCATCTGTGTATTCTGTTTTCAATTCTCTTGAGTATAGGAGTGGCTTGACAACTTTATGCTTAAAACATATGACATATGACGACTCTATGCTTAAAATCTTGAGGAACTGCCAAATTATTTTCCAAAATGACTCCACCATTTCACATTCCCAACATCAATGCCTGAGTGTTGTTTTTCTACTTCCTTGTCAACACTTGCATTTGTCTACCTGCATTTTAGCCGTCCCAGTGGGTATGAAGTGGTATCTCCTTGTAGTTTTTATTTGCATCTCCCTGATGATAGCTAATGATTCTGAGCATCTTTTATGGACTTACTGGCCATTTGTATATCTTCTCTGAAGAAATATCTACTCAGATCATTTGGCCATATCTTAATGGGGTTGTCTTTTATTGTTGCTTTATAAGAGCACTATAAATTTTGGATTTAGGTCCCTTACCAGATTTTGCAAATATGTGACTTATAAATATCTTCCCCTTTCTGTAATTTATCTATTTGCTTTCTTGATAGTGTCTTTCGAGATAGTAAAGTTCTTCATTTTGATGAAGTTCAATTTATATGCTTTTTTCTTTGGCTGCTCATACCTTTGTGTTGGATCTGAGAAATCATTGCCTAGTCCCAGGTATGAAGCTTTATGCCTACAGTTTCTTCTAATTTTTATATAAGGTGTGAGGTAGGGGTCCAGCTTCATCCTTTTGCATGTGCGTATCCAGTTGTCCCAGTACTATTTGTCGAAAAGACTATTCTCTTCTCATTGAACTGGCTTGACACCACTATTAAAATTTAATTTTCATAAGTTTGACAAGTGCATGAAATAAGATGCAGACATCTACCATTTTAACAGATGAACTTTAAAAATTATTGCTTATTGGGTATGAATTTTATAGAGGTTGCTTAACTTTAGTGATTGTAGATTTGAAGACTGGGGACTTTTTCAAGCAATACTGTGGGAACTATCAACAGGGTCATGAAACCTGTAGTCCTTTCCAAAGCCACAGTATTTGCAGCCAGGAGCTATCTTGCCACCCATCTCCTTGTGTTTATGGATTGGATCCCCCTGATGTTTTGTGATAACTCTGGTTTGCATCAATAAGGGTCACTTCAAAGAATTTGTGTGTGGAATTTTCACCAGCTCAGTAGTAGTTCAGGGACTTTTAGGGCCCCAGTGGTGTCCAGTTCAGGCTATGTGCAAGTTGCAAGTGGTTGATATCCCTGGTGGCTAGGTTTGCTGTGGGTTGCACCCTTAGGAACTGGGCACTTGCATCTCCCACAGCAGACAAAAATCTCCCCAAGCTCCCACACCTCTTTAACCCCAGCCTAACCCAAAAATGCATACAGCCCAGGTACAGGCTCATCCAGATTTTTGTCATTTAATAGATTTTTGTCTGCTGTAGTGGATGCTAGTGCCCATTTCTTAAGGGTGCAGCTCTTAGCATGCAAGCCTGTGTGACTCAGTTGGAAGAGCATGCAACTTTTGATTTTGGGGTCATGAGTTTGAGCCCCACATTGGGCCTAGAGATTTTTTTTTTTAAGATTTTATTTATTTGAGAGAGAAAGAGAGAGAGCACAAGTAGAGGGATGGGGCAGAGGGAGAAGCAGCCTCTCCGATGAGCAGGGATCCTGATGTGGGGCTTGATCCCAGGACCCTGGGATCATGACCTGAGCCAAAAGTAGGTGCTTAACCAACTGAGCCACCCAGGCACTCCAGTGAATTGCTTTGGGGAAAAAGAAAAGTTAAAAAAAAAAAAAATTTAAGCCCAATTTTGTAAGACCTAAAAATGTGAAAAATAAAAAATAATGCAAGGGCCATGAGAAAATATTTTCAGAAGATATATTTGATAAGGGACTGTTAATCCAAAATATACAAAGAAATCTTAAAACTCAACAATAAGAAAACAACCCAATTAAAAAATGGGCAAAAGACCTGAACAAACATCTCCCCAAAGATATACAGATGGCATATAGGCATATGAAAAGATCCTCTGCATTGTACATCACCAGGGAAATGCAAATTAAAACAGCAGTTAAGTACCACCACACACCTATTAAAATGGCCACAATCCGAAACCCTGAGAACACCCAGGGCAGGCAAGTGTGTGGCGTATAACGTGGCACATCCACTTTGGAAGATTGTTTAGCAGTTTCTTATAAGACCAAACACTTTTACCATATGATCCAGTCATCCTACTCCTTGCTATTGAAGAGGTTGAGAACTTTTGTCCACACAAAAACTTGCCACGCATGTTTCTAGTAGCTCTGTTCCTAGTGGCTAAAACTTGGAAGTGACTGTGAAACACCCAGGCAATAGATTACTATTCACTACTAAAAAGAAATGAGCTATCAAATCATGAAAAAACACAGAGGAACCATATATGCCTGTTACTCAGTAAAAGAAGTTGATCTGAAAAAGATATGATCCCAGCTATATGACATCCTGAAGAAGGTGAAACTGTAGGGAAAAAGACCAGTGCTGGCCAGGAGTTAGCAGGGAGGGAGAGATGAATAGGCGGCACCCAGGAATTTTAGGACAGTGAAGCTATTCTGTATGTCATGACAATGGTGGGTACATGTCCTTATACATTTGTCAAAACCCACAGAACGTACAACACTAAGAATGAACCCTGATGTAAAATGGGGACTTTGGGTGACAGTGATGTGTCAGCATCGGTTCATCAGTTGAAACCAACACAGCAGTTTGGTGGGGGATGTGAATAGCGGGGTGGGGAGTAGGGAGGATATAGGAAATCTCTGTACTTTCCACTCAGTTTTGCTGTGAACCTAAAACTGATCTAAGAATAAAGTCTCCTTCCAAAATACATTTCAAGGTAGTGTAGCTTTATGTGTCAAAGGCAAGAAGTACTTCAGAAGTTCAGAGGAAAGAGAAGTCACTGTCGGTTTCAGGGAGAGGTAACAGGGAAGGGATAAGATTTCAGTTATAACCCAAGAATCGATAGAATTTCAGTCACCAGACAGTGGTTCAGTGTGTGTAGCCTTGGGCAAGTAATCCCTCAGACCCTTGGTTTCTTCACAGGGTTTGCGGAAGGATTATGGGAGATAACGGTGAAGTGCTTGGGACAGAGGCTAACATAAAATAGGAAGTAGGGTTCTTCAACAAATACTGATTTTTTAAAAAAGATTTTATTTATTTATTTGACACACACAGAGGAAGAGAGAAGGGGGGAGAGAGAGAGAGAACACAAGCAGGGGGAGCAGGAGAGGAAGAAGCAGTCTCCCCACTGAGCAGGGAGCCTGTTGCAGGACTCGATCTCAGGACCATGGGATCATGCCCTGAACCAAAGGCTGACGCTTAACTGACTTAGCCACCCAGGTGCCCCAGTGAGTACTGACTGAGCACCCACTGTGTGTGTGCACTATAGATGAGCCCACCTTCTGGCTCAAGAAATATTGGTTAGATACCATGGAGAACACCATATGGCATGAAGAAAGACCTAGAAGTTAAAAAAAAAATTGCTATATTGTCTAGAAGCAATTAAATGAACCATAGTGGGGTGAGACAGTTAGCAAAGTAGATCAAGAGAAACTGTATTTTGCGCTCTGAACTCCAAAGAAAGCAAGTTGTAGGCGGTAGAGACCCTTCAGGCATTATCAAAAAGGATTCTGATAATGCTTTAAGACTAATCGGGTTTGAATCAACAGAGGAAGTAGGGATTTCAATTGGGAGGCTATTCCAACAATTTCGAAATCACCATGGCAGTTTAGGTGGTTTGTTTAATGGGCAGGTTACTTACTTGTCACTCTAAAATGTACCTGATCAACATTAGAAAAACAAACAGCAGAAGGTTTCTTTCCCCCTTCCCCTAGTTTAATATAATGGCAGTCATGCCAAGCTTTGTTTGAGACTGATTTAATGTTTCCGAGCAAACCACCGGTGTGTTAACAATGTCTTTGACTTTGACCTGGGGAAGTGAAACGTCTTTCCTTTTGATATAAATGGAAAAGTACAGGATGCTAAGAGTTTGTTCATCTACCTGATAGGGTTTGCGCGCGCGCTCTCTCTCTCTCTCTCTCTCTATTGAGATATAATTCACATACTATAAAGTCCACCTATTTAATTGTTTCATTCAGTGGTTTTTAGTATATTCACAGAGTTGTGCAGTCATCACAACAGTCCATTGTAGAACATTCTCACCACCCTGAAAAGAAACCTTATTACCCCTTAGCTGTCATCCTCACCTTTCCTATGCAACTACTAATCTACGGGAAAAGAAATTTAAAAACCATTCCCTTTAAAGTAGCATAAATAATTTAGCAAGAAACTCAACAATAGAAGCGTAGGACTTGTATGCTGAAAACTACAAGACGTTGTTGAAAGGAACTGAAGAAGACCTAAGTAAACGGAAAGATGTCCTGTGTTTATAAACCGGAAAACTTAAGATGACAGTGCTCCTCAGATTCTTCGACAGATGCCGCACAGGACCCATCTCGCCAAATCCCAAGAGGCTTTATTTGCAGAATTTGACAAGCTGATTGTAAAATTCATACGGAAATCCAAGGGACCTAAAATAACCAAAACAGTCTTGAAAAACTAGGACAGAATTGGAAACACTTTCCAGCTTCAAAATGTTCTACTGAGCAATGGTGATCAAGATGGAACATTACCCACGATAAGGACAGACACGCATAGGTCAACGGAATGGGACTGAGTCTGGAAATCCACACGTTTATACTGAACTGATTCTTGAAGGTGATGTTGAGACCATTAGATGGGATGAAAGAAGAGTCTTTTCAGCAAATGGTGCTGGGATGCTGGGACAGATAATAAGAGGTGGTAAGGAGGCGGAGAAATGGGAACTTTTATGCGCAGCTGGTGGACACGTAGTTGTACGGCCACTTTGGAAAACAGTTTGGATGTCCCTCAGAACGCTGAACGTAGAGTTACTCTGTGACCCTGCAGTGCTCCCCCTACGTATAGACCCAAGAAAATTGAACATGTAGGTCTTCATAAAACCTTGTTAGATGAATGTGCCTTAGCAGCATTGTTCACAGCAGCCCACACAACTCCTGAAATGTGGTAATAACTGAAATGTTCATTATCTGATAAGCAGATAAGCAGAAGACGCTATATCCATATAGCTGAATGTTATCTGACCCCCAAAAAGAGGGAAGTACTGATGCTTGCCGCGATGTGAACAAACCTTTCACGATGAAATGTTGAACATTCTGTGGAATGAAAGCACCCAGTCAGAAAACATCACATATGGGGTGTCTGGGTGACTCAGTCCGTGGAGCTTGCCACCCTTGATCTCAGGGTTGTGAGTTCAAGCCCCGCCTTGGGTGTGGAGCCTCCTTAAAAAACAAAATGTTACCAATGTATGATTCCATCTATATACATCTATGTCCAGCATAGGCAAATCCATAGAGACAGCAGATCAGTGGTTGCTGGGGGCCGGGAAAAAGTGGTTTGGGGAGTGGCTGCTCATGGGTACAGGGCTTCTTTGGTGGATGGTTAAAATGCTGTGAAATTAAATGGTCGTGGTTGTACTGCTGAATATGCTAAAACCCACTGAATTGTATTCACACTTTACCAGTTTCATGGTTCGAGAATTCTCTCTTAACAGGGTAGGGTATTTTAAAACATGCGGCTCAATGAGATAGCACTACTTTACAGTTTTTTTTTTTTCCCCATTCTCTAGTTAGAAGTAAGAGTCCCCTTTTTAAATCATGTTTGTTTGCTTTTCTTAAAATACAGGTTTCTCTAGAGTATTCTGGCTTCCTTGTGTTGTATGTCAATTTGTCACCCTAATTATACCTTTTTAAACCATGTTGTATCAGAGCCCAGTGCCGTATAGACCATGCTGTATCAGAGCCCAGTGCCGTATAGACCATGCTGTATCAGAGCCCAGTGCCGTATAGACCATGCTGTATCAGAGCCCAGTGCCGTATAGAGCTGGGCCTTCAGGGTCAGACAGACTCCAGATTTTCGTCCCACAGGCTCTGTGGTCTTGGGCAAATAACTGAAGCTCACCTAACCTTGGCTTCCTTATCTGCTGTGAATATTAGGTAAAGTATAATCTGTAAAGCGCTATTAATAATGTTTGGCACAGAGTAAGCTCACTAAATATCAGAAATGGTTGTTAGTTTTATAGTTAATAAATTATTAAATCTACCCCTAGATGTGTATCCACACCAGGGAAGTTACTTCCTACAAAATCAAACCTAGAGACTTTAAATTTTCTTTTAAACCTGGAAACCTCTTTGAAAAATTAATCGCATCCTATTCATTTCCCCTCTGGTTTTAAAAGAAGATAAATGGGTAGAAAAGCACCAATAATAGTTTAGATGGTCCCCTTTCTGTTAAAAGGTAGTCTCAAAAGTTCCTTTAATTCAAGATTCTACATACACTATGAGATTACTCTCCAGATGTTAAATGAATTTCTGGTCTCTTTCACATTTTCCTTTTTCCCCTCTCCTGTGTCTGTTGTCTTTTCCATTCTTTCTTTTTTTCTGGGACCTATAAGATTTATTTTTTTAAAAGCAGTCTATAAGTAAATACAGCCTTCTTCTGGAAGAACGCACATGTCAGGCTAAGGCCCCCTAGTCTGCCAGTTCCCAACCTGGGGTTCTCCCCGTATGGCCCTCGGGTTGCCATGATTCACTTTTTGTTCATGTTCATTGTGAGTTGATGGGAGCTGTTGTCCACATGGTCATATGCATGATATCCCGTCAGCAATCCACGCAGATGGGGTTCTGCTGGCTCACTGTCTCATGGAGGCACGGAGATCTCCGAGCAGCTCTTCTGCACTTTGGCCCCGAAGTGACACACACCACAGTCACATGGTCCTGGCCAACTCCAAGGAGCCGAGAAGTGTGAGTGGCCTTCCCTCTGTTATGAGGAAGAGGAGGACTAGACATGGGGAGCGTTAGGGAAGTCTACCACAGTCTATCATTTTCTTTGCTTGTAATTTCTGGTTTGGATTTCAGCTTCATGAACTCAGTTGTAAGGAATTATGAGGTGGGAATTATCTGCACCTTGAAATTTTGATAGACTCCTTCCATAAAACCATCTGGGCTTGATGCCTTGTTTTTGTGGGTAGATTTCCACTGACCATTTCAACTAACTATGGTTAATGGTCAAGGTTTTACTACTTTGGGGCCCAGTTTTGGCAGCTTCCATGTTCCTAGAAAAGTTTTCATTTTAGCCGTTGGTTTAAAGTCACTCCTGTGGTATACTGTTGTGATTTGTAAGATTTGTTTTTCTGGTTTTATCTCCTCCTTTTGTCTTGTATGTATGCTGTCTTTCTTTTTTCTTAAGCTTATTTTAAAAAAATTTGTCCATTTTGTTTTTATTTTTTATTATCTACCTATTTATTTATTTTGGTGATGTATTTTTATTTTTTCAGTGTTCCAAGATTCATTGTTCATGCACTACACCGAGGGCTCCATGCAATACGTGCTCTCCTCAGTACCCACCACCAGGCTCACCCAACCCCTCACCTGCCTCCCCTCCAAAACCCTCAGTTTGTTGCTCAGAGCCTACAGTCTCTCGTGGTTCATCTCCCCCTCCAATTTCCCCCAATTCCCAATTCATCCTTCCTTTCCTTCTCCCAATGTCCTCCATGTTTTTCCTTATGCTCCACACGCAAGTGAAACCATATCATAACTGACTCTCTCTGTTTGACTTACTTCACTCAGCGTATTCTCTTCCAGTCCCATCCATGTTGATACAAAAGTTGGGTATTCATCCTTTCTGATGGCTATTTTTTATTTTTTATTAAGATTTATTCATAAAAAAATGATTTAGAAGAACTGGCTTCTGGCTTTTTGGCAACTCTCCTGTTTTCTTTTTTTTATTAATGTGCGCTGTTATCATTACTAATCCTTCCTACTGCCTTTGGATTACTTATCTTTTTTGACTTGGAAGCTTTGTTCATATATTTTTTGTCTTTCTCAGTTTTTAATGAATGAGATTAAGCCTATGTATTTTAATATATAGTATTTTTTGTTTTCATTTGATTGTAAATAGGGTCTCATTTCCACTTTGACCACAATGGCTATTTAAAAATAGGTTTTAAATCTTCCAGATGTGCAGGGGCACCTGGGTTAAGTTGGTTAAGTTAGTTAAGCGTCGGCCTTTGGCTCAGGTTGTGATTCTAGAGTCCCCGGATCAAGTCCCGCATCGGGCTCCCTGCTCAGGGGGGAGTCTGCTTCTCCCTCTAACCCTTCCCCTTCTCATGCTCTCTCTTTCTCTCTCTCATTCTCTCTCAAATAAATAAATAAAATCTTAAAAAAATTTTTTCCAGATGTGCAGATTTGTTTAGGCTGTGTATTTGGTATGGGTGTTTTATTACATTTAGTGAATGAATGTGGACCATTTATCAACCTGGGAAATTTAAGATTCCTTTGTACCTTAGAAGACAGTCTGCTTTTCTCAATTCCATGTGTGTTTGAAAAGAGCGTGTGTTCTCTGTTTTAGGAGGAAAACAATTTTATCGAGTTTATTTTCTCTCTCATGATGTGACTTCCTGTAAACGTTTAATGATTCTTGGTTATATATTTTTGCAGCTGGGGTTTCCTGCTTCTCAGTCAAGGTGCAAGAGGGATGGAGGGATGAGGGAGTGATGTTCTGAAGGACAGGCTGACTGAGCTCTGAACTTGAGTCTCGGGTCCTCTGCCGACACACTGCCTTGTGTCCCAGGGCCACACGCTGCACTCTTGCAGCTGGAGGCAGAGCCTGGCCCTGGGTCGCTGGCTCCCACGGGACAGTGTGCACCCACCACAGTGGCTCGTCATACCCCAGGTCTCACTCTCGTGGCCTCGCCTGAGATGCCACAATGTTGGTGCCACCTTCTGCAGTCACAGTTGCCCGCGTGTGGCTCTGTCCTCTGTTTACAGCTCAGGTTTCCCTTTTTTTTTTTTTTCTGTCCTCCGTCTTTTAGAGGTTCCTTTAATTTGTGAGCAGAGCTGTGTGTGTACGTGTCTTAACTACCTATGTCATCTTGCCTGTTGGTTTTGGAGGAGGGGCAGACAGCGTGTCTTCTGTCAGTCTGGAAACCTAATAACATGTCAGTTTTATCCAAGTTGCAAGTGTGGTGGGATTCTTTCACTTTACTTTTTTTTGAGCATTTTCTTACATCTGCCACTACAAGGTACTCACCTTGTATATTATGCATCCTAGTCCTAGAAGCATACATTTCTCCATGGAGCAGTTTTTTCTTTTAGTGAATGATGATACTAGAAATGTGACTTTTCCCCAATTAAATACACTGATTATCATTTCATGTCATTGTATATTCTTGTACAGCATTATTACTTTTTTCTTTTAAAATAGGCTTTGTTGAAATATAATTTACTTATAATGCTCTTATTTTAAGTGTATAGTTCAGTGAGTTGTAACAATTGTATGCACTCATATAACCACCGTGCACGTGAAGTTCTATAACCTTTCTATCATTCCAGAAAGCTCCTGATAACCTTTTGTAGCTAGTTTCCCTACCTAGTTCCTGGATCCACTCACCCAGTGATTGGCTTTTTATATTGATTAATTTTGCCTATTCTAAAGTCTCATATACATGTAGTCATATAGTATGTACTCTTAAGGGTTTTTTTGTTTGTTTGTTTGTTTTAGATTTTATTTATTTATTTGAGAGAGAGCACGAGCAGGGGCAGAGGGAGAGGGATTCAGGTGGGGCTCAGTCCCAGGACATGACCTGGGCCGAAGGCAGATGCTTAACGGACTGAGCCAGCCAGGCGCCCTACTCTTAGGTGTTTCTTAATGCTTCTAAGATTTATCCATATTTTGTTTCTATCAGTAATTCCTTATTTTTTATGAATATATCACCATATGCCCATTCCCTTGTTGATGGACGGATATTGGGTTATCATTTTTAGCTATTATGAATAAAGCTGTTGTCAGCTTTCATGCACACATTTTTGCGGCTATAATGTTTTCATTTGGAGAAGAATCTAGGAGTGGAATTGCTAAGTCATAGGGTACATGTCTACTACACAGTTCTCCAAAGTGTGTGTTCAGAGTTCTACTTCCACCAGCAACATATGAGAGCTGTTTCTCCACATCCTCACCAACATGTAGTATTGTCCGTCGTTTCAATTTTCGCTGTTCTAGTGGGTATGTAGTGACACCTGACTGTAGTTTTCATGTGCGTTTCACTGATCATTAGGGATGTTGACCGTGTTTCATAGTGTTTAGCGGCCATTTGTTACCTTCTTCAGTGCAGTGGCCCAGTTTTCTTTGCCCGGTTTTAAGTTGGGCTGTTTTTCTATTCATGCATTGTAAGAGTTCCTTATATATTCTGTATACGAGTCTTTTGTCAGATATATATATTATGAAGATTTTTCCCTGACTGGGGGACAGTGCCTTTTATTTTCTTAGTGGTACCTAATGTTTTCGTCTGTGCTCCATTTCAAGTCAGTTTTTGTGTATGTTGTGAGACAAGAGTTGAAGCTCGTTTATTTTCACCCTAAGGATATCCCATTTATTCCAACTGGATATCCCATTTTCCAGGCAGAAGAAGACTATCCTTTATTTCTCCCTCATTGAATTATCCTGGCACCTTTGATGCAGATCAATTGATCTCATACCTGTGGGTCTATATTTGGACTTTCTATTCTGTCCCATTGATTTTTATGATTGATTTATAAATATTTAAGTGTATAGCTTACTGAATTCTCACAAACCAAACACGTAGGTGTCGTCAGCATCCAGATTAGGACATAGAGTCTGGCCAGTTCCCTAGATGCGCCTTCCTCATGATCCCTTCCAGGCCCTGCCTTGTCCCTGTTAATGGTTAATCACACTTGACTTCAGCAGCATATATTAGTTCTGTCTGGTTTTGTGCTTTGTATGAATGGCGTTGTATAACATAGATAGTATCTTTCATTCAATACCATCTCAATTTATGAGATTTCTTCCGAATTTTGTGTGTAGTTGTAGTTCGGTTCTCTCACTGCTGTATAATATTCTATTTTGTGACTACTACAACTTCTTTATTCATTGTACTGTTGATGGGTGTCTCACTGGTTCTTGGCCTTTGGCTTTTGCCAACTGCTGCTATAACCATTCCATGTGGTAGACACATGTATATGTGTGCATTTCTGTTGATTATGTACATAAGGGTGGACTGCTGGATCGTGATTTTTTTTTTTTTTTTTTGAGAGAGAGAAAGAGCGGGGTGGGGAGAAGGACAGAGGGAGAGAGAGACTCATAAGCAGGTTCCACGCTCAGTGTGGAGCCCGATGTGGGTGGGGCTCGATCTCATAACCCTGAGATCACAACCCAAGCCAAAAAAGCAAGAGTCACTTAACGACTGAACCTCCCAGATGCCCCTGATTTTTTTTTTTTTCATTTTAAATGATCTTATGAATCCAGTGTTGGTCACATTGATTTGAAATTTTTAATGTTATAACAAATTGTTTCCTTCTTCACATTCAGTTGTCTTAATGAAGGAGCATAATTCAGTGAACTCAGGGGTTTTCATTCATGACTGGCTCAAGTTCTTATCTCCATCACTAACTTTGCTGGGTCACTTTGAGCAAATTGCTTAATCTCCTGAGCTTCTATTTTTCTCAAATATATTAAGCATAATAATTTTGCCCTGACTTACAGTGTGATGCAAATAATGATTAGCTAAGTAATTATTAAAGATTTATGGTAAAATCATGCAAAATAATACCCTTAAATACTTCAGAGCTTTAGAACTTGGTGCTATAAAATGATAAATAAAAAAGAAATTATAAGGGACTTTGTTCTAGAAGATTATGGGTTTTTTATAACCTTGCATGGGGATATTTGCAATGAGTTACTGTGCTCACTTTTCAGTTTTCTGTTGACCTTCCTATGCATCAAATTAATAAAGCCTCATTTGTCAGCTTAGTAACTGAAGGAGAGAAAATGCTCAAAGAACTTTCTCCTATTATTTGTTAATTATTTTTTCCTCCTTGCCTGTTTATGTCTGGTCCAATGATCAGGTTGTAGACTAATTTGCTTACGTCTAGCTTTCTTTCCTTTTAAGTCCCTCAATTTGCCTCACTCTTGGTGGTTATCACCTTGTTTAAAATGACTTCGTCAGAAGGACACAGCTTAGGTAGGTGAGGATGTTTGGAAGCCTGCAGGTTTCTCCTCCCCATTAGCCCTGGATTCTCGCCTCTTTAACAGAGTTCATTCCTTTCCTTCTAAGGTGATGATCAGATATCATTTACTCAATGACAGGCTTTTTGGGGTTAAAATTCATTTCCTTCCTGACAAAGTTGAGTTCTATTTTATACTGTATAATCTTAGGAAGATAGTCCACGCTTGAGAAGTTGATTTTAAGCAATTACTATTAAAAAAAAAAAAAAAAGAAAAGTGTATCTCAGTTTACTTTGCTTAAACGTCAAACCCTGAGGAAACAACCTGACAGCAAGCCCTGGGGTTTTTTTTCTTGTTGTTGGTTTTTTTTTTTGTTTTTTTTTTGTGCTTCATGGAATCTTCAGAGTTAGAACAGGGCTCCACCTGCCCTGGGGTGATCACCAAACATTTGCTAAGAGGATAAATGGATTCACCGCTCAGAAGTAGCAGCTTTTATGTACTAGCCTGACTTGGGGGTGGGGTGGGGGTCAAGTCACATGATCTTTTAAAGCCTTAGCTTTCTCATCAGAAAAATGAATATAATGACAGTAACTACTCCATGGAATTGTGGTGTTGAGTAAATGCAATCGTGCGTGTCAGATACTTAATATAGTGTGGATTACCTGGTGAGCATTCAATAAATTTTAGCTGCTGTCTTTACACTAAAGGGACTTAGATTATATTTTTTAATTTTCACAAAGCAGCGACAAAGTTTCCACATCTTCCAAACTGTCTCCGTTGATTCCATGGGTAGGTTTCATTGGATGTTTTTGGTCAGATGATTGCCTGGGAGGTAGTCTGCTTGCCAGGGTGGTTTTGGAAGCTCATGTTGCAAAGTGCTCCTGGATTCCTGGTAAATCACCATGGGCTTTGCAGGAGCTGAGACATTAGACCCTGGGGGCTCAAGTGTTGGAGTTCATCAGTGTCATTGCACATGGCGTTTGACATGAGGATATTTGAAAGGAAAAACAAACATGTTTAGAGAGACATCATCAATAATTACCTGATCTAGGAACCGATTACTTTTGGAGTAGAACCTTAAATATTGAGATAAAACTGTCTCTAATAACAACCTGGATTCCCTGTGTTCTAAGGCACCTGAATAGTCCCCCGACCGTTGATGTCTTGGGTCCACTCTCCTGGTTGAAAAACGTTCCATTTGGCTGATTTAAGACAGAAACAGGGTCTAGAGGTAAAAGAGGCTTTATTTTTAAATTTTTTTTCCCAAATACTTTGTTTTTCAGTGTTACAAGATTAATTGTTCATGCACCACACCCAGTGCTCCATGCAATACGTACTCTCCTCAATACCCACCACCAGGCTCACCCAACCCCTCACCTGCCTCCCCTCCAAAACCCTCAGTTTGTTGCTCAGAGCCCACAATCTCTCATGGTTCATCTCTCCCTCCGATTTCCCCCATTCACCCTTCCTTTCCTTCTCACAATGCCCTCCATGTTTTTCCTTATGCTCCACATGTAAGTGAGACCGTAAGATAATTGACTCCCTCTGCTTGACTTACTTCACTCCGCATAATCTCTTCCAGTCCCGTCCATGTTGATACAAAAGTTGGGTATTCATCCTTTCTGATGGAGGCATAATATTCCATTGTATATATGGACCATATCTTCTTTATCCATTCGTCTGTTGAAGGGCATCTTGGTTCTTTCCACAGTTTGGCAGTTGTGGCCATTGCTGCTATGAACATTGGGGTACATGTGGCCCTTTTTGTACTGCATCTGCTTCTTTGGGGTAAATACCCAGTAGTGCAATGGCAGGGTCATAGGTTAGCTCTAGGTAAAAGAGGCTTTGGATGAGGTGCAGTTGTCTAGCCTGTGATGCTTGGGAAGAACTCAAACAGAAGCAAGCAGTAGCTTTGGAAATTGCTTCCTGTGAGGCTGGCTTGGGTCAGTCTTCCCACAGGAAGGAGGTCCTCCAGTCCATCCCGCAGGGGCAAATCCAGGGTGTCACGAAAAGCAACACTTTACGATTACAATTTAAAAATTAAATATGTTATACATCTTCTTGGAATGCAGTGGCCCAAACAGTCCCTGAAGACCATCCCTTAAGATGTAAAAATAACTTTGTTCGTTAATGACGGCTTTTGTTCAAATGAAAAGTTCCAAATGCCCTCTTGATTTTTATTACTTTTTGGGGGGGGGGGGTTTACATATACTTACTTTCTCCCTCATTGAAATATTACGTCTGGCTTGAAAGTGCAGGGGAATATTTTTTTCCCTTAGTGTCACACATTCCTAACAATACCTTAAGAAATAGCAGGAACTTGTTCCAAAGAGCCCGGGGGCGTAGAAACACCTCCCCGGAGCTCTGTGAGGGAGGCAGCCATGCTGCGGGGGGTGGGGGTGGGGGCAGCCAAGGGTTCTCCTTCGTTCAGCCATTCCTTCAAGCATGGACTCATTTATCTCAGCAAGCATTTCTCTAGCGTTTCCCTTATGCCAGGCCCTGTGCTCCATGGCAGGGATGTCATGGTTCAGGAGGATTGGTTCTGCCTTCTTGGTGTTTATGTTCTAGTGATGAGTTCAGGGCAAAAAAAAAAAAAAAAAAAAAAAAGGTTATTACAAGGGGCGCGTGGGTGGTGCAGTCAGTTCAGCCTCTGACTTGATTTTGGCTCAGGTGTGATCTCAGGCTTGTGAGATCGAGTCCCACATGGGGCTCAGCGTGGAGCCTGCTTAAGATTTTCTCTGTCCCTCCCCGCTTACATTCTCTCTCTCCCCCCCTAAAAAAAAGAAAAAGAAAAAAAGAAAATGTTATTACCCAATTCATTTATTCAGCAAACATTTTGAAAGTAACCTCTGTGTGCCAGGCACCCCACCAAGCTCTGGAGACAGTGGTGAATATGAAAGACACAGTGCCTTGTTCCAGGGCACCCTCTTGTAGGGGAGAAACAGAGTAGAAGCAGCATACGAGGAGAGGATTTAATTTTAAAGCGGTGACGGCTGTGCTGTTTCTGTGATAGCATCATGTGGGATGGGCTGGAAGGTGGGGGTGGGCACTGGATCTTTCTGAATCTTCACAATTTCACCAAGAAAGTGGGGGGGGGGGGGGGGGGG
>CM053621.1:26623653-26660641 GCA_028646535.1 Procyon lotor | reverse complement strand
TGGGGTGCGCATGCGTCCGTGTGTGCGTGCGTGCGTGTGTGCGTGTGTGCGTGTGTGCGTGCGCGCGCCCATGCGTGCGCAGTTTCTGTTGTGGCCGCCGTGCCTCACCCTTCGGGGTTTGGGGGCACCATCCACACTCGGTTGCACTTCCGAGTTCAACTAATTCACACAGTTTTATCATTTATCTCTTAATGGAACACATTTAAAGGAGATGAGGCTGCAGCCCTCAGATTCTAAGCAAGGAGGTACTTGGAAAACTTGTCTAAGGATCATAGTGTACCAGGGTCTCCCCACCTCCAAAGCCAGCAGGGACAGCTGGTGGCTGCTAAAATGTATTTGGGTCACTTGGACAATTTTCCTTGTACAGAAGAAATCATTTTATCATCTGATGGTGTGTGAATAGTGGAAACGTATGTGTGTGTGTGTGTCTATAAGCTTATTGAGAAAGATCGGGAAAAGTTTATTCCATGAAGCAAATAATGGCACAGAGTTTCATAGAACTGAAGTTCTGTATGGATTTGAAGGTTTGGGCATTTTGAGTCTGTCGATGTAACTGAAAATGTGACTCCCCCCCCCACCCCCCCATCCCTCCTTACTGCAAATTTGAAGATTTCTTAAACTGGCATGAGAGTTGAGAGGTGAATGACCTCAGGGCCTGCAAAGTGACATGCTGGTGACACACTGACCAGGAAACCTTTGGCTTTGCCTTGAGCAGGGATTCTGTTTTTCTCCCTTTCTTGTAGCTTAAAGGATTTCCCCCTATGTCTGAACACCCGTGCGTCTTGGAGTGAAGCGTTAGATGAGGTGGACTGCTGATAGTGTGTATGTCACGTGCATTTTGTGTGTGGGCGGCCATCCCACGTGGCAAATGATATTTTCTAAAAGATGAACATTTTACTTAGATGTTTTAAATTATTGAAATACTGTAATGTTCTATGTTTGTGTCCCTGTTACCATCTCGGGCCTTTTGCCTCTTGTTCATCAGCGTCTGTGTCGTGGGGCTTTCCAGGGGCCTGCTCCACACGAGACCCCAGTCTAAAAGGAACTTCACTTACCTGGGGGGGCAAAGCCCACCTGTGTGAAAAGTAACGACTGCTCAGCCATTTGGTTCTTAAAGTAAATGGGAGAATAAGGGGAAAGATCGCCGGTGGTGAGAGTGGATCAGTCAGAATATTTCTGTAAACATGGCTTTCAGCACAAAATTGCCAGCTTTTTGCTTTTCCAAGTCATTGGTGAAGCTATCACTGCTTTACCTCATTTCATTCCAGACGGGATATTGTAACGGGGAAAAAGTATAGAAAGGGCCTAACACCAGGACAAAGGACAGGCATTTGAAATGACTTTGTTCCACTCTTACAAAACACCCCACCATATTGGCCTCACTTTTCTCATTCTGGTATGAGTGGGAATGTAATCACAGGATAACGTTCCAGAAACACTGGCCTGAATGGGGCCTCACTGAGAAAGGAGCCCTGGCCTGGACTGTGGAGATGGAGCACAGCGAAAAGAGAGGGCTGTCAAGTGGGTTGAGAAGCAAGAATCATTGCCTGGGCTCGGAGGATGGGTGATGAACCAAGCTGTGCTCTAAAGAGCCGTGGGAGATACGAGTGATGCTAGGGGACTGCACACTCTAGAGCCCGGGGAGAAATTTAGATTCACAGTAAAACATAACACAGAGCTGTTGGAGCTTTTTGGACCTCAGAACATGAACGTAGCATTTCAGAAGACTGATTGGGTGGCCGAATGTCATGTGGCCTGGGGAGGCTTGAGGCGGGAAGGCGCCATTGCTCTTCGATTAAGCTGTGTGTCGGTGAAGCCAAGAATGAGAGAGTGGATCCAAAAGGAGGGAAAAGGGCAAATTCAAGAGACATTTAGAAGGAAAAGATAGAACTTGGTGACACATGTAAATATAGGAAGAGGGAGGAATCAAAATGACAGCCAGAGGCTCTAGCCTTAGAGAACAGAAAAATAGTGGACCTAATGACACAAATTAGAACTTTTCTTCAGTTGATTATTACAATAAAGTACCAAGTTTGTGTCATTTTGCAGCTTATCCCCGGGGTGGGGGAAGCACAAGTAGTGTTTTGGGGGAAACTGCCTTTGTCTAGGGCCTGGTAAAGAGGTTGTCTTACTAACTGAATCTACCACAAGTTAGTACTTCCCTTCCATGTATTTGCAGATGCAAAGTGAGTAATATGTAATTTGTTCTCACTTATCCCCAACACTAGAAAATTCTGGCATGTGATTAGGAAATCATAGGAGGTAAGAGACATGATGTGTCCAAAGTGGAGGGGCACCTGAGAGTTGGAGTCAAAGCAACCAGGCGGTGGTCTGCGCTGAGAGAAATAGACTTCGTTTTCTGTTCATTGTTGTATCCTCAGAAACTCACTCAGAATTGGTGTCTCTGGATAGAGTGGGATTTTAGGCTGCGATAAATTACAGTTTATCATTTTATCCACTAGAGTGGACAAGATCACAAAATTATTCTGCTAGGAGAAATCGTAATTCCTTTAACCAAACCAGATTCACTATGACCCTAAATGATCTTAGCACAAAATGGAGGCAAGTTTATCTTTGCTGACGTGCTGTTGAGACTTTCTCCACTTTATGAGGTAACCAAATTCCACTGGAATGAGCCTTAAAACATCACTAGTCTGTAAATATGAACAAAGATTCATCTTTTTGATATGTGAGCAGAATTCTTCCAGTCAAAAGCAGCCCGGCACCAGCACCTTAGAAAAACGAGAGCCGGGAGCCAGTGGATAATTTTTGAGGCTGAAGAGGTGTTAGAGCATGTCAGGACTGGAGTTTTGCAATGGGAAGCCAGTGTGGAAGGAGACCGGAGATTTAAATTTTGAAAAGGTTACTAGGTGATGGCTGATGTTGGGGACTTGAGCAAGGGTGGAGATGGTGAGGAGTCAAGATGTTTGAGAGAGATCGAGAAGTAAAAGCATGACACATAGATTTCTGGCTTGTGCAACTGATGGGTGCAGCTGATGATCTCTGAAGTAATGGATCTGGGAGAGGACCAGCTTTTTAGGCAGAGTGGGAAGATTCCAACTTCAGTTTTGGACATTTGAGCTTGATGTGAGAGCCTCTGAGATATTCAAACTGTGGGAAAGAAAAAAGAAGTTGAAGGAGACAACATCGCAGGTCCATTTGAAGAGAGTTGAAAAAGATGGCTGATTTTAAATTAATGTAAGAAAATCGGTAGCTTTCCTGTACCCAAGTAACAGAAAATGCAGTGAAAGGAACACTCCCATTCACAATATTACCAAAAATCACTTAAGCATAAACCCAATTAAAAATGTGAGAAACTTTTATGAAATACTTTAAAACCTCACTTAAGGGCATTAAAGAAGAATTTAATAAATGGATCAATGTACTACATTCAAGAATGTGTATACTCAGTGTTGTAAAGAGATAAGTCCCCTCAAGTTGATATATTAATTTTTTTTAACTTGCTCAAAATGATTCTAGAGTTCATCTGTATACCAACATAATGATAACCGAAGTGAAACTGACAGAATTCTCGAAAGACACAAACTACCAAAGCTGATTCAAGAAAAAATAAAAAATCTGAGTAGACCTGTAAAAAGTAAAAGATTGGATTAGTAATTGAAAACACTTTCCACAAGGTAAAGCTCAGGCCTAGATGGCTTACTGGCAAATTGTACTAAGTGTTAAAGAAAAAGGAATACCATTTCTTCACTTAAAAAAAGAACAAGAGTGAATACTTCTCAACCCATTTTATGAAGTCAGTATCACCCTGATTAAAAAAAACTATAGACCAATATCCATTATGAATACAGACAAAAAATTTTTGACAAATTACTAGCAAACTGAATACAGCAGTGCATAAAAGGATTATACACCCTAACCAAATAGAATATATCTCAGAATGCAGGGTTGGTTTACCATCTGAAAATCAATGTACTTTATCATACCAATGGATACAAAACAAACACTAAATGATCATCTTAGTGGATGCAGAAAAAGTATTTGACAAAAGCTAATAGCACTTCATGATAAAAACACTCAACAAACTAGGAACAGAAGGAAACTTCCCAAGCCAAATATAAAGCATCTATGAAAACCCCCAGCTAACGTCATACTCAGTGGTTGAAAGTCTGAATGCTTTCCCCCTAAGGTCAGGACTAAGATAAATGCCCACCCCTGCTATTCAGTATTTTGTTGGAGGTAGTGGGCAGTTGGGCACGAGAAATTTTTTTTTTAATTTTTTTAAAAGATTTTATTTATTTATTTGACAGAGATAGTGAGAGAGCACAAGCAGGAAGAGCGGCAGAGGGAGAGGGAGAAACAGGCTCTCCACCAAGCAGGGAGCCCGATGTGGGGCTCGATCCCAGGACCCTGGGATCATGACCTGAGCCGAAGGCAGTCTCTTAATCAACTGAGCCACCCAGGTGCCCCGAGCACAAGAAATTTTTAAAAAGCACCAGATTGGAAAGGAAGAAGTAAAATTATATCTGCAGATGGTATGATCTTCATACAGAAAATTCAAAATAATAGAGTATTGGAACTAATGAGTTCAACAAAGTTATAAGATACAAGTTGAATGTACAAAAATCAGTTGTATTTCTATACACTAGAATAATCTGAAATGTAATTAAGGAAACAATTCCATTTGCAATAGTACCCAAAAGATTAAAATACTTAGCGAGGGGCGCCTGGGTGGATCAATTGGTTAAGCATCTGCCTTCTGTTCAGGTCATGATGTCAGGGTCCCTGCTCTGCGGGGAGCCTGCTTCTCCCTCTCCCTCTGCCTATTGCTCTGCGTACTTGTGCGCTCTCTGTCAAATAAATAAGCAAGATCTTAAAAAAAAAAAAAAGCAACAACCAAAAAAAAAAAAAAAAAATCAAGAAGGTGAAAACCCCCAGAATGAGAGAAAATTTGCAAATCCTATATCTGATAAGGATATCTTCTCTATAGATATCTATATATTTAGAATAAAGAATTTTGACCGAAAAAGGCAAATCACCCAATTAAAAAAATGGGCAAAAAGTTTAAATAGAAATTTCGCCAAAGATTTACCAATAGCTAATAAGCACATGAAAAGATGCTCCAAGTCGTGAGTCATCAGAGAAGTGCAAATTAAAACCACAGAGATGAAGAACCACAGAGACAGACAATAACAAGTATTAGGGTGTGGAGAAATCGGAGTCCTCGGGCGCTGCTGGTGGGACGATGAAATAGTGCAGATGGCATGGGGAACAGTCCGGCACTTGCTCAAAATGTGAGACGTAATGCCTCAGAGGTTCCCGACAAGAGAAATAAAATCTAGGTCTACACCACAGCTTGTATGGCATTATTCCCAATAGCCAGAAATTGGAAACCACCCAGACGTCTCTGAGCTGATGAATGGATACAGAAAATGCAGTTCTCTGTACAATGGGGTGTCACTCGGTTACGAAGAGGAACAAAGTACTGATTCACGCTACAATGTGGGTAAACTTTAAAAACATGCACAGCAGAAGAAGCCGGTCACAATATACTACATACGGTATGATTCCGTTTCTATGAACTGTCCAGAAGGCAACTCCACGGAGACATACAGTAGATTAGAGGTTGCCTAGGAGGAGGATGAGGAGTCACAGCTAATGGGTATGGAATCTCTTCCGGGGGATGAGGAAAATGTTCTAAAATTGATTGCGGTGCTTGCACAACCCTGTGAATATACGAAAACCACTGAATTATACGCTTTAAATGAATCATACAGTATATGAATTATCTCTAATAAGCCTGTTATGTAAAAATATACTAAGTGAAAAGTAGAACAATATATATGAATATACATAAAATGCTATGTTCATAGTAAAACACTATATTCTTAAAAACTGGCAAAATTTGTGAAGTGCTGGAAAAGTGACATTGGTGTATTTTCCCCTGTGGTGGTAGCTTAAATCATGGAACAGAGCTGGTGAGAAAGTTTCTTCACAGTAACTGATGCCACCTCGTCATTTAAAATAATAATAACAGCATTTATTGTATTCTATGTGCCAACATTGTGCTAAATTTTTTTAAGATTTATTTATTTATTTATTTATTTATTTATTTATTTATGAGAGAGAGAGAGAGAGCTCTCACACGCAAGAGAGCATGAAGGGGAGGGGCAGAGGGAGAGGGAGAGAGAATCTCTGCTCTTAGCCCGGAGCCCATCGTGGGGCTTGATCTCACACTGAGATGATGACCTGAGCTGAAACCAAGAGTTGGACACTTAACCGACTGAGCCACCCAGGCGCCCCTGTGTTAAATTCTTAATATGCATTTTTTCATTTATGCTTTATAACACTTGATGGCAACCCTATATTTTCTGTCAATCTCCCTTGTTTTCTATTATCTAGCATTTGCAAAATTGTGCTGTTTCTCCGAATGTCCAAATGCAGTTCCTTTTTTTGCTGTTAGCAGGAGCTGTAAATAATGTAGGTCTTAATTTGAACTGGCCTTCGTGTGGTCCTATGTGGTTATAAGAGCATATTGATAAATTTATCTCTGTATGTTTAACGTTGAAATTAAAACAAATTTGTTACACTTGACTTCCAATTGGGAGGAGAAAATACTTTCTAGTTACTTGACAGATTTTTGTTTAGCATAGTACTAAACTTGAAAGATAATCATTGGCAAAGATAATTTCTGGATTTTTTTTCCCCATTGCAAATATAGACTTGTGTCTCAGTCATTTGTGCTGCTCTAACAAAATACCATAGACTACATGACTTAAATGACATCTCTTTCCAGTTCTGGAGGCTGGAAAAGCCTAAGATCAAGGCCCTGGCCGACGTGGGTCTTGGTGAGGGCCCTCTTGTGGCATTGAGACGGCCACCATCTTGCTGGGTCCTCTCATGGAGAGGAGAGCGAGAGCGAGCTCTGGGGTCTCTTCTTGTGAGAGCACTAATCCCACCATGAGGGCACCACCCTGATGACCTCATCTAAACCTGAGCACCTCCCAAAGGTCCCACCTCCAAACGCCGTCACATTGGGCTTAGGGCTTTGACGTTAATTGGGGGCCATTTCGGGGATGGGGCCACACAATCGAGTCCATAGCAACTAGTGGTGAACATCTCCATAAATGCTAACCCTAGATTTCTGTTTGTTTTCAGTATTATGTGCCAAGAACCTTGCAAAGAAAGACTTCTTCAGTAAGTACACACCTGCTTTTGCTCTCTTGACAATATTAATATTCCTCACATGTTTTTGCAATGTCAACTTTTGAAAAACTCCTGGGTTTATTCCCCAGAAGAGTCCTGCCCTTTGCCGAATAGATCCGTGGTTTGACCAACTTCATTTCCAAGTTGACTACAATGCAGAGGCTCCTTAGCTGCGAGGCAGGGAATTAATAACTCATACCAGAAAAACGGTCTCTCTCATTCCCTGTTCCGGCCGCGCCCTGTTTTCTGCCTTTCCACCCATTAATACATTGCTTTCTGCTGGATGAAGTGTTCTCAGCTCAAATACACACGAGACATTTGTTCTATAAAATAGCTGGGTTTGAGTCAAATTGTTAGTCAAATTTTAGAAATTAAGTCACATTTCGAAAGGCTCATGATGAAAGGAAGTGTAACAAAAAATAAAAGTGCAAAAGATAGAATGAGAGGATCCTTTTCTGCAGGAAGAAATTGCCCCTTAACTTAAAAAAAATTCACTTATTATAAAGTAGGTGCCTGCTTTAAGCATGAAATTTTTCACTCTTTCCTGATTCTCACAAGAGGGCTGCTCAGCTCTTAAGTGGTATTATTCACACTTTCAACTTAGTCTTACAGGCTTCATTCAAGTAGCCAGGAAGCGAGGGAGTAGTGGCCCCATTCAGGTGTGTCTTTAAAGCCCCAGCCTGTGCCACCTCTCGGATCATATAAATCCATGTGATTCATCCGCCGGCCTTTAGGAACCTACCTGATTAAGACTTGGGGAACACTTGTGCCCATAGGTAAACTAGACAAAGATCAGTAAACAAGATTTCTAGGTATTATTTTTTAGAGAGTTTAAATACAATTAATTACAGACCCCTTTTCTTCCATTTAATTAGCTCACTTAGTGATCATCAGAAATGAAATTTTGAATTTAAACCCTTTTTTTAAAATTGTTTTCTCGCCTCTAGAAATCTGAGAGTGCTGTCATACTGCGTTGCCTTTCTTAGGAAGCTAACTAGCAGTAACTTATTTTGCTCATCAAACTAACCCAGAATTAGAGAGTGAAATGCACCAGGGTAATCCTCACCAAATTAGATGATGTTGAAGCTCTGTGCAGCCTGTAGGACCGTGTTCTGTGTCCCGTGGATGGATCTGTAGTCTCATCTAGGTGCGGCTGTCCCCTCTCCTCTAGGACTCCCCGACCCCTTTGCAAAGATTGTGGTGGACGGATCTGGGCAGTGCCACTCAACGGACACTGTGAAAAACACGTTGGACCCCAAATGGAACCAGCACTACGATCTGTGAGTCGAATATTCTATAAGCCATTTGGGGAGCCCCAGGAAAGTAGGTATCTAGCTTTTAAGAGAAGCATTTAATAATAAAGATAAAAATGATTTACTAATTTCTTATCGATAACAGAAGTGGATGGTCAAATGGATACATACTGCCTAGTTTTAGAATCCGTATACCTGGAAGTTCTTGTGTTTGACATTTTCATGGGTTTTTATGGTTTGCTTCCATAGCTGTGGTTTTCAAACTTTTCTATCTCCTGGCCATGCCAACAGGAAAAATGGGGCCGTAGCCCAGGTCCTCCTTATGCTACCCTTTTTTGTTCTCTGTCTTTTTTTTAAAATAGATTTTATTTATTTATTTGACAGATTGAGAGAGAGAGAGCACAAGCAGAGGGAACGGCAGGGAGAGGGAGAAGCAGGCTCACAAGCAGGCAGGGAGAGTTTACAGCCTGATGTAGGGTTCGATCCCAGGACCATGACCTCGGTGGAAGGCAGCTGCTTAACCAACTGAACCACCTAGGCGCTCCGTTTTTTGTCCTTTCCAGTGAAACTCTAAACCTGGTTGTAGAGCTTGATTTTTTTTTTTTTTTAAAAGATTTTATTTATTTATTTATTTGAGAGACAAGTCCCCCTGATGCGGAACTTGATCCTAGGACCCTGGGATCATAACCTGAGCCAAAGGCAGACGTTATTAATTAATTAATGCATTATTTTGGAGGCGTCTGACTGGCTCACTTGGTGGAGCATAGGATTCTTGACCTTGGGGTTCAAGTCCCCATGGGGATTCTTGACCCTACGTTGGGTGTGGAGATTACTTACAAATAAAATCTTTTAAAAAATGCATTACTATTATGCATATTTATTGTGCAAATATGTGTTATATATATTTCCATCTTTTAAAATCCCACTTTCTTAGTACAAGTAGATTTTCTACAAGGGAAAATATGGTTTGGTATGGTTGAGTGTCTCTCAGCCTATGCAACCATCAGACGGCTTCTTACCTTCATTCCTAAGATGGATTGTACTTTGAAAACCACTGTTTTATATCCACCTACGTTTTCGTGTCCCTGCTGAGAAATTTTCATCGGAGGGACGTGGGGTGATTCTTGGGTTTTGTATGATACAGTTTGTGCTGAGTTTGGGTGGGATTTTTAGTAAGTGATTTCCAAGACTCATTGCAGTTATGCTCAAGAATCCCAAGTGGCTTGGAGAGTGGTGATCGCTCCTTGTTCTGAAAGCTGCCCGGTGTGGTTGATTTGCACGGAGAGTAGCACGGAGAGAGTGGGTGTAATGTCTGAGTTAGTGCTCTGTAGTGCGCTTCGGGTGGATCTGCAGGTTTCTAAGGAGCCCTTGGTGCAGACTGGTATTCTGCAATGGATTTATGAATCCTGCCGTTGTCCCTTAGAGCTATGCAAACACTGTATCTCTGTTCTCAGATGATCATCACGATGTTGTTATGTCCATTTGTGTCTTCTATAACTGGCTGGAGTCCTTTTCCCAGACCATCGAAGTGAGTCGATGTGTATTTATTGCGTGCCTGTCAGATGTGGACCAGAGAGCCCCCATCGTGTTAAAGGGACTCTTTGTATGAACAAGTCAATCAGATGAAATCTCAGCGGGCTGTCCTAATTCAGAAAGACAAACAGGAGTTTGCGTGTTTTCAGGTATGTCGGGAAAACAGATTCCATAACCATCAGCGTGTGGAACCACAAGAAGATCCACAAGAAGCAGGGGGCTGGCTTTCTGGGCTGCGTGCGGCTGCTCTCCAACGCCATCAGCCGATTGAAAGACACCGGATGTAAGAACCAAATGCTTTTCTGCCTCTCCATACAACCGAAGAAGGCTTATGAGGCATCTTTTTTTTTTCTTTTTTTTCTTTTGAATACTGAAATACACCATTCCTGCCTTCCTCCCTAGTTAACATTTCCCTGGGTTAAGTTTTGAATTGTTTGTTTGCAGACCAGCGTTTGGATCTATGCAAACTAAATCCCTCAGATACTGATGCAGTTCGTGGCCAAATAGTGGGTAAGAACTTTCTCATCTGTATAAAGAGATGCTTTTGCAGACTTTCACATTCAGCGCTTCCTCGCCGAGAAAGCACACGCAGGCACTGACAGTGGTGACAGATTTCAAAGGACGGGCCACATCCGGGGCCATTTTTTCAGCACTAAAAACATTCATCTTGTGTGGTTTTATTATTTTACCTAATTCCCTTCATCCCGTCATCCCAAGCTGAGTTACAGTGGCGAGGCTCCAAAAAGATTTCGGGTTGTAATTTCAGATATCATTTGAAGCACCTCATTCGTGGATGATTGTCAGTATCTCTTCCAAGCGCGCACATGATAAGAAAGGTGGCCACACAGGCGAGGGCTGAGAACTGGTTTCTTCAGGAAGACCTAGCGCGCGTGTGTGCACAAAGCAAGGATGACTTCGGAAGACTTCCCTGTAGTAGGGATCGTATAGAGTTAGGACTGAAGTGTGGAGGAGGGACAAAAATGAAATGGGCTAAAGTTACAAGTGTTGACTCGAGGTGTCCCGTTGGAAGCGCTTTATCTGTCAAGCGGCTTGTGCTGTTCTCCACCCAATCTTGTTAGCGTCGTAGGGTCATTCCCAGGTTGACTGTATGCATTGCAAGGAGGCGGAGAAAACCCAGCAGTTCAGCAGCATTCCAGAGTGAGTTAGGACCCCAAATCTTTTGGGCACTGTCTTGGAAGAGACTTGACTCAAAATAAATGAACAGTGGGTACGCATCCTGAAAACTGTCGTAATGAGAAAGTTCTCACTTAATGCTTTCTGTTTGTGATTTCCTTTCCTCTGTGGAGTGGTGTGCCAGGGGAAAAATGAATTCCTAGGAGCAACTTTATACATGTCTTTGTTGTTCACAGTAGGGATAGAGGATAAATATTTAAATTCGTCTAGACTTCGCAGACACTGGAAGCGCTCTCTGTGTCCTTATTAAAGATCTTCTTTAAAAATGAGGTAACTTAGAGGAAGCGATTATGATGAATCTGTTATTTTTTATGGGGCGGGTGAAAACACAGCACCCCCTTCTCTGCGTTTACCAGGACTGTTCCGAGCAGTATGCGGGGGCACGCAGCTCATGGAGTAAATGCTTGATACTGGAGAGCCTAGCCGTAGATACGTTTCTGTATATACATGTGCCTCGTTTTGTATAGTAATATTGTACGGAGGTTACACATTCGCAATGGCTCACTGTGTGACAATCATATGAAATGCCGCTGGGTTTTAATGCAAGACGTTCTTTTCTGTTTTAGTCAGTTTACAGACACGAGACAGGATAGGCACTGGAGGCTCTGTGGTGGACTGCAGGGGACTCTTAGAGAATGAAGGGTACGTATCCCCGTGGTGGTGCCCACTCATGTCTCTGCTTCCCTGGGCTCTTGCGCTCCCTGAAAGTAGCCTTCACCCCTGGGTGCTGAATGCTTGACGTGCACGAAAGGGCTTTGGGACACAGGCGGGGTCAGGTTTCCCCGTTTATAAAGGAAGCTCTACAGATTAGTGGGGCCGTGCCCATAAGACTCAGGATCCAATTGAAAGAGGTTTCACTGGCCCAAGATGGGAGTTTGAGCATCAATAAGAATTATAACTACAACGGATGGGAACACATCAAATAAATTAAAAATTCCCGAGTTTATCATGACACTGAGCAAAAAAAGCTGTGAAACACTTAAAAAAAAAGTTTAAAAACTCTCACAGTTTTGTGACCCCAGTGCCTTAATTGAGCTGGACGATAATCATTAATAGTTGCTAAAACACCACAAAAGAGAGGTAATCTGCCATTAACATACCTCTTGGAAATCAAGATGGTGGAATGCGCTGCCCCGCCCGCGGGAAGGCACTAAGCAGCTTCCAGAAGGGGGCGCTCTGCAGAATGTGGAACACAGCTCCATCCTGGACAACTACGTCACCAAGAGAAATAAATAAAAAGGAAGAGAATCTACAAATTAATAATAAAAGATTTCAGAGACCTAACTACTAAGTGCAGTGTGGGGACCTTTGTTAGATCCTGATTAATGAGTCCACTGACTGGAGAAATTGGGACACTGGTATTTGCTGATAATAAAAAAAGTTAATGTCCTTTTTTTCAGCCATGATAATGGAGAAGGTCCTTATCTTCTCGAGATATATGCTGAAGTATTTAAAGATGAAATGGAAACCCTCTGGGATTGGTTTCAGAATAATCCAGTGGAAGGGAGATAGTGGAGGGGTAGTTGGTCGCTGGCCATTGTTGTAGCTGGATGATGAGTTCGGGGGCTGAGGGGGGTGGTTGTGGAGATAGTCTCTCAATCTGTGTATGTTTGCAGGTTTTCCCTATAAGATGCTTTTAAAAACTGCTTGTGAGAGGAATAGCCTATTAAGGTAAATTGTCTTCAGAATTGTTCAGGAGGTGGCGATGTAGGAGAGTACTTCAAGTCATTGCAGTACTTTATGTAACCAGGAGTTCTATTATACAGTAAAGTAATGAGGAAAGTGGAGTATTTGGGTTTGATTTTAAAGCAAGAAAAAGGAAATCTCATTTCACGAGCTCCTCGGAGTGCATGGTTGGGTTTTTCAGTCACTCGGCTCTCCCCGCGCTGGCATCCTACACGTGCCTCGGTGGTACTTTACACAGGGCTCCCTTTGGCTGGAAGGAAGTCTGTCTGTCTGCCTGTTTAAATAGGACAGAATGAATTTCGTACACCTGGGCACTGGGGGCATCTCTACTGAGGGAAAGCCCAGTAAGTGGGTGTGGGGGCTCCGTGGTCAGTTTTTAGGCGCTTGTCTCTCTCTTTTCCAGAACCGTGTATGAAGACTCAGGGCCTGGAAGGCCACTCAGCTGCTTTATGGAAGAGCCAGCCCCTTACACAGATAGTACCGCTGCTGCTGCGGGGGGAGGGGACTGCAGGTTTGTGGAGTCCCCAAGTCAAGATCAGAGACTCCAGGCGCAGCGACTCCGAAATCCTGAGGTCCGGGGGTCTCTCCAGACGCCTCAGAACCGACCCCATGGCCACCAGTCACCAGAACTGCCTGAAGGCTATGGTGAGACAATCCGCCCCACCGGCCCCCGTGGTAGCTACCGTGACTCCTTTTTTGGTGACTCGTCCGTGCCCTAACTGCCCACATTGGCAGAGCCGTGCCATACGACAGCTGTGTCAGAATAAAGACAAGTAAAAAAGGTGGTGATAAATCATGAATGTGTCAGCATTTGCTCCACTCTCCCAGTTTAGCAATCGTGTGAACATTTTAGGCAAATGAAGACCCCAAAAAAAAATGCAAGATGATGCGTGGGCTGGATGAGGGTATGTGTAGCGCACGGTGGTGTGAATGTGGGAAGGCCCGTGCTGGGTTCGAGGGAAAGAAGGGCGTATCTGACCGCCCCAGAGCGCAGAACCCAGGGAAGGAAGAATGTGCAGATACTAGCAGACGTGAGAGTGGCCGGAGGTGACCGGGCTCAGTGGGAGGGCAGTGCCAAGGTGGCTACGCATCCTGTGCCTCGTGGCCTGTGGCCGGGGAAGCGGGGGAGCACCGCCTCTGCAGGGGGGAGTGGAGCGAGCCCCCCAGACGTGCGCACAGGGCTTATGACGTGAGCAGGGCCGGTGGAAGCTCACCGCTGCCCTCTCATCTCTGTGATTCAAAAGAAAACCAAGAGGAGGCTTAGGCTCTGTGCCACAAAGATGCTTTGACAACTGTCCTTGGAATTGACCCTAACCAACCACCTGCTCTGGTTTCTCCTGCAGAACAAAGAACAACGGTGCAAGGCCAAGTTTACTTTTTGCACACACAGACTGGAGTTAGCACGTGGCACGACCCCAGGATACCAAGGTGGGTTTTCTAGAATGGGCACGGTCAGAGCCCTTTCTCTAGCAGTTTTGGGGGGACTCCCCACCCACCCCCGGCCCTCTGCTGAATGATAGCACCCCTTGGGCTGGAAGAAGTGTGGCAGGGCTGAGAGGATGAGTCACAGGGGCTTCGACGTTGGAGTCCCATCTGCTGCCCCCTTCAGGCTCCTCTCCGTAGCCTGGCAGCTGCTGTTGTCACACAAGTGGGTCCCTGAGAAAGCAGGATCTTGAAACCCGATCACGTAACTGGAAAGACCCTTGCCCCTAGATGAAATCAAATGTGCTCTTGCTTGAAAATCCAACGAGCCCTTCAAGGTGTGTTGCTGTCATTTTCAACGAAAAATAAGTGATGGATGAAATGATAGGATGTCTGGGGTCTGCTTCAAATAACTGAGGCTGAGGCGGGGTGGGGGTAGCAGCATCTTTGAAACAGGTGGACGATGAGTCGGTAATGACCGGAGCGGGTTATTCATTAGTGGTCTCTCTCTACTTTTATACGTGCTGAAAATTTTCCATAAGAAAACGTTACGAAGGAAATATAAAGACTCTATTGCCCTTTCTCTCTTCTACTGTACTGTCCCTATTGCCTTGGGGACCATTCCTGGGGGAGAGGAAGCTTTTCTATACAAATTCCTTCTACAAGGCCATACATCCGAGGCCAGGTCAGAGAGAACCCCACGCCTCCCCCATCCCGTAATGGAGTTAAGTTTCTTTTCTTTGTTTTTCCTTCCTTTTCAAAATTTGTTTTGTTTTGCTTTAGAATAGCATTACTACCTAATAACATTTTAGTAATGCTCATTTCCTTTCTATTCATAATTTGTTTCCTCTGAGAACAAGCTTCCTGTCGCTGACTTTGAGTCTCTGTTGAATTTAAGATTCAGTATCTATAACTAGAATGGAAATATTACCTGCGAATGAATGCGGTATCTCTTCAGTGCCCAGTGGAAGACATGTCAGGTTTTGTGCTAGTTAGACAAGTGACCTGGTCAGTGACGTTGTGCCCCCACATGACTGGACTGTGTTGCAGTCAGTAACCCGAGGTTGGGATCAGAAACACTCGGAAGGGAGCCCACTGAAGCCCGAGACTGCCGCCTCCCGGCGCACCTGCTCAGAACTGAGAGCTTTCGAAGGCGTGTTAGTGCGTCCCCTTGAGCTTTAAACTTGGGCTTCTGGAAGCTCTTCAGTGGACACCTCTGTGACGTTGGAGTGTTTAATTTAGCTTGTAAATTCAGAGTTTTCCGCCACCGATCAGCTACCTCCTGCTCCTTGGCCCTCTCGGGTGTAAGAAATGCTGCTCCCCGGGCGGACCAGGTTCCCCATCACGGTTACAGGCTCTGAGGGCTCCGTTTTTGTCTCGGGTGTCGCTGCCACTTGCAGCACACAGGCCTGGACTCGGTGGAAGTTGGGTGTAAGTAGCAAACTCTCCCTCTTAGCGGAACGGGGCCACGGCCGCGGCGATCAGGGTCTCCTGTGGCGCCTCTCACTGAAGCTTCGGTCTTCTGCCTCCACACGCAAATGGACAAACCTCTCTGTTATCTTCCATTTTGGTAGAGACCTTAACAGTGTGAATTGTGATGAACTTGGACCACTGCCACCAGGTTGGGAAGTCAGAAGTACAGTTTCGGGGAGAATATATTTTGTAGATCATAATAACCGAACAACCCAGTTTACAGACCCAAGATTACATCACATCATGAAGTAAGACTTTTCATAAAATCTTTGTTAACCTCTTACATTTATAATTTAATGTTTTCTACTAACATTTTTCTTATTAATTTATCTACTGCATTGTTTGTCAGTGGAGAGTAAGCATAAATAAAATACGATAAATAGTTGATGGATGAGTGCGTGTTTCTGACTCTCAAGTAAGCTGTGAGCTGTTCTAAGTTGTATCATGGCCATCTTTTCTTGCTTGCGGCCTCAGTAAAACCACCAAGAGGGCAGTCTGTACTCAGTACAGCTCCATTCTCGAAGCTTCCACACATGTCTCTCTAAGGAAGTGTGTGGCCCTTAGAACAGGGGACAGCGAAAGGAGGCTTTTCCTTAGTTCTTGCTCGTCACCACCCAGAAGGGCGGCCGCATTCTGAAATGCTCCTCGTTGGAGCCTTTTCCCATGCCCGTCATTCCCGGACAGATTGGAACTGGGAGTCACCTTGGACCCCACGTTCAGTGTCCCGGGTGTGTCGTGTCCTCCAGAACATAAGAGCCCACATGGCTCTTCTCGTTGACAGCTGCCCTTGGGGGCAGAACCTGAGCAAGGCAAATGCCATTTCATCCCTCTACTAGTCTAGTCCTTGGTTTTACTGGGATTTTGTGAGTGGGCTTAGAAACGTCTTGGTTGTGAAACTGAGGAATGGTTCCCATTGGGTTGCACTCACGTTCTTTGCTCCCTTTACGATCATCGGCTTGTGAAATTTTTCACGTCCGCTCCGTGTAATTCAAAGGGCGCATCTCATAGTGCATTAGTCTCACAGAAACACACTAGATGCGTGATAAATGATCACAATTTCTGCTTTTATTTACAGCAGTGATGATCGTGGGATAAGCAGTGGCTTGGAATGGGGGTATCTTCTTTATTTAGGACATTTCCAGACCTCTGTATTTAGGCCACTGGTGCCGCTGTCAGTGTTTACGTATCTTTGCACGTGGTTATGTCAGCAGAGAGAACATTTCTTCTCCAAGTTCTGTGTAATGATTCCTAGTTGCTCGGTACGGGGGGCATTGCTTGCAGCTCCCTTGGCCGCTACCTTTGGAGTGTCCCTGATGCTTCTGTTCTTCTCAAGTCACCAGTGCCAACTAAAGGAGCCCAGCCAGCCGCTGCCACTGCCCAGCGAGGGCTCCGTGGAAGATGAGGAGCTTCCCGCCCAGAGATACGAAAGAGATTTAGTCCAGAAGCTGAAGGTCCTCAGACACGAACTTTCACTGCAGCAACCCCAAGCCGGTCATTGCCGCATCGAAGTATCCAGAGAAGAAATATTTGAGGTATGGAATTCAGTGCAACCAGCAGTGAGGCACAGACTATTTGACCCTGTTAACAGACAGTGAGTTCCTCTTTCTCTTTGGTGTTTCAGGTCTTGTTTTTGTTGTTGTTGTTTTAAATTTTACTTATTTGAGAGAGAGAGAGAGAGAGAGAGAGCAGGAGCAGGGAGGAGAGGGAGAAACAGGTTCCCCGCTGAGTAGGGAGCCCGATGTGGGGCTCGATCCCAGGACCCTGGGATCATGACCTGAGCCGAAGGCAGACGCTTCACCGACTGAGCCACCCAGGCGCCCCTTCAGGTCTTGATTTTATTACTCAGAGAATTACAGGGCTTTTTCAGAACCATTGGCCACAGAGAGAGACAGGCTGTTTTCTCCTTCGGTAAGAGTTTAAAAGCTCAAGAGCCTCTGAAGTGAAAATAAAGAGGCTGATATGGATACTAGTACTAAATAATACTGTCGGTCGTCTTCTGCACTCCGTGCAGGTTATATATTCCTGCGGTCTGCATGGTGTCTTCAGAACCAGTCATCCCTTCTGTTGCCTTGCACAGAGTTTCACCCAATGGCTTTGCCTCCTCAGAGAAGCTTAGTGGCCAATTGGCCACCATATTTTTAGTGCATTTTCTGGAAATGGGAAGATGAGGTGGTTCCTGAAAAGGGTTCCTTCATGCAGCTCTCTGGTGGGATCAAAGCCACTAAAGAGGCAGGACCCGCTTGCAGACAGGGCCCTTTGCTCAAGGAAGGTGATGAGAGGTAAAATCTCAGCGATGTGTGGGCCCTATCCTGCCGGACTTTGTGGAATCACTGGCAGAAGCCATCAGAGGAGACTGGATAAGACCTGAACTCAGGTCCCCCTTGGGCTGCAGCGGCTGGGGGAGGGGCGCAGAGGCGAGGACCGGGGCCGTGGGAGCCCGTGCTGTCGGCCCCATGATGGGCACCGAGGAAGCGCCTGGGCCCAGGCTCGATGCCGTGCACAGCCAGTGCGGGGTGAACGGATGGGTGGATGGGTTGGCCTGAACTGCCACTGAGCCGTCGGAAAGGGTCGCTGGGGAGAGAAAAGTGCTGAGTTACTGACCCATTCCTGCCGGCTGATGTCCACTCAGCTTCCTCCTTCCCTCTTGGGAAGTTGAAGCTTGAATTACATTACATTCAAAGCAGGAAAAGATTCTCAAGTGCCTTATCGTTGAAAATATCTACATTTAGATAGTTCCACTCGAAATACTGAATCTGGGGGAAGGCTGGGCTGGCCACCTGTTCTCTGTGTTTTGGGTAAGCTACTGTGTACGTCTTACTTAAACCTTTTTTTTTTTTTTTTCCTCTTTTTGACTCTGTGGAAATCCTGTGATTCCTCACCTCAGATAAAAAAAAAAAACAGGCTCAGAATCCATTTATCATTCACATTCTCTAGGGACGTTTTCATTTTTCTTAAAATACATAAGTTGGGACGCCTGGGTGGCTCAGTTGGTTGAGTGTCTGCCTTCAGCTCAGGTCATGATGCCAGGGTCCTGGGATCGAGCCCCGCATCGGGCTCCCTGCTCAGCGGGGAGTCAGCCTCTACCTCTGTGTGCTGCTCCCCCTGCTTGTGTGCACTCTCTCCGTCCAATGAATAAATAAAATCTTTTTAAAAAATAAAATATATAAGCTGCTCTTAGTATGGCCACATTGAAATTAATTTGTGTGGGGAACATAGGCTCTAGTGAGGATGTTTGCTCTTAAGCCTTTAGTAATTGTGCTGAAAACGGGTGTGTGCCTGTCCTTTCGGTGTGATGTCACCCATCGCAGGCTGCCTTGTTTCTGAGGGAGACCCAGGGGGGATCAGGCGACAGGAGCCGCTGTGTACCGGGCACCCGAGATACCGAATCAACACTCTGAACCAGCTCGGGCTCGGATTTAAATGAATGTGCACCCTGACTGGGGCTCCATCACCGACGACCTTTCACCTTCTGTAACTGTGAATGCCGCCTGTTCTCTCTGATGCTGTCGTTTTGCCGAGCAGGAGTCTTACCGCCAGATCATGAAGATGCGGCCGAAGGATCTGAAGAAGCGGCTGATGGTGAAGTTCCGGGGAGAGGAAGGTTTGGACTACGGCGGAGTGGCGAGGTGAGGGGCTGGGGTGGCCCCGCTCGCTGCTGCGCAGGGCTTGGCACCATTGGGTTGGGAGGTTTTCAGAGGGCGCTTGTCCTGGGGTGGTCAGGACCCCTGCGTGGCCGTCAGCGCTCCTGGGATTGAGGCCGTGTCACAGCCACCAGAATGCACGTCTCCTTCGCCCTGAATTTGCTTCTTGGAAAGCTAGGTCTCAGCTTTTCAGCCCCCTGCCCCACCGCCCATGTCACCCGGGAGCTCGAACCTGAAACACGAGGGGCCTGCTCCTCAAATCAGTCCGGGAGCGAGGCGGTTAGCCTTGTGTTTCCCAGGAGAGGACTGTGGGGCCCCGGTGGCAAAGGAATTCTGCAGAATGATTCGATGGTCAAAATCATTCATGTGAATGATCTTAAAAATAGAAGAACGAAAAACTGCTGTTTCCCACCCTATGTGTTTACACCTTTGAGACAAGTGCCTTTTTTGCCCTTTTAACTCTCTCTTCTACTAGGTAACTTTATGTCACTAAACTGACCGAGTTCAGACCTTCTGGACATGTGGTCATAGACACAGATGGGCTGGGTAATGCTTGGGGGGGGGGGGGGTTCCCGTCTAATACTCTCACTTCCCGGCTTGGTGCTGTCCCCATTTGAAGATCTTCTTTCATGGTCTTTGTAACTCTACATGATATGTTTTCTTCTTCTTCTTCTTTTTTTAAAGATTTTATTTGACATAGAGGACAAGTAGGGGGAGCAGCAGGCAGAGGGAGAAGCAGGCTTCCCACCGAGCAGGAAGCCCGATGCGGGGCTCGATCCCAGGACCCCGGGATCATGACCTGAGCTGAAGGCAGGCGCTTAACCTACTGAGCCGCCCAGGCGCCCTCAAGAAAATAATTTTCGTTCAGACCTTTGCAGGCATCGCTGTCCTGTCTTCCAGCTCCCAGTGTCACTGCGGGGTGGTCTGATGACAATCTGATTTTAGTCCCTCCCTCACCAGAAGTAATTTAGGCCCATCCAGCACTGCCCATCTTCCCGAGTGTACTGCCTCTTTCCTGTTTTTCTCCCCCCTCCCCGTCCTTACCTCCTGCTGGCATTTAATCCACCATCACTCCCTTGCTACTCTTCCCCTTTGTTGCACTTGTTGGGCAAAACCTGGACTCCGAACACTCCTGTCCTGGGGCTGCCGAGCCTCTGCTGAGCCACGGCACGTGGCCGGAGGAAGAAGCCGCGCACACTGCCGGCCTCTCCCCACCTCAGGGACACCAGCCTCCGGGAGGTCTCAGCGGTCTCTGCAGCCATGCTGGGCCTCTCGATGCTTCTGTCGCGTCGCACCTGTGCGCTTCCTCAGACCTCTCCCCGCCCCCGCCTCCGCCCTCGCCTGCTGGCCTTGCTTCGCTTCCACTGAGGACCCAGAAGCAGAGTAGAGTATTTCCTCGCTGCCCCCAAAGATCCAGTCTGCCAGCATCGAGGCCCGAGTGGCCCCCCGTGTCCCGCATGGCCCTGAATGGTCCCGCAGAAGAGCAGCCCGCCCTTTGCACAGCGCGGCCGGGTCCCTGTGCCCCTGCTGTTGTTGGCATCGGTCTCTAGAATGTTCCTTTCTCGGGTCAGTCTCGTCCCCACATTGTGCGCTACAGCCACTCCCTTCTTAAACAGACATGCCCCCCAGACCTTTGCTGGACACTATCCCCTTCCTCTCTGTGCCTTAAGGAGGTACTAAAGGCAACTAGAGTGAAGTAAAAACAAGGAGAAATTCTAGGAAAAACTGCTCCTCCCTCAGTCACTGACCTCTTCTCTGTTCTTGGAGCTGAGCCCCTGCTTCCACATCCCTCACTTACCCCCCAGAAATCCTTTCCGCCCTCTGAAGCCTTGTGTCACGGTCTCTGGGCCACCATCTCGGCCGACCCAGCGATGCCTCCGCGGCCTTCACCTCCCCTGTTTTGTCCGCAGCCCCTGGTGTCATCGGTCACTCCCTGTTCTCAAAGCACTTTTTCCACTTGGTTCTGGGGTACCAGCCTCTCTTCGTTTGCCTCCTGGCAGTCCCCTGTTCCTCCTCACCCCGGAGCATTGGCAGCCCCCAGCTCCGTCCTGGGGTCGCCCGAGTGCGCCCCGGATTCCACCTGTGCTCCGTACCCGGCCCCTCGCTCCCCTCAGCACCGCACCTGTTTGCCCTGGGCTCTTCTTAGGGATTTGTAAGGCTGCCTGGACCGAATGCTCCCAAATCACTGGTGGCCCCCCTCCTACTAGCTTGTTTCTCCTTCCTCGGTGCCCAGCCCGCCCCCCGCCCATGTCACCTCCCGGAGCCCATCTGTGGTCCTCGGGAGAGAACCCTGCCCGGATCACTTGTGGCCCCTCTGCCTCCCCAGCTCCCTGTTCAGGCTCCTGCCCCCGCTCCTCACCGCTGCATGGCAGCTGCTCCCCTCGCCCCCTTGCATCTCACTGTCCTGCAGAGGCCACCGCCAGCTTTCCAGAGGCTCTGCCAGTCCTCCTCTGGCCGCAAGTCCTCCCCCAGGGGCCCCCAGGCCTGCCCCGCCTCTCCACAGGGGGGTTGGGGCACTTTGCTTAGAGCGTCCCGAGGTGGTCACGTAGCTTGTTCTCTCTGTTCTTTGGGGTCTGCTCACAGGGTACCCCCCCCCGAGTCCTTCCTTACCTCTGAGACCCCTGTGACCCCCCGGCCTACGTGGCCTGTGCGCGCCAGGGCTGTTCTGTTCTCGCCGGGTCCCCGGTTCTCAGAAGAGCCCCTCTCCTCAGGCCGTCGAGGCACCAGCCCTTCCCTCTCCTCCCTTGCCTGACTCTGCCCTTGCTGACGTGCCCCTTACTCCGAGCTGGACTCTCTTCACGTGAACAGAAGTGGTGGCTCGGAGCCGTCTAGTTATTTTTACCTGCTCGTCTCCGAGCGGTTTTCCTGGCGTGTACTTGACACAGCGTGACTTTAGTTTCCCGTGTGCGGCTCAGTGTTTCGTACACGTTAGGCTCTGCCCCCCACAGGTGTGGCCGCCACCTGTCACTGCACAGCCCGAGCTCCCGCCGCTGACTGCAACCCTAGGCTGTGCCTCTCCTCCCCGTGACCGCGTCATTCCCACGCCTCCCCCCTCCCTTTCCCCCGTGCCCCCCACCCCCCGGCCCCCCACCTCCGGCAACCATCCGTTCCCCGTCTTTACAGGTCTGTTTCTGCTTCGTTCGTTTGGTTTGCTGTATTGTTTGGATTCCACATACAAGTGAAATCACATGGCGTTTGTGTGTGTCTGACTTAGTTCACTCAGCACCATGCGCTCTGGGTCCATCCGTGTGGTCGCGAGATCTCATCCTTTTTTGTGGTTCACATTCCTTTGTGTACGTACATCACGTCTTTACCTGTTTGTCTGTCCGTGGACACTGAGGTTGCTTCTGTATCTTGGCTACTGTAAATAACGCTGCTGTAAGCAGAGGAGCGTGTAAGACTTTTTGAATTAGTGTCTTCGTTTTCCCTGGGTAAGTACCCAGCACTGGAATTACTGGACTACACGGTATTCCTGTATTTAATTTTTGGAGGAACCTCCGTACCTGACTCTTCTTCAACAACCCCCTACAAGTTGTATGCTCTTGTAAGGATGGTGTTTATTCATTAACCATTAAATGTCGAGACTCTACCACGTACTAGGCACACAATAGGGAACAAAGTGAGTGTTCTCTGCCCCCTTCACTCCTCCCAAGTCCCCATCCAAAGGCGTTCTCAATCTCATGAGATACAGAAATTAATGAAGGAATTACACAAATAATTCTAAAACCTAGCTCTGGTAGAGGCTACCGAAGAGGCCTGTGCTCCTGTGAGGATGTGTCTTGGGAAGTCAGGGGACAGGACAATGTCACATGGTCCCCATTTATGGCAGATTCTCAGCCCTATAGTAGCTACCCCAAGAAAAATTATGTTCTGATAAGCATTATAAGTGGCTTCATTTGGTTTCTGGGTAGAGCTGGGATTTTTTTTCAGGATCCAAAAGAAAAGAAATTGAAAAGCAAGGAGTCGCAATCTGCCCTTTGGCCCTGGTTGGAATCAGTCTTCCACCTTCTTCCCACTGCCTGTCTCTGCCCTCCTCCTGCCCTCTTGGCAAGTCTGCTGTGATAAAGGGCACAGAAAGGCATGCGTTTGCCTAGCAGTGAGCTCACATCGGCACCAGCTCTCCATGGGAAAGGGAAAAAATGTCCTTTCAAGACTATCCCAAGGTTCTTCTTGAACTTCTTGATCTTGATTATAGAAACTATCTTTCTTTTTGGCAAATGGAACTTTTTTAAAAAATATTTTATTTATTTATTTGGCAGAGAGAGGGAGATCACAAGTAGGCAGAGAGGCAGGCAGAGAGAGAGAGAGGAGGAAGCAGGCTCCCTGCTGAGCAGAGATTCCAATGTGGGGCTTGATCCCAGGACCCTGAGATCATGACCTGAGCCGAAGGCAGAGGCTTTAACACACTGAGCCACCCAGGCGCCCCAGCAAATGTAACGTCTGTTTGCCCTTAATAACACAAATTCTGTCTCCAGCCAAGAGGATTAGGCTTTCTGTCCTCCTTCGTAGCTGAGAATCTTCTTAGTTACACATATTTGCCCCAAAAATTCAAATCAGACTACTTGCATTTTCTCTTCTATGCTTATTTCCTTATAGTCTCGGAAATTCAGTATCCTGAACTGTTCCAACCTACTATCGTTCCTTTGCATGGCTGGTATTATATATTCCCAGGCACACATGTGAATAGCTTGGTTTCGTGTGATGGTTCTTTTCCTTCTGCATGTCCTGTTTTTATCGCCTTCCACACGGAGAGATCTTGGGGGAGCTCCCTTGGCTGACACGGTGCTCTAGTGGGAAGAGCTACGAGCCCTGGCTTTCCTGCCTCCAGTTGGGTCCTGCACTGTTTCACCCTTTAGATCCTTCCTCACGTCTGTAAGGGATCAGATCTCACAGAGCTTTAAAGAGATTTAAATCCCACGTGTACGTGGCCTGTATTTGTTATCTGCTCGATTAAAATCAGTCTACACTTAATTCCCCAGTGTTTGGTTCTGAACCATTTCCTGTATTGTTAAAAAAAAAAAACATTTGCCTGTAGAGTTAGCTCTCCCCTTACCACTTCCTTAACATACCTAATAGGCCGCCCTACCTCCGTGCGTGACACAGTTAGAATGTTTGCTTGTATTTTAATCACTTCCTGTCTAGACAGTTGCAGGTCCTTGGCTTGGGAAAATGACTCTTCTCAAACCCAAACTCTGAAACTTGGGGCCGAATCCAGGTCTTATAGTTGGAGAATTCGGCCTTTCTAGTAAAGAATTTTGTAACATTTGGAGCCTCATTGCTTCTGGGACTTCGTTTCTGTTCTTTTGAGTTTGATACATAATTTTGTTGTAGTCTGATCCTTTTTTGTGTACTCTCACAGTTTTCTTGTGATTTGCACGTCTGCTTATCCTTTGGTAATCTTTTTCAATTCTCTGCCTTTTCTATTTGAGAGTAAGAAATTCCAGAATAAAATTTGAGGCTGTTTATCTTAGTGAAATTTATTCATTTGAGAAGAGTTTTGAATAAAGAAGAAAAGGGTCTTTGTAAGAAGTGTCACAGGTGCTTGGGTACGGTTTTCCCCTGTATTTTCCCCAGATTCCTACAGATTCTATTAAGAATGCTTGTTGTATGTGTTTTGACTTGGGGCTTTTTTTAATAATGAAATGATTGGAATATATAGGAATTCTGATAATAATTTATGCTTAGATATCCCAGATTTTAGAACTCTTAGAATTAATCTCATTAAGTATTAAGCTTGTTTTTTAAATTATAAAAGCAATAAATGTTGAGGTGCCTGGGTGGCTCAGTCGGTTAAGTGTCTGACTCTTGATTTTGGCTCAGGTCGTGATCTCAGGGTCGTGAGATCAGGCTGTGCGTCAGGCTCCGTGCTGGGCATGGAGCCTCCTTAGGATTTTCTCTCTCCCTTCCCTGCTCGTGAGCGTGTACTCTCTCTCTCTCTCTCTTTCTCTCTCTCTCTCTCTTTTTCTCTCAAAAAAACAAAAACAAAAAAGCAATAAATGTTTATGGCAAAAGATAAGAATTCAGCAAAATAGAAGATTATGAAGGGGAAAAGTCATTCTTAATCCATCTCCCCAGACTGTGAAATATTTTCTCCTTGCTTAAGTGTTGATAACATGTTACAGCTGGAAACCAAAGAACTTTCTAGAAAGAAGCAAAAGAAAACTGAAAATGCCCAGAATGTTAATTCTCAAGTTAAGTACTGTCAGCGCGTCAGTGTAAATTCTCCCTCTCTCTTTGCTCTGTTTCGTGTATATGTGTGCACGTGCACACTCTTTCCGAAACAAAACTAGGATCTCGGTCCTTCTTATTGTACTTTTGTCCATTACTCCCGCATCATGAGCATCATCAGTTGAGATGTGGATCTCTGCTTGGTAGCAGAGAGAACCTTAGCTGAGGTGCAAGAAAACTGACCAGGTTCCTATCGAGAACTGCTTGAGGGAGGCGGTCCTGACTCTGGTCCACGGCAGGTCTTCCTCAGCTTCAGACCTGGGGGTTGCGGGGGGGGCGGGGGGGGGTCTGGGCCAGAGAAGCCATCGTCTCTCATTGGACCAGAAGCAAGTTGTTACTTCCCAGGCTGTGCAGGTCCCCTTCTCTCAGAGCAGGGTACCCTACCAGTGGGGCCTCCCAGGGCACAGGGGACCAGTCCTTGAGGACCCTAGACCGGACATTTTCGCACGTATGAAATGGCCTTCATTGTTGCTGTTCCTAGGGAGTGGCTTTACTTACTGTGCCACGAAATGCTGAATCCGTACTATGGACTCTTCCAATATTCTACTGACAACATTTACATGTTGCAGATCAACCCGGATTCTTCAATCAACCCCGTAAGTATTCACGAATGAAGAGGGGGCAGATTGGAACATTTTAAAAAATGGATTTCCAGGTTTGGTCTCTATCTTTGGTTTATTCATTCTAGACTTGCTCCGAGTCTCTGGTAAATAGATACTAAAGGTGGAGTGGGAACTGGATTAAGGTGAATGATTTCTCTCCTGTGTTTTTCATGCCTGGGATCACTGGGTATGTTATTTTCAAAGACCGCAAGAGTGAAACTGAGCTGCTTAGAATACTCAAAGCCCTTTATCCCCAGTCGGGGGAAGTGAGGTATGGGGACTGTATTTGTTGATCATGTCATTCTGAGATGTGGGCTATGAGGTCCATCTTCTCCCAATCAAAATTGGAATTTTCTGTAAGTGGCCTTTTTGGCCACGAGTGCTGACACTCTTAGCTGCTCGTTTGAGAGGAAGACGTAAGCACAGAGTGAGTGACCGGCCCAAGACTGGGCAGCAGGCACGCAGAGGTCTCTCCCCGTGGGGCTGTGTCCTGTGGTCACCGCTGCTGAGCCCACGGCCTCGGCGGCAGTCCAGGACCAGCTGTACTCTACAAGCATCAAGTGTGACAGAGCCTAAATGGAAATGAGGTTTTGACGAATTCTGATTCTAATCCGACTGAAAGCACAGATGTGTGTTTCCCCGTTAAAAACCAGAACAGCTCTGGTTTCAGAACGCCTCGCGTGCAGAGAATTTTCCTTTATGTTCCTTTTTTGTTTTGTCTTCCTTTTTTGGATTTTTTCTCTTCCGCTTTCTCCAGGGACTTGGGGAGGGATTGCCCTCTGGTCTCTTTCTGGTAGCGCAGTGGGAAGGAGGAGGGGGGCCGGCTTCCCCAGGCGCCCTGCACTTTAAACGCCTGTGCTTGGTTTGATTCTGCAGTTGCTGTGTTGAAATTCTTAATTTTTGGGGCGCCTGGGTGGCTCAGTCATTAAGTGTCTGCCTTTGGCTCAGGTCATGAGCCCAGGGTCCTGGGATCGAGACCTGCATCGGGCTCCCTGCTCGGCGGGAAGCCTGCTTCCTTCTCCAGCTACCATTCCCTCTGCTTGTGTTCCCTCTCTCGCTGTGTTTTTCTCTGTCAAATAAATGAAATCTTAAGAAAAAAAAAATTCTTAATTTTTGTGTAAGGGGTTCTGTATTTTCCTTTTAAACTGAGTGCCACAAATGATGTTGCAATCCCAAGGTGTTCGAACTAAGGTCCTTTCAAATGCTCACATGATCTATACAAAAGACATGTTTTGACCACCTAACCAGCCTTCTTTTCTCTGTCCGTGAGCACAACGCATGAGTAACCGAGTCAGTGTTCAGTTGTGATGGGACGGGGCGTTCTCTGAGAAGCCTGGAGAGAAGCCTGGAGAAAACTCGAGGTTTCCACTGTGGCCGGGCCTTTTTCTGACGACTCTGTTCTCTGCTGCCCCCTACAGGACCATCTATCTTATTTCCATTTTGTGGGCCGGATCATGGGTCTTGCGGTGTTCCACGGACACTATATCAACGGGGGCTTCACGGTTCCCTTCTATAAGCAGCTCCTGGGGAAGCCCATCCAGCTCTCAGATTTGGAGTCGGTGGATCCAGAACTACATAAGAGCTTAGTGTGGATTCTGTAAGTACAGCCTTACCATTCGAGCAACGGCGAACTCGTGCACAGCCACCGTCTCGTACAGATACATTCGTTCTGTGTGCGCGCGTGTGTGTGTGTTTGAGGGTGGGTGTGAAGTTGGAGAAGAGAAATAAAATGTTGTTTTACAACCAGATGCGTAAAAGTAGAATGAGAAATACTAAGTTGACTTAACGTTCTTCATAATGCTTGGCTAGTTTCACTTTATAGACTAATTTTGTTGTTTCCTCGAATTATTAAGGAAGGATCACACATGTTAGTCCCTGGGCCTGACAGATGGGCGGGTGGTTTGCTTTTGACTCTCTTGGTGATGGAAAGTCTCAAAAACAAAATTAGTATCAAAGTACTTTATGTCAAAGTATCTGATATAAGAAAAGGATCAAGAAAAAAAAATTTTTTTTTTTTTAAAGATTTTATTTATTTGACAGAAACACAGCGAGAGAGGGAACACAAGCAGAGGGAATGGTAGCGGGGAGAAGCGGGCTTCCTACTGAGCAGGGAGCCCGATACGGGGCTCGATCCCAGGCCCCTGGGATCTGACCTGGGCCGAAGGCAGATGCTTAATGACTGAGCCACCCAGGAGCCCCAAGAAAAATTCTATTTAGTCACCTTTGTTTTAGAATTCTCCTAAAATGCTCTTGAAAGCAGTTGGCCCCGTCCCATGGGGACGTGGGTGTCGCAGGTCCTTGTGAGGGAGTCGAGTCCCCAGGAGCGAGAGATCCAGGCTCTGGCAGGGGGAGGATGCGCCGAGGAGCTGAACTCAGTTGTGTCCTGTGCTCTATCAGCCCCACTTTGCACGTCTCTGCTGGGAACGGGCAGTCTGCGAGGAGGAGGGCCGCCAGCCCGTGGGACAGCTTTCACTCTGTGTCGCAAGAAGTGTGGCAGGTGGAGGAGTCCGTTTGAACTCTCTCACGGGCCACTTTTGTGAATGGCTGCCTTAAAAAGGGGGGACGGTATCATCTAGGTGTGTCTCCCTGCAGGTGGCTTTTCCTTTGACTCAGTTGACTCTTTGTGAATCCCTCCCGTCTATTCAGAGACTTGGGTGACAAAGCAACCAGGTCACCATGTCCTGTAAAATCACAGAATGGTAGAGCTGCCATTCCCTTCCTGCGAAGGGGGAAGCTGAGAGTCAAGGGCACGTGGATGTTGAGCTGGGGTCTCCCAGCTCCTCCCAGTACCCGCGCCCATGGACGGGCACAGGGTCTGCATCTGCCTGAGGCTCTCGTCTTCTCCCTCCTGCAGCTCTGGGGTGGCAGGCAGTCAGTGCCGTCCGTCTGTCCCCCGGATCATTCCTGCTCACGTTCTGTTCTCTGCTGTGTTGTGGCAAAGGCCTGACATCCGTCTTCTGTCCTAACTCCGACAGAGAGAACGACATCACCCCTGTGCTGGACCACACTTTCTGTGTGGAACACAATGCTTTCGGGAGGATTCTTCAGCATGAACTGAAACCCAATGGCCGAAACGTTCCTGTCACAGAGGAGAACAAGAAAGAATATGTCCGGTAATGTTCCAAGGAACCTTGGTGGCCGCCGGTGGGGCATCTGGGATGGTCCCGGGCACAGCTGGGACCGCGTTTAGGTGGTCACGGCTCCTTCGTGGTTAGAGGCTTCCCGGTCCCCACCCTACGTGTGACCAGAATCACAGTAACCAAACTGTCAGCTTCCGCAGGGGAGCTCCGTATGGAGGAGCCCCGATGTCACCAGGCCTGACCTGTTGAAGGGACAATAGTGACCCCCGATCCCAAGTGGCAGAAGGGATTGCAAGTGGCCTCCCGATTGTGGGTGAGAAGGTGGTGAGTAGGAGAGAAGTGGAGCCTGGAAATTTCCTTGAGTTCAGTCTCAGGAAGTCTGCTCCATTGTGGTCCCACCTCTGACGGCAAAGAAATGACAAGTTGCTTACCCTGGAAATCTGGAAGGATGTGGGCGCGTCGGAGTGCGCGGGTGGGCAGCCTGTGTGCGGCGCTCACGGCCTCCCCCATCTTATGTTCAAATCTACTCTTAAATGACGGCACTTGTTGTTACAGGTCCAGTTAATTCCTACTATTTTTAGCAAAGCATCGAATGTGTCTGGGGCCGTGCTTATTTTTAACCTGGGCCTGCCAGCTGCTGGGGGTTTCGTCCCCGCCGCTGCCCCGCCCCGTCCCCCACCGCCCAGGGGAGGCCTGGCGGCAGGGCGTTAGCTTCAACAGAGGACGGCCCAACCTACTGCGGAGGACGGGTTGTTCTCATGAACTGTTTGGCACCGGCTCCCAATTTTTGTGACTTTGTCTTTCAGGTTATATGTAAATTGGAGGTTCATGAGGGGGATCGAAGCCCAGTTCTTAGCTCTTCAGAAAGGATTTAATGAACTCATTCCTCAACACTTACTGAAGCCTTTTGACCAGAAGGAACTGGAGGTAGGTGCTCACCGGGCTGAGCCAAGTCCACAGTCAAGGTCACGAATGTGATCCGTGTTTTCCGTGTGGCGGCGGAGCGGGGCTCGCCTGCTCCTCAGCAGGGCAGGGTTTCGGGGCTCCAGAAAACAGGGCCCCGAAGTAACAGGGGCTCCAGAAGAGCAGGGCCGGAGTGGCTGTCTGTCTGCTTGGCGGCAGCCAGTCCAGAGCCTTCTGTGGACATCGTGCTGGGTGCTCTGTGCTCATCTTATTTTTCAGAATCTCTCCCAGTGGAGGTTCCTGACCCCCTCTGTCTAGTCACCTTGCAGATACCCAGATCCTCCGGGCACGTCAGCTTTCTGTTTTTGTTCTATTATTAGATTCGGAACAAAGTGTTATTGTCTCCCCTAATCACACTTCATGTGGTGGAACACAGTGATTCATTCAGCTCTTATCTACCTCCGATGCCAAAGGGCTCAGGGCTGTGAAATCCTTCTTTCTGTCCCCAGTGAGGTACCTCCCACCTCAGGCGCGTGCACGCACACACACGCACACACACGCGCGTCTCCTGCCACTGTCCCTCTGCTCTACCTTCCAGCCCCCGAGACCCCTGGGATGAGGCCCCCGTTCGCAGTCCACCCCTTCGGTCTTGCCAGTCGGTTCTTCTGTACCGACTCCTCGCTGCTGTGGTGGTTGTGAGAGAGCCCGTAGGTGGTGTGCAAGCGGCCCGCAGTGGCAGCGGCAGGCATGCTGCTGATCTCCCCGCTTGTCCGGGTCTGGGGCTCGTTTATGTGCGGTAAATCTCCTCCTCTCACATCCTGGGACCTGGAGCGGGGCGCGCGTCGTGACCCAGGTTTGTACGTACATCCGAGGACTCACTTGCCACCGAACGCCCTTCCAGCTGATCATCGGCGGCCTGGACAAGATCGATGTGAGCGACTGGAAGTCCAACACGCGGCTGAAGCACTGCGTGGCCGACAGCAACATCGTCCGGTGGTTCTGGCAGGCTGTGGAGACCTTCGACGAGGAGAGGAGGGCCAGGCTTCTGCAGTTCGTGACCGGGTCCACTCGGGTCCCTCTCCAAGGCTTCAAGGCTTTGCAAGGTGACTGACGTGGAGGCGGGGCTCCTGGCCCCAAGCGTCTCCCCCAGGCGTGTCCCTGCCAGGCCACCGCAGGATTCCAGAAACGTCTGCTAGGGAAGGGTGTGGGCTGTGTTCCTTCATAGCAACCGCTTAGCACCGTGGAGGGGCCCGAGACCTGCTCTCCCACAGCACAGACAGTGGGCTCCGGTTGCTCTTCTGGCTGCTGGCTTCCGGCGCTCAAGGCTGTGTGGTCCTTTGCCCAAGAAAATACCTGTAGACGTGTAGGGGGAAGGAGCCCAGCATCCCTGCGGGCCAGGGCTCGGGGAGGAGGGGGTGCGGGGGGCAGGGTGCAGCAGCCGTGGCGGGTCCCGGCCAGCTGGGCGCTTGCTCGTGGCCAAGTTGGGCAAGACCTGAGGGAGGAAGGGCCTGGTGGAACCAATGCCTCCCCTTTGCCTCCAGACTTGGTGGATGGCGGGAGGGGATGAAGAGCAGCAAGGCTGGGGAAAGAAATCAGTTTTTAAAGTGCACCGTGGATTCATTTCTGAATCTTCTGATAGCGGTCCTGAGTGTGGGGGAGAGGCCTGGCCCGGGTGGCAGGAGATGGGAGTCTCCGGCGGCCATGTCGGTCATTAACACCTGGGGTCCTCCCAGGGCCTCGGTTTTGTCCTCTGTGCAAATGCACAGCCTGACAGGCTCCACTGTTCCGTTTGGGTATCCCATCCATCCTGTCTCTCGTCCCTTCCGACTGGGATAAAAAAAATCTGATATCCAGATTTTTGATAGCTCTGAGAGCCGGAAAGAAAAATGTGAAGCATAATTGTATATTAAGAGTAAGTGGAATTTTGCATGTTAATAGTGATAGCAGATATGTTTCACGTATAGAATATTCTCTGTAGACGTCTCCATATTTTAAGGACTTCTCTGAGTGACACGTTCCTTCCATCCCTTGAGCTTTTGTCCCAAGTGCTTGTCTTTTTCTCTTCCTGTCGTCCCTCTGCCTGGGGAGATTTCGTGACCCTGTGTCTTGCTTTTGTTACAACTTTGCTCCCTCTGCCGGTAGTGGACCTGCTGGCTAAAGCATCACTGGTAGTTTAAGGATTTTACCCTTTAGACACCCCCACTTGAGTGGGTTTGTGGCCAGGGTACAGGAGAGAGTTCTCACTGGTCTTTGCTCTGCCTGTGGTTTTCTAGAATGTCTGCTATAGGTCCCTGGATGGCAGCAGATGCTAAGCCAGGTAGAGGCTCATGCTGCCACCCGAAGCCCGTGACCTCGGGCAGGACGGCCCGCCCAGGCTCTGGGCCGGGGCCCGGGCCCTGCCTCTGACGTGCATTAACTAGAATGTTTTCTCGTAAGGCTCTACAGGCGCGGCAGGGCCTCGGCTCTTCACCATCCACCTGATTGACGCCAACACGGACAACCTCCCGAAGGCCCATACCTGGTAAGGCCCGTTCCCCCGGGAGCCTGTCTCCACGGAGTGCTGCCCTTCGTGTGACTTGTCCAAGCTCTTTTCTTGGATGGAGCACTCTGCTCCCTTTGTCAGTGTCCCAGGACCACTGGCGATGGCCCCCGTGTCAGCGGAGCGAGCACTCGGCAGCGGGTCACGGGAGGGTTATCACAAGTCTCTGTCTGAAACCATTTGTGTTGTGGGATGGGATTCGCGTTGGCTGGTGCTCCGGCAGGTCCAGTTTTATCTGCGTGTGTGAGCACACAAGTCCCTCTAGTTTTTAAATTTTTTTATTTTTTAGAGTGTGTGAAGGATTACACGCCAGTGGGGGGAGGGGGAGAATCTTAAACAGGGTCCGTGTGACACGGGGCTGGGTCTCATGACCCTGAGATTGTGACCCAAGCTGAGACCAAGAGCTGGATGCTTAACTGTCCGAGCCACCCAGGTGCCCCAAAAACTGTAGTTTTTATTTTTAAGACTTATTTAGAGATCAAGAGAGAGCAGGGGTAGGGAAAGAGGGAGAGAGAAACCCAAAGCGACTCTGCGGTGAACTCAAAGTCAGACGCAGGTCTCAATCCCATGACCCTGAGATCAGAACCTGAGCCGAACCCAAGAGTCAGATGCTTAACCAACTGCACCACCCAGGCCCCCCTAAACTGTAGGGTTTTGTTTTTTTTTTTAAGGATCTCATTTATTTGACAAAGAGAGACACAGTGAGAGAGGTTGGAACATAAGCAGGGGGAGAGGGAGAAGCAGGCTTCCTGCTGAGCAGGGACCCAGATGCGGGTCTCGATCCCAAGACCCTGGGATCATGACCTGAGCCGAAGGCAGACGCTTAATGACTGAGCCACCCAGGCGCCCCTAAACTGTAGGTTTTAATCTGGAGTTACCCGTCTTCACTTCCTGGGACCCCATTTTCCTTTGGGAACTTAGTCTGTGATGATGCATCTTGGGTATTGAAAAATGTTTCTTCCCCAAATTTTAAATAGTATCTGTAGCAGGTTATTTCCTTTGTGGTTTAAAAATCAAGTTACTTACATACGCTTTAGTCTCAGAGGCCATGTATGGGAAAGACCAGTGTGTCTAGGTCAGGAGAGCCAGGTCCTGGTCCTCGGGAGGCATGGGGTGCAACAGAAGGTTCCTGAGTGGGAACCCGGGGCTGTGGGTTCAGATGGTTGCCGGGTCCTGGCCGTGGGGAGGCCACGACAGCCGTGAGAGGGGTCCTCTGATGCTGAAGCCTCCCCACCCCCAAGACTATCACATCGTTCAGCCCAATTCCTTCTCAAAAAACCATCCTTAATTGCTTAACCCCTTGTAATTTAGTAAGTTATGGCCTCGTGGTCAGAGTTCTGTATTTTTTTTGTTAGGAGAGAATATCCTTCTTAAAGGTGCCTTTTTTTTTTTTTTTTTTAACACGATGGTAGAAATGAATTTCCCCAAGGAGATAGTGATTCATCTGTTCTTTTCATTTCAGTGTCAGGGATTTGCCATTTAGTTTTTTTGCCATATAGTTTTGAGCCATAGCTTGTTTTTGCAAGAAATACTCCTGACTGCCCCGTTTGGTCTCAGACCGAGTCGCGGAGGGTTGGCTGGACGCGCGGGAAACGGTCAGTGGCGACCTGCCCTGCGCTCTGCAAAGGTGGCATTTCGTGCCGAGAACTAATTTCTCCCAAAGACAAGACACAAAATGAGCTGAGAGCTTTGTCCTCCTATAACCAGGAAACAGTAGTTGGTTTTATTTTGGTTTTCAAGATCTTAGGGCCTATGTTGCTGCATGTTCAAGGAAAGATCTCTGCCTCAGAGCAGAAGAGGACGGGGGAAGCTTGCCTCTACCTCCTCACCCAGTGAGGCGGGGAGAGGCTCCCCCCAGGAAACACACACACCCACCACTCTGCTAGCTCGGGGCCATGGATGCGCCGGTCCCAGGTCCGGATCACCCAGCACTGACTCTCCCGCTCTTTTGTCCTGGCCCAGCTTTAATCGGATCGACATCCCACCTTATGAGTCCTACGAGAAGCTCTACGAGAAGCTGCTGACGGCCGTGGAGGAGACCTGTGGCTTTGCTGTGGAGTGAAGACCAACCAAAGGCGACAGATTCTAGCTCACGACCGCCAGACCCAAAGCAAGCTTTCTGTGCGCCTCCTGCGGGGCCGGCGGAGGCCCGGGAGCCCTAGCTCACCGGAGGCAGAGTCGTCTCCCCTCCTTTTCGTTGGGGAGCGAGGGGGTGGGGGGACTTTCTCGGTGGCTCCCACCCGTACTTCCCCCCTTTCTGACAGTACTCCCGCCCCCCCGTCACCCATCCAATAAAATGCAGCCAGGTTTAGCAGCGGGCTTCGGTCCCACGGGATGTTCCGCTATGACTGGAGCCCGGCTTACTGAGGGTTCGCGCCTGGTGGCTCTTCTAGCTGTTGTGTCCAAACAGTCCCGAGGCCCCTTTGCAAGTCAGCAGCTCCGGCTCCAGTCCCGTCCTCGCAGCCTGCTCCGGGCTGCAGATGAATTTCTAACTGAAAGAGAACCGTGTGGTCTGCAGGAGGCCCGCCGCACCCGCGGGCTTCCCTTTTGGAAAGGTAAAGCAGCTGGGGCAGGGTTCAGGGCATCCTGGCTGAAAAATTTGTTTTGCATAGAGAAAAATGATCTTTCCTTTTAAGAGTCCCTCTTGCCACGTTACCTAACTGGAGAGATTTTTCCAGGGAAAACAGCACGTAACTAAGAGCTTGTACAAGAACACACCAAACCAGCTCCACGTGGCCAGTCCCGGGCTGGGGCTCCCGCCCCCCTGGGTGCCGGCCGGGTCACTGGATGCTAACAAAGTCTCGTGCGGAAGTTGCTCAGAGCTGAACTAACCGAAGAGAAGCCTGCTGTCCCAGCTGCTGGCTTGGTGCGGGCTCGCCTCAGAGGGAGGGGGGCCGGGTAACCTCACTGACTTAACCTGACTGTGGGGGGGGGACATGGTTCCACTCTGGCTCATTCTGGTCGCCTTCCGAGTGTCAGAGGGCAACACTGACAAGACAGTCCACTTGCCCAAACGTCTTCACGTGCCGAGCGAGGCCAAAGCCAGCCTGGAGCCCGAGCTTCTAACACCACTTTCCAGTTTGCACAAGAAGTTCAAGCAGTATTTTACAAGGTAGTGTGTGGAGATGGCCTTCGGCGAAGGGCAGCGGCAGCCAACTGTCCTGTGTGGTTTTGGTGGTGCTTGTTGGGGGGATTCGTTAGCAAGACATTTCGGTGTTGAAATTTTGCTGTTGGTTTTGGAGTTAGGCGTTGGCATCCGGCTGGGGGTCTGAGAAGGGTTCGGGAGGAGATTTTTGGACGATTCTCTTCATTACTAACACCTCTGGACGGTGGGGGGTCTGGAGGCACGCTTCCCCTTCTCATCTCGCTGGGGTCCCTCGTGCCACCGGGCAGCTCTGGGGTCTGCCTGGTGTGGCCGGCCGCGGGAGAGTGCACTTCTGGGCTCCTCTGAGAGACGTCGGTGTGTCTAGCTGCAGGAGGACAATTAAATCCCTTCAGGAAGTCCAGGCCGGATCATGGGCTTGGTCTTTCGGAAGTTCTGCCTTGCCCCGGCTGGGCTTCTCTCGTGTCTCGTTTACCATGATCCCTGTGAGGGCGTTCCAGAAGCTGGCTCCCCCTGACGCTCTGCGTAACCTTCTGGTAACCTTCCCTGGTGACCTTCCCCCGCGAGAGTGTGCAAATGTCAACTACAGACCCGCCCCTGGGAGAGCTGAGAGCACCTCCAGACCGAGGTGGGCGGAAGCCCGGCTTCTTCCCGTGGTGGTGGCCACACTGCAGGAGTTAGTGAGGAGACGAGGGTCGGGCTCCTTTCAGACCATCATCCTGCTGTCGGGAGGAACAGGGGAACAACCCTTAGCGCACCTACCGGCCCCGGGTCAGCTGCGCAGGCATAGGCCCGGGTCTCTGCTCTCTCCTCACACTTGCATGTGGGCCGCCGGAGAGCGCCCTGGCTGACCCTCGCCAAACGGGCCTGTCCGTGGCACTGCCCTCCTAGAACCTTCACTATCCACAGTGGACTGGGCCGCCCAAAGAGTAGTGTGGCAGACAATTGGTAAAAGCTCCCGATCGCTCCACTCCGGGTCCATGTGGACCGCGTTTCCCACGGGCTCTCGTTCGTCGCCCCCCACGTAGTCCCCGCCCGCCCATCCCCCCTCACCTCTGCCCCGGTGCTTTAGGGGCCCAGCTTCCAGGCTTGTCCTCACCAGCGGTCATCAGCCGACCCTCAGGGATGTAGCCAACCACCGCTCTGCCAGTGCCGGAGGTAGGA
>CM053621.1:26610587-26623553 GCA_028646535.1 Procyon lotor | reverse complement strand
GTACACTAATGTTCTGTTTTATGTCAAAATCAAAAGTATTTAAAGAAATACTAGTTCTATTTAATGTGGTTATGGAACCAGCTGGAAACACAACCAACAGTGATTGTACAGCAGGCTGGACCCGGGAGGTCAGGTTCATTTTGTTACATATGCAATAAACTCACGACTTTACATTTTTTTGACGTCTGATATTTTGGTGTGGAAATGAGATTAAAAAGATTTTTTTATTTAATCCCCCCAAAAAAGGCAATGGTTTGAAATACTGGCAAGGGCTTTCTAAGGAAAAAGGACAAGCTTCCTAGTTGGGACATCTTCAATTTCTGCCTTTGGATTAGCTACTTATAAGAAGGGACTCGTTTATGTGCCTTATAGCTCCCCCTACTTCATTATTGCCTTTTGTAGTTCGTTTTTTATAGTGATGTTTTGTATATTTTCTAAAAGCAGGACAGATCCTCAGCCAAGCCCCCTCGGGTTGCTGGCAAAATCCATGTCATGCGTTTGTGACTCAGAGTCCTAGCTTCTTAACAGTTTTTGGTACAAGCCATCCTGAGACCATAGTGACTGACCTTTTCCTTAAATGTTTGGTTCCCCAAATAGGACATGGAGGGAAGAAGTAACAACTGGGGCTAGTCCTCCGAGTCCCCTGAAAGCCACCTCAGCCAGTGGGGGTGCGGCCCGGCTGCTCACCTCTGCGTCTGCACTTCTTGGATCAAAAGCAGCGGTCAGGACAGAGGCTCTCGCGGTTGGCGGACGAGGTCCTGGAACACGGCGTGTCCGTGGGCCCAGCACACAGGCCGCCCTGCGCTCTGCTTAGGAAGGTCTGGCTCGTCAGGGCTTTTTCTCTGTCCAAAGGTCTCGCTAAGTAATCGGAGCCTTGAACAATCCGTGTGCCTGCATCCCCCCCCCCCTCCTGCCCTGCCTGCTAGCTGAACTTCCCAACTCTGCTCTTTTGCAACTTTCTAGTTTGTTCCTTCATTCTCCCCTCGACCAGCAGAAACACTGGCCTTCCCCCGGGCTGCCACGTGACCGCTCCCTTGTCTTACCTGATGGTCAAGGACGGACAGATCGATGCAACACAAAAGGCCCTCAAGGGGCAAGATGGCATCATCGAGAGTCAGGACCAGGAGTTGAATCCTGGCTTTGTAACCTGACCTTGGACACGTTACCTACCCTGTGCCTCAGTTTACTCTTTTATAAATGGGGAGAACAGCATCGTCCTCCCCGGGGCATTGTACCATTTGAACGCGTTCTAGGCAGGCAAGCAGGTGCTCCTTCCTCAGGGCTCCTGCTGGTCTGCCGTACGGTCGTGGAAACTGTGCTTTCCACACGGGGGTCTTACCTTGCTGCGACCCTGGCCCCAGGGTGTGGGGCTGCCGTGCTCTCCCCCTCAGGGGCGGCCTCGGCCAGAGAACGGACGTCGCCCTGGGACGCGGGGCGCTCGGGCGAAGGCGTGGATGGGCAGAACCAGAGAGAAGCCTCGTCTCCAACCATCTCTGGGGACCCGGGGCAAAGACCCGCGCTGGTTGTGGCCTCCCGGGAGACGCGGGATTGGGAGGGGTCGCGAGAGTCTTGAGTTGGACTCCGGCGGGAGTACCTACCTCTTGAGCCTCAGACGCAGCAACACTGAAGGTGCTCGAGAGAGTTGACCGGAGAGTCCGACAACGTGATCCCGAGTCAGGATCCACCGCCGAGTGAATACAGACACGACAATCAGCCAGGTGTTCGCTTAGTGAAACGGGGGGGGGGGGGGACGGACAGCCTGACGGATCCCGAGGATGTCTGCCCCGTTCCCCCCCGGCACCCGGATCTAAACCGCCTCCCGCCCCGGACAGACGGGCAGTGCCGGGTGACCTGGGGAGGCCCCCGTGCCCGCAGATTATCCAGAAGTCTCCGCCACCCCCATTCTTGATATGAAGACTCTGGATTTCTGTACAGGGTCATTCGAGCTCCTCGGCCGTCACTCACCTGTCGGCGGCCACCCGGCAGCCCTTCTCCGTTTCCACCGCGTGCCCGCGGCTCTCCGGCCCCAGGTTCCTCGGGGAGGGGGAGGGCAAGCCTGCAGAGAGCAGTGGGCTAGACAGATGCAGGCCCGTCCAAGACCACCCTGTGCCCCTCTGGGCTCCACCCTCCTCTTGTCCCCTTCTTTCCGCTCATCGCGCACACAGAGGAACCGGTGGAAGTGCCACGGCGGGGACCCCACTCCGGCCCCATGGGCGGGGGAGGGCTGGGAGGCCGACTCCCGCGTGGGGGCCTGGCCTGCGATGGCCAGTCTCACACATCAGCCCGGCCGACCCTCAGGGGACCTGCAGAGTCCTGCGGACCGCGTGGAGCTGCTCCGGGAGCCCGCCGGGGATCAGCCTCCTCCCCTCCCCGGGGGGGGGGGTGTGTGATCGGCTCCCCCCAGGATCCCTGTTATGACAGCAGCGTCCTCTGGGGCTCCCACCTCAAGCATGTCACCGCTTGCAGGATGGGTTCGAAACCACCTTTCCTCACTCGTCCCTGAACCGTGAACACCGAACACCCCACAGGCTTTTGGTGAGGTAACTCGGGTACCTTGTGTGGGACCCCCCCAGATCCCCTCCCCAAACCCTCCCGGTTATTCAAAGCCAGCCAGACCCAAACCAGGAGGGGCCTGCGAGGAAGAGCGCCGGCCCCCACGGCCCACGGGCCATCAGGAGGCCGGGGCGGCCCAAGCTCCAGAACGACCTCTGCTGCTCATAGGATGGTGCTGTCCTTGTGCCGTGGGTGCCCGGGGAGCACCCGCCAGCCGGCTTGCTGGCGCCTCTCGTGCTTTACGTCATGCTGGTCGTGGGGCCAAGTGGTGGCGTTGCTGCAGGGGACCTCAGCCAGGGACCAGCCACACAGATCGCTGTGGGAGATGGTGACAGGGTCAGACTTGATTTCTCATCACGATGGCGCTGCTGTGAACAGACAAGGAGCCCTCCTGGAGGAAAGGGTACCTTTGAGCACCTTAGCTTCCTACAGAAAGATTTTGGGGGCCTTGAAGCGACACGAATGGAAGCCAGACTGGAAAAAAAATATATAAATCAAACCTGGAGGCCATGAATAATGATCTGGAAAGCTCCCATTCTTCACTTGGGCTTCAAGGCAAGAGTTTCATGAGTGAAAAGAGAACTCTCAACGTGGGGACCAACAGAGCCAACAGCTGATGTACGAAAGCTCAGTCTCGAGGGGAGGCCTCGGGACACACCCCGCACCGAGGACCGGCCACCACGTCAGCCAACAGAGGACTGAAGGGAGGCCGCCCATCGCCCCAAGAGACGCCTGCATCAGACCTCCCCTCTCCAGGGGAGCACGGAGCTGCTTCCAGAAGGCTGGGGGAGAGGAGGGGGTCAGCTCACGGAACAGAGCCCAGCGTCAGACCAGCCTGGAGGGCAGGTGGCGCCAGAGCTGGGGTCAGTCCTGCCGCAGGGCAGACTGGCGGTCGCGGGGCCGTGAAGGGGGCCGCGGGCTGCGGTGGGAAGGCTCCGTCAGGAAGCGGGAAGCCCACAGAAGGCAGGTCGCAAGGAGTTCTGCAGACTGACTGCTGTGATGCGGCTCACTTACTTTTAAAAAAGTCTTGAGAAAAGAACACCACATGTGTGCTAGAACGGCAGGGAAAGAAATCACCAGAGCTCTTCCAAGTCCCATTTAAAATCCCCAGAGAACGATTCACTGAAGTCAGAGACAAACAGCCATAGATACACATATCAAATCATTGTGTTGTACACCTTGAACTAATACGATGTCCTATGTTAAATGCATCTCAATAAAACTGGAAAAAATTAACTTCATAAGCTTCCATAAAAAATTAAAAGTTTGGGGCGCCTGGGTGGCTCAGTTGGTGAGGCACCTGACTCTCCATTTCGGCTCAGGTCATGATCTCAGGGTCGTGAGATCAAATCCCACGTCGGGCTCCGTGCTGAGCATGGAGCCTGCTTAAGATTCTCTCTCTCCCTCTCCCTCTGCCCTTCACCCCTCTGCTTGTCATGCTCTAAAGAACTAAATAAAAGTTCGAGATCGTTTAAAAATGTATCAATAATAATTCACATAGGAAACTTATAGGATCTTCTGGGTTTGAAAAGTGGTTTTTTGTTGAAGTGCAGCTGACACACGACGTTACACTAGTTTCTGGGGTACAACACAGGGACTCGACAGCCCCCCACGTTCTGCTCTGCTCCCCCGCGAGCATAGGCGCCGTGGGTCACCACGTGGCACTATCACGATACCACTGACTATACTGCCGGGGCTGTCCCTTCATCCCCACGACTTGCTCCTTCCAAACTGGCAGCCTGTACCTCCGGCTCCCCTTCACCCATTTCGCCCATCCCCGCACCCCTAGTGTTTGAAAAAAATATTTGAAATAGCTTGGGGTTGGTGTCCTACCGTTTACCTGATGGGGTTGGTGTCCTCTGACTCATCCTTGCAGCTCTATAGGAATCAAGTTCTAATCGCTGAATCTGAGAACTCCTTTACTCGGAGGGAAAAATTAACTTATATTAACTCATGATCATATAAAGAAAGCTTGTGCTAGGCACAGAACCTGGATGTTACAAATTTCCCATTTTCGTTTGTGATTCCCTTAAAAAAAAAAAAAAAAGTTGCAGAAAATGGAAGGTAAGAGTTCCAGCAGAAACTGCAGAGATGAAGAAATGAATCTCTCCTGACATTCAATCGAGAATTAATTCCCTGTGTCAATAGAAAGGAGAATCTTTCTGAAGCAATTTAAAAGGTCAGACACACATGTGAACAGCTGTAAGCAGGTCAAGAGACCAAAATTCTTCTGGAAACATCAGGAATCCTCAGTAGCCTTTCTCAAGGCCAGCTCATCTCCCACGAGAGAAACAGTAATTTAGGAAAAGAAAATGCACACTTCAGACAAAAGTTACTCAGAAGGAATTAAAGGCTTAACATATGTCCCCAATGTTTTGGGCAAAGCATCTGGCAGAAGAAGCCCAAGAGGCCCAGCAGGGAAACCTCTGGAACCAGACCCCTGAGGAAGAAGGACCGCAGGTGTGACCGCGTCCCCCACAGGCTCAGGCGCTCTGGAGAGGGGACCCTCCACTCAGTGTGTCTGTCCTCCTGAGGCCGGGCCACCCAGACGTCGGACGCTCACCTGCCCAGAACCACAGGCCGAGATGCCCGTCTTGCCCTCGGACTCAGTTACCCAGGACCAAGGGGTCCCAGGGACTGAAACCCAGAGCACCTGACCTTCCCCACGTTCAGGAAAACAAGGATGCTGCCCTCCAGGAATTCTCTCCTCCCGGTCGTCTTTGTTGGCCCAACACATGCTCCACCGACAACAGAAACGTCTACACCAGAGGCTGGATTCCACCTCCGTCCACACAGCCCGAGGCAGTGATCTGCCTTCTAGCGACAACGGGACAACCCTGAGCCTTTCCTGTATCTCAGCAGTAAAGAAACTTGGAGTTTTCTCTGGTTTAATTGTATTGCTTTTAGTTCAGAGATTATACGGCGGTTCAAATTAGTATCTTGATGAAATTATTTATAATGATTAATAACTGAAGAATATCTGAATTTGAACCTTATGACTTAAATGACTCCACTTCATTCTATTTGTGGGCAGCGTTCATACAGAATTTTTGTTGTTACTAAGTCTGTCAAAATAATCCATAAATAAAGCAGTAGTTTCTAAGACAATTTTAACAAGTTTTCTCTTGGCCTTATTGCCGTTATTTACAACCCTTTGGGGCTTACTTTAGAGTTGCACTCCACGTAAAAGTGAATCTCGGGGCACCTGCGTGACTCGGTGAAGCCTCTGCCTTCGGCTCAGGTCATGGTCTCAGGGTCCTGGGATCGAGTCCCGCATCGGGTGCCCCGCGCGGAGCCTGCCTCTCCCTCAGCCCCTCCCCCTGCCCGTCCCTCTGACTCGCTCAAATAAATAAAATCTTAAAAAAGAGTGCCTCTCCTGAGGAACTGTTTCCTTTTCCCTGGGTCTAGGGCGTGTGAGGACGGAGGGCAGGCTTTGCTGGCGCTGGGTCACCCGGTGCGGGACCTGCGCTCGGAGCGCTGAAGGCCTGCGGAGTTCATTTCTGTGAATCAAGGGCTGGATTTCGTCTAGTTTTTAGGGCTGATGTATTTGTATAAATGCGCTTCCCTTTAAAATTCTTTTGATTTATGCTTTTGTACATTACAGCTCAATAAACTGTAACGTTTAAAGGAGAGGCCTAGACAGTGACGTGGGCCGAGAGGGCGGCCGAGGGGGGGAGCTGGTGGTGTTGACCCGACGGGCGCCCTGGGAGTCAGCCCAGCCGGCAAGCAGACGTTCCCAGGCGGCTGCCCTCGCCCCCTCCCCGTGTGGCACCGCCTGGTTCGGGGGAAGGGCAGCCAGGTCCCCGGGCCCCCATTTTGCACACCGGAGCGCGAAGCAGCCTGTCCGAGGCCGAGGGGCCGGTCTTGCTGTCACCTGGCGGCACAGCCTGAGTCTCAGAGCAGAGGAGCTCAGGCGGCAGCAGGCGTGGCCTGCGGACACGGGGCGGCGGGAGAAGACAGGGGCGACGCTCTCGGGACAATGAAGACATTTAAAAGCAGCCGCGCGGAAGGGGTCGACAGAAACCGAGACATTTTTCAAATGCCCAATTTTCAGCCAAAGATCCCAAGGCAGGAACAAGAAAACGTGGCAACCACACGGAAAACACCTGTAGGGTACACACCAAAGCAAGGGAGAAAGGAACCAAAAATGTCCCTACGGAAAAAAGTCAACTGAAATCCGCTGAACCCAAAGGCAGGCAGTAACAGGAGGAACTGGGAAGGGAGACGAGCTGAAAGACGGAAACAAATCAAATGGCAAAAGTCAGTGCTCTCCGATCAGTCATCCGTTTCAATGTAAACGCGTCGCACCTACCAGACACCCACCAGACTCGTCTATCTGACAGGCCCAACGTACCTGACCTACAGAACCTAAGAAAGTACCAAAAAACCGTTCGGACTAAAAACCAAATACATGCCGCCTTCCTAAGGAGCCTTAGTCGTTTTCATCCAACCAGGCCCCCAAACAAGGGAACAACACTACTTCTGTTCAGAACGTGTGGCCCAGGGGTGCCCGGCTGGCTCAGTGATGGGAGCGAGCAACTCTTGATCTCAGGGCCAGGAGTTCGAGCCCCGTGTTGGGTACAGAGATGACTTATTTAACTTACATATGCACATAAGAAAGAAAATATGGTCTCGTGTAGAAAGAATACTGTGCGGGAAGATTAACATACACAGAAGTAAAAAGGGTAACATCCACAGCACTGAGGATGAGAGGGGGTGAAACGGAACCCCATTGTGGGATTCTGACGTAGGTGATGGGGTACAATCACACTGCAACGGAGACGGTGATACGCTCAACAGGAACACAGTACTCTTGAAAGTTCACTGAAATAATGCATGCTATCCAGAAATACCTAAAAAATTTCATCACTACATTCATGAGTTGTAGGAGTCAAAATAGTTCTGAATTATATTTGGTGGGATTTTAAGATTTTTCATCTATTACCTATGCACAAGAGGACTCCTCATTAAGTTCTGGAATTAAAAACAAGCTAAAGAGAAGAACTATCTATCTTGCACTATTATACAGAATCCCATATGATTATGACTTCTTTAGTATTTCCCAAACTTTTCCTACAGACCAGGAAAATACACTTGACCAGAATCAGTAGACTAGTATATACTATATATATATATATATACACATATATATATAAATTTTTCAGTCTGTCAAAGATAACATTGAAAAAATTAATGACAACCATCCATATTACTAGCATTTCACTTAATAAGGACATTTTAATAGCAAAACTTTTCATTATAAAAGGTTGTCATTGATCTTTACGAACCTCACTTGGTTGCATTGATTTTTCCCATCTTTCTACTGATGGGCAAAAACTGCTACACCAGCTCACGGGGGCTTCACAACCCAGTGTTTGTTACCCCTGGTTTTCCCCTTGTTCTCCCCTTCCCCCCCCATCAGCTGGTTCATTAACCAGAGGTCCATCAAAATCCTCGTTTCCCCTCCTGTGGGACCCCCCACCCCTGCAAGCTATCTTCCTCTACACTTTCTCCCTCATTTTTCTCCATTTCCTTGAGACCCAGCTCACATCTTTTATTTCTCACGATCTTTTTTGAAACAAAGCCTTTCAGAGAACCTTTAGTCAGTTCTTACTTTCAAGAAACTAAACTAAAGCCTCCTAGCTTTTCAGATTTTTTACCATGTTTGTCCAACAACTAAAATGGTTTTCCCCCAAAGAAAATTTATGCCAGCACTATCTTAAAAGAAATGTCTTTTCTTCCTGATAAAAAAACAAACAAAAAGACTCTGACCTTAAAAACGAATTTAGTGACGCTGCAGGAAATGAAGTAAACACACAGAAATCAGTTGTTTCTGTAGGTGAACAATGAACAACCCAGAGATGAAGTTAAGAAATGACTCCACTTCCAGTAACATCAAGAACAGAAATAAACTTTACCAGGAAAATGAAACACTTGTACACACAAAACCATAAAATTGTAAAACGAAAAACTGAAGAAAACACAATATAAATGGAAAGACATTCTGGGTTCACAGATTGGGAGACTTAATATGGCTAAGATGTCCTTACTGTCCAAAAGGATCTACTGATTCAATGCAACCCCTACAAAAACCCAACAACACTTTTGCAAAACCAGAAAATCCCCCCTAAAATTTATAGGGAATCTCAGGGATCCCCAACGAGCCAAAACAATCTTGAAAAGAACAACACTGGCGGCCTCACGCTTCTTGATTTCAAAACACACAACAAAGCTAGAGTCATAAACGTAGCTTGGCACTGACATAAAGACAGACTAATGTAAGGGGTGCCTGGCCGGTTTGGTTGGAAGAGAATGTGACTCTTGATCTCAGGATCTTAAGTTAAGCCCCACACTGGGTACAGAGATTACTAACAGAAAGAATGAATGAATATTTAAAATATCAGACAGACAGACATAGAGACCAATGGAATAGAGAACCCATAAATACACCTCCTCATTTATGGTCAAATTGTTCCATGGAGGACGGCCCTGGGGACAAGTGGCACTTGAAAAACTGGTATCCACATACAAAAGAATGAGGTTGAACCTCTCTACCTTCAAAGATTTAAATGTAAGAACAAAACTAGAAAAATCTTAGAAAAAACATGGGGGAAAACCTTCGTGACATCGGGTTTGGCAATGATTGCTTGGATATGGCAACAAAGCACACAGGCAACGACAGGAAACTAGATAAATTGGGCTACATCCAAATTCAAAACTTAGGTGTGAAGGGGTACTATCAACAGAATTCGAGGGCAGCCCACAAAATGGAAGAAAGTAGGTGTAAATCCCATACCTGGTAAAAGATCAGGATCCAGAATATATAAAGAACTCCTACAACTTAAAAAAACCCAACAACCCAGTTAAGAAACGGACAAAAGATTTGAAGAGATGTTTCTCCAAAGAAGATACACAAATGGTAAGTTCATGAAAAGATGCTCAAAACCCCCGTGGCGCAAATAATACATTATACGTTAATTAAAAAGAAACAAACGACCCCCCCCCCCAATTACAGGGATGCCTGGGTGGCTTAGTCATTAAGCATCTGCCTTCAGCTCAGGTCATGATCCCAGGGTACTTGGATCGAGCCCCGCATCGGGCTCCTCGCTCAGCAGGCAGCCTGCTCCTCCTCCTCTCACTTCCCCACTCATGTTCCCTCTCTCACCGTCTCTGTCAAATAAATATATATTTAAAACAAAAAACAAAAAACCACTAATCACAAAGGAAACACAAACCCAAACCCCAACGAGACGGATGTCACCCCATACCCTCTCAGATGATTGTTACAAGAAAGGAAACAAAAAGGATGTGGAGAAATTGGAAGCCACGTACACACCACAGGGCAGGGCATAAAAGGTTCAGTTGCAGAGGGCAACTGCATGGCAGTCCTTCAAGGAATTCAAAATAGAATTATCGTATGATGCGGCAACTCCGCTCCTGTGCGTATTCCCAAAGAACTGAGCACTGGGGGTCCAACCAGTATTTGCACACCCACGTCTGTGCGGCGTTCGTCACAATAACTGAAAGCAACCAGTCAAGGATGCAAAGATAACCAGGATGCGATACGTAGATGAAATGCGGGATCACTCAGCTTCCAGAAGGACCCGCTTCCACGTGCTCTAACACAGACGCACCGAGACAGATGCCGAGGGAAGAAAGCCAAGCACAGAAGGACAATTATCGTACAGTTCTATTTACAGGAAATGCCTGGAGAGACACATCCACGGGACAGAAAGCAGAAGAAGAGACTGCCAGGGGCGGAGGGGGTCCGTGTTTAAGGGAGGCAGAGTTTCTGTTTGGGAAGATGAAGAAAGTTCTGGAGAAGGACAGTAGGGAGGCAGGGGTTCCACAACCATGTGAACACGCTGAATGTCATGGAGCCGAACACTTAGAAATGGTTCAGATGGTGAGTTTTATGTATTTTCCCATAATGGAAGTATTGCCTGCTTCTCCCTCTCCCAACCCCTAACTCCTTCTCTTTCTCGCTTTGCTTTCTAATAAACAAAATCTTAAAACAAATAAATTAAACTTAAAATGTAAGTGTCTAACAACAGTTCTTACCTTGCATCAGTACTTGGAGAACCAAGGGCACAGGACATGGGTGGTTCCCAGAAGCAGACGGATTCTCTGGCTTCCCGGCTCCGGGTCCCCAGCCTTTCCACACAGGGATGGAGCGTAGAAGGTGCTGGAGCTCCCCTGAGGAACAGTCTTCTGCCCTCACCGTTCCAAGGCTGGTTTTCCTAGAAAGCGGGGGCAGCACCGAGGCCACGGTGAGGGCGAGCCTGGCACAGAACCCGGGGCCCTCCGCACACCGGCCTCCCTCCCCCAGACACCGACCACACGTGGCTGCCACCACAGCGCTCCACGGCCGACTCCCTCTGAGCCGGGAAGCCCTTCTCTGTGAAGTGGAAGGCTGCCCCCTCAGGGCGCAGAGACCATCCACCTCCCAGGACCTGGGGCCACCCGCTGCCATCGACCCTGTGTCCCAGGCGCAGACGGGCCCCCCGCGGTCGCCACACATCTGCTTACACCTGGTGGACTGGACTTTGTGGGGACACCGCAAGCAATCAGCTGCAGGCTCCCCCTCCCGTGCTGGCCCGCCCGGGGCATCGGCGGACGAGGGGCAAAGGCAAGACCTGGGAGGCCCCGAGTCCCGGCCCTCAAGGGGGTCTTGCCGGGCCGGCCCCGAGTCGGGGGAAGGCCGTCTTCCTCGGAGCGACAGAGCGCTTCCCAGCGGAGCCCTTTTAAACTCAGAATCCTGATCCGATCGCCATGTGCTCAGGATCCGCAATCCCCCAGCCCCACAGGCCTCTGTGCCTGCCCGCCGCCCCCCACCCCTGCGCACACAGGCCGCCCGGCAGCCCCCCTCAGGTGGGGAGACTGAGCCAAAGGGACCAGATCCCGGGTACGGTTCGCACCGTCAGAGTCAGGACCAGCCGTCGCCGTCACCGTCACAGAAGACGCTGTGTATGGGTTTGGACCCCGCGTTCCAAGCTGAGGCCCCTCCCGGGCGTCATCTGCTCGTCACCAGAGAGCCACCCCGAGTGTGGCCCCTGCTGGCCCGGGGGCTCGGTCCCCGAGGGGCTGAGGGAGCACCTCACAGAAACAAGCGTTTCTACACACATAAGGGATGACACATCCTTTTATAAAATATTTATTCTAAAAAAATCACACTGTACAAATTTAGATAGAACATTCTCAATGCTCATATTCATAAAAATGTGAACAGACTGGAGTGAACGAAGTTTTGTGGCTGTTTTCTTTTTAAATTAGGAAGGAAAAGTGTTTTCCCGGGTACGATGATAGAAAACGGCCTGCAGGCACCAGGAGCCGGCCGATGAAGGGCAGCACGTTCCGGGCCGGCTCCCGGGGCGCACGATCTCCCGGCGGAAGCCGAGTCCACGGCCGGAGAGGCCTTGCTGAGCCACGTGAGCTGCTCCGTGAGACCGCAGAGCCGGTTCCGTACAGCAGAGAAGTTTGTGCTTAGAGAAAAACCAGCACGATGTGTTCATAATTTCCTGTTTCTCTAACAAAGTGGGGTTTCTGTACACTTGTTACAAAGGTCTGTACAAAAGCACGAGGCTCCCGTGAGGTGTTACTTCTGAGTTAAAAATGGACACTACGAACTGCCTTCCGCGGTTCAGGCTGTACATTCACATAGAGGGAGGAACACGATAAAAAAGAATTCACAAAGAAATCCCAGACCGGGGAGTCCCGGTTTCGGAAGAGGAACCGCAGAAGCTCGGACGTTCCCGCTCTGCCCTCGCGGGCAGCCCGGTCCTGGGTGGGCGGCGCCCCTCGAGCTCCGTCTCCCGCCCGGGCACACAAGCCGTCGGGGGAAGCAGCCCGGCGACGCCGCGGACCCCGCGGCAGGTACGGGGCCGGGCGGCCGGGCGCTCGCGGGGCCAGAGGTGCGTCACGCTCCGGGCGCGCTCACAGCCACGGGTGCCAGGCGGGGTCCATGCGGCACAGGTTGTCCAGGCTGTTGGCGGCGGCCACCAGCGTGTTCACCTTGCTCTCCCCGCCTTCAAACTGGGCCAGGTTGTGCAGGCGGGTCATGATGGCCGTGACCGCCTTCTGCACCAGGGACACCAGCTGCTGGCTGTCCATGTTCTCGGGCTGCCCCGCAGCCGAGAGTGGAGAGGAGGTGTCCTCCTGCGTTTTTTTGTGCCAAGCGATGATCTCGTCCCGAAGCACCGTTTTCAGGATGCCGTCCACCTGCGCCGAGAGAAGGAAACGGGGCTGGTTTAACGACGGGCAACGCGGAGGGGCGGCCTCCTAACGAGGCTGGGCCGACCGCGGGGAGACACGGCGCCCAGGGCCTCATCAGTGCACCGGGGAAGCCACTTGGGCCCGAGCGGTGGCCAAGAGGCACAGCTTTTTGGTCTGGTCTGAGCAGGGCACACGTGTCCC
>CM053621.1:26594863-26610087 GCA_028646535.1 Procyon lotor | reverse complement strand
ACAGAAATGAGTCGTGCTCCACTTCCCACAGCAAATTTGTTCTCTAGCGGGGACCACTTGACAAAAGTCGCTGCACGATTAATTCTCAGGATCACCAGCGTTGGCTTCCAGACACCATCTTTCTGACTCCAGACATAGGCGTTGCGGTCTGCCCCACAAGTGACGATGCGGTCGCTCTTGGGAGCCCAGTCGATACCTGCAAGTGAGACGGGGTATCATCAGCTTTGCCTGGCCACTGACAAGAGACATGAAACAGCCAGGTGGGCACTGCCACGGCAGGGCTACATGTGGGACTGGTCCTCCCCAGCCCCATCCTTCCCATCTATGATCTTGATCTTCACCTCACACGCAAAGGCAAGGTTTCCCTCCACATTTCTAGAACTCAGGACCCTCCATGAGGCCAGGCAAAACAGAGCTGTTTTAAGATTATGGAGGTTACAAAACTAAACAGGGGCGTTCTACTACCCATTCAGAGGTTTCTAAAGTTTTCTGGTGTAAAGACCTTTTTCTTTTCTCTTATGCTTTTCTTTCTTTTTTTTAAAGATTTATTTAAAAAAAAGATTTTATTTATTTGACAGAGAGAGAGAGGGAGAGAGAGAGAGAGAGATCACAAGTAGGCAGAGAGGCAGGCAGAGGCGGGGGGGAAGCAGGCTCCCTGCTGAGCAGAGAGCCCGATGCGGGGCTCGATCCCAGGACCCTGAGATCATGACCTGAGCCAAAGGCAGAGGCTTTAACCTACTGAGCCACCCAGGCGCCCCCTTTTTCTTTTCTCTTAGATTTTTGGGGGGTTAATAGTACCTTTATTCATTCATTAATAGAACTCACTCCATGGTATTAACTGAAAATCTGCTATGCGACATCTAAATAAAACATCAGGGTAAATTAAAATAATCTTCAGTAAACGGAGGCAAAAATATAAATTGTGACTCTTTATATATTTTTCTGAAGGTCATTGTCATTTAAACTAACCTAAACACCTTTTCTATATGCTACAGGTTCTACAAAGAGTCCTTGAGCATCTCTGCATCTAAACTAGGAAGAGATCTAAATATGTATGGATTCTTTTTCTTTTTTTTAAAAGATTTTATTTTTATTTATTTGACAGAGAAAGACATAGCAAGAGAGGGAATACAAGTAGGGGAGTGAGAGAGGGAGAAGCAGGCTTCCCGCTGAGTAGGGAGCCTGATGTGAGACTTGATCCCAGGACCCCAGGATCATGACCTGAGCTGAAGGCAGACACTTAACAACTGAGCCACCTAGGTGTCCCTCTATGGGTTCTTTTTCATATTTGACCAGACTTTTATCCATTTGATGGCTCTGTGAAGGATCCCAAAGTCAAGATCAGTTTGTTATATATCAAGAGTAAAATCTGCTATAGCTCAATCATTTTATAGTGATATGATGAGATATTTCCTATAAATATAATTGTACACTGAACATACAGAAATGTTACTAACAAATACTTTTAAATAGGCTCTACACCTACTCCAAGCCCCAAAGTGCAGCTTGAACTCAAACCCTGGGTCAACACCTGAGCCACCCAAGTGTCCCAAATTCTTTTTTTTTTTTTTAGGATTTTATTTATTTATTTATTTGACAGAGAGAGAGATCACAAGTAGGCAGAGAGGCAGGCAGAGAGAGAGGGAGAAGCAGACTCTCTTCTGAGCAGAGAGCCTGATGCAGGGCTCGATCCCAGGACCCTGAGATCATGACCTGAGCTGAAGGCAGAGGCCTTAACCCACTGAACCACCTAGGCGTCCCAACCAACTAATAAATTCTTATTATAGATATCTTCCTAAAAATTAATCATCATTATTAACATATGGAAAAAAGATGAATATAAACCAAAGTTTCCATTGGTTATAACTCATGGTGATTTCAGTTGTATGAAGAGTTCATTCATTCTTTCACCTACAGGAATAGTCTGCTCAATTATTTGCACCACTGAGGGGAAAAAGATATGGGGGAGTGTATTCCAAGTGACGTGTATTTTGATTGCAAGTCCATTCATTATAGGATACTTTTTCAATCCTCTTTATTAGATTTTAAGTTTTACTTTTCACTACAAAAGCAAAACCCACAAAAAACAAACACCACAAAGGGGCATGCAGGAAGTAAATAAAGCCCTGCCCCCATTCTTACGTCCATATACATTTCTCCCCCAAAATGATAGTAACACCATGGCAAACACTTTCTTTTCCTTTTTATAAATTAGTACTGGTTATGCATTATTTCAGAACATTGATCTTATCACAATCATTTCCCCAAACATCCCATTGTTGAATGTTTCATTAGTCTCCAATCATTTATTAAAATCGATAACATCGGAATAAACATTCAGGAACATACCTTTTTATTCTGGTTAAAATGGTGTATGATAAATGCCACAAAGTGTGATATTGCTATTTTTATGAATGCCTTGTTTTCTTGATTACTAGCTTCTTGACAATAAGAAGCAAGTCTTTGAAACTACTGTGGTGGGCAAACCCTAGAAAAGTCCCTTCTCTATAGGTGTGGGCAAGACCTGTGACTTTGCTTCCCACCAATGGAATGCTGGAAAGGTGACTAGATGTACATGATTAGTGGAAAGGATTATATTACACAAATCTTAATAGCTGCTAGGAAGTTCTATTCCCAACAACCTGGGAGAACTTGGAAGTAGATCCTTCCCTGGTCAAGCCTCTGATGAGAACTCATCCCTGGCTGACACCTTGATTACAACTTTCAAGACCCTAAGCAGAGGTCCCAGATAAGCCACGCCTGGACTCCTGACCCACAAAGACTGTGAGATAATAAATGTGCTTTGTCTGGTTAAGCTAAGTTTGCAATATTTGTTGCAGAGCAATACAAAACAAACGTGTTCCCTAACATCCGGAATATTACCTGATAATGAGAAAGCTCAGTGATTTTGTGAATCTAAAATTTCACCCCTTATTCCACATGCTCGCCATTCTGATTAAATACATAATGTTTTGTAAGAATTCCTGAGGTGCGTAAGCATGAGGCACTATTAAAAATCCACAGATCCACAGCCTCTAAAAAAAACAGAAGGGACCATCTTCTGCTTTGTTTTATAATTCTAGTCTGCTCCTATATCTACATCTTTCGTTGAGCACGGAAGCTGTAAAAATAGTCACAGTTTCAAAGTATTTTAGGTGACATTAGCTTTTAACTCTTACGTGCTTTTGTTTTTTATTCTATTTTAAAATTTTAAGTTTTATGTAAATTTTTAAAAATTTTTTATTTTAATTCCATCAGAAGGCTTTAAAGGCAAAGGAAAAGAATCAAGCATCTATTCTGTTTTCTCCATACTAACTGTATCTCCAGGTAGCCGAACAGTAGATGAAGGGAAGTGTCTCTTATAAATGTAACCAGCTAACAGAGAGCAAATGACATATTTAGGATACCACCACACTGCAGCCACTACTAAATGAATGGATATGGCCACTGATCACTGACAGCTGCTAACATCATAGAACACCAACTAGACACCATGTGCCTCCTTAACAAAAGAACTTCCTAACTCCTTAACTTCAACTAGCAATTTACAGGAAATATGAAGACAGAAAAATATGTAAAACACCATGGGCTTGCAATCAGTAAAATCCAGGTTCTAGAAACCACTACAGAAGCAAATAAACTGATTATTCTTCACAAATAAGTTACAAAGTTAAAAAGAGAAGGGAACCTATAGACAAAAGGCTTAAGAGATATATCAACTCATCACAACCACGTGTGCACCTTATTAAGGTCCCAGTTAGGGGCACCTGGGTGGCTCAGTTGTTGGGTTGTCTGCCTTCGGCTCCAGTCATGATCCCAGAGTCCTGGGATCGAGCCCTGCATTGGGGTCCCTGCTCTGCGAGAGGCCTGCTTCTCCCTCTCCCACTCCCCCTGCTTATGGTTCCCTCTCCGTCAGATAAATAAATAAAATCTTAAAAAAGAAAAATAAGGTCCCCATTAAAGCTATCATATTAATTATTATTAAAAAGTCCTTCTTGGGCGCCTGGGTGGCTCAGTGGGTTAAAGCCTCTACCTTCGGCCCAGGTCATGATCTCAGGGTCCTGGGATCGAGCCCCACATCGGGCTCTCTGCTCAGCAGGGAGCCTGCTTCCCCCTCTCTCTCTGCCTGCCTCTCTGCCTACTTGTGATCTCTCTCTCTCTCTCTGTCAAATAAATAAATAAATAAAATCTAAAAAAAAAAAAAAAAAAAAAAAAGTCCTTCTCTTTTAGAGACACAGACTGAAATACATACAAAATGATATAGCACCCAGGATGTACTTCCAAACTGTACAAAGGAGAGGAAAGTGAGTTGAGAACAAGGTTGGCTGTGAGTTGGAACTGCTGAATCTGGGTGGTGATGGGTATATAGGGGCTCATTACATTATTCTGCCTTTTTTATGTTATCTGCTTAAAATCGTCCATAGTAAAATGTTTTTTAAAGAGTGATCACTTATAGCACAGAAAAAGAAACTCAAAAGAAACAAACACCAGGACTCTGATATCTCTTTGATGTTAACCATACTCTTTTTCTCTGTAGTACTGACTGGTCTTTTCTTCTAGAAAACGTCAGAAGATTTCTTTTTTCCCGTAGTTACTATCTTTCTGAGAAAATATGTTTGATCCTTGGTCTCTTGCCACCGAGTTATATTTAGATTTTTCCAACAACAGTTTTTTCAGATCTAAAAAAAAATGTCATTTGAACATTTGGATGAAAACAGGCCCAGGTTCAAAGGATTCCCAAAGAGAAGCAGAAGAGAAAAAGAACATAACTGAGTATTTCACTTTTTTGGCTATTTCTTTGGTCTTTCACCTTAGCCCTTTCTCACTTAGAAGTATTTCTTAATGCTAAAATTTAAAGTATGAATGTTCTTATTTGCAGGCCACAAGGCCACTGGCAAAGGAATGTAAAGAAAATAGGCCAAACCTAATAGAAATAAGGTCATGGGAAAGCAATAGCAACAAAAATAGAAATTATAAATTCTGTCTTTCATGCGAGCTCAGTAACAGTCAGTTGGCTCCTGACGTTCATGAGCATCATACAAATCACCGGTCAAAACAAGAAGGGGTGGTCACGAGTTTTCCAGTTTTCGCTGGGGAATACAATGGAAAGGGTGCAGAAGGTCAAAACATGCTGCTTTTCTCTGGTTAGGGGAAGGATATCTTTAAGCTAATCAGTATGTTGGAGGCAGGCAAAATTCCATGGTCACGGTTAAAAAAAAAGTTCATTACCAGTCACTTTGCTGCCCATTTAAGAGCAGATGTCATTGTGAAGAGAGGGAAAATGCAAGACTTGCAGTGAGAAATTTGTAATTGAAAAGTTATGGAGGGGCACCTGGGGGGCTCAGTGGGTTAAAGCCTCTGACTTAGGCGCAGGTCATGATCTCAGGGTCCTGGGGTTGAGCCGGGCTCTCTACTCAGCGGGGAGCCTGCTTCCCCCTCTTTCTCTGCCTGCCCCTCTGCCTACTTGTGATCTCTGTCTCTGTCAAATAAATAAATAAAATCTTAAAAAAAAAAAAAAGAAAGAAAAGAAAAGTTATGGAGAATAAGTTCTGATATGCTTGACCAAACTATTCAAAGCAAGAGGCTGAATCAACTCTGCCAGAAAATGGATAAAGAAAAAATTATAGTGGTAAGAATCAAGGAACAAGAATTCTTTATGAATACAGCAGTAAGTGATTATGTTCTTTTAAAAACAGCCAGATTATCACTTCACAAAAAAGCAATTCATTCTCTTAAAATTTGGCATCAGGATTTGGTTCACTGAATTCTGAAAACCGTTAGGGAAATTCTCCGTTTTTATCTTACTCCTCTTCCTCCCTTATTTGACACTGGCTTAATGAAACTCCGTATTGCTCTGCTTGCCACCTTTATCCATCTATTTGCTGACAGTTTTTATCAAAGATGAAAGCCAAGGTACACTCAAGAAACTGCCTCAGAGGGGCGCCTGGGTGGCTCAGTCGTTAAGCGTCTGTCTTCGGCCCAGGTCAGATCCCAGGGGCCTGGGATCGAGCCCGGCATTGGGCTCCTTGCTCTGCAGGAAGCCTGCTTCTCCCGCTACCATTCCCTCTGCTTGTGTCCCCTCTCTCGCTGTGTTTCTGTCAAATAAAATCTTAAAAAAAAAAAAAAAAGAAACTGCCTCAGAGCCAATGCTTTAAGATCCTGTCTTCTATCAATCAACAGGAAAATGTATAAAAACTCAATGGAAAAATGGTCAGGAGTAATGATCAGAAAGTCTAAGAAAGAAACCAGAGTTGCTAATAAACATCAGAAAATATGCTTAACCTTTTTATTAATCAGGAAAATGCATTTTCTAGAGACACAACCTTTCAGTCATCAGACCCTCTGATCTATCATGTATGTGTGGGATGGGAGAGGGTAAGCACTCCCATACTGGGGGGCCAGGATGAAGGCAGTATGACCAAGCCCGGCACTGAACACGTGCACACCCCGGGGGTACAAGTCTGACATAAACAGTCCCGCACGTACAAAGAGATGTGCACAGGGATGCTCGATTTAGCACTTCATTATCGGGGGGGGGGAGGGAAACTGCAAACAACCTAAATGTCCTTCAGGGGAGAGAAGAGTAAATAAACGAGTTATGAATTGTTAAGTAGGGGTTGAAAGGATTAAACTTGATCAAGAAAGGGCTCAGGAACAACGTAAAATGCAAAAGCAAGTTGGCGAGGCACAACACGATGCCATTTATGAAGCACTTAAACATACCAGCCCAAAGTACTAAAGATTGCTTACGAATACGTATTTGTGTGCGTACAAGTATTAAAAATGAACACGGACAATGTCATACCAAATCACAGACTGCTTCTGGGGAGCGGGAACAGGACTGTGGTGGGAGGGGACTGTACCGTTATCTGAATATAATACCCCTTATTATTTAAGCTCTGTTTCCTCAGTATTCTGGCACCGTTGTTACTTCTAGGTGGTGGCAATGTGGGTGTTTGTTACGTTACTCTTTGTCCTTTCCAGTATTTTGGAATGTCTTCCTTGTCCCAGAAACAACATACAGAGAGTTTTTGGAAGACACTGTGTCCCCTCAGCACTTGGGAACACAGTCTGCTTTATGTTTTCCTACAGCTGACACACTAGATGTCTAGTGTTCACTTTCTCATCTTGTCACCTCATCTAAGCTCTTCACTCCTCAGAGGAGGCTCCGTGTATTCCACAGTGGAGTGCTGTGGAGCAGCTGGGCTGAAAGCAGCACTCAAAAACTGAGATCCCCATGACGATTATTTTCTCAAGTTTTCCAAAGAAAACTCAGTAAATGCTGCACAACTTTAAATATTATGGCAGACCTACTTTATCAGGCTCTTTATTTAATGGAAGACTGTTCGATTTGCCAGTGTCACGCTAAGCTCACAGTTCTCTTCCTTTACCTGTGATGTGTCCGTTGTGCTCCTTGAGTTCATGAGCTTTGACCCACTGGCTCCCGTTCTTCTTATAGATATGGACTTCGTGATTATTGGGACTAAGAGCAATCTCTGGAGGAAAAAAGTCAACAGTTAACACTCGAACTTGAAATTGTCACCAAAAAATGAGAGATGTTAGTTTTGTTTTTGTTTTTTTTTTTTTAAGATTTTATTTACTTGTCGGAGAGAGAGAGCATGCAAGTGTGCACACAAGCAGGGGGAGTGGCAGGCAGAGGGAGAAGCAGGCTCCCCGCTAAGCAAGGAGCCCTATGCAGGACTTGATTCCAGGACCCTGGGATCATGACCTGAGCCAAAGGCAGAGGCTTTAACCCACTGAGCCATCCAGGCACCCCCTGTTTTGTTTTTTTCAAGATTTTTATTTACTTAAGTAATCTCTACACCGGACATGGGGCTCGAACTCACAACCCCAGGATCAAGAGTCTCATGTTCCACCAAATGAGCCAGCAAGGCATACCAAGAGCCAACATTTTAAAAATAGGTTCAAGGAAGGAGTATTTTTTTTTTTTAACTTTTTTTTTTTTAAAACAGATGGTTCTCAAGATTCACCCCTGAAAAATTCCTATTATTTTTACCTTTACTTGGATCCATATTTTAAAATGTTTTGTAGAAAAATTGAATTTAAAAATTCATTTTAGAGTGCCCGGATGGCTAAGTTGGTTAAGCGTCTGCCTTTGGCTTGGGTCATGATCCCAGAGTCCTGGGGTTGACTCCTATATCGGGCTCCCTGCTAAGTGGGGAAACTGCTCTCCCTCTATCCTGCCCCCCACACACCACTCATGATTTCGCCCTCAAATAAAAATTTACTTTATTAGAGACATACACAATGGTTAAATAATGATTTTAACCAGTAAGAATTAAACAATGTCATCATACTTTGCTGATATAATTCTAGCCCATAGTAAAGATATTTAACATTTTAGCTCACCTGTCCAACATTATTAGCAACAAATATTGACTTTCTGTAAGAATTTCTGAAAAACTGAAAATAGCTCAAACATTCTCATTACCGCTATCATGTATCATTACCAGGTTGGAACCATCGATATATCAAAATAAAAACAAAAACAAACTTGATTCTGCTCATAAAATACTCAAAGTTTCCCTTTACAATAAAGCCAATATGAATCATAAAATTGTTTTCAAGAGAAATCTCAGACCAATTTGAAATATTAAGAATAGACATATATATGATAGATTTCAAGTTTATAGATTTTTCGCCCTTTCTAGTTCATCCATTAAAAAAAATCCAAAACACTGAATTTTTTAAAAAAGATTTTATTTATTTGAGAGAGAGGGCGTGAGAGAGAGAGAGAAAGAGCAAGCAAGCACAAGCAAGGGGAAGGGGTAGAAGAAGAGGGAGAAGCCAACTCCCTGGTGAGCAGGAAGCCTGCTCAACCCCAGGACCCTGGGATCATGACCTGAGCCAAAGGCAGATAGATGCTTAACCACCTCAGCATTTAGGCACCCAAAATACTGATTACTTAAAATTAAAATTAGGATCTATGATTCAGACTTTAGATCACTTACTATTTCCCCCCTTCTATTACTTTTCCTTTCCCTTCTTAGGAAAGTTACATCTGTTTTACAGAACTGTGGAACCAGATAAATATCTAGGTCTAAAATCCTAAGATTTTAAGTACTTTCTCAAAACCAGTTACATATATTTCTCTAAATTTCTATGATGCTTCAAAAGCCAAATCCAAATCTAAAGTTGAAAAATCTATAAATTTCAAATTATAGTAACAAACATATGTCTTAATATATTAAGTTTATGAGGCACCTGGGTGGCTCAGAAGGCAGAAAGCCTCTGCCTTGGGTGCAGGTTATGGACTTGGGGTCCTGGGATTGAGCCCCGCATTGGGCTCCTGCTCAGCGGGGAGCCTGCTTCCCCCTCTCCCTCTGCCTGCCTCTCTGCCTACTTGTGATCTCTGTCAAATAAATAAATAAAATCTTTTTAAAAATATTAAGTTTATCGGGGCGCCTGGGTTGCTCAGTGGGTTAAAAGCCTCTGCCTTCAGCTCAGGTCATGATCTCAGGGTCGTGGGATCGAGCCCCGCATCGGGCTCCCTGCTCAGTGGGGAGCCTGCTTCCCCCTCTCCCTCTGCCTGCCTCTCTGCCTACTTGTGATCTCTCTCTCTGTGTCAAATAAATAAATAAAATCTTAAAATATATATATATATTAAGTTTATCAAGTAGTTAAAATGAAAACAATGATAACTTTCTTTTAAAAATAACTGGAAATACTCCAAAAACCCATTTTACATGGGAAAGGAGAGACAGAGGACACGGGCAACTCAGCTATGAAACAGATGACCACAAAATAGATGTTCTAGATTCACCATCCTGTCGTGTTACATATTAGATTGAAAGCAATCTCTATCAAAATCTCAGCTGGCTCCTTTGCAGAAATAAGTAAGCTGATCCTTAAATTCATAAGAAATGCGAGGGACCTAGAAGAGCCAGAAGAATATTGAGAAAAAAGTACAAAGTTGGAACTCACACTTTTCAATTTCAAAACTTACTACACAAAGCTACAGAAACCGGGACAATGTGGTCCTAACATTAGGACAGACATAAAGATCAATGAGACAGAATCGAGAGTCCAATAAACCTTCACATTTACAGTACAAGGGTACCAAGACAGAATAGTCTTCAACAAATGGTGTTGGACAACTGGAGAGCCACATGCAAAAGGATCTCACACCTTATACAAAAATTAATTTGAAATGGATGCAAAATATAAATATAAGAGGTAAAACTGTAAGTCTCCTAGAAGTAAACATAGGTATACACCATTGTGACCTTGAATTAAGTGGTTTCTTAGATACGACAGCAAATGCATAGCAACAAAAGGAAAAATAAACTGGACTTTTTCAAAACTAAACTTTTGCGCTTCAGAGGACGTGATCAAGAAAGTGAAAAGACAAACCAAAGAATGGGAGATTTTGTAAATTATATATTGTGTCAGGGACTTGTATCCAGAGTATATAAAAGAACTCTTACCACTCAACAATAAACAGACAACCTAACTTTTAAAAATAGGCAAAAGATCTGAACAGACATATTTCCAAAGAAGATATATAAATAGCCAATAAACATGTGAAAATATGCTCAATATCATCAGTCATCAACAGGGAAATGCAAATCAAAACTACAATGAGATACTACTTTATACCTACTAGAATACAGCGGGTATAGGGCTATAATATAAAAGAAAGACAATAACAAGTGTTGACAAGGACACAGAGAAACAGGCACCTTCATACATTACTAGTACTAGCACAGCCATTTTGGAAAACAGTCTGGCAGCTCCCCAAAATGTTCAACATAGTTACCATATGACCCAGAAATTCAACTCCTAGGTATAAACTCAGGGAATTGAAAATATATGTCCGCATAAAAACTGGTATGTGAATGTTCACAGCAGCACTATTCGTAATTGCAAAAAAGAACAACCCAAATATCCACTTCTAGGGGGCACCTGGGTGGCTCAGAAGGTTGGGCATCCGGCTCTTGATTTCAGCTCAGGTCATGATCTCCGGGTTGTGAGATCCAGCCCCATGTTGGATCCGCCCCCAGCAGGGAGTCTGCTTGAAGATTCTCTCCCTCTACCCCTCCCCCCACTTGCACACATGCATTCGCTCTCTCTCTAGGATAGACAAATCTTAAAAAAAAAAAAAGGAAAATATGGTATGTCTATACAATATTACTCAGCTATAAAAGGAATAAAGTACCTATACGTGGTACAACATGGATAAAACTTGAAAACGTCATGGTCAGTGAAAGAAGCTACATGCAAAAAGCCACATATCATATGACTCCACATATACAAAATGTCCAGAATATCCAAATCCACGCAGACAAGAGTGGATGAATAGTTGCTTAAGACTGGAAGTTTTGAGCAACACTAGGAATAACTGCTAATGGGTACACTTTCTTTTTGGAGTGACAGAAAATATTCTGAAACTAGATACTGGTATTATTACATAACTGTGAATATACTAAAAACTGCTAACATATCTTTTAAAAGGGTGAATTTTATGTGAATTATATCTCAATAAAGTTTATTTTATTTCAGCTTTCTTTTTCAAAAAATATTTTATTTGAGAGAGAGAAAGCGAGGGACAGAGCATGAGTGGAGGGGGAGGGGCAAAGTTAGAGGGAGAAGCAGACTCCCTACTGAGCAGGGAGCCCAATTTGGGTTCCATCCCAGGACCCTAGGATCATGACCAGAGCCAAAGCCAGATGCTTAACTGACTGAGCCACTCAGGGACCCCAAACAAAGCTTTATTTTAAAGAAGACAGTGAATATAATTTAATTTTAAAAAGTAACTCATGAGCACACTACTATGTTTTTGTCTGTTTTTAGGGGTTTTTTTGGCCTCCTTCTTCCATACTCTGTAACTTTGTTTATTGTACTGTGCCTATTTCTTTTTCTAAAGATTTTATTTATTTATTATTTATTTATTTGAGAGAGAGTGCTTGTACATGTGCAAAAGTAGGGGAAGCAGCAGGCAGAGAGAGAGAGGAGCAGGCACGCCGCTGAGTAGGGAGCCCAATGAAGGGCTCAATCCCAGGACCCTGGGACCATGACTAGAGCCAAAGGCAGCCATTTAATGACTGAGCCACGCAGGCACCTCCCATGCCTACTTCTAAGAGTCTTTTCCATTCTTTTGAAGTTGGTTGGAGCTAGAAAACCAGAAATTTAAGCTTATTACAAATAATATAGTAAATACTAGCTAATACTGCTCTTAGCGCATCAGGAATAAACTATACATCTCTGTAATAGCTTATTTCTAGGTCCATATTGGATGACCGTGACATTACTACACAACCATTCTAGACCCTGAGGTCTTAGGCAATTAAAGATGCCTCTGATATAAAACATTCTCAGGGGTGCGCGGGTGGCTCAGTGGGTTAAGCCTTGGCCTTCAGCTCAGGTCATGATCTCAGAGTCCTGAGACTGAGCCCCGCATTGGGCTCTCTGCTCAGCAGGGAGCCTGCTTCCCCCCCCCCCTCAGCTTGCCTCTCTGCCTACTTGTGATCGCTCTCTCGCTGTCAAATAAATTAAAAAAAAAAATTCTCTAATTGGTACTGTAGAAAAAGATAAGGACACAGAGCCAGAAGGCTTAGATGCTAGCAATGGTTCTGACATTAACCACTGGAAAGTCCTTCCACTAGAAACTGTAGGCCTTGGTTTCGCTTATCTATAAACCAAACAACTAACCCAGTTTCCTTCCGAATCCATGTCCATGACCTTTTCACATGTGACACAAATATGTGATTCCTAAAAAAGTGCTTACATATAAAAATATCAAAGGCACTAAAATAAAGGAGTAAAATTAATAGCATACTTACGGGTACGATCCCTGTTCCAGGCATGACAGGTGATTGGCTCTAGTAAAAACTGATGCAGGGACATTATTCTTAGTGTTTTCAAAGGATAGAAGGCTGCAATAAGCAACAAAAAAAGCATTTAAAATGGCAGGCAGCACATATTTAAGTTGTCTGGGGAGACCAAAATGTTTGGGGACAAATAAAACATTACTCTCCCATTAAAAAATCAATCTCAATGTCAAAACTTAATCATTTAAATACAATAAACTTCATAACCACCAATGTATACTTTATTCTGTCAAGGGTCATCAAAGGACTCTAAAATCATGGATTAAAGACTGCTGGGGTACAGGATATTCACACAGTCTCAAATTATCACCCCACAGATTATTTACTAATTTCAAAGAGAGAAAAATGAGCCTTAACAACAAAAAAAATCTGGCAGTCACCATCTTAACCAAGCAATCCAACTTATTATTGAAAAGACTGGAACAATCTAATCTGATGGGCTTCCTGATGGGAGGAAACAAGAAGTACACATCATCACTTAAAAATAGTGACCACTTAATTTATCATCCAGACCAGAAAATGTGTAAGCAAGCAGAAAAGGGCATTATCAATTATGCTGTGACAACCGGTCACAGGACTATCCTGGAGAAACCTGGTAATATGGCCAACCCACCTACCAAGTATTTCTGCCAAACATATTTGCTCTAAATCCAATCAAGACCCAGACCTACTTTCCAGTTTTGAGGAAATAAAGGGGAGTGGAATGAGTCAAATAACACAAAGGGAGAATAAACAGTTCAAACCAGAATATATGTATGCCATCCTATAAAACAACTGGCCTGGACTATTATTCATAAAAGGAAATGGGTGTGAAGCACACTGTTTTAGATTACAAGAGCTATGAAAATCAATTTTGACAAATGAAACTTGATTGTACTCTATTTTTAAAATAGCCATAAAAGACATATTTGGTACAATAAGGAAAATATGAATTTGCACTACATATTACATAAGAATATGGAGTTATTTCCAATATCTTAACTGTAACTGTTTGCCATGAGATAGAAGCATGTTCTAACTCTGAGGAGATAAATGATGAAGTGTTTAGAGATGAAGTGTCATGATGTCTTCTGCAATTTATTTTCAGTAGTTTAGGACAACAAGTAGATATATAAAGAGCAAATCTGGCAAAATGTTAACAATTGGTAAATCTACACAAACAGTATACTATATAGGTGTTAACACTGCTCTTTAAACTTTTTACTGAAAATGAAAGGCAGGAATCTGTGAAACATCGTTAAATTAAAAATCAAATAAAATTCTTTATTTCATAGATACCCAAATCTAGATTCAAAGAGGCAACTATGACCTGAAATAAGAGAAATTTTTTTAAAAAGCAGCACTCTTACAATACTTTAAATACAACAATACTTTATTTTTATTTATTTATTTTTAATACAATACTTTAAATTCAACTTTAAATACACAACACTCTGAAGTTTCAATACATTTCAGTACAAGTCTAGGGTGGAGACTGAAATATAAGAGGAAATGAAAGGACAGCAGAAGGTATGTCTCTGTTAATTGTTGTAAAGGAATCCAAAGGTCAAAAATAGATTAAGTGCACAGATATCTTGAACTGGCAGAGAAATGTCAGTGTTTCACAGTCCATTCTAAAGTGAAGATATTTAGGTCACTGGTTTTTTACTCTTATACGTTCTGGAAAGCAAACTGCAACTCACAAGTAAAGAAAAAGCCTCTAACTGGGAATAAAAAAAAAACAGAAAAAAAAGTTTTGAACGAATTCAAATGAGGCTGCTTAAAGTGTTTTTTAAAACAAACTTCCGATGCTCGATGCTCGCTGCATGATTCTCTCTTTACAGCTGATATCAGATACTTACCCATCACAACAGGTTTTACTCAGTTACTCAAAATAACATACTGTGTCACAAATATCTCCTTAATTAAAATTTAGTTCAAAAGCCATATTTTATAGGCTCATTTATTAAAACAAAACTGGCCTACAAATAATTCAATGTGACTACATGTAATAAAAGCACGTATTTCACGTATAGTTTAAAAAAGGAACAGTTGCAAAGACGTTCTCATTCTTTAGCCAGCTTTTTTTTTTTTTTTTTTAAAGATTTTATTTATTTGACAGAGAGAAACACAGCGAGAGAGGGAACACAAGCAGAGGGAAAGGTAGCGGGAGAAGCAGGCTTCCTGCTGAGCAAGGAGCCCGATGCGGGGCTCGATCCCAGGACCCTGGGATCATGACCTGAGCCGAAGGCAGACGCTTAACGACTGAGCCATCCAGGCACCCCTTTAGCCAGCTTTTTAAGACTTTTTTTTTTTTTAAAGATTTTGTTTATTTGACAGAGAAACACAGCGAGAGAGGGAACACAAGCAGAGGGAATGGTAGCGGGAGAAGCA
>CM053621.1:26541318-26594363 GCA_028646535.1 Procyon lotor | reverse complement strand
AATTGGTGACAGTGTTGGTTTTTTAAAAGCAGCAGTGATATGGGGTTATTTTTGGTTTTGTTTTTGCTATTTCATTCCATTCTTGACCAAAGCTTCTCTTTAAGTAGTTTATTATGGAAAATTGTCCCACTAACTTGAAGGACAGGGTGGGAGATACGTCAATTGTCGCCTAAACAGTTAAATAAAAGTACTGAATGTGTTTTTCGTTTTGTTTCCTAACTCTTTCCTTACTTACACTATTTCTATTAGAAAAATAGGGACAAATGCTTCGTTAGACTGGTTAGTTTTTAGGGTAAAATCTTGGATTCTGAGTTTCTGAAATCCAGCCACCCAGTACCACCTCTGAGAAAAGCAGCCTTTACTGAATGGTGCCTTCTAGCCTCGCAGCGCCGCCACACGGCAGCAGGGAGGTCGCCCGTGTTCCCCGAACATGGGCCAGGCCAGGGGCAGCCACCCCCACGGCGCTGCGGGGACATGCTGCAGGGGAGGGTGCCGCGGGGGGAGGAAAGGGACACGTTAGCTTACCGTTTCCGTTAGACATTACTGGGCCCGAACTAAGTTCTCAGATGGGAAGTTTGACATTCCAAGGCTGAGAATCTCGAGAGGTGCAAATATAAATAATTAGCAAAGGAAGTAAATACAGAGCATGTTCCTGATCTCCCCGGCCCAGGAGAAGGGGAGCAGTTGAGGTCTCATGGGTTGAGTGAGGCCCCCCCCACCAAAAGAGTTCTTGGCTTTGCTTGAGAAAGAATTCAAGAGCAAGAGAACGGGACAAAGATTAAGTGTACAAGTAGGAACGTGTACAATTAAGTTGACAGAGTAGCAGTCTCTCCTCCCAGATGGGGAAGCAGACCCTACCCCTGCCCACCACCGCCATTTTGCCTCTAACAAGGGGTTTTATAACTTTTTAAAAATTAGCTGTACAGGGGCGCCTGGGTGGCTCAGTGGGTTAAAGCCTCTGCCTTTGGCTCAGGTCATGATCCCAGGGTCCTGGGATTGAACCCGAATTTGGCTCCCTACCCAGCCGGGAGCCTGCTTCTCCCTCTCCCCCGTCCCTCCCCCATGGCTTGTACTTTCTCTCTCTCTCTCTCTCTCTCAAATAAAATCTTAAGAAAAAAAAGGCAGGATTAGTAATTTCAGTTAGATAATCAGTAAAGCCGAGGTTCACTTTTAGGCTTGGCACTGGCCCAGCTATAGGCTCCAGCGACCCTTAGTAACAGTGTGCTAGAGTGGGAAGCAGTTTATAAAGGATCTTGCCAACTACAGAAGAATCCAATAGTTCTTTCCAGAATATTTTGAGAAAGGCTGAGTTCAGCCTCTGAACCCAGATTGTTTGCCTCGGCGACTCTTCAGTTTGGCTCAGCAGCCATCACACAAGTGGTTTAGCTCCCATGCGTGCCTCACCCTGGAGGCAGTGATGTGGAGTGTCAGGCTTTCCCTCGGCGCCTGCAGTGTGGCCGAGGCATGAGCTACCCTGTGTGGACTCAGGTCCCACGTAGGTCGGTTATCTGAATTATAAGGTCATTTATTTCTACATGTATAATTTAAATACTGGGTACAGTAGGTAGAATAATGCCCCCCCAAGATGTCCATGTCCTAATCCCCAGAAGTGTGAACTTTGCCGAATTAAAGACGAAGAGGATTCTGGATTATCCAGGTGGGCCCACTGTAGTCCCAGGGATCCTTATGAGGGAGGCAGGCGGCCTCTGGCCGCTGAGAAAGACAAGAAAAGCTCCCCTGGAGAGGAAGGGAGGCCGGAAGGAAGGCCACACTGCCCACCAAAGACCGGGGACTTTGACCTCCAGAAACGTAAGCGAATGCATTTGTGGTGTTTGCAGCCGCTCTGCTGGGGACAAGTTGCTACAGCAGCAAGGAGCTAACACGGGGTCAGTTCAGAAAAAAGAAGGAAATAGGGTCTGGAATGGTTTTTCAAATTGAGGGGCAGAGCCCATTCGTGGTTGTAAAAAGCAACATAGTAGGTCATGACTGGCACTTGAAAAACGAGAACATTTGGTGTGGCAGAAAGTGCGTCACAATACCTCGGTTTCAGATAAACGTGGGTGGGGGTGTGTCCGGGTTCACAGCACGCGCCACTGTGGGTCGTGATCAGAAAAAGTTGGAAAGGGGCACCTGGGTGGCTCAGTCGGTTAAGCATCTGCCTTCGGCTCAGATCATGGTCCCAGGGTCCTGGGGTTGAATCCCACATCGGACGCCCTGCTGGCGATGGGGGGACAGTAGGGGGGTCCTGCTTCTCCCTCTGCCTGCCACTCCTCTGCTTGTGCTTTCTCTCCCTCTTTCTGACCAAAAAAAAAAAAAAAAAAAATGGGAAAGCCACCAGCGTTCCGTCATTCGCCTGGGGGGGGCGGGGGTCCCCGGAAGGGTGCTGTAGCCACACCTTTGATGCCCCACTGAGAATAGCTCCTGGACCAGGCACCAAGGTACGCGACTGACAGGCGTTAACTAACCACAACAACCCTACAGGGTTGAAACTGTTACTGCCACATTTTAAAGATGACAAGTCCGCGTGGGGGTTGGAGGGGGTTGCTGCCTGGCTCAGTGGAGCAAGCGACTCTTGATCTGGGATTGTGAGGTGGAGCCCCACCCAAGGTGGAGGGAGCCCCAGTGGTCACCGCTAAGCGCGCCCCCTGCCGGGCGAGGGCAGGGAGTGGAGACGCCTGGTGAGCAAGCCCAGGTGAGTCCGCCCAGGCTCGGGGCAGGGTGAGGGAGCCTGACAGGAGGGGACACTTCCTGCTATACTTTGGAGGGTTTCACTGTAGTGTCCAATCAAACTGATACAAAACCATGTGGCTTGGAAGGGGGTGTGCAACAGGGGCCCCGGGATAGGAAATGCTAAGCCTGCTCTGGGCCTCTGGGGCTTTGTCCACCACACATGCAGGTGAGGCCTGGGAGAGGAGACACAGAGGTTTTCCTCTTCCTCCTCACGGGGATCAGGTGGCAATCCCTTGATCTCAGGGAGAGAGAGCTATGGTCCCCTTGTGGGAGGATCCCACAGATCTGAGACCGAAGGGGTTCAGACTGGGTGTCTCAGAAAAGGTTTTCCTCCCGGTCTCCCCACTGCAGGGGCCAGCCCACCGCGTCCAGAGTCCAGATGTCTGGAGCATGGCTGCCCTCTTGTGACCAGGAGGCAGCAAGGCCAGTGCAGCCAGGAGGTAGGAACCGAAAGCCAGAAAGAACCTTGAGGACCTGAGGGTATTGCACCAGCCTCCGAACCACTGCCCTCCTCCGAGTCAGCCAACCCCAAAAAGTCACCCTGGGTGTGTAGCTGCATTTCTTGCAAACCCGAGAAGGGAGAGGGCAGCATCTTTACCCCAGGGCGAGGGAGTGGGAGCGGTTTCCAGGAAGAAACGAGCTCTTTGAGTTGTTCTAGAACCCCGAGTGAAATCCTTCCACTCCTCACTCAAGAAGTCGCTTCACTTAAGGCTTGGAGAACTTCGCTCCCCTCAGGGCACCTCCCAGGGCTTCCTGGTGTGAGGTGGTCTTCCCTCAATGACCAGGCCTGCGAGGGGGGTTGGCCGTGCTTATCATGAGTCAGGCTCGCTTTGCAGGGTCAGAGGGGGAGCCCTGCAAGAGTGCTTTGCCTGAAGCTCATTTTTCTAACACCCCTTGTTGGGATCCCTTCCTTCATTCACTCATTCATTCACACCTGCAACAGGTACGTGCCTGTTTATACGCTCAGTTTTCACCAGGAGGGAGGGAATCCTCAGGTGTTCCTCTTTGTTCCAAAGCTTCTAGCGATGGGTAACAAAGTCTCAACTCAAGCCAGCTGAAGAAGTAGCCTCCTTAGCTCACTGGTCAGAAAACTTCTAGAAGCAGGCTGGGCTCGAGCTCACCAGCCAGACTTTGACCAGGGTGCTGGTCATTTCTCTGGGCTTTTCTCCACGGGAGTCGGGACGGCTGGTGACAGCCCCACAGTGTCTCCTCGAGCGGGGAAGGCTGGTAGTCCCATGAACCGTGGCTGAGGCTTCTCCCTGGGCACTCGGTCCTGGAAGAGCTCCCAAGTTCGACACATGTCCTCCTCCCCACCACCCCTCGGAGGCAGAATTCAGTGTGAGAGGCGCTGGGACACGTGAGCACAGGTCGGGGCTGGGAGTCCCGCAGACAAGAGTGGGGCTCGGGTTCTGGACAAAGTGAGCTAAGAGGTCCTGCAGGAGAAACCGAGGTTGGCCCGGTGGGGACAGGGTGGGAAAAGTGTTCTAGGCAGAAAGAACATGTCTCACAGCCCCGAGACCTGGCAGGGTGGAGAGTCTGGCCCCAGACCTGGGCGAGAGGACTCCCGGGGAGGGGCGTGACAGGCGGGAGGGTGTCCCCCAACTGTCCCGCCACCTGGCCACATCTGCACTGAAGAGGCAGAGGCTAAGGATGGAAAGATCCCTGGACAGCACTTGGCCCACGACCCAAATTCACGTGGCTGCAAAGCCAGCAGGCAACTTAAAGGCGAGAAGCGGACGGGCAAGGAGTGAGAGAGAGAGAGAGAGAGAGCTGGGCCAGCCGCTAGAGGCCCGCGGGCAGCCCTGCCCCGGGAGCATTTTGCAGTGAGGGCGGGAGACCGGGGCCGGCAGCCTCGCCTCGCCTTCCTCCCCGCAGCCAGTTCCGGGTCTGCACTTTCTGCGCCCTGTGGGTATCAGCTCCCCAGGAAGGATGGAGAGGGCGCTCTCCCCGCGGTGGGCACGTGCGCACCCCGCCCAGTTGCTGCTCCCGCTGTGCGCCTCTCTTAGCCTCAGTTTCCCCACCCGTTAAGTTGCGAGGGGCCGTCGCGGATGATCTCTGGGCGCCCGGGCGCCCCGCGGCTCCCACCCCGGATGGGTGGGCGGGGCCTGGGATCCGGCGGCCGCCACCCTGGTCGCCGCCCCCGTCCCCGCGGGGCTGAGGCTGGGAGGCCCCGCCCCCCGCCCACGAGGAAGTGGCTGCGGCGCCGCGCGCGGGGCCCAGAGCCGGTTCGGCGCGTCGACTGCCCAGAGTCCGCGGCCGGGGCGCCCCGAGGTGAGGGGGCTGGGGACCCTCCGGAGGGGAGGGGGCGCCCACGGGGGGAGGAACAGGGGAGTTGCATGCATGTGAGGAGGGTCCCGGGCACCCGCAGATGTGGGCGCGCGGGGAGGGGGTGCCTGGGGGAAGGGGCACAGGGCTGAGGGCTTGCCAGGTGTTAGGGGTCGCCTGGAGGTGAGGGGACCACGGGACGGCGGGCCGGCCCGGGGTGGGCGGCCCCCTCCGGGCGAGGGAAATGCAGGGCTCCCTGCCCCCGGCGCCCTCGGGGCGACCCCGGTCCCCCCACGCCGCAGCCCCGGCCTCCCGCTCCCTGACCCTGCCCTGCTGCCGTGCCCCCCGCTATTTCGGGCCGCGAGGGCCCCACGCCCAGTCACTTCCCCTCCATCCTCCAGCCTTCCGGGTTGCTCCGGCCGGGAAATGAGCTGGCGCCCCCGCCTACCTTGCCCCTCCCTCCTCACCCTGCCGCCTCCCCGACCCCCAGCCCACCCCCTGCTCCTGGGGCCCGGGTCCGCCGACCTCACCCCGAGGGGGTCCCGAACGTTGGGCGGAGCGGCCCCTCCTTGGCCGGCAGCGGGGAGAGCAGCGGGGCCCGCCCAGGGCGGTGGCAGTAACCCTGGACTAGCGGGAAGCCCCGGAGCCAGTGCAGCGCGGGACGGAGCAGAAGGAGCCCCCGGGGTTCTTTCAGTCCCCGGACTCCCCGAGACTGGCAGGCAGTGCTGCCCAGTGGTTAAGGGCTTCCGGGACCGGGTTAGCTTCCATCACTGGCCGATGACCTTAGCAAGCCACCTAACTTCCCTGGGCCTCAACCTATCTTATCTGTAAAATGGGGCCTCCCGAGGCTTACATGGGATAACGTGTGGAAGGCGCTTGGCAACGTGCCAGGCACACAGAGTACAGATGTGTGCTTTTAACTGTTGCTACTACCATCCACATTTATCAAAGTGTCTGGGCGATGCTAACCTCTGAGATTTGGGCTCAGAATCCCAAACTGGGCCTTGTAGGGGCTGTGTGGCTTGGAGCAAATCTTGGCTTTTTGTCTGAGTCTGTTTCCTTCTGTACAAAATGAAGTTTTAAAAAAAAAAAAAAACCACAAAACTACTTTATCTTGCTTTCAGGGGTAAAAGAGAATGTCAAAGTCTTGGGTAAAAATACTGGGCATTTAAAGATGCCGGTAAAGGTAGTTTATGTGTGTCTTTGTGTATAATCCACATACATCCTTTCGATAGTTAAACGGTATCCCAGTGTGTCAGTGTTACAGTTTACTCTTGCCGTATTTGTAGTCATCTGGATTTTTCCACCCTGCCACCATTCTAAAGAGAGTTATTATGAACATGTTTGCTTTTTTTTTTAAGTCAGTGGTTTTCTTAAAACCAAAATGAATTTATGCCACCAAAGAGTATTAATTTTTAAGTTCCTGTTTGTGTTATTCTGTTTGTTCCCGTCCAGTTGTTGAACTGTTATTGCGTTGCTCCTCAGAAAGGCTGAACAAATTAGTAACAAATGAGTTTCTCCACAACCCTGCCAACATTGTGTTTTATGTGTTTTTGGATTTTGTTTTGTTTGGATCGCTTTATTAATAAGTTTTACGGTACCTTTCTAGGATTTTCATTTATATTTCTTGACTTGATTTTTGCCTGGTTTGTAAGACTTCAGGAGCAGACCTCGGGAGGAGGTATTGGCTGGTCTGACTGGGGGTGGCAAGGGCTACTCCATACACAACAGGAAGTTGAGTAAGTGCTTAGCACGTGTGCAAAATGGCTTGCTGGCAGCTCCTTGGAGCGTCTAAACTGGGTGGGGACTTCCCTGAGTGCCTGCAGGGCCAAGATCCTGGTCCAGACTGCTCTTGCCTGGCTTAGCCTCGGATACAGCCAAACCTTTGGCTTCAGAAGCCTGGCCAAGCTTCTCTGAAAACAGTGAGGAACCTTAAGCTCGTACCTTGTTCAGCCCCAACCTTTTCTGATCCTGATGCGACGGAAATATTGGCTGAGGCATCCAGCCAGTATGGAGAGAGGCACTGTAAGGAAGGACTGCTAAGCCGGGCTTTCCCCTACTTTGGAGGGGAGCTGAGTTCTTCCCAAATGCTCAGAGAGGACCTTCTAGAGTTTAGGGTTCCAAGCTTTGCTAATCATTGACCCTAATCAGGAAGAAGGGGGGAAAAAACTGAGCACATACTCCCCAGTAAATATTTACAAATTGCATCCATATGCCACTGAGATAATAAACATATCCATTTCTTATAGCCCAACCCCTAAAGAAAAGGATGGGATTCATTCAACCACATTTACGAAATACTATTGAGCACCTGTTATGTGCCAGGCACTCTGGTTGGTGCTGTGGCTACCTGGGTGGACAGAGCACATACCTCCTTATCCCAATGCATGGTCTCTGGCACCCCCGCAGGGAAACCCACACCCTACTTTGGAGACCCAAACCCCCTCCCAGACCTCAGGCCACCCTTCCCTGTGCTCTCCCAGCCCCAGCCCTGGGTGATCACCGACCCATTCATACTGAGCCTTCACTGTGTGCTGGAAGGATGCCAGAGAAGGGCTACTGGGGACATGGAGATCCTGGCTTGAGACTGGCAGGGGGTGGTGGTCAGCCCAGGGAAACTCAGCATTTGGCCCACACACCCTCCCCCAGCCTGTTTCTGGGGAATGAGGCACAGATCCCTGCACGTGGATTCCTAGTCCCAACACTGTCCCCAGAGTACCTTCCATTGGCCCAGCAGTCCAATGGGCCCACGGTGCTGGCTCACAGGGCTGCAGTGACCAGTGGCGGGGGACGCAGGCGGGTTATGTCCCGGAGGCCATGGCCTCAGCCTGCCTTTGTCTCCCCCAGGAGCCATTGCCGAGGTATTCTGTTTGTCAACGCACTTGGCCACAGCAACTCTAATTGCATGTTCTTTAGGGACACTGGCTGGCGGTGGGTGCTAGCCCACCCCCCATGGAAGTTTTCCTGGGAATGATGAAGCCAAAATTCTGCGGGAGGGCGGCTCAGTGTGGAAGGCTGCTTCCCTGCATCTGGTCTGACCACCAGGAACAATCCAGTGATTCTCCTCTAGGAGGATGTAGCCCTGAGGCAACAGTGACACTTCCTCATTGCTAACTTGGGGGTTGGGGGTTGGGAGTCATTGCTGAGGCCCTGCTGGTTTTAGCTGCTTTGCAGAAGTTACGAAAACGTTGTGAGAAGGGGAAAATGTACCTCTTCTCTTCTACCCCTTTCCCCTGTATCCACTCCCTCATCCCTTTAAGGTGTCAGTTAATGCAGCATATTATGAATATTTCTGTCTGAATTCATGCTAAAGTGTGATAGGCTGACAGATGTGGCCTGAGCCTCCCCCACCACCCTGCCTGTCCCACTGTGCCTGTGGCCGTATTTATCAGCCCCTTCGTCTCCCACTTGAGGACCTTTGGGCCCCAGGAAACAATGGTCAGGGCTCCCCAAGTCCCCTGTCTTCAGCAGACCCAACCTCTCCATCCTCACAGTCTGGAACTCTCGAGTTTCATGCTAGACAGGCTTTTATAGCCCGGCCCCCAGGTCTAGATACTCTTGCCAAGACCCAGCAAGAGGCAGAGACACCCGGCCACACAGTCTGGGCCCGTTGGAGCTGGGAAGTTGAATTCTGCAGATGAGCTGTGGGCCCAGAGACCCTCAGGGCTGTGGTCACGGGGCTGCTTCCTTCTGGGCCATCGGGGCTGAAGGCATGGGGGGTGGTTGGCCTCCAGTGGCCAGCAAGAGCCCGGCTGAGGTATGGAAGTGGGCCTCTGGCCTTATCTCTACCCCACTGGTGACCTTGGAAAGTGGGGGTGGGGCAGGTTAGTACGGATAGGCCTGGTTCTCTCACTTCTTAGACTTTTTTTTTTTTTTTTTTTAAGATTTTTATCCATTTATTTGACAGAGAGAGATCACAAGTAGGCAGAGAGGCAGAGAGAGGGGGAAGCAGGCTCCCCGGCTGAGCAGAGAGCCCGATGCGGGGCTCGATCCCAGGACCCTGAGACCATGACCTGAGCCGAAGGCAGAGGCTTTAACCAACTGAGTCACCCAGGCGCCCCTCCCACTTTTCAGTCTTGTCGTCTATGGTGTGGATGTGACGAAGTGCTCCAGCCAAGCTGGATGCCTGTGCTGACCCAGCCCCGCGGCACCGGCAGTGCTGGGGGAAGTCCCCATCAGGCTGGCTGAACTGAGCTGAGGGCCCCGAAGTGCCACTTCCGGGGCCTTTGTGTTCATGGAGGGGCCTTGTAAGGAGAGGCTGGGGAGGCAGCTATGGTGGGAGCCATGTGCTTGTGTGTGTGCACACAGGGCTGGACACATGTGAGCACATTCAAGACGACATGGAGCATGCGGGGGAAGTGTACTTGTGTGTGTGTGCAAGACTGGACACGGAGTATGCAGGGGCAGTGTGCTTATGTGTGCGCGTGCAAGGCTGAACACGAAGCACGTGGGAGCAGTGTGCTTGTGTGTGTTTAAGGCTGAATATGTGGGAGCTGTGCTTGTGTGTGTGTGCAAGACTGGACACGTGGGAGTACATGGGGGCAGTGTGCTTGTGTGCATGTGCAAGGCTGAACATGTGGGAGCAGTCTGCTTGTGTGTGCGTGTGCAAGGCTGAACGTGTGGGAGTACGTGGGGGCAGTGTGCTTGTGTGTGCAAGGCTGAACACGTGGAAGTACATGGGGGCAGTGTGCTTGTGTGCGTGTGCAAGGCTGAACATGTGGGAGCAGTCTGCTTGTGTGTTCATGTGCAAGGCTGAACATATGGGAGCAGTCTGCTTGTGTGTGCGTGTGCAAGGCTGAACATGTGGGAGCAGTGTACTTGTGTGTGCATGCAGGGCTGAACACGGAGCATGCAGGGGAAGTGTGCTTGTGTGTGTGCGTGCACGGCTGAACACATGGGAGCACGTGGGGGCAGTGTGCTTGTGTGCGCGTGCAAGGCTGAACATGCATGAGCGTGTGTGCCCTGAGCCTGGGCTGCAGCTGTGTTTGCTCTCTCTTCCTCAGCCGTGTTGATCGAGGACCCACTCGGTGCCCTGCTCCAGGCACGTCCCTGTCCTGTACCTGCATGTGTGTCTGTGTGCCCCTGAGACCTGGGCTGCCCCAGGAACCTTCCAGAGCTTCCTGCTATAAATGAGAACAGGTTTTGCACCTGGGGTGGGCGGGAGGAGCAGGGCCCACAAGGCAGTGAGCTGGGGGTCAGGAAGCCAGGCTCGGCAGGATTTGTGGGGCCGCCTGGGGCAGGCTGGTCCCTGAGCCCTGAATCTCTCGGGGGCCAGGGGCTACGTGCAGCTTGTCCCTCTCCTGCAGCTGGGTCCCAGCAGGGCCTCGCGGCCAGCCACTTGGGCTAGCTCAGCCTAAACAGGTGGCCATTCTCCTGAGGGCCGGGGAGGTGCCCACTAGTTTCTTGGGGTTCAAGCCCAAGGCTGGGGAGAAGCCTTCCTTTAGCCCAGTCCATGGGCTGCAGACCGGCCAACTGGTTCCTGGTGACATCTATCAGGTGTGACTGGGCAGGTAGCTTCCCCTCGCCGAAACCCAGTCACTCGTCTGTCCTCTGGGCCTGTGGCATCTGAGCACTAACGTCAAGAACACCTGGGCAGGGGGGCCTCGGTGAAATATGTGAAGGGAACCAAGGGCACACTTACCTTGATGAGCGCTGAGTACTGTGTAGGACTGAGTCACTATGCTCTATACCTGAAGCTAATAGAATACTGTGCTGATGCTACTGGAGTAAAGAAAAAGATGCCTGGACTGCTTAGAGCCGGCAAGTAAGGAACATTCAGGAAACATTGGGGGGGCGGGTTAAGATTTTAAGTCCTAAAAAAAAAGATTTTAAGTCCTCTCTACACCCACCATGGGGCTTGAACACACCACCCCAAGTTCAAGAGTCGCACGCTCTACCAACTGAGCCAGCCAGACGCCCCAATAGGTTTTAAATTTTCTAATAAAGAACTCCCTCTGCTGGGTACTAGTGACGGTATACAGTTGTGTTCATCGTGTCCTTAGGGAGCACCTACTACGTGCCAAGCACTAAGGCCCTGGGGAGAGCAATGTGGACGAGACAAGTGAGAACCCGTGTGCATCCAACTCCATCGGTCCCAGCTGGGGGGGTGGGGGGGAAGACCGCAGGTGCAGTGAATGAATACAGTGTGACAAATGTCAGCGGTGATTCTCTGCGGGGAGTCTTCACTCGGGGAATAGGGAGCCCCAGGGTAGGCTGAAAAGGTGGCCTCGGAACACAGACTTGAAGGGCAGCAGTGCAGGCTTGGCAGGCAGGCGCGGGGGTGGGCTTGGGGCTCTGCGGGCTGCAGGAACCGCTAGTGCAAAGGCCCGCGGGCCCCGGGACCGGCCGCTGAGTGGGGGAGACAGACTCCCACACGGGTGGGTCGTGGCTGGGTGTTACCCCGCCAGAGGTGCATCTCGTGAACACCTACTGTGTGCCGGGCATGGCTTAATGTCTTCTTTGACCCTCTCACCACCTCTGGGGGCAGGATTCCTGTTCCCATGGTTTGGGGGGTGTGATGAGCCCAGGGTCAGTCACTGCCGGCAAGCAGAGCAGCGGACTGAGTGGGGAAGTAGGGGAGAGCACAGGGTTGAGGAAAGTGAAGTTCACTTTGGGTCCTTCCAGAAGAGTAGGACTTTGCCGGATGGAACGAGGTGGGCAGAGCTGGGCAGGGAGGGGGTGGGGGAAAGGGACTGCCCCTCCCCCACTGGTGGTGCGCATCCCTCCCTGCGTCAGGCTCAGGGGCACCTCGAAGCTCAGCGGCAGGGGAGGAGGCTGTCCGTGTGTTGGTCCGAGCCCTCACCTGCAGGCCCCTGCAGACCTGCTTCCTCTCCTGAAAACCAGGGTGCTGGGTGCCGCTCTCATTTCGTCCACACTCCATGCTTCTTTATTTTTTAAAGATTTAATTTATTTGAAAGAGTGAGCACGAGTTGGGGGGAGAGGGAGAGGGACAAGCAGACTCCCCACTGAGCAGGGAGCCGGGTGTGGGGCTCCTTCCCCACCCTGAGATCATGACCTGAGCAGAACAGACGCTTAACGGACTGAGCCACCCAGGCGCCCCTCATCCCGTCCTTCCGCGGGGGGTGCCCTCCACCCTTGAGGAAACACAGATGATGAGCAACAGCTGACCTGACACAGGGTTAGCACACCCCACTCACGGGAAGGCCAGGCCGGCTCCTGCTGCCCTCCCACGAGGTCGGCTGGGGCCTGTGCTGGGGTGAGAGGTGGGGCTCACTGGGGGTCCCGTCCTCTCTCGGGCACAGGAGCTAAGCGGCCATGGCGTACCACAGCTTCCTGGTGGAGCCCATCAGCTGCCATGCCTGGAACAAGGACCGCACCCGTGAGTGCCGCTGCCACAGGATGACGTGGGGTGGGGGGCGGGAGCCCCCGGAGTGCGTGCAGGCGGTACGGCAGCCCGGCACCCTAGACGGTGGGCTCTGAGGGCTGGCCGTCCCCCTCGCCTTTCACCTCTGGTCCCGAGTGTGTAGGAAGGGTTGGACGAGCTCTGGCCCCACACGGGGGCAGCTGGCGAGGGGGCCCTGAGGGGTGGAGGGGAGAGCGTGGCCCCGTGCTGGGCCAGGCCTTGCTGCAGGCGCCGCTGGGGCTCCCGGGCTGGGGTGAGAAGTGAAGACTGCCTGGAGAGAAACAGGCAGGATGAAGGAAAGCATTGGGGGCAGAAGTGCTGGCTTAGAAAAGGTGGCCAGAGAGGGCTTTGGGGGGTGGTAAGGGAGGCAGCCGCGTCGAGGCCTTGCGGCAAGAGAGCCTGGCGCTGTCCAGAGCAGCAAGGATCTCAGGGCTGGAGTTGGGAAGCGGAGGGCAGATGAAGGATGGCTAGTCCCAGGGGAGGGGTCGCAGGGTGCTTCAGGGAGTCCCACACCAAAGCAGAGGGGTGAAGGGTGTTCCTGGGAGCGGGGTCTTGAGGGAAGGGGGAACCTGGGCACACACACCTCCCCCCGCTCCCTACCCCCACCCTTCTCTCCTACAGAGATTGCCATCTGCCCCAACAACCACGAGGTGCACATCTATGAGAAGAGTGGGGCCAAGTGGGTCAAGGTGCACGAGCTCAAGGAGCACAATGGGCAGGTGACAGGTACGTCAGGCCACCTGGGATCACACTCCGAGAAGGGGACGGGATGGAGAGGGCCAGCCAGTAATCCTCCCACTCAGGTAGGGTAGTTTAGGTTGCAAGCGACACAACCCTAATTCAAACTGGCTCAAGTTACAAAGGGATCAGGTTGGCTCATGTTAGAAGAGGTTTTTGGGCTTCAGGAAAGGCTTGATCCAGCAGTTCGGTTCAGTATTACCAAGGATGCATTTCTTTTCTGTCTCTTGGCTTCCCAGCCTGCTTGGTAGTATTTTGGAGAGCTGTAACGCTCTCAGTATTAGTTCTAGTGGCACCCCCTAGAGCAGCTTGCGTCCCAATTGTGGCCTCTAAGCCCTTCCTACATGAATGCCAGGGAGTCTTTTCTGCTTGGACAGCTTCAGCCTGTTTCCTCTCCATCTCACAGGCATTGACTGGGCCCCTGAGAGTAACCGAATCGTGACCTGTGGCACAGACCGCAATGCCTATGTGTGGACACTGAAGGGCCGCACGTGGAAGCCCACGCTCGTCATCCTGCGGATCAACCGGGCCGCTCGCTGTGTGCGCTGGGCCCCCCAGGAGAACAAGTTCGCTGTGGGTAGTGGCTCCCGTGTCATCTCCATCTGCTATTTTGAGCAGGAAAATGACTGGTGGGTGCCTGGGCAGGGTCAAGGTGGGTTGGGAGGGACCCCGGGGCTGCAGACCAAAAGGTGGTGGGACTGGTGTCCCAGAGAGCACTGGACAGGGTGTCGGGAGCCCCGTTCACATGACCCGGGGGGAAGTATGTCCTCTCTGGACCTTATAGGTGAGGCGACGGGCACTCGGTACCTGTCTCGGTACTAAGGGCACAGATGGCCCCAGGACGCCTCTGTGGGCATTGCCTAAAGCCCCGCACACTCACTTGCATGGACTTCGACAGCCTCCTGGACTGGGCCTCTGTTGTCCCCATTTTTCAGATGAGCAAAGTAAGGCTCTGGGGTCAGGTCACTTATCTGAGATGTCCAGCCTGTCCAGGGCCACATCATCTTTTCCCCTGGGTCCCTGAGGGCAGAGGCAAGACCTGGAGATTGAATTCCGCCCTGGCCAGTTAGCCGCTATGTGACTGTGCCTGCCGCAGGCTTGTCGTGAGGTTTAAACTAGACTCAGGGATAGAGTTCCCAGCTGGAGGGGACCCTACACCCCACTGGCCTGATCCAGGCCTGTCCCTCCGAGGACCCTGGGGGATCTGCAGGCCCTTGGGAACACGCGGTCTCTGGGGCACTGAGGACTTGGGTGCTGCTCCTCCTCCCCTCTACCTGTCCGTGTGTCCAGGTGGGTGTGCAAGCACATCAAGAAGCCCATTCGCTCCACGGTCCTCAGCCTGGACTGGCACCCCAACAATGTGCTCCTGGCCGCAGGCTCCTGTGACTTCAAGTGCAGGTGAGTGTGGGGGGGGGGGTATGATATCAGCACGGAACCTGGGTGGAGGGAGCCCTGCACCAGGCCTTAAAGACCAGTTCTGCTGCCAGCAGGGTCACCTGGGGCCTCAGCCCAGCATCTGGGAGGTTTGGTGGGGTCGCCACTGGGTCCTATCTCCAGCCCACGGTCTTGGCAGGTTGCAGCCCCTGCTACCTCTTCATGTCAGCGAGGACTCTATCCTAGGCCCTCCTCTTTTAGTTTGTCTTCCATCTCAAGGACAGTGAGAGGGGACATGTCTCACACTATGGCATAAATGACCGGGCTCAGACCAACCTGCCTCATCATTTTGGGCCCGGAATGTAGCTTCCCTGTCACCACTGGCTCCTGGTACTCATGGGCGCAGCACCCATGAGCCTGCCTGTGGCTCCCACCTCCCGACAGGTGGCCTGGGTCTCTGAACCACGGCCTGGGAGAGGCTGCAGCCGGCCCCAGGGGTTCCTCTGCAGGCCCCGGACAAGGAGAGGGTGACATCCCACTGAGGCCCTGTTGGTGGGCGGGGAGCGGATCTGCCCCGTGCCCCCCGTGCGGGCCCCAGATCGGAGGGAGGACGTCAGTGTGTGGGAAAGCGGTGTACTGGGTAGAGCTGGTGGGGAAGGCGGCCGGCCTGGTTTAAGGTGCGGAGCAGGAAGGAGGAGGGGTGTTCTAGGGGCTGGCTGCAGAGGGGAGGTGCCTGCACGACAGGGACCAGGACACCCCCCGGGGGACTGTGTCAGCCGTGCATGGTCAGGCCTCAGAGGAGGGCCCGGGAGTGCCCTGGACACTGAGCCAGGACACCTCCCGGTCCCACTCCACTGCACCAAAAGGGCCCCGAAGCGCTGACCCGTCCAAGCCTGAAGATGCAGGTCACCAAAAGCCAGCTCTGGTGCCCACCAGCTCCCGACTGGGCACTCCGCCCTCCCAGGCCCCTCCCGGACCACCTCGGTCACTGCAGCTTCTCTCGGTTTCTCCTGGCAGGATCTTCTCCGCCTACATCAAGGAGGTGGAGGAACGGCCAGCACCCACCCCATGGGGCTCCAAGATGCCCTTTGGGGAGCTGATGTTTGAGTCCAGCAGTAGCTGCGGCTGGGTGCACGGCGTCTGCTTTTCGGCCAGCGGCAGCCGTGTGGCCTGGGTCAGCCACGACAGCACCGTGTGCCTGGCCGATGCCGACAAGAAAATGGCGTGAGTACGGGCCCCCGGGGCTGGGGGGCAACCAAGGCCCAGAGCAGGACGGGCTGGAGCAGCTGATCTCTCTCTCTCTCTCTCTCAGCGTTGCGACTCTGGCCTCTGAAACGCTGCCGCTGCTGGCCCTGACCTTCATCACAGACAACAGTCTGGTGGCAGCGGTGAGGCAGGGAGGGGTGCTGGTTAGAGCAGCCCCCCCCCCCCCAGGTCCCCCTACCTTCTCCTCCGCAGTCAGAACGGGCTGCCTTCTGCTGCTCTTAACAAAGGCCCTGGTGGCAGTGCTTATGGCAGTGCGGGTGTCCAGGGGGCCCCCGTTCAGTGCAGGGGGGCTGCGTTTCTGTCATGTGCCCCAGCTGCCAGGGAGGGAGAAGGAGGGGGTGGAGATTCGTGCCCTGGAGCCTGAGGTTTCTGCTTACATCTCATGGCCGGTAGGGGTGTGGGGGCCGCACAGTCCTGCCCCGCATCCAGAAGGGCGCGCCCTCCTCCTGCCCACCAGCCTGTCCTCCCTTTCCCCCCTTAGCAAACACTCCGGTCCCAGACGGGGGTCAGGCCTGCTTTGCCTACAGAAGCGTGAAGCCCTGGGGTCTTCTCCCAGAACGGGTGTCACCGGCTGGGCAGGGCGCAAGGTCCCTGAGCTTCCAGGGGAAGGAGGCCGCCCGTAGATGTCTCCCCCCCCCCGGCCACCAGCACCGAATCCCTGTCATACCCGGGGTGGGCCCCGCTGTGGCTCCACCCAAGCCCCACCACCAGACTCCCTCGGTGTCGTGCCTTGTCTCCAGCCTGTTTCCCTGTGCGTTAAGATGGGGTTGCTGGGCCCACCCTGGGCCACACTCCTGTGACCTCCCTGCCCTGTCACAGGGCCACGACTGTTTCCCGGTGCTGTTTACCTACGACGGCACCACAGGGACGCTGAGCTTCGGCGGGAGGCTGGATGTGCCCAAGCAGAGCTCACAGCGCGGCCTGACAGCCCGAGAGCGCTTCCAGAACCTGGACAAGAAGGCGAGCTCAGAGGGCAGCGTGGCCTCCGGCGCTGGCCTGGACTCGCTGCATAAGAACAGCGTGAGGTGAGGACGGGACAGACCTTGACTCTCCCACAGCAGCGTCAGACGGGGATGGCGGTGTCCCGACTAGGGAAGTGGGGCGACCTGTAGGTGGCACAAAAGCAGCATCTGGTGAGGGCAGCGCAGGCACTGTGCCCCATGTTTTTAGGACACGGTGGCGGGGACTGTCACAGCTCTCTGGGGCGACCAAAGAGCAACCAGCCCCGTGGGGCAGGGCCACGGCTGAACCGGTCCTGCGGCCACCTCCCCGAGCAGCGAGGCAGGATGAGGCGTGAGAAACTGTCCCCAACGCCCCAGTCCTGCCAGCCTCAGGTGTCCACCCAGCAGCCAACCGGGGAGAAGTACAGCGGGACTTCCTAACCAGGCCCCCTGCAGGGTCACCCCCACCCCCCGCCCGTGGCCATCTCGTCCAGTGTCAATTTTCAAACCCAACGCCAGAGCCCGGCTCTCAGAGCTCATTGGAATGACCCCGGGGATCCTCCCAGCCCCCGGTTTTGCCTTCTCCCGATCCTGCTACACACCTGTCACTCTGGGCATTGCCCACACAATGTGGGATTCTCGTCCTGCCGGGCCTCTGCACGTCCGGTTCCATTTGCCTGGGCTTCCCTACTGCTCCTCCTCCAAGCACACGTGAGCCCCATCCTCTGCGCCCCTCCTGGCCCACTCCCTGGGCTCTCTGTGCGGCGCACCCCACCTGCCCAGCCCGGCACTTCTCACTGGAGTTGGCTGCTGCGGGGAAGGCTGGGAGCTCTTGGAGGCGGGCGGGCGGGCCCCAGTCCAGCTGTGGCCGGGACCCATCAAGCCCGCCTCCTCTTTGCAGCCAGATCTCCGTGCTTAGCGGGGGGAAGGCCAAGTGCTCCCAGTTCTGCACCACAGGAATGGATGGCGGCATGAGCATCTGGGATGTGAAGGTGAGTCCTGGCCCACCTTGGCCCTTCCTCCCCTTGTCTTCCTTGACAGATAGCCCCCTTTATTCCTCCAGGAAGGCACTGCTTGGGCTGAAGGCGGGGGCGGATGAGGGGCACTCCCGGGGCACCTCCTTTAGGGCTGGGATTCAAACTCAGGTCTGCCCGACTCCAAAGACCAGGTTCTCTGTCCTCTGCCAGGCTGGGGCTGGGCCGGCTAGGGGCCAGGTCCCTGGGGGTGGGGTGGGCGTGGGGGTGTGCAGGACAGCTGAGAACCAGCCTATCTGTCCTGCTGTCTCCTTCCAGAGCCTGGAATCAGCCTTGAAGGACCTCAAGATCAAATGACCTGTGACGCAGAGGTTGCCCTCATCCCAGCTGCTGGGGGAGGAGGTCAGGGAGGCTAAGGGTCGCTTTGCTAAATGTTCCTAGGGTAGCAGTTTGGGTCCCCCTGGGGACTGCTCCAGGTGGAGGGGAGGGAGGGATGGGAAGCTTTTCTTACCTAATGAAGGATTATGTGCCTTTTTCTATAAAGAGATGCTTTCATTTATTGTTAAAAACAAAAATGTTCTCAAAGCACTGTGCTGGTCATAAACTGCTTCAACAACATGGACGTAATAAAAAAGCAATCTCAGCTGGTCTTGTGTTTGGGAGAAGCGCGTGTTCACACAGGCACAGGTCCCTCACTTCTGCTCTACCAGCAAAATTGATCCTGAAGCCCCAGGGACTTCTAACCACTCCGCTTACCCCCCACAGTCCAGCAAGGGCACAGCCAGACCCCAGTGGCTTCCCTATCACTCGGGAGTCGGATTCCCAGACCAGCACTTGCACATTCCAGGCTGTTTCTGGGCTTTAATGGAAATTGATTTCTCTACTTGATGTCTGCGGCCGATTTCTGATAAATGCACATCATTTCCTAAGACAACTACCCCCCCACTCCTATTTCATGCAGAGACCTTTTCTGTTCAACACGTGCTCCTCAGTTACCTAATGATTCAGTCACAGCCGAGTAATGAGTTACGTCCACAGATCCTAATTGTGAATTGGCCTTACAGGATGGAGGGTACCCAAACATGCCCTCTCCCAGACTGCTCTAGGGCCGTACCCTCAGGATGGCCCCCAGTCGCAAGAGGCCCACTGACTCTTAAATCACAACGAGAGAGAAATTCTAAGATCCCAGGAGACAGGCCACTCCTCTTACTCTAAATGCTTGCCCCGGCCCTCCCGGCCCGGCCCAGCCCTCTGTTCAGAGCCTCTGGTCCTGGAGCTGACTGGACTGTTATCAGGGCCTGGAAGGCCAGGGAGGTGTCCACATACCTTTTTTTTATAGCTCATCTCAGGACTGAAAAGTGGCCCCAGAATATCCGTGTTCTTGTGAGGACCCTGACGAGCAGGACGAGCAGCCAGCGTGCTCTGGTTAGGCTGCAGAAGCCTCGTAGATGTCAATTGTCTACCCTCGTTACAGACACAGTACTTGGCTTAAAACTGACGGGCTCAATCTTTTGCTTCTGAGGAGGAGGAAAAGACATTAAAGGACATGGTAGGGCCCCTGCAGCAGGTGGGAAGTCCCATCAGGGAAAGAGGGGATCTGGACCCTGTTCTGTGATGAACGTGTCACTAATGGACACCAGGACCACTGGCCAGGCTTTCTGGGCCTCCCTCTGCACCCTGCCCCACTGGATGTTGAGGACAGTGGAGGGGACAAGCAGCTCACAGTCTGGTGGGGGCAGTTGATGATGACAACCCAAGGTTTGCTGGGGGGGAGGGGGGAGCTGGTGGAGCAAGAAAAAGAGAGATTGGGACTGGAGGAAGAATCCAGTTAAGCCATAATGTGCAAGAAAGGCTGTGAGCAAGGGTTTGACCCTTCTAGGAGCTGGAGGACTGATGTGGTGCAGGACAGGGATGGGGTGGGTGGTGAGACGGGGAAGGTCCCCAGAGACCAGCTCCTAGAGGTCCTTGGCATCCTGGGTAATCAGGCCACTAAAATGGGAAAAGACGTGAGGCTGCTGCTACAGTTGTGTGGGTGTAAGGGGACTGGGAACAGCACAGGCCCTGGGGACCAGCAGAATATAGGGGACGAGGGACAGGGGGGAGCTGGGATGACCTGGGTGAGTGGAGAACACAATTGGGAAAATCCTAATTCACTAGAGTCACTGTGTCCCCACTATGGGAAGGCTTTGGGGTGCGTGGGTGGCTCAGTTGGTTAAGCGTCCTCAATTTTCGGCTCAGTTCACGATCTCAGGGTCGTGAGACTGAGCCCTGTGTCGGGCTGAGTGTGGAGCCTGCTTGGGATTCTCTCTCCCTCTGCCCCCACCCCCAGGCACATGCACTCTCTCTCTCGAGTCTTTAAAAAAAATAAAGGTGGTCTTGTTACCTTTTTTTTTTTTTAAGCTTTATTTTTCTTTGTTCCTTTGAGAGAGAGACAGACAGAGAGAGAGACAGAGAAAACACAAGCGGAGGGCAGAAAGGGAGAGGTAGAAGCAGACTCCTTGTTGTGCCAGGAGCCCGACATGGGTCTTGACCTCAGGACCCGGAGATCATGACCTGAGCTGAAGGAAGATGCCCAACCATCCGAGCCACCCAGGTGCCTTTGTTACTCCCCACCCCCTTTTTAAAGATTTTATTTATTTATTTGACAGAGAGGAGAGAGATCACAAGTAGGCAGAGAGGCAGGCAGAGAGAGAGGGGGAAGCAGGCTCCCCGCTGAGCAGAGAGCCTGATGCGGGGCTTGATCCCAGGACCCCGAGATCATGACCCGAGCCGAAGGCAGAGCCTTTAACCCACTGAGCCACCCAGGCGCCCCTGTTACCCCTTTTTTAAGAGAAAACTGAATCCCGAAAGAAGTTACCTCCTCAGAGTCTCAGGGGCAGGATGTAGCAGAGCCAGGATCCAAACTCAGGTCTGACTTCCAAGCCCCACCGGAGGGGGACCTGCTGAAAGGTACTCGATGTGGGTCCAGTCGCTAGCAGAGCTGGGAAGGAACTGCTTCTCGCCAGAAGTCTTGCCGGCACATCACCCAGGTACACAGGTGATATCCGTACGACCACTCAGACAGGCTTCTGGTCTGACCAGGGACGTCCCAGCTGCTAGTCTTGCACCAAGGTCCAACCAGACAAGGACAGGTCCCAGGCACGCAGGGAGCCCTGCTGGCCCAGCCATTCCTGCAAACCCTTGGCTGCCAGCACGTTAGAGGCCACCTCCTTCCCACCCCATGCGGCTCCAGTTCAGCCGGCTGGCCGCCCCTGGGGCCAACAACCGGGTACTCTGTCCATGAGCCTTCCAGACAGCCACCGCCTTCTTGTGCATCTTCTCAGAGAACCTCATTTTCACAGCACAGACCTGAAAGAGCTGCTGCACCACCTCTGGGGCAGGGGGATGCTCTGGCCAACTTCTGAGGTTCAGTCCTGCTCCTCAGCTCCAGGGTCGGGGATCCGCAGGCCAGGGGCAGCTGCAGATGCCAACAGCTGTGGAACCCCTTCTAGGACTTCTGGGGCTGCTGACCTCCAGCATGGTCAAGCCCAGGGGGCGTGGCAGGAGTCCTCGGAAGTCAGGAGCCGAATTCCATCTCTGCCACTCAATCTTTCTGACCTCGGCCAAACCCCTGCTTGGTACCAGTTACTGACCTCCCAGGACCGTACACAAAGGATGCTGGTGTTCACAAGGCGGAGTGCCCCTGATGAAGGGGTGCGGGAGAAGGGACAGGCACAGTGGCAGAGTCTGCAGGCAGCTCACATGACGGTGCTAAGCCTGATTCCCTGCTGCCATCCCACCATCCAGGGTGGTAAGGACGGGATGAGGTCATGCCTGGCAGTCATGCTTCCTCTCAGCACTGAAATCCTGAGACTGTGAACACTGGGGGCACCTGGAGGGCAGGATAAGGAGGCGTGGTGCTGCTGCTACGGACCACGGACTGGTCCCCAGCCACTCTGGCTTAGGGTCCACCACACCTGGGTTATAGGACGGGAGGGACTAACTCTGTATCCTGAGGTCTCTCCTAGCTCAGAGGCCCAGGGACCAGTCCCCACACGTGGCTGGGAGCTGCCCGAACCTCACGGGGTGGACCTGCCTGAAAGCAACACCACACCCTGCTGGGTGAAAAGGGCCCAGGCACGAGGGCCCAAAAATGGATCACAGAACAAAGATTATGATAATGTCAAGTTTAATCTGCCAAATATACAAGTTGGTCTTGTGGAGTATGTTTTGCCTGGGTGCTGCACAGTAAACAGAGATTTCTTGAAATGATCAAGGGGGAGGGTTAAGAATGGGCCCTAGCGCTGGTCAGAAGGGTGGGGATGGGGCGGGGAAGGGCAGAGGGGACTCTCTGGGGACGAACCATGACCCTCAGGGACCCTAGGGCACGGGCTCCCAGACAGCCCCTCTGAGGGAGCACCCAGGCAACACAGACCGGGGCCGGTTGTTGCAAATTCGTCAGCGGCTGCTCCCTACACAATCAGCCCCTACCGTGCAACCTATGCACAGACAATCGGAAGCTCTTCCTACCCCACCTCCCAGGTACCCCCAACAAGAGTTCTGAATTCTAAAAACAGCAAAAACATTCGAATGGTTACATATGAAATGCTGTCTCGCATCTTTCTGTCTCAAAGATAGCAGCCGCCCCATCCCCCAGCCCTCCCCACCATCCCCCCAAACGATTTCTGTGCCAAGATGAAGAGGAGGCCCCAGGCTGCAGGGGCTCCTCGCCGTGAGGGGCTGCTGCGGTGCCAGGACGGGGCAGGCGAGACTCGGCAGAGGGCCTGGCGGCGCGGCCGGATCCCTGATGCCTCCTCGCGCGGGCCGTGCTACTTATTCAGGGACAGCGACTGCATCCGTTTTCCTGACAAAGTCGCATCATCCTTTGCTGAGGGCAGGAAGGGAAGGGCAGGTGTTAAGGTGAAACCACCCCTCTGACACACACGCCCCCCCACACCCCGGGAGCACGGCGGCAGAGGGCCCAAAGACCACAGACAATATTCTGGCCAGTGGGCTCAGCAGAGGAGGAACAGGCCCAGGGAGAAGAGGGCTCCTGCGGGAGCCACTGTGCACTGCTGTCCAGACACTGCCCTCACGTCCGGGTGGCTGCGCCGACACAGGCCCACCACGCAATCTACTGGGCAGAGAGGAACCTCTAACCCCAGCCCCAGGCAGAACCCCGCAGTTACACCCTCTCCGTGTGGGTGCTGCAGCCTCCAATCAGCAACAACATGCCAAGGCCTTTTCGGCTTGGGGACTGTGAGGCCAGAGCTACCAGTGCGGAGCTGGAAGAGCAGGCTATTTCCAGTGTGGTGACAACCCTGCGGCAGCCGGTTTTCCCTTCTAGGCCTCAGTTTCCTTGTGATTTGGTGAGGAGGCAGGACAGCAGATCCCTAAGGGCTCTTGTGGTCCCACATGTCCAGAGGGGTATGTGAGACCAGGAGGCGGGAGGTAATAAGTCAAATGCTCCTACAAACCAGACCAACTCCCCACAGCTCCTGCCGCCAACCTCTGAACCCACCGGAGGGAGAGCCTGGGGAAAGAGGGTCAGATTTCATCCGGGTCTGCACTGTGAGGTCCAGCCCACCCCTGCCCTACCCTCTCAAGCCCCTCAGCTGGACAGCAGTTACCCAAAGCAGCTCCGCCCACTCAACAAGGCACCAGATACCTTAGCGGGGCCGTCCAACCTTGAAGGTCTGCCCCAGCTGCAGCCCTGAGACTTCCACAGCTGCTGTGCCCAGTGCTCTGCTTACATTCAAACCCTTGTCTGATTCCCGGCTGCTGCCGGACCCTCCCAGCACCCTAAGACATGGGGGGCAGGAGTGCTCACCTCCACGAGGCTGTGGGAAGGGCACGTGTGTGTACACACGGGCTGGGTCTCTACCCAACAGCCCAACCCCATTCCACCCCACAATGAGGACAATGAAGTGCAGGGTTTGCTGGCTCGCCCAGAACTAGAGTCAGGCAGCCACGCGAGCTCCGGACTCACCTTTCCTCTCTTCTTCTTTCTTTCTGGCGGCCTCTTCCCGCTGTTTCCGGACGATGGCCAGCCGGGCAAGGTCAGCTTTGGCCTGCTCTGTCTTCCCCGCTAAGTGCATCTTCATGTACCGTTCTTTTGCCTTCTGCTTCTCGATTTCTTCTCTGTTTGGACGAAACGGTGTCAGAGGGGCATCTTCCCCACCACTATCAGCCGACCTGAACGTGCGAGCCACAACAGAGGCCAGGTCCTCGGGCCTGGGGCCCAAAGGGAGGAGGGTGCCCTGGTTCCGCGTGCCCCCCTGTGATGGACACTCACCAAACAAGCAGAGGCACGGGCCTGGACCTCTGACGGGCAGACTGAAAGGGCTAGAAAAGTTCGAGTGGCGCAGGAGCTTTCCCAGACAGCTAGCAGAGGGTGGCGGTGAGCTCAGCACAGAGGGAGCAATGTCTGCGTTGGGGGCGAAGGGGTGCTGCCTAGGGTCTAGTGTCCACAGTGACAAAGGGGACCAAAACCCAAGTGAACAGTGTATCCAAAGATGAGGAGGAGGAAGGCACAGGCAATCACGTTCTGGGAGGGGCAGAGAAGGGAGTGGACCGAGCAGCCCCAGACGGGAACCACGCCCACCCAACCGCAGGCCAACAGGACACAGCACGGTCTCAATCAGGGCAGCTCAGATGTGTAAGAGGCTGCCCTCCGGGGTGTGAGCACCCCTGAGGAGGGTGTGGGAATGAGAGCTTGACTCCCACAGGACAAAGGTGTCAGTCACCACCCCACTGGGTAGAGAAAGAGGTGATGGTCATTAGCTTCCCTCTGAGGATCGTCCTCCCAGGCCTGAGACTCTGAACCAGAGTGGACACACTTTTCACTGTGCTACTGGATGGTCCCACTCACACCAGGTTCCTGGAAGAGCCAAGTACCGGAGGAGGGGGCAGGGAAGCCCTGCCTATCAGGAGCCTGGGGGAGAGACTTGGCCTCCCAAAGGCCTTCACAGCACACCACGTGGGTAATAAGAAACAAAGCATGGGGCCTAACCCGACAGAAGGAGAGAAAGCTAGCCACCAGAAGTCAGATAAACAGATGTCTTTTTTTTTTTTTTTTTTTTGGACACAGAAGAGAGAGATCCCAAGTAGGCAGAGAGGCAGGCAGAGAGAGAGGGGGAAGTAAGCTCCCTGCTGAGCAGAGAGCCCGATGCGGGGCTTGATCCCAGGACCCTCAGATCATGACCTGAGCCGAAGGCAGAGCCTTTAACCCACTGAGCCACCCAGGCGCTCCAGATAAAGCAGATGTCTTGCCCAGGAGACTCTGGACAAGAAACATGCTACAGAGATGAGACTAGAATACCTCTTAGCTCAGCAGATCCTACCCTGGGAGGAGGTGCAGAGCCAAAAGCCTCTAAGCCGAGCAGTAGAGAGCCAAACCTGGCGGGGGCAGGAGGTGGCAAGCAGTATGCCCTAGAGGCATCTGGGATGATAAGCAAGGCTATCCAAAGGCTCTGCAAAGCCCCCTCAGTGAAGGCTAAGTACCAGGCAGGATGCTGGCCTTTATGGCTTTCACTCTGCAACCTCAAAAAGCAGGGGTAACAACAGGATCCCCTTTTTACTGGTGAGACGGAAGCTACTGGAAGGCTGGAATCCTTCCAGCCTTGATTAGAGCCATGAGCTCTAATCACACCATGAGCTCATGAGCCTTCCCTGTGGGGTTTTCACAGACCCCTCAGTCATTATGGGGTTAGCACAGGAAGGCAGATTTAAACCCTAGCAGCCCAGGAAGGAAACAAAATAGGACACCTTTCCCTAGAGGACTTCAACCTCTTGTAAGGCCCCTGATGTCAGCTGGTGTCCATCCAGAGTTAGGGCACTACTTGTCAAGGAACGGCCATGTGCAGAGCGCTCCAGCACTGGATTGAGACCCTCACACAACCTAAGAGGAGGCTGTCTGCAGCTCCATTTCCACCTGGGACTTAGGGAGCCCCGAGGCAACCAGCAGACCTCTCCACACTGTGCCGTCTTCTCCCACACCCCAAGGCAGCGACACCAGAAGAATGCAGACCGACAATGGTCAGATCGGGCTGGGATAAGGGAATTGTCCCTGGAGCGGGGTGCTCTGGAGGAAGGGATTGTGGCATAACCCTCCATATCCCTGGGCATTACTTCAAGCGCAACGTTCAGGTTTGAATCGGTAGTTCTATTTTTCCCTGCTGGCTTCCTACTGGTGAGAAAAAATTATTGTTTTATGTTTCTGAAGAAGTTTCTATAGAGCCTTTGGGGGAATGAGGTAAAACAAAAATAAAGGCTGAAGTTGGGAGTCCCAACCCAGCCACTGGGAACCTCGGAGCCCAGGAGGCAAGGGCAGGGAAACTGGGCCTCAAACACCCCAAACTGCCATCCCCCCACCCCCGACAGGCCAGCCCCCGGCCCAAGGGCCCAGTTCCCGAGGCCCAGCAGCAGAGATTACCGTTCTCTCCTTGAGAGCTCCTTGGGCCCATCCAGGTCCAGTTGTGTGACCTTTTTGGTTGTCTGTGCCACCCGGTTAGGGTTCTCGATGTCAATGAGCCCTTCCACGCCTTTGCGCTTTTGCTAAGATAGGACAAGAAGCTGGCTGTTGGAAAAGTCTGGTCCTGCAGAGTCCCTAAGGGCCACTCCCACCATCTCCCAACAGCCCACCTGGACAGGGACAAGCTCCTACTGCACCCCTATCCCAACACGATGATCGGCCTGAGCCTCACAGTGGGAACAGCACTCAGGAGAGCTTCCACCAGCCTGGGAGGTACAAGGACAGTGAGTGCACAGAACTAGAGCCCAACTTATGCTGAGTCCTAGCAACTGGGAATGATTCTCTCAGTTTCAGAGGTGACAGAACAGAGACACAGGACTCACTAACTTGCCTAACGCCAACCAGGAAGTAGACAGCACATGAGCTGAGAGCCCAAGCACAACTCACAAGCTCTCAACACAGAGCACTCGCCCCCACTGCAAGCCCAGCCCCCGCAAGCAGTTTTCCACGGACTCTCACGGTTGACCGCAACCAGCGCTGCTGGATCCCTGGGGCCGGCCGGGCCAAGGATGCTGTCAGGAGCAATTCCAGCTCCCAGCCCTCTCAGCTGACTGGACAGAATGGGCCACGGGATCACAATCTATGGGTTCAAGGAACCTGAGCCTCCATCTCCCCTGGGGGATGTTCAGCAAGAGCTCAAGTCCTCAACACAGCAGGTTGGATCCAAGTTTCAGGCCCTGTCGATCCCAGCTTTTCTCTTTAAGTGACGAAGGAGAGAGCTTCCAAACAGCAGTCAATCTGACACAGAGCTCGAGACACTGATGGCCAATCCAGCCACCCGCAAACGCCTCCACTTGCTCACTGACAGCGCGAAGTGAATGTGCCTCACGCACCCTGCTCCTTCTGACCATCCTTAGGCCACAGCCTTATGCCTCCTTCCCTCGGCCCTAAACCCACTCCTCGGCAAACTCCAATGAACCCAACTCCGAAGACGTGGTGTGAATCTGCCCACTCGTCTCCACTGCCACCGCCACCATCCCGACACAAGCCACAATTTCTTATCTGGAGACCTGTTGCCATTTCCCTGCTTGTAACCCCAACACCCTACCATTTACTCTCTGCAGGGAAGCCGGAACCACCTTTTAAAAGCTAACCTGGTCATCTCTCCCTCCCGCTTCAAGGCCTCCACCAGCTGCCCCCCACGCACAACAGTGAAACCCAAACCCCTTCAAGTGCCACATGGGAGCTGCCCTTGCCAACCCCTCCTCCCTCCTCCCTAGCCACTCCTCTCCATACCCACCAAGGCACACCCCCGGCAGCCTCCTCCTGCTCCTGTTCCCACCCCAGGGCCTCTGAGCTCGCTAATCCAGCAGCCCCGACTGCTCTCTGCGTGATAACTTTCACACACCTGGCTCCAGTCTATTTTTCAGATTTCAGTTTAAAAGCTGCGTCCTCACCACACACTAACTACACTTCACGTACCTGGTCACAGCCCATCCTGTTCATAACACCGGCCACTACTTGAAATTACGTTGTCTATTTATTTCCTTATTGTCCATAACTCCCTATTAGAACATAACCCCTTAAGAGCAAAGACTCTAAACATTAAAAAAATAAAATAAAAATAAAAAAGTAAGAGCAAGGATTCTGTCCGCAGCTACCACTGGAAATGGTAATCAACAGGCACTTGATCAACGCTTACTAAGTGAGTCCAAGTCCCAGGCCTCCTCCAAACGCAGTACCTGGTAATCGTCTTCTTCATCTTCACTCTCATCTGAATCTAGGGATTTCTTCTCCTTTTTGGGGTCACCCGCAGCCCCATCTCCACCTTCTTCTCCTTGCTCCTCTTCTTCCTGTTTCAGAAATGGACAACCTGCAAAATCAAAAATGCACAAACCCCCTAGACTGTGACCCCTGCTCCCACCACCTCCAGACTGTGGACCCAGAAAAATGAAGCCCCCCAGAAGGCTAGGACCAAACAGGACAAGGGTCTTACTCTGCGACCCTGGGCCCTAGAAGGGGACCTGGGTCAGAGGCAACTTAGAGACTCGGCCCCACGGCCTGAAAGCTAATCTGGGTGAGAAGTTCATTTCCCAGGGTCAGAAAGACTCAGCTGTGGGGCTGGAAACCACAGTCCTGCTCAGCCCCCCTCCTGCTTCCTCAGCTGCCACAGGCAGCTGCCAAATCGCACTCGCTTTCCTGGGCAAGTCCTCCCCTGCTTTCCACTCCCACAGTCAATGGCGGGCCAGTCATTCCAACCTGCCCATGCAGAAGCCCTGCTGCGTTCGCTTCCTAACAGAACACCCAACAGGCCACTTGGTTCCACCTTCCTTGCTTTCCCACCAAAAATATACCTAACAAAAACAGTAGATCCTTCCTCCTTAGCCCTCGCCCACACATTCTCCACGGTCCTCCTTAGCTGCCAGGTCCTCCATCAACCCCTCCTCCCCTCTGTCCCAGCCACACGTGGCCCCTCCCTTCTAGGGGCTCCCAGGCACTTCACAGCTGTGTCGCTCATCATGCCTGACTGTGCTCTTTTTGGCCCTTATCCAGGTGAAGATCTAATGATGTGGTCAGGGATGTAGACATCAACGATGAAAACAGTCTACTTCCTGACAATAGGCTGGAAAAAACACTGCAGGAATAGAGTAGAGTGAACTACTGAGGTCGGACTAGAGGGGGAAGGGTGAATAGCATCAGAGAGAGTCACAGAGATGACGTTCAGCAGGGTCTGCAGAAACGAATGGTACTTTGCCTGCTGGGGGTGTAGGAAGACAGGCCATCATGTCATGCTGGGTCTGGCAAGAGGTCTGGCATGGCTGAAGCAAACAAATGGGGACTGCTGGGAGCTTGAGCTGGGGATGGGCTGAGCCTGGCGGAAGGACAGCTCCAGAAAGCAGGAACACGGGACCAAGAACAGAGACCCACTAAGGCAATCACTGCTAAAAGAACAAAGTTCTAATTGATTCAATCCAGAAGATGGCTCTCGTCTTCACTGTGGTTGTTCTGGGACACCCGCCTGCTGTCCATGCCCCACCTCCACCCCGAGTCTCAGGTGCTGGCTTCTTCCTAGGAATAGGTGGTCTTTGCCTGGCCTCTCTGGATGCCAAGAGAAGAGGAACCACCCTGGGCCACTCCAGTGGCCTCAACAGGCATGTACTCACCCTGGCCTTCTGCTTCTCAGCCTGGAGCTGTGCGTCGATCTCCTCAGGGCTTGTGTACTGCCTTGCCCGGCCTTTGTGGCCTCCCTTTCTCCCTGTACAAGGATTGGCAATTTAGGAAGGTGGGAGGAACTGGATTCCTGGATCGCTCTGGGCCCCAGGGGGCTGTGTCCTGCTTGAGGAGCTCTCATCAGAGGCTGTACAGACCTCCCTCCCCCCTCAGCAAGCACCACCCAAACCTATACTCTCCCACCTTCACATGTTCAAAGGAACAAAAGAGGCAACACGTGAGCACCTGAGGCAGCCCCAAACTGTGTGCTGCCTGTGGCTTCCTACAAATAAGACCTGAGGGGAGGATATGAGGGGAGGATATGGGGGGAGGGTGCACTGCACATAACTGGCCAACTCCCATGGTCCCTTAGAATTCACACACAGTGGACTGAAATGCAGTCAGAACATGTAACACTCAGACCCCTGCTGTGACTAGCGGTTTTTACTTGCAAATGCTGTCATAGCCATGCACTCATCTGATCCTCAGAATAAACCTATGAGGAGTCACAGCCGGTCCCATTCTACAGACAAGACACTTAAGATTAAAATCTCAGCTCTACTACTTGCTAGCTTAGGGCAGGTACTTAACCTATGAGTCTCCATTTCTCCATCTGTGTCCTTATCTCCTAGAGTTGTCACGAGAAGGAATTTAACTTAGTAAATCTGTTGGAACAGTGCCTGGCACTGGATAAGCTCTACAGAAATGTACGCTACGTTTGTTACTTTTCTAACAGTATTTTGGCAGAAGGAAAAAAACAAAGCCACTGACCATATCAGTGATTCACTGTAAATATCAGAGAATATAATAAAATACTTCACGTTCACCTAAGTGGTACGGTAGAAAGAAAATACCCAAAACCCACTGAAAACTTTCTTTTGCTTGGAGTAAGAAGCACAGCTGGCAAAGTTAGAGTCGAAAATGAAGGGGCGCCTGAGTGGCTTAGTGGGTTAAGCCGCTGCCTTCGGCTCAGGTCATGATCTCAGGGTCCTGGGATCCAGCCCCGATTCAGGCTCTCTGCTCAGCGAGGAGCCTGCTTCCCCCTCTCCCTCTGCCTACTTGCGATCTCTTTCTGTCAAATAAATAAATCTTTTATTTAAAAAAAAAGTTGAAAATGAAGCCGACTACCATCTAACAGTCAAAAATGTGACTGTAAATTAAAGCTCATCTGAGAGTATCAGTTTTACAGTCTAACCCTCTTGTACCAGGACAAGAAACTGACCCTAATGCCATCAGCCAGTTTTACAGCAGGATGGCACCTGCTCTGCTGGTCCTGGAGGATGCTGGAGTGGTTGTAGCCTTAATCCATCACCTCTTCCAGAAGCTTCGGCCCAACTGATTTCCACTGAGTGTCTCACTGAGTGCAGAGAATCTGTAATTAGCCAGTCAGGGCTTCTCTGGACTCCAGAGACAGTAGCACAGCTACCCACCTCCTATTTCCTAGACAGCAGTTACAGAGCCATAATTGGGCTGCTAGAGACCACACCACCCATTTTTAATGACTACCTGGGTTCCCAGAGGTGTCTCAGTCTATGGTCATGAAAGTCCTATTGTGAGAGATCAAGCTTGCTGTTAAAAAAAACCCAACACCTTTTCTTGCCCTCTTCATATTTCAGCCAGTAGTCACAACTCAAAACTGGCAACTATAGGCTCTCATCCTGCACACCTGGCTAGGGGAGACTGACTTCAGTTTGGACTACCATAGCTTTTATCAAAAGCTCTTTCTGCCTTTAAAAGTGTTTCACATTTACACAATGCAAACAAGAGTGCATCCTTTTCTCTCAGGGAATTTTATACTTGAAAACAAAAAAAGGTCTTTCCTTTGCTTTTCAAGCAAATCAACACGAGCAAGAAATGTAAATTTTACCTGCCCACGAAGCTTTTCACGAGCCTAAGACCAAGTCACTTAACCAAGATACTCAGGATTTTCTAATTGTAATCTCCAACCGCGGCTCAAAGCAGCTATGAAATTGGACCCTTAGAACCAGAATTCTGGACCCAGAAGGGTTCATTTAGGTCCATTTGCAGAAAACAAGAATGAGGAAAATGGAAGAGACGTGGCTCTTCCTACCACAGATGAAATCAGTAGGGAGGTAAGTTTAAATGGATTCAGCTCTGTAAACCCCAATATCTCTGCAAGCAAAATCAGGAAGTCATTTAGGTTTGAAAAAACTCCAAGTAGATTTCCTGTGGGCTGAAGCATCTTAACCAACATGACACATGAGCTACCACTATTAACCGAACATCTGTTCTGTGCCAGGAGTTGGCCAGGCACTTGGAGCGCTCTATTTTTTTTATGACCTCTATCTCCAGCTCCAAGAGAAGGGTTATTGGCCAGGTGCTCCAGATCAGGAAAACAAACTGGAATTAAGTGATTTCTTCCAGGCCACGGGGTTAGACAGTGACACAGCTAGACTTCAAATCAAGAACTTCTGACTCTTAGGGAAAAGAGAATGAAGGACTGGTCTACCCCGGATCCTCTATCTTCCCGGGCAAGAAACTGAAAAAACCCTACAAATAATGCTTAATGGGCACCTAACGACCACCCGGCGCTGTGATGCGCACTCCACGTGGATTACCTAGTTTAAGCCTCCCACCAGTACTATGAGGTAGGTACAATCATAAGCCCGGTTTGCAAATCAGAAAACCCAGACACAGAGCGATGAAGCTACTGGCTCAAAAGCACACATGGAGCCGCTACCGAAGAGGGGCAGCCCAAGCTAGCTCTGCCAGGCTCGAGAGCATCAAGTTAGGTCTCGTTAGGCAGGCCCGGCTCGCCCAGAGCTCGAGAGGGCCCACGTTTTACGCGCCAGGCAGACGGGCCCGGCACAGGCGCGGGACGCGGTGACTCAGTCCCCGGCGAGCCTAGAAGCGGGAGGAAACTCCAGATCCCCCAAGCCAGGAGAAGCGCGCCCTAGACCCGGCCTTCCGTGTCGGCGAGGACCCGGAGCCTCCGAGTTTCCCCAGACCCAAGAAGGCTCGTGGCCACTCCGGTCCTCAGTTTCTCCATCCGGACAATTGGGCGTCGAGGCCCAAACCTGGCCCTCAGCCGGCGCGGACGTTCTCCCTCTGCGCCACTCTTCGAGACGCCCGCGGGCTGAATGAACAGCGGGAGCCGGACTCGGGCAGCCCCTCGAGGCCCGCGGGCCACGCGCGCTCGACCCTCACCTCCTTTGGGCATCGCGGCTCCAGCGGCTGCGGCGGCGGCGGCGGCGCCTCGAACTGACACCGGAACCGGAAACACCTCGGGCTCGACTTCTTCCGCCCGGCCCAGTTTCTCTCAGCGCTAGCCGCCGCCGCCGCCGCCGCCGCCGCCGCGAGGGCCGGGGACCTCAGGGAAGTCGGCGCACGGAGACTGTCCCGCGCGTCGCCTGAGTCCAGGCTCGCCTGCACGCTGCCCAGGCAACAGTGCCTCCGGTCCCCCACCCCGCCCCGGGGGAGACGCGTGAGCCTGCCGGTCTCCCCGCGGGATGTGAGGGCAAAATGCAGCGGCGGCTGTAAAATTCTAAACAGGCAAAACTGCGGACACCTAAGATGACGCAATCTCCGCGCGAGGTGGGGAGGGGCTCCGCGAGGACCTCAGTTTGGAGATATCACCTGGGAAGCGGAAGCCTTCGGTGGAGAGGTGGCGGGAGATGGGACGGTGTTTCAGGTGAGCATTTTTCTGTGTTCTCCCGTACCTTGGTAACGGCTAGGGCCAGGAATCGGAGGTCTGCACTGGCCTAGCAGCGATCGGAGCGGCTGGCCAGGGTTGGGCTCGGGCCTCTGGAGCGGGAAGTCAGAATGAGTTCCCGAGAGGAGGTGGCGCCTCGTTCCTTCTGCCCAAAGAATGGGAGATTTGGGGGTTCTCTTCTAGGCTCCCCCTTCTCCCACTCTTTTCTCTGCCGAGAACGCCTTCTGTCTAAATACTATTTGTTCTTGTAAGCCCGGTTCAGATGCCGTCGTCACTAGGAGCCTCTCCTATAATCCCCACTGTCACCTTTTCCCTCCCTAGCTCCAAACACCTTTCCGCTCGTTTCTTCTCCCGAGCGCTACCACCTCTTATACCGCCCGACACCTCTTGATCCGGTTGCCTCCTACCTGTTACCTCCCCTGGGTAACACATGGACCAGGGCTCTCGAATTTTCCTGGATCGTAGCAAAGTGGTCATCCCATATCTTTGTCTGCTCTGCCGGTGCGCGCTGGGGCAAGGTCCAGATTCTGGCCATCTCTAGCTTCAGCGTAGGGGAGATCTGTGCTAAGACCACTGATTAGCGAGTGGGGAGCCTCCGAATCAAAATCATACTCTGCCCGTTCTCAGCTGTCGTGACCCTGACTTTACCTCTAGAAGTTTCATTCCTCACCTGTAAGGTTGCTAATGGAGAATTCATGAAAGGAACATGGGGATGTGTGTACGCAGGCGGGGGAGGACTTTGTAAACTGTCAGGCACCCCACAGAAGGGAGGGAATGGTTGTTTGGGAGAGAAGAGTCTGCTGTGCTTCAAAACGGGAGATAATTAACCTGAATCCTCTTGGTCAGCTAGGAAATGCTATGTGGTTTGGAAAATGTTTTCTGTAGATTCGTGCTGGCCTATTATACGGGCTGTATATGACTTGCCTTTATTTAATCTTTTTTGAGTTTCAAAGACTGCAATCCAGCTAATTCACTGCTCTCATTTTACAGACAGAACTGAGGACCTAAAAGGGAAGGTGACCTCCCCAAAGTCACAGAGTAATTGGTAGAGTTGGTCAAGAACCTAACCCTGTAACTGAAGGACTAGAGGTCTTTCTGTTAAGACTTCTTGGGAAGAGACGGTAAGGTACTTTGGCTTTATACCATCTTTTTCCTTTTTAAACCCCCGTCTCTCAGCTATCCCAACCATAGGCCGTCTCACACTGTATCGTAATTACCCTCTCACTTTCTGTTTCCTTGCTAGAATGTCACCTTCCCAATGACAGAAGTTGTGTCTTATTGTTCGTTCTTTGTTCCCAACATCCAATATAGGGCCAGGCTCATAGGTGATGTTAAAGATAATGGGAAAATTCTACTAAACACATTTAATGCAGGCATGCTGTATAATTATAATGAAATCTTCACAATGGCCCCTACATAGATTCTAGTATTCCCATTTTGTGGATGAGGAAACAGATTTAGGGAAGGGAATGTGCACCAAAAGGGTGGCTGGTGAAGGCCTGTGGGCATTTCAGGTTCAGAAACAAATCCATTTAATTTTCCTCCTCCAGATCTTTGCAGATTATCTTGTAGAAAAAAATGCCCAAAGTGAAAAGGAGCCGGAAAGCTCCCCCAGATGGTTGGGAGTTGATCGAACCAACACTGGATGAATTGGATCAAAAGATGAGAGAAGGTAAGTGGGGGAGTTTCTAACTGGGTGAGCTGCATCTAAGAGCCAGAGGCTTTGATGACTCCAGGGGCCAGGCAGAAATGCGAGTATCATATGGGAAGAGACAGCACCACTGTGACCTCCAGACACTGACCAGTTTTGTTTGCTTACTAACTCAGAAATATTAGGAGTTCTGGAAAATAAGATGGCACTAATGAAAAGGTCCTCAAAGACATTTTTTTTTTTTAAAGATTTTATTTATTTGACAGAGAGAAACACAGCAAGAGAGGGAACACAAGCAGAGGGGATGGTAGCGGGAGAAGCAGGCTTCCTGCCGAGCAGGGAGCCCGATGCAGGGCTCGATCCCAGGACCCCGGGATCATGACCTGAGCCGAAGGCAGACGCTTAACGACTGAGCCACCCAGGCGCCCCCCTCAAAGACATTTTGGGGCCAACTTTGATATAAAAGTCTTCGAGAATAAAGATCGAATAGTCTATTTATTTACTGTTTTTGGTTAGGTACATATTTAGAGTCTTACAAAATATGTTTATTTGGAAAATCCTGTCCTTTTTCATGTTCACATTTTCTGTTAAGAGTTTTATCCAGATTTTTCTTGCGGGTCTCTGAGACAGTTTTCATCACTTTGTTTTTGCATTATCTACTAGTTTTCCAGAATGTGCCATCTTCAATTCCCTCAAAATGCTGTATGATCCTGAACTTGATGAATCAGTGTAGTGTGTTTTTAGAAATCTTATCTGAAGCCACAGCATCTTTGGCCTTATATGATCACAGTGTGACCACTTAATTGCTTTTTAAAAAAATTTTTTAGAGAGAGTGAGCGTGGAGTCTGGGGGGTCAGAGGGAGCGAGAATCTTAAGCAAGTTCCACATCCAGCGCAGAGCCCGATTGATGGCTCGATCTTCCAACCCTGAGATCATGACGTGAGCTGAAATCAAGACGCAGACACTCAACTAACTGAGCCACCCAGGCGCCCCTAAATGATTGCTTTTATAAGGATTCTAAACTAGTTGAAAATCAAGCATAAACACTTGCATAATGAACATTTAGCTAGATTTTTAAAGAATTAACATTTTAAAAGAATTGTTGCTGAGGTTTTGAAGTGAATGGGCCATTTCTTTTGAAATTTTTGGCATTAGCCAAGTGGCGAAAATCTAAATCTAGTCTATGCCACGACACCTGTACCTCTGGCGTTCCACTTTGTGTGCGAACCTTTATAAAACAACATCCAAGAATGTTCACATGGTCTTGTGAAAATGGATCCAAAAGGGATTTTAAAGATGGGAGTGCTGCTATGATTTAAAGATTGAGAAATGACAAAAGCACAGGGAGGGAGGCTCTGTTTCTAGCTGCCTTATAAGCATGCTTGCCGTTCACCTTTTTAATTGAGATCTAGCTGATGTAAAACATTGTATGTTTTAGCTGTATGTGATTTGATGTATGTCTGTATTATGAAATGATTAGCAATAATTTAAGACCCATTACCTCAGGTTTTTTTTTTCTTGTGAGAACTTTTAAGGTCTACTCTCTTAGCAACTTAAAATATACCCTACAGTATTGTAAATTGTAGTCACCGTTTCCTAGGACTTATTTATAACTGGAAGCTTGCACCTGTGACCCCCTTCCCCCATTTTGCCCAGCACCCCTTTGTTTCTTAAGGACTCTGATCAGATGCCCCTTTGTTCCTTCTTTGATCACTTGTATAAAATGTCAGTCCCCACTTCCCCTTCTGCATTTTCTTCTTTGTGGCCTTGACCACTCACCCCTGGGTGCTGGTGTGCCTCCCTGCGTTGGAACGCCACCCCAGAGCTGCTCTGCCTGCCCCACTGCTGTGCCTTCAGCAAGCAGGACAGGGCCTCGGCTCCAGCCTACATGGGGTGCACTTGTTCAGTCCGCAACACCTGCCTTTCGCCTGGATCACAGAATCCTGTGTGTGGAGCTGAATTCTACATCCTAAGTAATAGCCTGGCCCCAAAGTTGGAGAAATGGAGGTACAGTTTTCTTGACCACTCCTTCCCTTTCTGCCCTGCTGTAAAAACTGAGTGGAGGTGGTAGGCAAAGATCAACTTGTAACTGCCAACAGAAAGAATTGCACTTCAAACAATCCTGTTTAAATCATGTGGCTTACTTTTTTATCTCTTTTAAAATAATAGCTCTATTGAGATAGAAGTCCTATTCTGTAAAATTTGCCCTTATAGTGTTAAGAGGTGTTCAGTGTATTCAGAATTGGGCAACCCTTACCTCCTGAAGAAAGCCTCCACCCTTTGGTCGTCTCCCCTTCCCCCTTCTCCCGATCTCCCCCAGTCTGAGGCAACTACTCATCTCCTTTCTGTCTCTGTAGACCGCCATCTAGTAGGTGGGCTTTGGGGACTAGTTTCTTTCACTTGGCATCATGTTTTCAAGGTTCATCTGTGTTGTAGCAGGTCATTTCTTTTTCTGGCTAGATGATACTCCATGGTGTGGGTGGGTTTTGTTTATCTATTCATCAGCTAATGGATTCCGGGATTGTTTCTTTTTGGCTGTTGTGAATACTGCTCTTTGCACATTTATGTGAGTTTTTGTTGGCACCTGTGTTTTCAGGTCTCTGGGCTATGTACCCAGCAGGAGAACTGTTAGGGCGCATGGTAACTTTAACTTCCTGAGGAAGAGCCACTGTTTTCCAGAGAAGGCTACACCATGTTTCATTTCCGCCAGTGGCCTGTGATCCAAGTTTCCCAGGTCCTCAACACTTGTGACTGTCCTTTTTTCCCCCCCGAAGATTTTATTTATTTATTTGACAGAGAGGAGAGAGATCACAAGTAGGCAGAGAGGCAGGTGGGGGTTGGGGGGGGGGAGCAGGCTCCCTGCTGAGCAGAGAGCCTGATGCGGGCTCGATCCCAGGACCCTGAGCCAAAGGCAGAAGCTCTAACCCACTGAGCCACCCAGGGGCCCCATGACTGTCTTTTTAATGATAGCCACCCTAGAGGGTATGAAGTAGGATTGATTCTTTATGCCTAGTTACTAAAAAAACCAAAAACCTGTATCCTGTGCAATGAGCAATGAACACTACCTGCCACAAGAAAACAAACACACCCCTTTTTCTCCCCAGCTGAAACAGAACCTCACGAGGGAAAGAGGAAAGTGGAATCTTTGTGGCCTATCTTCAGGATCCACCACCAGAAAACGCGGTATATTTTTGACCTCTTTTACAAGAGGAAAGCCATAAGCAGAGGTAATGAACTGAATTCTCTCAGCCTCACCAACTTGAGTAGCTTTCTTAATGGTGGTTGTTCTTGCAACCTCGGCGGGTGTCAGTTTTCTTATCGGTAAAAAAAAATGTGGGGAGGGGTCAGCGTTGGCTCAATAGTCTTTTTAGTGAAGAGTAGTGATGGGCCGGGGTTGGGGAAGCTTTGTGATACTATGGTCTGATGCCCCTTCCCTTCTTTTTGACAGAACTGTATGAATACTGTATTAAAGAAGGCTATGCAGATAAAAACCTGATAGCAAAATGGAAAAAGCAGGGCTATGAGAACTTATGCTGCCTGCGCTGCATTCAGACCCGGGACACCAATTTTGGAACAAACTGCATTTGCCGGGTCCCCAAAAGCAAGCTGGAAGTGGTAACGTCTCTACCCCTGTAATGTCTGATGATCGAGTTTGAGGTCACTTTTTCAGTTCTGAAGTGTGCCCTAGTTGACGGCAGGGGACGGAACACGATTTCGCTGGCTGTCTTGCTGGCCATGCCCCGGGGAGTGAGTCCCTCTCGTGCGTGATCCAGGCCGGGCAGCATGGCAGCTGCTGTGTGTTAGGTTTGGGGGCCACCTCCGCTGCACCCCTGGGCAAGTTACCAAATTCCTTCCTCACATAGGAAGTGGGGAAGAGGACACCCGCCCCCAAGGTGGTGGGGAGGGCCGAGTCGGGGGAGCATGGTCCCGTAGGCAGGCACTCCTGCCCTCCCTTCCCGTGCTCACCGCAGGCACCCTTTTCTCCAGGCCTTCTGTCAGATGTATTATGTTGTATTTCTTCTGTCAGAACTTTGTTCCGAAACCCGACTGGGCAGCTCAGGAGGGGTGCTGCATGTACAGCCGCTGAGCCGAAGTGCAAGAGGCTGCATGTCAGCCTCTCCGAAGTGCAAGTGCAGGGGGAGGCAGGCGGTTCCTGGGACACTGGCTCTTGGTGGCCTTTGAGTGCAGCCCCCTGGGTGACCGTGGTGGGCCCAGCTGGGCAGTCAGGCCAGGCTGCCCAGCTCCCAGGTGGCCACCCTTCACACGGGTGCCTCATCGCTGGTCCCCGGGTGTTGCAGACCATTTCTGGTTTGTAGAGCTCTGGGCCGGAGGCAGCTCTGTCTCCCTGAATCGTCTGTAAAGTTGAGGAGTAGACATCAAGTGAGGGCCCAAGGACATCAGGTTCTTCCCTAAGAATCTGGGTGCTAGTTTTCTGGCAGGGGCAGGGAGAGGGGGTGGAATGGCGGAAGTCACTCCCCCCCCCCCCCCCCCGAGTTTCTGTGGTGGCATTTGGTCAGGAGTGTTGGCCCAGCCCTGTGGCCAGAGTACAGCCTGCTTTTGTCGCCATCGGATCTTGTTCATTTAGGTAAGGGTCTTGCTCCTCCAAAAAAGAGAATCAAGGACAATAAACACAGACCACTGCTCTTGGGCCTTCTGTTGGGCGGGCCCTCAGCCAGACACCCAGGCACACCCCGACCCGGGGACAAGGCTCTTCTGCTGCCATTCAGGTTCCAGTGCACATCCTCTGCCCCTGCGCCCCCACTAGAAGGTCCCCCAGCCCAGAGGCCCTGCGCCCCCTGAGCCGCAGCAGACCCACTTTCAGCTCACTGCAGGGTAGGTCGTGCTCACTTCACAGAACAACAAGAGTCATTCACAGATTTTTTTTTTTCCCCTTTTGGGGGGCAAGTATGTATAGTCCGTGCATAAATTAGATGCACAGAGGTGTAGCTTCAGTGTCAGCAGCAGCTGTTTGCATCTGTCACAGATTTCTGAGGAGCGTCCTGTAGACGGCGTGTTGCCACCCTTTGGGGGTGGGGGGTTGGCCGATGGCAGGAGTGCAGCGTCTCAGCTGTCCTCTGTTTCAGGGCCGGATCATCGAGTGCACGCACTGCGGCTGCCGGGGCTGCTCTGGCTGAGGCCCTCAGGCCCTGACCCCTCTTCACCCTGAACTCTGGACTTCATGGGTTTCTGCCTGTCGCACCACCCTTTCCTGGGAGCAGCTCTTCTCGCAGAGCAGTGCTCCTGGCCTGAGTTGGAGCACGGTCTCTACACGTAAAGGCTTTGGTGTTTCTCACCTGTGATTTGTAGAAATAAAATTTTGAAACCTTCTGGGTTTAGCATTTATTCTTTCCAAGAGCCAGCAGTCTGTGGCCCCCAGTGGGCGAGTGCCAGGCCCTAGAAACCGGTCCCCCTTGGGCCTCCATCCTGACTCCACCTTGTAGGTGCAAGTTCACTTGCCCCATCACTGATGGGGACGGCCACCTCCCAGAAGAGGGTGACCAGGCTGCTCTCGGACCTGCCATGAACTTGTCAGGCACCCTGGGCCCAGCGTCTGTCTTCGTACCAATGCCTGCAAAGCGCTGCAGCGCTCACTCTGGGTCGGACCCACCCTCCGGCTTGAGGCCACACGAGTTCATGCACAGGCCTGATGCGAAGAGGCTCCTGGGGCTCCCGCGGGGCTCTGTAAACACCACGCCCTTTGTCCCAGCTCCGCTGGAGGCCCAGCACTTTCCATCACCTGCCTCCGAGGCCTCCGTCCACATCTGCCTCCGTGATGGGGTCTTGGTCTCCCTGGTGCTTGGTCCGGAACTTCTGCCATGGATGGGGGGTTTCCTCTGCCGGCATCGCTTTAAGCCACTGCTTATAATACGCTCGGAAACCATCGATCTTCTCCAGATAGGTGTTCTTCCCTTTGTACTATAAATGGAAAAGCATGAGGTTCAGAGGAGCCGTTAGTCACTGCGTGTTACCTACGGCTCATCCCAAACCACGGCAGCTGGCTCAGGCCCCAGGGAAGCTGTTCTTACTTCTAGGGAGTTAAGGGGAGAGGGCAGAAAAACCATTCGGTACTCCAGTCGCTTACTGTTGAGAAACAGCTGCCGTGGGGCAGACCATGTTGCCATCTGCTAACCGTCCCTCACAATCTGGGCTGCTGTGCTACACCCAGGGATGGCCCCCAGCCCCCCGAGCTAGAATCCCTGGGTGCTGATGCCGCCTCCACGGCCTGAATGCCTCCTCTGGGTCCTCTCAGCACCGCTGCTGTGGTCTCTGGGGGGCTGGGGGGGGGAGGTGGAAACGGAGGGAACAATGTGCTCAGCAGATGCCAAAAGAAAGCTGGTAAATATGTAGGAAAAGAACAGCCAAAAATGGTGACAGTCACCCGTGCAGGTGTGACTACAGGCTGTGGAACACAGTGACAAGGCACAGCGTCTGGGCCTGATAGGAGGGAGCAGCAGGGCATCCCTGAGAACGAGCCATCCAAGCTGAGACCGACAGCGTGAGGTGCCAGTTACGGGAAATGGGGAGCCTGCTCGAGGCCGAGGGAATACACAAACTCCAAGGCAGCAAAGAGGCTTGTGGCCCACAGAAATGACGGAGGGCCAGTGGGACTGACGGTGAATCCAGGAAGAGTGGCCAGAGATGAAGTGGGCCACGGGGACTCGTGGGCTGTGGTTTAAGGAATTCGGGATCTCTCCTAAGGGAAGCCATTGACAATTTAAAGCAAGGGAGTTCCAGCTCCGGGAGGCCAGACCCAGGGGGGCGAGGCGGTTAAAGAGAGGACGGGCGAGTGAGAGGTTGGTGCACACACCCGATCAAAGGAGGGCGGGTACTGGGCGGCAAACTCCAGCTGGCGGATGACCACCTCATTCACCGGGACCCTGTTCCGCCTCATGTCCTTCAGGATGTCAATGAGATAGGTGTAGTCCAGTCTCTTGAGGGCCGCGTTGATGAGGGTGCTGTAGATGTGGGCGTTGGGGGTCATCTGGGATTTCTGGAACAGCACAGACAGATGATCCGCGAGGCGACGGCAGCCGCTGGGACGAAGCAGCGCCCTGGGCACATTAGGCCATTCAGGCCTGCTCTGCAGACCAGCCACCGGGCCAAGACGCCCAAACCTGCTGCCAACGATGGGCTGTGCGCCGCTCCAAAAGGAAAGCACATGTGCCCCGGGGACCCTACCTTCCCCGGCCTGAAGACCCTGCTCAGAGACTCCGGCAGTAAACCACACGCGGGAGACCACCTCCTCGGCTCTTAGCTGTGGGTTTACGGCCACCCCCGCCCCAGAAGGCTGACACACCCCTGCTCTAGTCGTGCCTCCCATCTCCCCAGCCTTGGGGCTCCTGCTCCTCCCACCGTCTCTCCCCCCTGCAACCACCGGCAAGACTAACACCCCCTGCTGTCAATGCCGGATCCTGAAGCAACTCACCAGGGCCTACTTTCTCTCCCATCGGGCCAACGACCATTCTACACTTGACGCTAGAGCGGCCCCAACTCCCCCACCCCATGCACACTGTTTGGGCTAGCCGGGTGCAGAGGCCTGGGGGTTCAGAGGGGGCCCAGCTTTCTCCCAGAGCACCCCAAGTTAGCACCATGGATGCCCCCCAGGCCTAGACCCACTCACCTTCATGTCTGCAAGTAGCTGCAGACCGTCCCTTGGCCTGTGGCACCCAATGGCCAGGTTGCAGAAGGTCTGCAGATTGGGGACGATGCCCCTCTTTGCCAGGAGTGGCAGCAGCACCTGCGGGGATGGAGACGGAACCACCGGAAGCTGCGACCCACCAGGCCTGGCAGGAGCCTTCTCAGCTGAAGCCTGTGGCGAGCTGGAGACCTCGGGGGCACAGCTCTGCTCAGAGGCCTCACCACTCCCTCCGGAACCACACCGGGTGAGTGGTTCAGCCCGGCTCGCAAGCACCCAGCTCCCCGGAGTTCAGCCGCTCTGCGAGGACACCCTGCCTTCCGGCCTGTCTCCACCAAGCCAGCCCCTCACCCCGAAGCCCTTCGCATCCCCGTGCCTCCCTGCTCCTCTGCTGGCCGTCCATCCAGCACTCGGGCCTTCAATGTCAACAGCGCACCAGTGGTCTCCCAGGCCCTGGCCCCACAGTCCAGGGCAGGAGACCATGCCCACGATAGTGTGGGACAGAAAGCTGAGACTGTAGGGGCTGGGGGGTGAGGAAGAAGACGCCCTCGCAGACTGGCTGGTCAGGGACGGGCTCTGCCGTGTTCGGCTTGTCTAGAGGAAGCCGTGCTCTGCACTGAGGGCCTGAAGGCAGAGGCTGTGTCCCTGTCACCTTTGATGCCCACAGGAGCCCACGTCAGTGGTCTGACCAGAGGCATCACACAGATACATGGCCAAAATTGCATGAAGGCTCTCGTGGCCCCATCTGCAGAATGGGGGTAGCCTCGTACTGGCAGAGCCTTTTGGTGGGGTCAGTGGAGAGAGGAACAGATGGGAAGCTCTTTGGGGGGGGGGGGGGGGGGGGGGGGGGGGGTGTGTGTGTGTGTGTGTGTGTGTGTGTGTGTGTGTGTGTGTGTGTGTGTGTGTGTGTGTGTGTGTGTGGGGTGTGGCCGTGGGGTGTGTGTGTGTGTGTGTCAGGGGTGTGGCCGAAGGGTGGGGACACTCTGGAGCCACCAGGCTCTTAGGCCACAGGTCCCACGGCCCCTGCATGCCTTGTGTGCTCCTCGGGCAGTGTGAGGATGTCTGGTGTCTGCCTACACTCATCTGTGAGTTCCTCAGTGGGGCCGGGCAGTGCGGGCGGCCGCTTCACCCCTCCGTTCTCAGCTCTGCCCAAGCCCAGGCCCAGAAGGGAGGCTCTAGTCCGTCAGCCCAGCTACCTCGGGAATGGATGACGCCCCCTGCAGGGCATCCAGGTCCTGCAGTCGGAAGGTCTGAGGAGGGACCGGGAAGGAGGGGTCCCAGCCTTGAACCTGGTGCCTGCCTCTGAGCCCCTCACCTTCGCCCCCTCCAGATCGCCAAGCTTGCTCTTCTTCCTCATCAGGGTGTTGAAGAACGTCACGTCGGCTTCTACCTGGTATCTGTCCAGGACGGTCAGCAGGGAGGACTCTGCAGGACTCCCGGGCTCCACCACCTCGGCCAGCAGCGTGAGGGTTTTGATGTTGGGCCGGAGCCCATGCTCGGCCATCTTGCCCAAGAAGCCCTCCAGGCCCCCCATCAAGGCCAGCCTGTCAGCTGGGGTGGTCACAGTCCCAAAGGAGACCACAGCTGGGGAGACTGCTCCCAAGGTCAGGAGGTTAACCTCCAGCCCCCAGGGAGAAGGTTCTGGGGCCAAGGAAGTGAGGGCCACCTTGTGGTCGGGCTCTGTCTTCGTTTCCACCTCAGGCTGGGCCCTGCTGGGGACTCTGGCTTCGAGAGGATCTGGCAGGCTCTCAAGCACCTGAGAAGGTTCTAGAAACAGCTGTCTCTCCAAGGCCTCCACATGCAGACTGACTGACACGCCATTGCCCACCCGGGCCCGGGCTCTCCTCCTTGCCCGAAACCCACGTGCCAGGGGCTGGAGCATGACCGTCTCCTCCACGGGCCTCAGGAGCAGCGCTGAGGCCACCTCCGGGTCCCCCAAGCCGCAGTCTCGAGCTGCTCCCAAGAGTAAGTTGTAGCCATGCTGGCTCGGCTGGAGCCCCAGACTGAGCATCTGCCTCCACACCTGCCGGGGAGAGACAAGCTTGGCTCTGGGCCCCTTCTCAGAAGAGCCTTCAGCAGACAGACAGGGAGTCAACCACTGCTCAGCAAGTGCAAGGGGCATGTAAGGCGCTGGAGGACACCTAACCCAACGCCAGGTACTAGAGAACTAAGAACCCTAAGAATCTGAGGACCCTCTGGGAGACTTCACGGGGCGCTACTCCGTTCCTCTTTAGCTCCCCCCGAAACTGTCTCCCACTTTCACCTCTCTGCCCTCTCCCGGGGCCCCTGTATTGGGAACAGACTTTGCCCTGGGTCTCTGCCCACCTTTTCTGCACTTCTCTGGGGAGGGACGATCACAGAGGCTAGGTTCTGGAAGAGTCTAGGCTGACTCAGGAACAGGATTCAGCGGCACTTCCTGAGTTCCCACTATGTGCTCTGCCTCATGCAGCCTCCGGGAAGTAGGAGCGCACAGGGCAGGCACGGTGGAAAGGGGCTCAGCCAGGAAGAGCTCCTCCCAAGCTGGGGGCCCAGGCAGCCCTGTTTCCTCTTGAGATGAGATCATTTTCACCCCACGGCACGTGGCCTTTTTCACTCAGAGTGTGCTCCACAGAGGACCGCTCTGCTCCCGTCCAGGCCACTCTGACACCCAGGCCACGCCGTTTCTAAAATGCCAGGAGGTGCCACACAGGCCTCACTGGTCACACTGGGCTCTCTGCGGGCTCCAAGGGCAGCCACGTTCAGTGGGACGAGAGCTCACATCTGACTTCCTGTCCTCGTCAGGGGTAAGTACGCAGGCAAGGCCGGGGCTGGTCAGGCCCGGGTGGGAATAGCCTCCAAAAGGTCCGCTGCACACCAGACAGAGTCTTAAGGAGGGCGAGGGTCTCAGCACCTTCACGAGGAAACACTGACAGAACTGAGGTTTAGCAGGGATTCGGGCTCGAGGAGTCAGATGGACCTCGGTTCAAATCGCAGGTCTCCTTAATAGCTGTGGGACCTTTGTCTCACTAAGCCTCACTCCCTTGTCTAGGAAACAGGGCTGGCGGTGCCTAGCTTGAGCCGTTAGATAAGCACACAACACAAACCAGCTATTGGCGTCACAGACTGTTTCTAACTAGAACCGCTCTAGAACAAAGAAAGGGAGGAACCAGATCTTGGCTGATTTCACTAGAAAGCTACTGCTTCCAGAAAACAGGCAAGCATCCGGTCCAGGGCTGTCCCAGGTCACTAGGGCTCAGCCTCCATGTGGATCAACTACCTGGGGATCTTGTTGAAATCCCAATCTGGACGCAGTAGGCCCACGGTGGGGCTGAGACCCTGCTTTTCTGACAAGCCCCCAGGTGACACTGACGCTGCTGGTCTGTGGGCCCCAACTTAAGCTGGAGGGCCCTAGGTGAGCTCTGGGTGCTGCCCACCTGTGGTACCATTACTAATACCGCCGCCCCACATGACCAGGGGCAGGGGAGGTTCTCTCTGGAGAGCTGAGGTGGGATCAGAGCAGTGTGTCTCAACTCTGATGTCAGTGAGAACCTCCCAGGGCTACATGCAGACTCCTGGGTCCCATGGGCGGAGATGCTGAATGGGGGCCTGTGGGAGGCAGCCTCGATGAGCACCCTGGGTAAGAATGGAAGCTCCCCCGATCTGAGCTAGCTGCCCAGAAGGCAACTCGGCAAGGGCAAGAGCACGGGCTTGCTGTGCCCTCACTTGGGGGCAAACCATGCCGCCTTCAAGGGCCTCTTCTCCCTGCGGTCTGGAGAATGACGGGCAGCAGTATGCTCTGCAAGAGCCAAAATATTGCTAACACAAACCCACCCAGCATGCTGCAGTCACAGGTGCCCGAATGCGCACGTGATCATCCTTTGTCCCCAAATGCACAGGGGAAGGGGGGACGCGGGAGAGGCAGGAAGGCAGAGCCAGGAGGGACAGACCTGCAGGGCATATCGGAAGCCTGTCTTCTTGTCCTGGATGCAGCCCATGAGCAGGTAACTGAAGGTCTCCTCTGTGACTGCATGTCCTTTCTGGACGATTTCCTGGAGGAGAGAGTGGAGGCCACGGTGAGAATCAGGGCCTGACGGGTCTGACTCAGGGCAGAGTCCTGGCCATGCACCTGGAGGAGGCCGGACCTGAATCTGGCCCTAGGGCGGCTGGGAACCAGCTCCCGAGCAGAGCTGTCCCACCGCTGCCTGCGTTCCCTGCTCCTCTCCTTCCAGGCTGCTCTTTCTGGCTGACGCCACGGTGGCCCCTCCGCAAAGCCCACACCAGCAGTTGCCTTTAGGCCCTGGGCCTGAGACACTGGGACCACAAAGAGCTGGCTTTGTGTCCCAGCTTTGCCACTGGCCACCTGGGAGTGTGGGCGAGGCAGGAAGCTCCCCGGACCCAGCCTCCTCGCCCGTAGAGCGGGGTCACGGGCATGACCTACCTTAGGGGGTCTCTGGAACGCCCCACAACAGACCGTGGTCCTGTCACTTGTCACCGCTGCCTCCCTCGGACCTGGCAGGGTCGGCCACTCCCTTCCTGAAATCGTCTAACTCCCAGACCCTCAGGGGCTCCTCCTTGAGCCTGTCTTCCTCTGTCCCTCTTGTGAGCATGGCTGTCCCCACCCTACCCCACCGCCACGGGCGCTCTCCTGTCCTCACCTCTGTTGCCAACACTTCCACCTCAGTGAGGTGGGTTTGCTTGTGTGTTTTTAAGATTTTATTTATTTATTTGACAGAGAGAGAGCAAGAGAGGGGACACAAGCAGGGGGAGCAGGAGAGGGAGCAGCAGTCTCACCATTGAGCAGGGAGCCCTACGTGGGGCTCGATCCCAGGACCCCGGGATCATGACCTGAGCCGAAGGCAGATGCTTAACGGCTGAGCCACCCGGGCGCCCCTCAGTGAGGTTTTATTTGTTCTTCTGTTTTTGAGAGAGAGAATGAGCAGGGGAAGGAACAGAGGGAGAGGGAGAGGGAGACTCCCCGCCGAGCAGGGAGCCCGATGCAGAGTTCAATCCCAGGACCCCGGGATCATGACCTGATCCCCTCTCAGGGGATCAGCACCAGGCACCCCTCTCAGTGAGGTTTTAGTTTGTGCCCCCTCTTCCTGCACAATCACGGCTGTCTCTTAACTGGTCCCTCTCCCCTACCAGCCAGAGTGACCTGCATAAAATATCAGTGGCATCTCTGGACAGGTCAGAGGCCTATCAACCACACTGCCCTCTTCTGGAAGCTTCAACTACCTGCCTCTCACATAGCGCCTTTGGAGGGATCCGTCTCTCTCAAGGAGCTCTCTAGGCTTGACACCCCATGATCCTGCCTCTCCTGCCACCTCAAGGCAGCCAACCCGGGGTCCGGTCAAAGGCTGCTGTGCACCATGAGGTGCCCGGACAGCTCATCAGGTCGTCTCTCCTGGAGGGGAGGACGGGGGGACCTCATGACATGCAGTGAGGAAATGCATCAGTCAGCAACGGAAGAAGCGAGACAGAACCCATGAGCAGAGAGCAAGAGTGCCAGTGGGCCTGAGGGAAGACACGGCTGCCAAGGGTGTGCCGAGGTTCGCCTGAGGTTTGGTCGTGGGGACCTAGAGCCTTCCTTTAGGTGTTACCGCATGTTTGTCTTCCTTCCCAACGTGAGAGGGCAGAACCACCACCGGGCTCATGCTCCTCCCTGCTTAAATCCCCCACTGTCACCTTCTCTGCAACTAGGAACAAAGACCCTCCTTACAGTTGGGCGATAAAAGAGGCTACAGGGGGCATCTGCATGGCTCATTCGGTCTTGATCTCAGCTCAGGTCTTGATCTCAGAGTTAAGAGTTCAAGCCCTGCATGGGCTCCAAGCTCCAGCATGGAGCACACTTAAAAAAAAAGGGGGGGGGGGCGCCTGGGTGGCTCAGTCGTTGGGTGTCTGCCTTCGGCTCAGGTCATGATCCCGGGGTCCTGGGATCGAGCCCCTGCTCAGCAAGAGGCCTGCTTCTCCCGCTACCACTCCCTCTGCTGGTGTTCCCTCTCTCGCTGTGTTTGTCTCTGTCAAATAAATAAAATCTTTAAAAAAAAAAAAAAAGAAAGAAAGAAAGAAAACAGGCTTCGGGCCGAAGCCCTGACGCAGCCAGGCCCCTGCTCAGCACTCCCATCCTGCACCCCTGCTTCCCTCAAACCCGGCACCTCCTGGAAGCCAAGGATTTTTCTTCCCACTGCTCTCGCTCACCCTTGGCGCCCGGCCCTCCGCTGCGGCACCGAGGGTCCCACAAAGGAGTCACAGTGCACACGGCCCACTGCCCTCCTTTATCTGTCAGATAAAGAGGCCTCTGCGTGTGGCTGAACCCAAGCCCGACTCCTCATCAGCACCTGAAGCCTCCCGTGAGGGACCCAGAGAGCCACAGCCTCACATCTGCCGGGTGGGACTGGCCCCCCGTGGGGCACCCTCACCTTGAACACATCAAGGCACATCCTGAGGTCTGCGCACATGGCAGCCATCTTCAGCAGCGCATGGTACGTTTTCAAGTTGAGCTGGAAGTTTCGGGCCTGCAGCTGCTGCCGGAGCCTTAGGGCGCTCTGCAGAGCGGAGTCCTTCCAGGGGGACTCAGCGCAGACGTTGAACAGGGCTGTATAGGTGGCATCTGAGGGCTCCAGGTCCCGCTTTTTCATCTGCGGAGACGGGAAGACACCGAGAGGCGGCTCTGGGGTCAGCTGGATACACAGGTGACAGCCGCCCTGAGGGAAAGCTAGAGAGGACCCCGTCCCTGCATTGAACGGCTCCAGCCCAGCAGCGGCCAGGAGCATGTCACTGCGGCACATCTCAGGGAACCCCCCACCCCCCCACACACCGCAGAGTCACAAACCACAGGGTGAGGCTGCCCCTTATCAAGCCCTCTAGGTGACTGAGCAAGCTGGAGTTTGAAAGCTCCTGGTAAAGGCCTTCAGACTGAGCGCAGGTGACAAGCTGCTTGCTGAGAGCGTAAAGAGCCTTGTTCTCAGAGTCAGGCCGTTTGGGGCTCAAATCCCAGCTCCAATGCTCTCAAGCAGGATGACCTTGGACGTGGCCCTTCACCTCTCTGGGCCTCTGTTTCCTCATCTGAAAAATGAGGATGGTGATCCCGACTTTGAGGATGATGGACGCCACGTGTACGCTCACATACACGACAGATGTGTCCTGAGGACCGACCACAGGCCGGGCACTGGCCACCAGTGGTCACCAGGACAGACCCAGCCTGTCTGCATCTAGCTTCCACTCCGGACAGGAGGAAACATCACAAATAAGTAATCAACAACTGTAATAAGGGCTGCAGAGGACCCGCACAGGAAATGGAAAAGGAAAAAGAGTATAGGCGAAGCAGGTGGGCGAACACCACTTTCACCAAGTGACCAAGGTACACGTCCTCTCTGATAAGTCCCCTGACAGGAAGAGGGCCCTTCGCCTCTGTGACAGCCTTTCCCCAGCCTCGTCACAAGAAAGTACAAATGGATGGGACGCCTGGGCGGCTCTATCTGTTAAGCCCCTGCTCACGGGGGAGTCTGCTTCTCCCTCTCCCTCCCTCCCCACAAGCCTTGCTCTCTCTGACAAAAAAATACAATCCTTTTTTTTTTTTTGAAAAGGAAAGTACACATAGACATTCTACAAAATCCTCGACCAGTACTCCCGAAATCTGTCAATGTCATGGAAAAAAAGGAAACTCCAAAAATATCAGAAAATGGAGAACCCAGACTGGATACAGGAATAGAAAGAGGATCTCGGTGGAAACATGTGAAATCCAAGTAAAATCCGGAGTTCCGTCTACAGTAACGTACCAGCAGGGGTGTCTTGGTTCTGACAAACGCACGTCATTTGTGAGAGAAGCTACTACGGGGATCAGCTGGCTGACGGGTATTTGGGAACTTTCTTTACTGTCTTTGCAGCTTTGGTATAAATCTGAAATTGTTCCAAAATAAAGTTTATTGGAAAAAAAAAAGCAACAAATTGATGGAGAATAACTTAAGAAAGAGGGAACTGCGCTTCTCTGAGGTGACAGGTAGCAAGTCACTTAGGGATCTTGCTAATGTGCGGAAATGCTGCGACCACACTGTGAACCGAGAACCACGGGAAACGGCCCCCAGCACTGGCCGCACCTCACTTAGCACCTGAACACTTTTCCGCTGCTCAGGGAAGGCCCCTGTCACTCTCCACCACTGTATTTTGTTAGGTCTGTTAGAGGATACGTCAGTTTAGCGTTTGTAACCACGTCCAGCCAGAGACGATCCGGCCTCAAGTATCACAAATGACAAGAAGTCTTGCTGGGATGAAGGACGAGCCCAGCTCCTGGAGGCAAGAGAGGATGGGATCACGCCTACTAGAGCCTCCTCTCTTCTTAGACAACGCTCTTTTCTGACTCACAGAGGAAACAGCTTCCTGGCTCCGAGAACAACGAACACAACACAAGAAGTGGATGAATATAAAGCGCAACCATCTTCCAAGAGGAGTAAAGGCCCTTTTTCAGAGGACCAGCTTTGGAAGCCAATGTGTTCATGTTGGGAAGTAGGGGTGAGAGGACGTGTACACACCACGGGGAGCGGTGGAGAAGGAAGGGGGCACGAGGGGCCGGCCATGGTCAAAGAAGGTCATGTAATCATCCAAGATCACCTCCATTTTACAGAGGATGAAACAGAGGCTGGGAGTTAGTCTGGCCACAGTAATGCACGCACGTGACATCCTACCATGCACGCCCAACTCTCTTTGCCTCTAAAGCCCAGGATCTCTGGAGCCTTGCCCGCCCTTCCGGCCCTGGGGGCCCCACTTACATCGTTGTAGAGCCGGAAGGCCTTCTTCAGGTATCCGGCCCGCCCACAGCCCCCGATCAGCACCGTGTAGTTGCACTCAAGGGGCTGGAGTCGCTCCTCCTCCAGCATCTGCCGCTCAAACAGGTCCAGGGCCTCGGCCAGCTGGGAGGGAGGGAACACGGGAGGGGGCTCAGGGCGGCCTCTGAGACCCTCAGCAGAGGGAGCGAGACTGAGACTGAGTGGTGGGCCTTCCCAGGAGCCACACAGCTGCCCTGGGCCTCTGCCACCAACCTCTTGGTCCCTGTGCTCCGCAGCAAGGGAGCTTTGTGGTGGCCAGGAAGAAAAGCCTACTCAACTCCCAGCACCTATGAAGGCTCTTGGCCCCACTGCCATGGCTGCCTTCCCTCCGGCCAGATAACGAACTCCTTAAAAACAAGGCGATCCATGTCTTTGCCTCTCCGTGGGCCTACAGTAGAGCCAGGGCCTGGCTCTCAGTAAGTCCTCAGAAAATGTTAATCCTGCAAATCCTGGGATCTGTCCTGCCCTTGCTTCCTGGCTGACCCCATCCGTAGCGCCAGGCCCCTGGGTCTAAACAGGAATGGGAGACTGCATTCTGCAAAGGTTGGTGAGCAGGCTCAGGGCCACTGAGCTGCACGATGGCACTGGGCCATTCATAGCAACAGCCTCCTGCGATGGCACAAGACAGCAGCCCTGAGTGGCCAGCTTCCTCTGGCTGCAAATCCCCTTGGCCCAGTCGTCTCTACCCCATCCCTACGTCTTACACCATTCCCTTTAAATCCTCGGTTCACCCCTTTACAACTTAATATTTTTTTCATCCAGCGATTCAACCAGTAATAACTGAATCCTGCTACGTACCCGGCAAGATCTATTTGCTAGGGATACAGCTGTGAACAAGAGGGAGCTCCTTCGTGGAACCCATCTTCTAGTGTGGAAAGACAGATGCCAGGGGAGGTAACTAAGGAAAAAAAACTACTGTGTCAAATGCTGTTAGGTTTTAAAACAAAAATAAAGCAAGAACAGAAGAAGGTGATGGGAGATTCAGTTTTAGATATGACAGCCAAGCAGGGCCTCACCCAGAAGGTAACAGAACAACGATCTGAAGGAGGTGAGGGAAGGAACAACGCTGTCTGAGAAAACAGCCAATGCAAAGGCCCTGAGGCAGGAGTGTGCCTGGCAGTTAGAGTTGTAGGAGCAGAGAGGAGGCCGGAATGGCTATAGCACCGTGAGGGAAGGGGAGATAAGAGTAGAGAGGTAAGAGGGAGGAAAGGCAGACCCTGCAGGCTTCATAAGCTATTGTGAGGACTTTGGCTTCTCATTATTTCTCGACTTTTCATTATGGAATGGTTCAAACGTACATAAAAGTAAAGAGAATAAAATAACTACAATGGTTATTAACATTTGGCCATGGGGCACCTCGGTGACCCAACTGGTTAAGCGTCTGCCTTCGGCTCAAGTCATCATCTTAGGGTCTTAGGATCAAGCCCCAGGTCAGGCTCCCTGAGGAGAGCCTGCTCCTCCTTGTCCCTCTGCAGCTCCCCCTGCTTGCGTTCTCTCTCTGTGTCAAATAAGGAAATAAATAATCTTAAGAAAAAAAAACTTGGCCAATCTTGTTCATCCATACCTTGTACTCCTGCTCCAAACTGAATTTTCTTATTTTTAAACAGGCTCCACAACCAAAATTGGAGCCCAGCGTGGGGCTTGAACTCACAACCCTGACATCAAGACCCGAGCGGAGATCAAGAGTCAGAGGCTTCACCGACTGAGCCCCTCAGGTACCTCCAAAATGAATTTTTTAAGGCATATTTCCAGACATTACATCATTTCATTCCCCAAATCTTCAACACACACCTCTAAGAGATTTTTGAACATAAATGCAATGTCATTATCAACACCTAAGAAAAGAACAGCAGTGTCATCGAACACATTAAGTCCTAGAAGGAAGAGTAACATAGTCTAACTGAGTGGCTCTGGGCTATGCGCAGACTTGGGAGAAGGAGCGGGTGGGGGTCGCAGGGAGCCCAGTCCAAG
>CM053621.1:26520661-26540818 GCA_028646535.1 Procyon lotor | reverse complement strand
CAGGGGAAACAAGGCTGGGAATCGCACTTTCAGGCCCGTGTGGGTGAGCGTAAGGGAGCTGGTGCGGTAGCTAGATACACCGACTGGGAAGGCTGGGCTGGAAATACATGGCAACGAGGAGGGGGCCTCCAAAAGTCAGGCGGCTGGTGGATCGCCCAGTGCAGCACCCAGGGTGAATGAAGACAGAGAAGCCCTAAGCATCCAAATACTTAGAGATCAGGAAGATAAGGTGGCCCCTCCAAGATACTGGGCTACCAGGGAAGTCAACCCAGGAATCCAAAGGTTCCCTCACCTTCCCTTCTCTGATCAGGTGTTTGCACTGGAAGAAGTACCAGTAAGGCGTGTTCTTCCGGCCCCGCCATATCTCTGGCTCCAGCTCCCTTTCCTCATCTTCACCACTCTGTTCCCTGAGCCGTAAGTTATACAACTGAGCTGTCGATTTTTGGAACATTCTCCTCGAGGAGTACTTGTTAGAGAGGGTCCCAAAGCTCTCTTCCTCTTCCTCCTGAGAGGCCATGGGACTGGGCAGGCTCGGGTCCGAGCTGAGGCTGCTCGTGTTCTTCTGGTTCCCCTGGCCAAGGGGCAGCTGCGAGGGGGAGCTGCTGCAGGCTCGAGTCAGCCCCGCAGCCCTCAGCCCTGCAGGCCCCTCCCTGCCTCCTGTGCATTTGGCTCCGAGAGGGTCAAGGTGCTGGAAGGCGGACAGTCCCACGGGGCGGAGTCCAGAGAAGAGTCGGGCCAATCTCATGAGGTCCATCTCTGGCTTTCTCCTCCAGGGCCTGGAACAGGTCAGAAACATAATGAAAACCACTGGGGTCTGTAATCACGACAGGCAGAAAGAAGACAGAGGAGTGGTCACAAGCACAAGCTGGGTTGTGCTTAGATTAGAAGGCCTGAGTTCAGATTTCAGTTTTGTCAAAGAACCACCCCTGGGTCCCTGGGCACCTGCCACTCGGGTCTCAGTCTCCTGGCCTGTGAACTGGGGTTACCTAGAACTACTGCCTCAAACGAGGCCTCCGATTCCTGGTGCGGCACGGTAAAGCACGTAACACACAGAAGCTAGCGGTATATGTCAAGTCAGGATCTAGGAGACCGGGCACTGAAGTTAGAGCTGAGTTTGACTGCTGGCCAGAGCTGTGTGACTGGGCCCATCCCTTGACCTTCCTGTGCCTAGATTTCTTCAGCTGCAAGAAGAGGATGATCCCACCAACCTCACCACAAGGTTATAAAGATCAAATGAAATATTTTTATTTGTAAATTGTTTTTTTGTATTTGTACAAAATACAAAATTTACAAAAAAAAAATTTGTAAATATTTTATTTGTAAAATTGTAGCCATTACGTTATTAGGAAAAAAAAAAACAACAGCATTCTGGGCCTCCCCAGAAGGAAGTTAACTCAAGCATGTCTTTTGTAGAGTTATGCTGTTTAATAAAGTAGCCACTGGCCACACGTGACTACTGAACACTTAAAATGTGTCTAGTCTAAATGAAGATATGCTTAGTATAACTCACACACCAGATTTCAAAGACTTTTTTTTTTTTTTTTTAAAGATTTTATTTATTTGACAGAGAGAAACACAGTGAGAGAGGGAACACAAGCAGAGGGAATGGTAGCGGGAGAAGCAGGCTTCCCGCTGAGCAAGGAGCCCGATGTGGGGCTCAATCCCAGGACCCTGGGACCATGACCGGAGCCGAAGGCAGACGCTCAACGACTGAGCCACCCAGGTGCCCCGATTTCAAAGATTTTATACCAAAAGAGATTTTATACCAAAAAAGAAGGTAAATTATACACAATAATCTTTTGATATGTCAAAATGATTTTATACCAAAAAAGAAGGCAAATTACATGCAATAATCTTTTGACATGTCAGAATGATCATTTGGGGTACACCAGGCTAAAAAAAAATTTTAACATTAGTTTTCACAATTTGTAAGCTTTATTGAATGTTAGCTACTTGGAAATTTTAAATCGTATATGTGCTTCCATTCTATTTCTACTGGAAAGTGCTACGCTAGAGATCCTGGTCTACATACCTTAAACTCTTTAATAAAAAATATCACCAGGCGCCTGGGTGGCTAAGTCAGTTAAGTGGCTGCCTTCAGCACAGGTCATGATCCCAGGGTCCTGGGATCAAGCCCCACATCTGGCTCCTTGCTCAGCGGATAGCCTGTTTCTCCCTCTCCCTCTGCCTGCCATTCTGCCTACTTGTGCTCTCTCTGTCAAATAAGTAAATAAAAATCTTTTAAAAAATAAAAAAATATATCAGGGAACGCCTAGGTGGCTCAGTCGGTTAAGCATCTGCCTTAGGCTCAGATCATGATCCCAGGGTCCTAGGATCTGCTTCTCCCTCTCCCTCTGCTGCTCGCTCACTCTCTGTCAAGTAAATTAATAAATCTTAAAAAAAAAAAAGTAAAATTACATACGTGCTCTCATTATATTTCTGTTAGAGTGGCAGGCCTTACCAGAGGTGCAATGGTAAGAGCCCTCTGTACTAGTGGCAGCGGGGGGCTGGTCAAGAGAGGCCGTCTAGGGCTCCTGGGTGGCTCAGTTGGTGAAGCAACTGCCTTCGGCCCAGGTCATGATCCTGGAGTCCCCGGATCGAGTCCCGCATCGGGCTCCCAGCTCCACAGGGAGTCTGCTTCTCTCTCTGACCTTCGCTCCTCTCAAGCTCTCATTTTCTCTCTCTCTCAAATAAATAAAAATCTTTAAAAAAATAAAAAGAGAGGCTGTCTAATATGTATGTTCCCCAGACCTGGGTTCACAAGCAGCCCAGTTCCACAGCTGACTAGTCTCACTTTTGCACTCGGCTGCAGTGCTGCAAGACCTGCAGCAAGTTACTCCCCTTCCTGAGCCTCCGTTGTTAATCAATCTACAATCATTTCCGAGGTCTAATTTTACATTTTCAATAGCCACAGTAGATAAAGTGTTTCCATGCATTAAATGAAATGCATCGCACTGCAAGAAAAAACTCCAATGATACTGAAATAGGTATCAAGACGTTTAAAAAAACAAACTCCTCCTATACTAGTATATATACTGCTTCTTTGACGCTTTAATACCAAGATCCCGCCATCCTGTCACAGTGATTAGTGTGAATGATAGCTTGTAGTAGCTGCAGATACTCTGTCTCCAATCATCAGTTACACTCATCACCATTAGAAATCACGACTTAGGGACGCCTGGGTGGCTCAATAGGTTAAGCGTCTGCCTTCCACTCAGGGTATGAGTCCAGGGTCCTGGGATGGAACCCCGCATCCGGCTCCTTGCTCAGTGGGGAGCCTGCTTCTCCCTCTGCCTGCTCTGCCTGCGGCTCTCCCTGCTTGTGCTCTCTCTCTGACAAATAAATAAGTAAATAAAATCTTTAAGAAATAAAAGAAATCATGACTTAGTTCAGGGCGCTATTAACGCTACTCCTTCGATCACGGAAGAAAATGCTCATTTCACACAGAGAAAACTAAAGGTGCAATTTTCTTTCTACCCAAGTTCATCAACGTGCCCAAGCTAATAACCCTGAATTAGAGACGCGCCGCCGCTGTCCTCTCTGGGGCACGTGCCCCTCCCAGACGCCTCCCGGGGCCCCCTGGGCAGCCTCACTCCCTCCACACTGGGCTTTGGAATCTCGGTCGTCTCACTAGACGTCCCCGGCCCCGACCCCAGCTGCGACACTCGCTGCCTGGACTCCTGCCCCTTGTCACCCCCAGTCTGGCTCCGCGGCCCCCCGCCGCGCCCCCCTAACCCCCGCGCCCGCCTCACCGCGCGACGGACCCGGTTCTCCTTCTTCAGGACCTTCTGGGAGGAGCGCGCCTCGGCCGACTTCACGCAGGCGCAGTCCGCGACGCGAACTCCCCGCCCCGAGCGCGCGGAGGCGGGTTACTCCAGACCCCGGAGTTCGGCTGGCGGCTAGCCTGGCCTAGCGGAGAGTCCCGTACTCCCCGCTCTGTTGGCCGGGTCTGGACAAGCCGAAGGCCGGCGCGGGCTCCAGGAGCTCCCGGCATCCCTCGGGCGGCGGCGGCGGCGGCGGCGGCGAGGCACGGAGAGGCGGAGGACCGTGTGCGGCGGGGCCGGTGGCGGGTAGAGGTGTGAGGGCGGCGAGGGACCTGAGGGGTAGTCGGGCCGGTGTGGCCGCCGCCGCCGCCATGCAGGAAATCATCGCCAGCGTGGACCACATCAAGTTCGACTTGGAGATCGCAGTGGAGCAGCAGCTCGGGGCACAGCCGCTGCCCTTCCCCGGCATGGACAGTGAGCACGGGGCCGGGGCCGCGGGCGAAGGGCGCGACCGACTCGGCCCCGGGACCCCTCTCCCTTGGTTCGGGACACCCTCTCCCTGGGTCCCAGGACCTTCTCCCCATCGGTTCTGGAACTCCTCCTCGCCCATCCTGGGACCCTCCTTCCCCCATTCAGACTCGGGAGCCCCCCTTTCTCCAACCTCTGAACCCCTGGGACTATTCTAATACAATCTTCAGGAGGGCAGGACCAGGTCTGGCTGTTCAAGTAAGTCTTGAATGAAAGCGGGTGTCCCGGATTGGAAATTACTTCCCTCCCCTAACGAAAAGAAAATAATTAGATATTCACCCCTCTCCACCTCCAGCCCCCGCAACTTTGAGCACCCTCTCCGTGCTTTCATCAAAACTGGGCGGTTGGAGGAATCTTACTGGAGGAAGGCCCGCCAATCCCTCTCTGTAGGAGATTCTCAGACTCTCAAGCTCCTTTGTAGGATGTCCACTCCTGGGAGCCTATCCCTCACTTTTCCTCTGGACCCCAATTCTGGGCCATTCATCACACCTGGGCAGCAGCTTGAGCTCCCTTCATTCTCCACCTTCAGACGATAGCTCCTCCACCCCCAACTTAGGTGGATGTCTAGCACGTTAAAAGAAACTAGTAGTTTTCTTTTTTCTGGACACACTTGGAATCTAATGTAACATTAAAGCTTAGTGGTCCTTGTGTTCAGTCCACAAATGAGCCATCTGGGGCCTGGGTGGGGGAAGGAACCTGCCGAAGATAACTTGGTCGGTGGTGACTCAGTACATGGTGGAGCCAGGTGAGCTCTCTGGTGTTCATGACTGGTTCAATCTGTGGTTCCCTGTGCTGTGTCCCATAACTGCTAGAGGCCCCCATTCTCCCACCGGTCCGTGGCCTGGAAGAGCCTCCCTGCAGCCTCATTCCCCTCAAGTGGCCACATTTCTCATGCACACGTGACCTGAGCTGTCCCACTCACGCTGATGCCTCTCTGTGAGATATTGCTTCTGCCCCCAAGACATAATTCTGGCAACCTTACCTTATACACACACCACCTACATCTCTACTATACAAATCTTGTAAGCGGCTGCTGGCCTCTCGACACAGGTGATCACTTCCTGCCTGTGCGTGCATGTCCACCTTTGCATAGGTGGCCTTTCCCTGTGTTGATGGCATTAGCGTGAGCCCATGGAACCATCCATGCAGGGCAGCTCCTTCCCCCCCACCTTCAGAATGACTGGTCTCAACATCGGTGTCGGTGTCTCACTTTGCAGGGAGTGACTGAAATGAGCAGCTTTGTTTGGTGTTTGCCAGGCCCTGAACCCTTCACGGGTCAAAGGCGAGATGGGTCCCCTCCCCATGTCTTCAGCTGTCCCCAGGCACACTTCACTTTGATGCCTCTCCTTTCCTTCTGCAGAGTCCGGGGCTGCGGTCTGCGAATTCTTTTTGAAAGCTGCCTGTGGCAAAGGTAAGAAACCTGTGGCTCCCCAACATTCGTCCTGAGGCGCTTTCTACCACCCTGCCCCCTAGCAGACTCATAGGCCCCCAGGCCTCGGGCTTCTGTTGCTTTCTATAGAATAGCAGTGTCCCTAGATGAAATTACTGCCTTTCACAGGCAAGGAACATGAGGGGTATTCTGCCCAAAACCTATAACACAGGATGGAACCTCACTCAGAGTCAGCCTCCTCTCACCTCACTTTGCCTGTGGCCACGAGCTGACCGGTAATATAGACAGAAGGATCAAGCACCGAGGTGTTCAGGAACTTTTTCAAGATCGCAGTTAGTGAGTGGCTGAGCCAGTGTCTGGACCCAAGCCTTTCTGCTTCTACAGTCTGCACGAGCTCACTGTCCTCTGTATCATGTCATCAAAAACCCCAACGGTAGTCTGTCCTGGGGAGCCTTGTTCATACTAACCAGGTTGGTAATTCTGCCCTTCTGACCCACCACCTTCTGTCAGACAGCTGTCCTTAACACAGAGCACTGCGCTATCTCTGTGTTTACTAACTAGTGGCCACTGGCCATATGTGGCTACTAGTTAGTTAACACATGTGGCCCATGACTGCCATATTGCACAGCATAGATATAAGAACATTACTGCAAAGTTCTGTTAGAAGGGGCTGGTCTAGGTCTTTCTCAGTCACAACCTCATTCTGGGCCTTCCCAGTGGTCCCACCAGGCCACAAGTTAGAAATATGAGTTTCCAAGGGTATGGCTCTATCCCATCTGGTGGCTGGTCGCTCAGGCCCTGCTGCAGAAGGGAGACCTCCCCTAGCTTGTATACAATGCATTTCTTCAGTTCATAACTAGGGGTGGAACCTGCTTGGGGTCCAGGCTTCTGCTGGTGGGCCTCTTGACCTTCTGTTTCTTATAAAGGGTTGTGTTTCCCAAATCGCCCTCTTTCTTTTACTGCCCCTACAATTTTTTTGCCATGTCTGTGTATCACTGGAACTATAATTCAATTGAGAAATAAGCTCATTCCCCCACCACCCTCAGGCTTGTTAAGCTTCCATCTCACAGTGATGTCTGTGAAATTATGATTCGATGTTTTAGTTAGGTCCTTTCAAAACACGCAGATACAAAATAAGTACTAAAACTTAAGGTGTGTGGCTCCGTGCTCCCTGGAAACACATGGCCTTCTGCCAGAGGCAGCCACCACCTTCCAGGACGAGTCGCTCTGGGTACTGGAGGGATGTGTGGGATGCAGGCCCTGCCCTCCTCACGCCCCCCCCCCCATCTTTCTCGGCAGGGGGCATGTGTCCCTTCCGCCACATCAGCGGTGAGAAGACCGTTGTGTGCAAGCACTGGCTGCGGGGGCTGTGCAAGAAGGGGGACCAGTGTGAGTTCCTGCACGAGTACGACATGACCAAGATGCCCGAGTGCTACTTCTACTCCAAGTTTGGTGAGCAGACGCCCGGCCTCTGGAGTCCCCGGGGAGGCTTTACCAGACCTGAGGCCCAGAGGGTTGAGAAGCAGCGGCTCAGGCGCCCATGCCTTCTGCCATCTCCCAGCTTTCTGGCTTCAGAACCTTAGGCCGTGCCCACCAAGCTCAGCTGGCCCGCTAGTTTGCGGTACCTTGGGAAGTTCAGGTGACCGTTGGAGGGGTCACGTGGCAGGTGAGCGCGCAGTGGGGCTGTGGCTGGCTGGAGGCCTTCTTTCTGCTGCCCAGCGTGGCAACTCCTTGTCCCCGGGGCCTCAGTTGGTTCCTTCTTTCTGGGAAAGTGATCCCAGGTAGTAGTTTATAAACGAGGGACCGTCTCCTGGTGGCAAAGAGCTCCACTCCTCACCTTGAGATTGCTTTGATCCCTGTGTGGAGGGATCCACATATGGCCAGTGGCCACTAGTTAGTGTGCCCTTTCCCATCCTGAGTGGACTGTGTGCAGAAGCTGGGGAGGGCCAGGGCTCAGCAGAGCTGTTATGCTCCCTGGGGGCACTCGCACCCCCTGGCTCTCTGCTGGGGGCCAGGTTGCACAGAAAGCAAGTTGGTCAGGATGAGGGTGGGCCCTGGCCCTGGGACTGCCAGCGGGAGGCTGGATGCCTGCTCTATTCCCCGCAGTGGGCTAGGCGGTGCTGGGCATGCTGCACGCTTTCAAAGCATTGTCATTGGGCGACATTAATTATTCCAGCAGCCCAGTGGGTGGCCCACCAGTTTACTGATTACAATTGTTAATGATAATTGTGGCTTTTTTTTGTAGAGGTAGCGTAAGCCGTGAAGTCAGAGCACAGAGGGTCAGAAATAGGACCCAGGGTTCCCCGCCCCACCGCACCCATACCAACACTGGAATCAGCACCGGAAGGGGCATCCCCTTTCCATGGGAGCCATCTCCCATCTGGACCCAAAGACGGGAGTCAGCCCTCCTGGGCAGACCTTTCAGGGCATCTCTGCCGGCTGGCTGGGGTGCCTTCATTCCTGCTGGGCCCAGCAGCCCCCCGATGCCTCTGGTGTGCCCCCGACAGAGCCTCACCAGGTGCACGGGTATTGTCTGCAGCTCCTCTCACCTGTGACACAAGTGAGGATCCTAGTAAACAGGACAGACCTAGTCCTTGTCCTGTGGCGCTTCCACCCTGGTGGCCCCGGGAAAGAGGTCGCTGACACCAGTGAGACCAAGATGGAGATTATATGCAGGAAGCGCTCTCAAGGAGCTAGATGGCGATGGGACCACACGAGGGCCACAGTGTCCTTTAGGCTGAATGGTCAGGGAATGGTCAGGCCTCTCTGAGGCGGTGAGAGCGGAGCTGGGATCAGAAGGCTAAGAATGGGGGCTGGCCAGGTGGGGGCACGGCTGGGGTGCCAGCGTGGCCGGGGGAGGAGGAGCCTGCGAAGGGGTGGGCTCCACCTCACAGGGATTTCTCGTGCATCTGGGAAGGAGTGTGTGCGTTTTCTCTGACCAACACTGATCAGGTTGGCCTTTTGTGTGTAACGTGGGTTGGGGAGGGCAAGTGTCTGGGTAGCACAGCCCCCCCGCTGGGCCACTTGCTCCTGAGAGGAGCTGTCATCATAAAGGCTCCGTCGCACCCAGCCCCCGGGATCCAGCCTTGAGTTCCCAAGTCTTCCCAGGGTACCCTGTTTAGGTAAGGGGTAGAGCCATGAGTTATTTGATGAGTATGTACCCTGTGCCCAGCTCTGGGTCGCTGGCCCTCAAGGCAGCATGGACGCGTGAGAGGGAAGCACCATGTACAAGTCACATACACAGTCCCCGTATAGGTCAGGAGACTGAGGCTCTGCGACCCTGCCCTGGGCTCAGGACCTGTCAGCCAGGAGGGGACACCAGAAGCACCTGGCCCTCTGCCACACAGCAGGCCCCAGCCTTGAGAAAAGCTGAGGGGGTTCCGAGTCCAGTTGTCCCCGAGCTGCCCTCATGGACGTGTGTCTGACTTTCCCGGCAGGGGAGTGCAGCAACAAGGAGTGCCCCTTCCTGCACATCGACCCCGAGTCCAAGATCAAGGACTGCCCTTGGTACGACCGTGGCTTCTGCAAGCATGGTAGGTGTCATGGTGGCCGGGCCCCCAACAAGGGGCCGTCCTCTCTTCCTCTGCCCACACGGCCCTCTGCCTGTCCCACTTGTTCCAGCAAAACCTGGTGTTAGGCATCTGGGGCTAGTGAGGCTTTTGTATACCCTCAGCTCACCTGAGCCTCCCCAACCCCCTGTGTGGACGGCCTTCTCTCCCGTATTTTCTATAAGGAAACTAGCACTGGAGAGGTCGTGGGCTCTGCCTGCTGCCCCCTGTGAATGGATACGAGGCAGAGCCCGCATCCGGGGCCTTGCTCTCATTCTCTGCACCCCGGACAGCGGTGTGCGCAGGGCTCGGACTGGCCCAGGGGCACGAGGGCATCCCCCAAGGCAAGGTGTCTGAATGTCCTGGACGCTTGGCTCCTCAGGTCCCCTGTGCAGGCACCGGCACACACGAAGAGTCATCTGTGTGAATTACCTCGTGGGATTCTGCCCGGAGGGGCCCTCGTGTAAATTCATGCAGTGAGTAGCCAGACCCTATTCTCCCACCCTGCCCCTGCCCCTGCCCCGGACCCTGCTGCCGTCTAGATCTTTCCTGCGTCCGCCTGGCCTTTGATCGCTGCGCGGTGTCACCACAGGGCCCGGGGCAGGGGCCGCGGCTGCTCCCTGAGCTCAGAGGTGGCCCCGCCTAGTCCAGCACATAACCTTTCCTGGATCATAGATCTAAGGACAGCCGGCCTCCAGGCTCCAGGAAAGCTCACACCTTGTATGTCACTTAGGGACCTCTGGTGAAGAACCTGTGCCCTAAAGCAAGGAGACTTCAGTTTGGGGGCCTCCTCTGTGGAGGCAGTGACCTCGAGGTTCCACGTACGCTAGTTCACATAGCTCTTCACCAGAGTGTGTGAGAGAGAGAGAGAATGGAGAATGTCCCCATTCACACCTGAGAACACTGAGGCTCAGAGCTCAGCCACTGGCCGGGGCCCCGTGGCGGGAGGGGCAGCACCTCGGGTTCTCCCTGCCCAGCAGGGCTCAGAGCTCCCCTCCTGGGCTTTCACGCACATCTGTCACTTGGGGTGAGTGTGGAGTCGGACTTCTGCGGGGACTGCAGAACAGTGTCGTCCCCCAGCCCGCTGCCACCCACCGCACAGACACCTGCTCGGAAGCACAGGCCCCGGTCACTGCTGCACGTGGGCAGGTGGGCGGGTGCTGCGGACGTGGTCCTACTCCGAGGATAGCGTGCCCTGTTGGAGGTGGTCTGGAGGCTGAACTAGACCCTCAGGACAGGGGCGTGTGTTGTGGGAGAGCAGCGCTTCCTGTAGGTCCCACGGCTGTGGGAGCAAGCAGAGCTGGGTCTGAGTCCAGGCGAGTCCGTTCTTTTTGCCTCTCTTTCCCGCGGCTTTGGGGGCACAGCCGAGAGCCAGCACCCACCCCACGTCCAGGCTTGCCCTGGGTCTGGGCAGACAGGCTGCCCTCGATCTCCCAGAGCCAGAGTTTGAGAACAGTGCCTGGCCCGGCCCCTCTCTCATCCCCTCTTCTCCTCCCCTTGTTCTCATCCCCTCTGGCTGCGGGGTGACCAGCCCTCGATTTGAACTGCCAATGGGAACCACCGAGCAGCCCCCACTGCCACAGCAGACGCAGCCTCCGACAAAGGTACCGTGCCCCCGCCCGGCGGTGCCTGCCCCAGCGCCAGCGGGTGCGAGAGGCAGGGGAGGGGGTGGGACCGGAGGGGCGTCAACCTGAGTTCCAGCAGAAAATTCAGGGGGCAGAGCAGTTTGCAGCTCCCTCTAGAGGTGGAGGGCTGTCTGCTAGAGCCCAATGCCCCCTGGGCTTCTCTGGCTCCACGGCATCCCCGCCCCCCGGGAGCCAGAGGGGAGGGCAGCTTGAGCGCCACGGGGCTGCTGCTCTTGCTTCAGGTTCTGGCCCTTCCCTCTATAAACAGGGAAACAGTCCTTGAAGGCGGGCTTCGCTCGAGGTCCCACAGCTAGGCAGGAGCACCTGGGAGCCAGCCTGGGGCAGACCGCTTCTCCCACCCGTGCCAGTGCCCTTGCTGCCCCGTGGGGAGCTTCCTGGCAGGGGGGGCAGGCTGGGAACAGGACTGAAGGACCAGCTGGCTCCACCTTCCTAGACAAGGGGTCCCACAACCCCGCAGTGAGCTAATCCTCTCAAGCATGAGAGGGAGAGATGCCAGAGACGAATGGGAAACTGCAGCACCTGCCCCCCCCCCAACCCAGGGCGCCCTGGATTTGGTTATGGGAGTGGAGGGTTTGGTGCCCAGAAGAAAGGCCGGCCAGGTATGCTAAGCAGGGTCTCAACAGGCTGAGTAAACCTGCCTACTGATCTTGAATCCTTACCTTTTACTTGGTTGACCTCCGAGCCCGTTGCCAGAGCCCTATCCATCCTCGCGTGCTACGGGCTAAGCCAGGAGGCCGTGGGGCCGGCCAGACTCCTTGCAGACTCCTTGCACTGACTCCCGCCTTCAGGCAGTCATGGGATAACTCAAATAGAACCCGTCGCAAAGCCAGGAATTCCTGGGCGTGGGGACAGCCAGGACAACCGGGGGTTTCTAGCTCACTGCTCCTGTATTTACAGGGCCAGAGCCGGGAACCCTCTTGGTTGGGAGGTGGCCTAGCTGTCTAGCCCCCACCCCAGGAGCCCCTGTCCCCCTTGCTCACATGACTCCCTAGTGGAGGGCCCTCTCAGCCCCTAGACCGCAGGTCAGCATGTCAGCCTCCAACTGTTTTTCTGTGACTGTTGCTCGCCGTGTAGGCTGCTAAACATCTGGCTGAACCAAGCGTTCATCCTGACCTGAAGCTAGAACCTCAGAAACAAAAGTAAGGCCTGCTCATGCCCTCGCCCTGCTGCCCCAGAGACCTCCTCGTCTCTTTGGTGTTTTGTTTTCTACTTTTATTTTTCGTTTTTGTGTGTCTGCATGGTGTTTTTCGGGCAGCGGCTCCTGCCATCATCACCAGATGTTTCTTTTCTGCCCGCTCTCCTGAGCAGGGCCACCACGGAAGCCCTTCTTCCTGCTGGTCATGCGGGAGCAGTCCCGCCCTCTTTTTTCCTGTCCCCATTGGTAGTCTGCGTGCACGTGTTTTCCGCAGTAAAACCGTGTTGTGTAACTCTTTCCAGCAAAGTAACAATCCGCCATTACAAAGGTCGTCCTCCTTGATCCAGTTAACGAGTCAGAACTCTTCTCCCAATCAGCAGAGAGCCCCGCAGGTCATCGGGGTCATGCAGAGTCAAAACAGCAGCGCGGGCAACCGGGGACCCCGGCCGTTGGAGCAGGTCACCTGTTACAAGGTGAGTCCCAGGGCTGGGGGGTGGAACGGGGCCCTTTCCTCATTCCCCACATAGTTCATTTTGAAAAATGATAACATTTTTGTTCCTGGACCATAAGAGCGAAAATGGGCTACTCTGGTGAGCTAGAGACCATCCTGCTTCCTTCCACAACACACCAAGGCCAAGTGAGCAATCACACATGCTATTGAATGGAAAGATGGAGCTTATGGGAAAGAAAGGCTGGTAATAAAGTAGAAGCACAAGTGCCAGGGAAGGGGGTTAAGTCCCAAAGCCTCTGGATGTCCTCACATCCTGTGAGGGGGTCCACAGGGGAAGGGGACAAAGCTTTAAGCCCACACAGAAAGAAAACAGATTAGAACTCATCCCTCCCCCGCGCACACACACACTCTCAGGAAATGGGTGAACTTTTTAAAAACCTATTAGAAAACTTGTCTCATTTTTGGCTTTGGATGGAGAGGTAGAAGTCAGTGCCTTGAGAGTTTATAGCCTCTGAGGGACCCTTCATGAGCTCGGGGCCATATTCACACCCCAGTGAGGGCTGGAACGCTATAAACTGAGTTTTCCAATCTGAAATAGCCACACATGGGGGCCCCTGGTGCCTGGCTCTACAAGGAATTTATTCTAAACCCAATCACATGTAATTCCCACACCTAGAGACCCAAAAAATGAGTTCATAATTAAAAATCACAAAACCTAGAAGGAAGCTACCACGACTGAGGGAAGTCAGCAGAAACAACTGACAACAGGACTAGGCCACAAAAGCCTCAGACTATTAGACAGAATACAAAGTTAATACACCTTTCTGGTAAAAATGTTTAGATGACACAGACATGTTGGATGCTGCCCAGTGTTGTCCCTGTTCCCACCTTTCCTGCACCAGCCACTTGATTTCCGTGGGCTGTGTTGTCAGGATTTTTGGGTTTTGGTGCTCCTTCACACCCCACGTGGGGAACTTCTGTGCCAAACTTTCATTCCCACAACCGCAAGGGAAATGTACTCTAATATAAATAGGGCCCTGGGATGTAGAATGTCCTGTAGTCTTTTTTTTTTTTTTCTCTTGATAATACATTGTGGATCATTCTATGTCCATAAACGTAAATCTAATCTGTTTCATTGGGTGCATTAACAGAACTGCAATTTACTAGTCCTCTGTTGGTAGTAATTTAATTTCTGTTGCTAAAAACAGTGCTGAATGACACACAGAGGTCTGTGAGCTCTTGCCTGAAAGCAGCAGCATCCATGCCCAGAAGCAGAATGTCCAAGTCAGGAGGCGTATCCTTAGCTTAAAATGTTCCTAGAACGTTCCCTCCAGAAAGGCTGAGCCACTTCCCACAGCTGTGAGACACTACCGAGCCCCTGCTCTGGGCCAGCCCGACGGAAACAGAGCACTAGCGCACTTTCCCAGGAGGGGTTTGTGTTCCGCGGGGAGGGAAGGGCAAGTGCCCCAAATCACTAAAGGCCTCAGATTTGAGTCTGAGCCCCACCAGGTGAGGAGAGTACAGAAAGGGGGCTGTGCCTCTGACCGGTCACTCCCCAGTACGAGGAAGTGCAGGTGTTCTGAGGCAATGTCGCTGGCATCCTGGCCCCCCGGCTGCCTCGCCCCCAGGACCCTGCAGCAAGCTCTCCTGCATCCTGAACTTAGGTGGAGCCAGAACCTACCACCTCTTCTCACCAGGGGCGCTTCATAGTGAACATTACAGGCAGCTTGTGGGAATCCTGGGCTCTCCAGGATCAGCTGTGGAGGCCGATGGACATGCGTGCCGTGAGCAGGGGCCTGGTTCGTCCTTACCTCTGCTTCTCTCATCGGTGGAAAGGCCAGCTGGCAGCTCCACGGGCCACTCAGCCGCGCAGTCACACCTACAGATCAGGCAGACTTGAGAACACGGGGCCCGCGGGGTCGGCAGACTGAGCAGGCAGGAGACGGGGGCCGGGACCGGGTAGGGCCCAGTGTTCCAAGCCGAGGAAGCCAGGACTGCAAGGGCCCTGGGTGGGTTAGTGCAGAATGGGTGCCCCCACCTGTCTCCTCCCGACCCCCTGTTCAGTGTTTGAGGCTGCCATTCAACGTTTTAAATCTCTTCTGCTTTCTGAGTAACAAGAATGAATGAAGAGAAGCTAAGGAAGGGCCTAGATAATTAGCCGCGACAAGTCAGAGTCAGTGCCAGATTTCTGAAGTGATGCTCTGGGTCTGTTCGCCCAAGTCTAACCATTGTCCCATCTCTCTGATCCTCTAACAAACCTGTCCCTGGGGTAGCTTAGGCAAGTGTGCAAGAGCCAGGAGGGAAAACTGGGTGCAGCCCACCCTGTGTCCACAGCAATGAGTCCCTGAGTTGGGGGGAGGAGCCTGGTGGCTTCTCTCACGTTGTTGCCTCCTGTCTCCAGACCAGTGCCTCAGAAAGGTAAGTGGCCGGCCAGCCATACAGAGGGGCTGGGTCCCTAGGCAGGTGGGGGAGTTCTGGTGCCGTGGGATTCTCATCGTCCTGCCGCCCACCGTGAGACCTTGGGCGGACAGGCCCGTGTGGACATGGGCCCAGCCTGCAGGGGCCCCCCCGCTGTGTGCTCTCACCTCAGCCTCTGGCTCTGCGGCCGTTCTTCCACGTGCCAAGTTGCTGGGGCTTCTGGGCCACTATGGAGCTCTTTTCCTTCGTTTGAATGAAAGTCTATACCACTGAGAAGTTCAGAGTCCCATCCCTAACCTGGTGTTTGGTGGGTGCAACCTTACTTGAAAATTGCATTTGGAAACGGTGGTTTTTTTCTGTCTCCTCCCTCCCTCCCTGCTGTTCCCAGTGTGGCGAGAAAGGACACTACGCCAACAGATGCACCAAAGGGCACTTGGCCTTTCTCAGTGGACAGTGACAGCAGCTGGAGCCAGCTCAGAGCAGCCCCGAGCGCCCCACTGCTGGGCACCACTCTGGGCCCTCACTGGGAGCGTGTGTTGAACAGTTTATCGCCAGTGTTGGTGCAGTGCTGGCTGGGGCTGGCAGGCAGGCACGCTGGTGTCATCCTTCTGAGGGGCTACGTCTGTCAGTTTCCTTATCATTTTGCTGTAATCTTTTTTTAAAAGGGGATAAGTGCCCTCGTTTGGTCCTTCCAAGCCGGCATCATGTTTGTCTAGCGTCCATACCTCCGGTCGGATCTCCCTGCACACGGCCCTTGGGGGAAGGGAGGAGGTTGTGGCAAAGGGCTTGTGCTGGTAAGCAGTCTGTATGGAAGGCAGCCCTTCCCCCCCCGAGGCCTCGTCATTAAACACCAGTTCTTGGTGACCCCGGGGGGCTGGTGGATCATTTAAAGCTTCGGCCAGGTCATGCCTGCTTCCTCGATGTCCTGCGGATTTCAGAAGCTGTGCCTGTCGATGTGACTTGAACAAGGCAGCCCTTCCCGGCAAACTTAAGTGCACTCGTTGCCTCAACCGGGTCCTGCTCCGAGGTGGCAGCGGTTGAGCGGAAGGGCGCAGGTGGCATATCTCAAGGTACACCCTCAGCCGGAGCCGCAGAGCACCCATTAAATCAAGGCTGCAGTCCATCTGTGCACCTACCTCCTGGCCCGCCGAGCATCTGTACAGTCAATCAGCTTTGGCCTCCAGAGATCCCCCTGCCCCCGAACCTGGAAATGTGAAACCATCACCTGCCACCCGCTGGGCAAGTGGGCCTCTCCAAGTTCCATCACAAGAACACTTTTTATGAGGTTGATTAAAGCTTGTTTTTTAAGCTACGGCTCATTACTTCAGGGACCCCACGCCAAGGAGAGGACTGCGGCTGCTGGCCGTGCGAGATGCCTGGCACAAAGCTTTGCTATAGGCACTTGCTCGTCCCCTTTTGATAAATGTGCATCTCCCGAAGGGAAGGGCCTCTGTACCGGCAGCTGGTAAAGTCTGGAAGCTTGGCCTTTGCTTGGAACAGCCCTGTGGCAGGTCTCCTTACTTCATCTCAGATGCCTGATGATACCTGCTGATTCAAATTCGGATCTTCTACAAGATAATTAGCCACAGCATCTCAGCCCTTCTACTCCATGCAGTTTGTTCTCATCATACACCCCAGAACTGGTTTCTTCCTGTCCCTTTAAGATCTCTGATGAAGGGTAAGGATGGGGGGGCTGGATACACGGGCAGTTGTGAGCTCCTGTCAGGACCTGTATTTCCAGTTGCTCCCCTGAATCATCCCCCAGGCGAAGAAGCTTCCTTAGCAGGAAGGCCCACAAGACTGCGGCCTGCATAAGGCAGCAAGATGGGGCAGGGGAAGGCATTCAGGGCCTCAGGTGACAAAAAGCCAGAAGTGCTTAGAATACTCTAGGTACAAAGAGCAGGGAGACCCCTCCCGGCACTTGACAGGCTTAGCTAAATGACAGCCCACCTCCAGTGAGCTGGGGCCAAGTCTTGAAGCTGGGGTGGGCCGCCCACTGGTTCAAAGCCCTGGGCGTGGACAAAATGGCCTTTTGGGAACTGATGCAGCAGGAGCTCAGAGAGGGCAGGGAACCGGCTACACCAAGGAAGCAGTCCCTACACCAAGGAAGCAGTCCGAGTACCAGTCATCTTTTATTGGATGTTAATTCTGAATTAGGATATGAAAGGATTCAAGGGTGACAAGCAAAGGTCATGGTCAAGAATGCGGCGGGTGCCTCCATGGTGGGCCCTCTTCAGTGGTACTTGCGTAGCCGCTCGTGTTCTGAAGTTAGAAAGGCAAGATGGTAAGTTTCTTTAAAGGCGTGAAAGCACAAGATGACGGGTCGGGGGGATAAAGCCACCCTGAGAATTCCTTTCCGATGACCCAGAACCCGCCTGGGCTCAGCAGGGCTGAGCAGAACAAGCAGACAAGGAGGTGCGAAGGCACCGCAGGAGCTAACTGCTGCCTGGCCAGCCTCTTCCTTCCCAGAAGGAACACGCGCTCAGACGCAGTCCCCAAGAGCCTGGCCTTCAGAGCCAGCATCACCCGGGCTCAGACGGGCGGGGGCTGCTGCGGGCACTGTGCCGCCATCTCCCGCCCCACAAGCTTCTCTCGGGCCTCAGACCCCGGACAAGCTGCCCTTTTCCAGAACACAGCACAGATACCAGATTGTACCACCCCACTTCTCTCTTCGAGCTGGCTGCTAAGAACATGAAGCCAGACTTTTCCACCAACCCTCAGCGGAGCCTGCAGCACCTTACAGAATGCTTCCTAAGTACTACCTTTATCTGGCTGCGCGTTAGGTTTCCTGTCTTTATTTTTTCTTTGCCACGATTTTCTCACTTAAGCTGGTACCCTTTATACTGTATTTTCATAAGTCCCTCCCAATTTTTCAGCTACCACAGAATGGACTTATAAACCTGACAGTGAACCAGTCCCGCCCAGCAAGGAGAAACCCCAGAGGGTGAGGCGACCAGAGACACTCACTGAGTTCCTTGTAACAACGAAAGTAGTTGAAAACCACATAAGCTGCCAGCACCATAGAAATCCCAGCGACGCCCCCTTTCTTCACATTGACATACTTGTTGTAATACCGGTAGTAACCTGCAAACACGGGAGGAGGCCACTGTTGGCTTAGGATGCTTCACAGTGCGAAGTTGAGTCTGTCTTACATGCAGGGACCCAGTTCCGTTCTGACTCTTGAAGCCACTCACCCTAAATTCACTGGCTGATGACAGGAAAAGCACCAGTGCCCCACAGCTCTTGCCCTGGAGCCCAGGGCAAGCCCCAGCTGGCCCACTTGGATCCGACCCCGATGCTCTGGGCTTCACCTTAACAGACTTGGCTCAGCCTGTTAGCCTTTGATCCCACCTCACCCTCACCTCCAGCCCTAGGGATCCCCTTACCCTCATTCTGACCAAAAATCTAACCCCAAGTAAAAGCCACTGAGGCCAGCTGGGTCTGCCTGTTGGGGAAGAAGGCTTTGTGCGATCACCTCTTTGCTGGGTACCCCCACCAGTGAGGAAACAGTTTCTGTCCTCTTTTGAGCTTGTGGCTTGGTTGACAAAGAACGACATGATTCTAGAAGGCCCTGGTTTATAGCAGTGAGGGAAGTTGTGAAGTCAGGGACTGTCGTCACCAAATTTGGGGACAAGGCAGAGAATTCTAATCTGAACTAAAGAAAGGCCTCAGGGCAGAAGGAAAACATGCCACACAAGAGTTACAGGGCGACCAGAACTGGAAAGAAAAATGGGGGTGGGGGTGGCGGCACAGGGGGAGGGGACCTGAAGCTGGAGACTACACAGGCATCCATGGGTTGATGTGGGTCTCTGATTCCTGGAATGAGGACAGGGGCCCCACGGGACTGATGTGACCATGCACAGACCTGAAGGACAGATCATTTCAAATATCCATCCTGGAAGTTTTGCCTGGCACGGGGATGAGCATTACATTATGGACTGATGCCTACTACACTTCAAACTCATTTTCCTCTTTAAGACATCTTATGACATAAAAATGCTCGTAGCCATTTCTTTAAGATGATGGCAGCGGTGCCAATTCCAAGCACTAGAAAACATGTTCTTGGCTAAAATATCTTAGAGCCAGCCTCTGACAGGACCAGTCACCAATCAAACACGGAGCTTCAGGGGCTAACAATCTGTCCCTGTCCTTCTCTACGTAACTTACTGGTCTGAGACAAGGCCTTGACTGCTCAATTAATTCGGAGCAAAGGGAGCTGGGAAGACCCAGGAATTTGCTGTTTTTACACAGGGCTGTAGGCTCTGACCTCTTTGAAATGCACCAGCGATGCCCTTAGGGGTGAAATCCCGCATCAGTATCCAGCTGGGCAGCTCTCCTAGTTTCACATCCATGAGCTTCTTCTCCTTCACTGATACTGAAAAGAGCAGAAAACACACTGAAAACCCTCCAGTAAGACAAATAGCATCCTTTTATGTCACTTACTCTAACCATCAATAAAGTCACTACACCGAGGCTGCACACAAGGAATATTATGAATAACTGTATCACTTGTGATTTGTATCACAAATTCACTATCTTAAGCCAGAGTGTATATAGTTTTACTAATGATCAAGATTTGAGGGTGCCTGGGTGGCTCAGATGGTTAAGCACCTGCCTTCGGCTCAGGTCATGATCCCAGGACCCTGGGATCGAGTCCCACCTTGGGCTCCCTGCTCAGTAGGGAGCCTGCCTCTTCCTCTGCCTCTCTGTCTCTCTCATAAATTAAAAAAAAAAAAAAAAAAGATTTGAATAACAACTTACTGGGAATAACTGTAAAAACAGAGCCTAAGAGCCGTGAGGAATTAAGTAATCGAGGGGAGGACAGAAGAGAAAAATGACTACAAAACTAATATTTACATGTGTTAGCTCATTTAATCTTCACAGCAAGTAGCTGATGTCTTTATTATTTTTTTTTTTTTTAAAGATTTTATTTATTTGACAGCGAGAAACACAGCGAGAGAGGGAACACAAGCAGAGGGAATGGTAGCGGGAGAAGCAGGCTTCCTGCTGAGCAAGGAGCCCAATGTGGGGCTCGATCCCAGGACTCTGGGATCATGACCTGGGCCCAAGGCAGACACTTAACGACTGAGCCACCCAGGCGTCCCAGCTGATGTCTTTATGAGTGGGGGAGACTGACTCAGAGAAGTTAGGCAACATGGCCAAGCTCACACAGCAAGCAGGCAGTAGAGGCAGGGCTCAGCCTTAGGTCTGTCTCCCATGCTCCTGAACACAATCTGATATTTACCTCAAGCATCCTACCGGGGTCCACAAACATTA
>CM053621.1:26501485-26520161 GCA_028646535.1 Procyon lotor | reverse complement strand
ATATAAATCCGTAACTTTTACCACATACCAAGTTAAATTCTAAATAGATCAGAGATTTACGTATTAAGGAAGCAGAAGTAGCAGTAGAAGGGGAGAACAGTGAGGAAGGGAGGGATGAGGAGAGTGGAGAGAGGGAGAAGAAACCAAAAAACTAATGAATTCATTTCTAATCTGAGACTAGACAAATATTTCTCATGATGTCTCAAAATCCAAAACCCCAAGTCTACGCCCTAAGAGGAAAACATTTGAGTACAATTATGTATAGTTTACTCACAAAATGCAAATGAAATTGAAAAAAAAATGCAGTGGAGTAAATTTAAAGATTGAATTGGCTTTATTGCATGACTCACGAATGGGCAGCATCCCATCCAGCAATAGAATGGAGCCTCAGAGGGCTAAAGAAGGAAAGGTTTTGAGAAGCAAAGAGGGAGTGGAACAAGGAAGTCATAAAAAAAAAAAAAAAGAAAAAAAAATCTTCTGGCAAGGTAACCTTCCTTTGGGGGACAACAGAATCTATTAGGAGCATTGCTTCATTGCTGCTGACCAGAAAATTCCAGACTGACAGGTTAGGATTACATTCCTAGGGAAGGTCGAAAGTAATTAGGTCAGGTCTTAAATCTTGGTACAGCATCGCGGGCTTGAGATACGGAAACTGAAGGACTCCATAAAAATCTGGGGTTTTTTTTGAGCAAGGAGCCCGATGTGGGACTTGATCCCAGGACTCTGGGATCATGACCTGAGCTGAAGGCAGCTGCTTAACTGACTGAGCCACCCAGGCGTCCCTCCTGCTTCTATTCTTGCCAGGACTTGTGCCCCCACACTCCCATCCCACTCTACACAGGCCTCAGAATGTCCCCCTTGTAAGGGACAAGGAGCTAATGATTTCTTTAGAATAGGTGACATCTAAGGAAGGCCCAGGAGAGAAGGACCAGAGGAAGCCATTGTGGAGGCCGCTTTTAGGCAAACAGGCTCGAGTGATGGACTGTAGAAAGGGCCCACAGCGACCCCCTGGCTGAATACAGACAGGCCCATCACGTGACCCACCTCACACTATGCATAGCCCCTAACTTGCCGATGGGCTACTTACAACGGGGCACAGTTACCAAAAAGGGGAAGATGCCCCATGTTGCCATTATCTCCTCACCTTCCCCCTTTAAAAACACGCCCCACCCACTGCCTCCCGGCAGACACCGCTCCCTTGGGGTGTATTCATAAACTTCTGTCACCTTTGTTCTGCCTCAGGTGAGTTCTTTCACGGCCCCCACCGCCGACTTCCACCCGATCTTCACCCCACATGTGGGGGCCCCCCATCTGATTGGACAGACATCTCATTTAGACACCACAGCCATTATTCGCACCTTCCAGACCACAGCACGAGACATCTGGATGCTAAGGCCCCCTGCCTCCCAGGAATAACACCGGGGCTTTTGTCTTTGTTCTGACCCGTTTCTAGATGCCTGAGGGGACACATTCACCAGACCACTGTCCTCAGTAAAAACTCCCAGACCCTGAACAAAAGTGGGTTATCCTTCCTCTCCTTTCTGACTCTCCCAGACACTCTATATCTGCACTCTCTCTAACCTTCAATAAACTCTGCTCTCACTTCCTGTCAGTATGGTTCCGTTTCTACCCTACACGCAGCCCAGGGCTTCCGTGGCTGGTCCTTCAGGAATCCCTCTGAGCCTCCAGACCTGGCCTGCTGGCATCAGGTTTAACCCAAGTGATTCCATTTTGGGCCTGTTGCTGCTTCTTCTTCTTTTGCTTTTTTTTTTTTTTAGATTTTATGTATTTTAGAGAGAGAGAGAGAGAGAAAGAGAGCAAGCAGGGCGAGGGGCAGAGGGAAAGGGAGAGAATCTCACGCAGACTGTGTGCTAAACACACAGCCCGATGTAGGGCTGCATCTCACGACCCTGAGATCATGACCTGAGCCAAAATCAAGAGTCTGTCACTCGACCAACTGAGCCACGCAGGTGCCTCTGTTGCTTCTTTTTAATAGGATTCAGGTATATGAAAATTTTAAGTGCATTCATAATAAAGGAAATGCATATTAAAACTACACTGAGTTGCCTCCTGGTCGTTATGCAGTTACTAAGACTAGACTTACTGAACTCACTGTAAAAAACTCTAAGACAGAACATACAGAATATACAAAAAAATGTTTCCGACTGGGGACAACATGTAGTTCAGACCCATAATCCCTGAAAAAAAGTATCTTCTATTCCACAGTGCGGCGGGGGGTGGGGGGTGGGGGGGGCAAGAGTCCAAACAGACCATAGCAGGCTCTCTAAGATGAGAAGACAGAGATTTGAATTCAAAGGGGTGGAGGTAGCTGGGATTTGGGTAGCAGAATCTTAGGGAGCCAGAAGCTACACAGAGAACATATCCAGAAATTGCTATAATGGGTCCTCTTGAGTCTGTTCCTAATAGAATCAATACCAGGCAAAGAATGAACACGAAACTGTAAGCTGAATAATTCTCAGAGTTCACACAGAGCTGGGAAATGCTCATGTCCTGACTGCCATAATTAGTAAAAGTGTGAAAAAAAAAAAAAAGTGCTAAAAAAAACTAGCCCTAAAGGAGGTCAAGAATTGCTCAAGCTTCAAGCCAAGGTCACACTCTTCTCGGGGTGACTCATCTTTACAAAGCTTCTAACAAGCTTTGAAAGAGTCAAGCTGATCTGAAAGCAATTTGAACTGTCTTAAAGAAAAAAAAATTTTTTTTTCTGGTAAAATGTATATAACATAAAGTTTAACTCTTTAATCATTTGTAAGTGGACAGTGTAGTGGCATTAAGGACATTCACACTGTGTGCAATGATCACCACAGTCCATTTCCAGAACTGTTTTCATCTTCCCAAGCTGAAACTCTGTCCCCATTAAAAATCAACTCTCCATTTCCCCCTCCCCCCAGCCCTTGGCAACAGCCCTTGTACCCTCTGTCTCTATGAATTTGACTATTCTAGGTCCCTCACATAAGTGGAATCATACAAGATTTGTCTGTAGCATTTGTCACAATTTCCTTCCTATTTAAGGCTGAAAAATATTCCATTGTATGGATATAGCACAATTTGTTTATCCATTCATCTGTCTAGGACACTTGGCTTGCTTCTGCCTTTTGGCTGTTGTGAATAGGCTAGTATGAACACAGGTGTACAAATATCTGTTTGAGTCATACTGCTTTCATTTGTTTGGGGTATTAACCCAGAGGAGAGCTCTCTGGATCATATCGTTCTAATGCTTTTAAAGGAAAACAACAAACTCTGACGCTCAATGTAAAATTCATAATGTCTAGCACTCAATCAAAAATGAATAGGTATGTAAAGTAGCAGGAAAATGTAATCCAAAACCAGGAAAATAATCAGTCAATACAAACAGAATAAAAAATGACAGACATTATGGAGTCAGGAGACAAGCTTTAAGTAGAATGGAGTACAGGGATCTCATGACCCTGAGATCATGACCTACGCTGGGATCAAAAGTCAGGAATTGGAAGCTTAATTGACTGAGCTGCCCAGGTGCCTGAGGAGACACGGTCTTTAAAATTGTGCTTAGGGTGGCTGGGTGGCTCAGTTGGTTAAGTGTCTGCCTTTGGCTCAGCTCATGATCCCAAAGTCTTGGGATCAAGCCCCACATGGGGCTCCCTGCTCAGTTGTGAGCCTGCTTCTCTCTCTCCCTCTCTGCCCCTCCCCTCTGCTTGTTCTCTCTCTCTCAAATAAATAAAATCTTAAAAAAACAATAAAATAAAATAATTATGCTCAAGGACTTTGGGGCACCTGGGTGGCTCATTCAGTTAAGTGTCTCTGATTTCAGCTCACAACCCTGAAATTGAGCCCCGAGTTGGGTGTGGAGCCTGCTTAAGATTCTCTCCCTCCTCGGTGCCTGGGTGGCTCAGTGGGTTAAACCTCTGCCTTCGGCTCAGGTCATGATCTCAGGGTCCTGGGATCGAAACCCACATCGGGCTCTGCTCAGCGGGGAGCCTGCTTCCCCCTCTCTCTGCCTGCCTCTCTGCTTACTTAGGATCTCTCTCTCTCTCTGTCAAATAAATAAATAAAATCTTTTAAAAATTTAGAAGCTAATAGAAACAAATAAATAGAACTTCTAGATATTAAAAAAAAAAAGAGAGAGAGCGAGATCAGTCAGCTTAAAGAGTAGCAGTAGAAACTATTGTTAAGATTTACGGTTAGTGATCTTCTCCCTGTAGCAGGCCTTAATCTCAAGCAGACTGAAAACTCTTCTTTTCCTTTCCCAATGTTTTAGTATAGCTCTTTCACCTTCTGCTCCATGAAGCTTCAGCTATTGGTAAATATTCCGAGAAGGAAATCACCTCTGAATTTGAGGCCCCGAGTCTCCAATGTTATTATGTTAGCAGAGCATAATTTTTCAAAAGCTCAATTATTTTTTCCTGTATGAGATCAGCAGCCCTTTGCCTGGACCAAGCCCTAAATACTTTGAGTGACATTTAAATGTGTAATATTTGAAATTTAATAGTACTGAAACATTGTAGTCCTTCAAGAAATACTTTTAAAAGATTTTATTTATTTATTTATTTATTTATTTGAGAGAGAGCAGGAGTGGGGATAGAGAAGCGGGGAGGCTGACACAGGGCTCAGTCCCAGGACCCTGAGATCATGACCCGAGCCGAAGGCAGAGTCTTAACTGTCTGAGCCACCCAGGTACCCTGACCCTCAATAAATATTAATTGAGTGAATGAATTTCATTTTATTTCCTGATTCTCTTAACTGTCTTTTGGAAGTTCAAACTGCTGCAACACCGAGTCAATGAATATCTGCATTCATCTAATGATGTTTAGAAAACTGAAGGTTTTCTCTCTAACGCTTTAGGAACATTCACTGTGCCACCATTGTTCTAAGTACTTTACATATATAAACTCTTTTAATACAGTAGAGAGCGAGCAGAAAGTGGCTCCTCTTCTTTATATTCCCTTTACCTGTGGAGGGATACATTCCAAGACCCTCCGTTGATGCCTGAAACTGCAGATAGTACCGAACCTTATATATACTATGTTTTTTCCTATACTTACACACTTATGATAAAGTCTCACTTATAAATTAGGTATGGTAAGAGATTAACAACAACAATAAAATAGAACCATTATGACAATATACTGTTATAAAAGAATGTGGTCTCTCTTTCAAAATACCTTTTTTTTAAAGATTTTATTTATTTATTTGTTTATTTATTTTCAAAGATTTTATTTATTTGACAGAAAGAGATCACAAGTAGGCAAAGAGGCAGGCAGAGAGAGGAGGAAGCAGGCTCTCCGCTGAGCAGAGAGCCCGATGCAGGGCTCTATCCCAGGACCCTGAGATCATGACCTGAGCCGAAAGCAGAGGCTTCAACCCACTGAGCCAGCCAGGTGCCCCTCTCTTTCAAAATATCGTACTGTACTCACCCTTCTTGTGATGATGAGATGAAGTGAGGTGAATAATGTAGACATTGTGAGGTAGCCTTATGCTACTTATGACCTCAGGATATGTCAAAAGGAGGAGCATCTGCTTCTGGACCATGACTGAGCTCGGTAACTGAAACTGTGGAAAGCAAAACGAAGGATAAGGGGTTACTACGACTCGGAACAACCCTATGAAGTTCATAGTCCCAGCCTCATTCTACATGTATGGAAACTAACATACAGAAGAGTGAACTAGTTTGTCCCAGGTCAAACAATTAGTAGGATGCTGGTAAAACAAACACCCTATCCCCCTCTCTCCCTCTTTTCTTTCTCTGTTTCTAGTGTTTTAGCCCATGGAAATCAAGACTTAAAGGGAGATTTCACGTAAGTGTTTTTCTTAATCTGTTACCTTTTTTTTTCTTTGCTAAACATGGAATCCTATCAAAGGTCAGTCCTACTGTCAATTACAACTAATTGTCACTGATAATTAGTCCTATGTTGCTTTGTTTAAATAGCACCCAGGTAATTTCCGAATAACATAATTTCAGGTAAATACCTACTTTTCATATCTTTATGTTAAATAACACAGATATGGATAATCATTCATTATATTCAACATACGATGTTATGCGTCTGGTAGGACTGCGTCCAGGGTTAGCTCTCTAAAAAGTTGGTCACTGTACACTACACTCAAAAGAGGAGCTTTTAAAATACCTAGTTGCACGAGGGCCCACTCCCAGAAATTCTGATTCAGTTGGTGTGGAAAATGAGCATCTCGGTGGTAGAATTTTTATTAAAGCCTTCTGTTGATTCTCATTGGAGATTCCGGACTGCTCAGCTGGGCGGGAACTAGCCGGGGCGGGGCCTGGAAGTCACGTGGCCCAGCCGGCGTCCTCTGAGGCCGTTGATTGGCCCCGACCTCAGCGGCGGGTGCGTGAGACGGGAGGCTGCGGCGCTCTTAACTCGACCAAAGAGTTCGCAAGCCTCCGCGCTTCCTAGAAGGTACGCGGGCGGAGACGCCAGGCTTCCCGCGCGCGAATGAGGGTCGGCGAGTGGCGTGGGTTTCTTCCGGGTTCGCGCCCTCGGGTCGCGGGGCGGGCGATCCTTGGAGGGGCGCCGACCGCATCGTGGGTCCGGCCGGGAGCCTCGAGAGGGGAGCCCGGCCCCTATGGCCGCAGCAGGTGGACACTGAGGACTTCCTGGAGGAGGTGGAGCGGCGGAAGGTCGGAGGCGCGGAGCAGGTGTGGGGGGAGAGGAGCTCGTGTGATGGGAGGGGTGGGTGGCGCGCGCGAAGCGCCTGTGGCCCCTCCACGGCAGGTGTCAGGGCTCGAGAGACCCTCAAGGGGAGGTCGCCGGGCATTTACGGAGCGTCTTCCTGAAGATGTCAACTTGGGAATATTTTCCGTGGCGTCAGGTCTTCAGCAATAAGGAAGAGCAAGTCCGATGAATGAGTCGCTGGTGAATACTGTGGTTTGGTTTGGTTGTAGGGGAAAAGGAGATGTGATTGAACGCTTCAGGAGTTCACATTATTGGGAAGTGGCATTTTAGATTCTGGCTTCCAAACGCCATATGTTCACCGTAGGCAGATAGTTTAGATAATGAAGGGATTGAGGTCCCTTCTCCAATCTTGAAGCCGCTGGTGGGGACATTTTTTGGAGTGCCTCCTTGCTTAAAAAACAGAGCATCTTCCAGATAATGTTTTTAGGGAGCGTGAATGGTGCGAGAGACTTTCTTAAAAATGCACTCACAAAGCAAGGTACACCGGTGGCCAGAAAAGCACAAGAAAAAAAAAATGAAAATCCCCTGTATCCCACCACTTGGTGGGATCCCACCACTTATTCTCCGAGAGTAACGATGTTGAATTTATAATGTTAAAGAAAAACCGAAGCGGAGACCATAGTTTGGGTTTACCCCCTAGGCTGCCCCGTAGCTGTGGAATCAAAACTTGAGCTGTCCTAATTTCCCGCAAAATGCTGACTCTTCTTTTAGGAAGTTTAAGCTGTTTTCATGTCCTGGTGACCTTGTAGCTTCCTAGCCAATCAGCTAAAAACAAGTAAACTTCTGCAGTGCTTTTATTCTAAAAGGGTTGTAAATTTCTAGTAAACAGTCACAATAAAAAACAAGGTACTTCTTCATTTCGCGTGTAGGGGTGGAGAAAAACTTTTCTTTCTCTATTCTTAGCTGAGATCCCAGCAATAAAAGATTAAGAGAAAAACAAGTTTATTAACATGTATAGGTGGGAAATATGGAGAAATGAGTAACTCCTGGAGTGGCTTAGAATTCAAGCCTAAATACCCTCTAAGCAGGGAAAGGGGAGAGAGGAGGTATGCCTCTGAGGGGAGAATAAATGAGTTGTAGGAAAGATGAAGGGGTCCTTAGAAGAGCAGACAGGAGGTCCGATGGCTTATGACAGTTTGGGTGTGGAATCAATGTCGAGTCTCATCTCCTGTGACAGACAGAAGTCTGTCTTCCCTGGGAGGGGACTTTATGACAATTGAGTTCCTTTTCAAGGATGGTCTTTAGGCAGATAAGGGGAGTTCAGAAAAAGCCTTTCTCTGTGTTTGCTGCTTTTCGAGTGCCCATAGCTCAAAATAATCATGGGATGGCATATTCTGCTACCCCTTACGCTTGATGAACTAAGCGGTGGCTGCTGAGAGCTCAGCCTCTTCATGCTTTCAGTTTTGAAGTCTCCTTGTTTGCTTTGTGTTTCTCAATAAATATTCATTATCAGGTAAAGCTCTCTGAATATCCTTTTGACAATGATTGCTTCTGGGTTTATAATATGTAGCCTGAAATCTCTTAACTGCCCTAAAGTCATTTTTATACTCTCTGAGCTGATCCTGTAGAATGTAGAAATACATGAACACCTTCCCCTGTCCCCCCAAACGAGAAAAAAAAAACAAAGGCTCTTCATTCAGATCCTGCTAGAGCAAGGGAGTGAGCTACAATCACTTGCTTGGCAGAGACCCAAAGGCAGGCAGGGGTAAGCTTTATGGTGGGCAGAAACGGAAAACTCAAATGTGTCCAGTTTGGGGGATGTTGGCTTGAGAAAGCTGGAGGCAGGTTAAATAAATAAAAGCAGAACATCCTGTGTGGTTAGGTAGGGGAGTGTATTTGGCTCTCTCTGTTGGTCCTCAGTTGTAGGAAGGAAGGCAGAATTAAGGATAAGCTGGCAGTTATCGACCTGATGTTGGTTTGGGGCTGCCTCCTGCATTGGGTGTGATTTGGCTTCTAGGCTGGTTGCTACAAGTTGTGGGTCAGAGTTCTATTCTTATCTATGGTCTTGTCCCTTTGTGTACACAGTCTTTCAATGAAGTGCTACAGAACATATTCCAGGGAGAGGGGGAGGGCAGGGCCCTGGGATAAAGCTTTGCAAATTGAGCTAACTGCAGAAGTTCCTAAAAAAGACTATTCCAACAGCTCCTTTCATTTTTATCCTCTATTTCAACACCAAACATGATGACTGTATACTAGCTCCGGTGTGTTGGGCCTGTTGGAATTCCCTGTCCCAGGGCTGCCTGGTGAGAGAGCCTTAAACTGGGACTGGCCTTACTCATTATCTTTTTTTCCTCCTTCAGTCCAGCCTGATGGCGGCAGTCCTGCCCCATCTCGGAGACCAGGACTTGGAAGCTGTATTCCTGACAGCTGGGTGGAAGGTGAGCTGGGCTTCTCCTCCCCTTCCTCAGGATAGTCCCAGTAGCCTGGCAATGGCTTTGACTCCTTTGTTCACATTGAGCCATCTTTATTAATTTGGGGATTTTTCCTTCTTGGAAGGTGGGCTGTACAGAGCTTGAACTCTGGGGTCAGAGAGGTTCAAATCCAGGCTTTGTTGTAAGATGTGTTACCTTCAGCAAATTACATAAGCTCCCTGGGCCTCAGTTTACTTACCTCTAAATGGGATGATACCGCCTATCACAAAGAGTTGTGAGAATCGAGGCCCTTAGTAATTAGGTAAATAATACTTTACATAGTATCTAGTTCTATTTTAAACACTGTGATTTTTAGATACTGTTACCATAGTTGTTCATTGTTTCCGTCAGTGAGTGTTACTGTGTAGCCGATGCTATCCTTTGTGCGGGAGATAAATTCTCTGAAGGAGTTTACAGTTAGAAAACTCCTCTGAAGGAGTTTTTGTTTTGTTTTTTTGGGGGGGTTTTGTTTTTGTTTTTCTTTTCTTTTTTTTCTTTTTTTTTTTTGGAAAAGTAGATATGTTCTGATCTGGGAGTACTAAAGGGTACAAGTACTAAAAAGTACTAATTTGTAACAACAATGTTACAAATTACTGAATTTGTAACATTATGGAGGGTGATCCTAAAAAGTTGGTTTAAAAGGAGACAAGTCAGGAAGCCTTTGCAACAGTTTTGCAAGAAAGGTTGGACAGGAGGGAGGGAATTGGAGTTATTGCAGTTCGACCACACTGCTCCAGCGTGTCTGCACTTTCTGAGGACTCCCGAAGCTCTACCTGCTTCCCTGGCCTCGTCCCCCAAATGCCCTGCCCGCCCGAGAATCCAAGGTGCCTTCCATTCCAACATTCCCGTGCGGGCCTGCTCTCTCCGTACCCAGGCAAACTCACATAGTCGTATTTCGAGACTGAACTAAAAACTCCTCTTCTCCGTGAAACCCTCCAACTTCTACATTAACAGCATGACTTTTCCCTGTGATCCCAAGTAGGCTGGGGAACAGCAGTTGCAGAGGTGTGATGAGGCTTAAACCAGATGGTGGCTTAAGGAGCGACTCGAAGTGAGTGTAGTTTTCTCCTGGGAGCTGGTCCAGTAAAGGAAGGAGAGACAGCAGAAACCAGAGGGGAAGGCAGGCACAGGAATGTCTTTTTAGGGCACCTGGGTGGCTCAGTCAGTTGAGCGGCTGCTTTTGGCTCAAGTCATGGTCCCGGGGTCCTGGGATCGAGTCCCACATCGGACTCCCTGCGCAGCAGAGAGCCTGCTTCTGCTTCTATCTCATATAAACAAATGAAATATTAAAAAAAAAAAAAGTTTTGGCATTTTTGCTGATGAAAGGGAAGGAGTGAGGGGAGAAGTGAGTGTTTAGGAAAAGCACTCCCGCGTTTCTCTGGCTTCTACTTTCATGCCGCAGTTCAGACGCTAGACATGTTGGAGTTTGTCCCACACATCAGGCAATTGTGTGACACCAGTGGGGTGGGGCGCCTGGAGGTTAACTCGGTCTTGGCACTACCTGCAGTTAACATCAGACCGCGCAAGGCTCAGTCCCACGAGACTGCCCCTCCCCCCACTTCTGCCACCAGCCAATTTTAAGTATAACCTGTGCCTTGACTGGCTATATATTTGGAGGTTCCCATGGCCCCCTCCGCGGGTTTGATTAATTTGCCAGAGTGGCTCAAAGAACTCAAGAACACAGTTTACTTTTACTAGATTTTACTAGGCTTATTATAAAAGGCTGGAACTCAGGAACAGCCAGACAAAGGAGGGGCACAGAGCTTCCGTGTTCTGAGTGTGCTACGCTCCCAGCACTCCGTGCACTTGCCAACCCCCAAGCTGCCTGAACCTCATAGAAGTTTTTATAGAAGCTCATTACATAGGCTTGATTGAGTAAATCTTTGCCCTTTAGTGACTGATTCGACCTCCAGCCCCTCTCCCTCCTCTGAAATGGGGGGTTCCCTTGGCAATCAGCTTGCCTTCCTTGGGGCCTTTCCAGAGATCACCTCATTAACATAAACTCAGGTGTGGTGAACGGAATTTGTGACGAATAAAGAGACACTCCTTTCACCTTCATGACTCTGGAGCTATTTCAGAAACCAAGGACAAAAGACCAAATATGAAGAAATGCTCCTGCTCTTATCCCTTAGGAATTCCAAGGGTTTTAGGAGTTCTGTGCCAGAAATGAGGATGAAGATTAAATGTAAATTTCTCTTTAAGATTTTATGTATGAGGGTGCATGCACAAGCAGAGAGGAGGGGCAGAGGGAGAGGAAGAGGGTGAGAAGCAGATGCCCTACTCAGCAAGGAGCCTGGCTCCATCCCAGGACCCAGAGATCATGACCTGAGCCAAAGGCAGATGCTTAACTGAGTCAGCCACCCAGGTGCCCCTAAATAACATTTCTTGTTTGGGGTGCCTGGGTGGCTCAGTGGGTTAAAGTCCCTGCCTTTGGCTCAGATCATGATCTCAAGGTCCTGGGATAGAGCCCCTGCCTTTGGCTCAGGTCATGATCTCAAGGTCCTGGGATCGAGCCTCACATCGGGCTCTCTGCTCAGTGGGGAGCCTGCTTCCTTCTCTCTCTGCCTGCCTTTCTGCCTACTTGTGATCTCGTCAAATGGGTAAATAAAATCTTAAAAAAATAGTATTTCTTATTTAAAATCATAGTATCACAGGGGAAAGAGAGTGAAGATATAGAAAAGGAAGAGTCCTCATTGGATTAAGATCGTGGGGGAGATACAACGGAATGGAAACTGAGGCAGAAGGGAAGGGATTGCTAGGAGGACAGCTTCTTTTGCTTAGGGAAAGGAGAAGGGGTTGAGTGAGAATGTAGGTAATGCTTGGCAGGGATGGCGGGGGCGTGAGAGGAATTTAGGGAGCATGTGCCCTGTGGGCTTTTTCCTGGGACATAACCAGCAATAACTTCTGGAAGGGAGTGGTGTGGTGAGCACATGTCCTCCTTGGCTCCTTTGAGTACCTCCCACTGTTGACTCCATCTTTCCCCCTGGACGGTCCATTCCCTAAGCAGGGACTGGGGCTACTATGGAATCATACAGGTTGTGCAGGTGGCAACTCGAAGGGACCCCAATCACACAGCTGTGATGTAAACAGTGCCCTGTAGGTTTGAGCAGTGCACAGCCTGAACAGCTGTATCCTGTGGCCTCAGCAGGAGCTGGAACCTTTATTGCTGGCTTAGGGCTTAAAGGCTAACAACTTAATGGCGCCCAATGTTTCTTGAAAAAATGAGGATGGTAAAGGTGCAGAAGACCCTGCACCTTTAGAGGAAGGAATAGGAGGATGAGAATTTGGGGCAACCTTAAAGGCCATATAACTGAATGCATAGAGATTACCCCTGGGGGGGGAGATTAAGCCATTTTTATTCCTCAGAGCTTGCTCACACTCACGCAGCAGCAGAGAATGTCAGCTGAGGAGACCTGCAGGATGGCTCTGGTAACAGGAGGGACTTTGGGATGGTGGTGGGAGGGAGCTTGAAATGGTTAACTCTGGAAGTTAGGCTTGGTAGGGAAGAAAAAAGGGCCCTGTACTTTGGGAATTCTGGTGTCTGTTTCTTGACAGGGGGTGGGGGGGTGGTATTTCTTATTACTGATCGCCCTTTCCCTGCTAGATAGCCCCTCAGGCTACAGTGTTTCTCCTAAAGGAAGGGAGTGTGGTGGGCAGACACTAGGCCTCTGCTCCAAGGGCTGCGGTAGTGTGAGGCACCTTCTGTTCTCAGCCACTTGAGTTGAACACAAGTGCAAATGGAAACGTCTACCATATATATTGTACTAAACAGTCTCTGCCCACCTTTGATATATGCTTCACCCTCCCCTACTTTGGTCTGTGCCCTCAGAGGCTGACTTTAAATGCCATCAGTGGGTTTTCTTGTCCTCTGGCTTCCAGTTGGCTTTTGGCAATGGGGTGGGAGGGGGTCAGGGGACCAGAAACCTGGAGGAAGGTGATGGTTTTATTGTACAGCTTCCTGCCTGCTGGGCTGTGGGATGACGGAGGCCGCATAGCCCCAGTCTTGCTTCCTCTCCAACAACTTTCCGGATTCCAGTAACCCTCCCCTACCTTCTTCCCCTTCAGACGCGGTGGGTGATTGTTCCCCATGAGAGCCAGCCTTGTTGGTTTCCACGAAACACCTTCCTTTGTGAATAGCCTGCATGCTAACTTCTCTTCAGCGACCTCATTTGAATGCGCCATCTTTTTCCTAGGGGACTCAGGGCAGAAACATACTCCATGTTACAGGTGGTATTGTGTGAGAGCGGGGTCAGCAAACTGACCTGGGCCTCGGAGTCAAGTTTTACTGGAACACAGCCGGGCCCATTCACTTACTTGTTGTTCCTGCTGCTTATGTGCAGAATAATGGTAGCAGATACCACATCACCTGGGAAGCCTCAAGTATTTACCATCTGGCTCTTTACAGAAAAAGTGTGTCTGCTCTGTAGTAGAGAAGAACGAATGAGCTTGGCCGAGTCACTTGACTGCCTCAAACCTCACCTGTAGAATCACAGTGACAGCTCACAAAGTTATTGTACGAATTGAGCTTATAATTAGTCTCTGTTTTCAGGAGTTGCTGTCCTTTGAGGATGTGGCGATGTACTTCACCAGAGAAGAATGGAACAAACTTGACTGGTCTCAGAAGGATCTCTACAGAGATGTGATGCTGGAGAATTACAGAAACATGATCTTGTTGGGTAATGACTCGGCTTGAAGATTTTTTTTTAAGATTTTATTTATTTATTTGACAGAGAGAAAGAGATCATAAGTAGGCAGAGAGGCAGGCAGAGAGAAGGGGAAGCAGGCTCCCCGCTGAGCGGAGAGCCCGATGTGGGGCTCGATCCCAGGACCCTGAGATCATGACCTGAGCCGAAGGCAGAGGCTTTAGCCCACTGAGCCACCCAGGCGCCCCTAGGCTTGAAGATTTGACTCTCTCTACACCAGTCCTCAGTCCCTTACCTGCAGTTCCAAAATCAGAGAAACTCCAAAAACTTGTTTTTTTCATAACTCATTTGACTGCAAGACCCAACCTGTAAAGTCATCAGGTGGTAAAACCTGATCTCTTCCTCCAGGAAACTATATCTCATCCTTATTTTTCCCACTTGGTCTATGTATCTATCTATTTAGCATCAGAAATATCACTGTGTTTGATTAAGGGTACAGCTCCAACCCCTGTTGGGAGCAGTACCTGATAAAAAATAGACACACCGAAGCACCTTTCTAAAATCTGGAAAAAATTCTGAATCCTGAAACATGACTGGCCTCAAGGTTTTCAAAGAAGGGATTGTGGACGATGAATAGTTTCCTTTTGTTTTAGAGGTCAGAGAAGCTTAATCCACTCCCCACCCTGTTCCGCTGCCTCCATATTTATAAGACTTGTAGGAGCTGAAAAGATTATGGCTGATTTGGATTCCAAAGGTTAGCTTCTGTTTCTCTTGAGAAGTCTTTTTCAGTCTTATCTCTGGAAATGGGTTCCTTTCTTGTTGGCAGCATCACCAGGTGTCCAGGAAATGACTCTTAACTGACTTCCTTTCTGAACCTTTACTGCCGCTTTCCTCCGGGAGCTCCCCCTTGTCTTATTCCAGTGCAGTCTCCTCCAGGGCATGTTTCTTCAGCAAATAGCCTTCTTTCTGGGGCCACAGCTTTGACCCCCACACTGACACTCTTGCCACAGTCTTCACTACCTCTTGTGGGATTGTCTGCCCACCTCTGGAGTTTTTGATGTCTGTTTTCCTTATAAAAGCATTACAGGAGCAGACCTGAATACATAGAAGGTACAGGAAATTATGAGGGGAGGAGACAACATTCAGGGATAACGCTGTTCATATCTTGGAATTTCTTCTTCTAGTTTTTCTCCTCCTATGCTTTTAAAAAATGTAGCTGAACGTATTCTTCATATAATTCTGTAATTCCTTTAAATCTTAACATTATAGCATCAGCATTTTCCCTATGCTATTAAAAGCCCCATAAATATAGTAAATGACCGTAATATAATCCTATTGTATGATCTATAATATTTAATCATTTTCCCATTTGGGGATATTTAGTTTGGCTTTGTTTTTTGTTGTTGTTGGCTTGCTTATAAATTCATCATTTTCTATATTATAATGTCCCAGTGGATGTTTCTGACCATAAATCCTTATATAAATTTCTGACTACTCCTCAAGATACAGAATTTTCGTGTTAAAGGGTATGGGCACTTTCAAGTCTCTTTGTATTACTAAATGACTTTTCAATAATAGAGTAGGAAATAAAAATCCTCTGCGGGCCCACTGCCCAGAAATTATCCCTGTTAACATTTTCCTTGTCTTTTCCTCGTCTTTCCATATATATGTATACTTACGTATATATACACATACATGTATAGTTTTTAAAAAATAAAATTTGGATCGTATTTCACATGAGTTTTGCTTTCTGCTTTAAAACGTATAGGGAACATTTTCCTACTTTAATATTCTTGAACATGTAGATTTTTAGTATATTTTTTAGTAATGCCTTCACTGCATTCACATGCTACCTGTAGACATTGCCCTATTGATGTTTACTTTATTTCCAGCTTTGCACTGGTATAACTCTGCTGAACAGCTGTGGTCCATTCATCTTGGTCCTAACTGTTCCATAGTCTGTATTTCTTAAGAGTGAAATGACCACATCTAAGGCTGTATGACTGTCCAGGCTTTCCATAAAGAGTGTCAGATTTTCCGAAAGACCATGCTGGATTTTATTCCCACCAGCCCTTTTGATTATCGTCCTTACCTGTTTGCCACTGTAGACCCAAGAGGGTTAAGCTGAGCTCTAGGACATCTCTCCATAACTCACTAACCACATCCCATTTACTTCTCCATGAGTAGGATTTCAGTTTCCCAAACCTGAAGTGATCTGCCTGCTGGAGCAGTGGGAAGAACCATGGATCCTGGATCTGCCAAGAGCCGGGACTAGAAAGGCTTCCAGTAGTGCTTGCCCAGGTGGGTGAGGAGAAGGCCCAGTTGAGTAGAAATCCTGAAGAGGCAGAAAAGCCACAGTAATGAAACCCCTTTTGTGCCCTAGAGACAGCCAGGGGTTTGGTGTATCTCTTCCCACTTTTTCATCCCTGCTGCCCTCTGAAGGTAGTACGTGTGACCATTAGCCCCATTTTCCAGATGAAGAAACGAAAAGATTCAGGGGCCCCTGGATGGCTCAGGTGGTGGAATGTGCAAATCTTAATGCCACGCTCATGAGTTTGGGCCCCATGTTGGGTGCAGAGATGACTCAAAAGTAAATAAATAAACTTTGAAAAGACTCAGATCTCTGTCACACATACTTAGGATTTGATCTCAAGTCTGCCAAGCTCATCCTCATTCCATTGCAGTAGAATGCTTCTCTGAAGCACGTGGTCCAACAGCTCTTCTGCCAAACTAGATATGCCTAATTCTACCATTGTTACTTATCCTTCCTCTCTGTTTTCTCTCGTTCCTTTGCTTTCATTTGGTTTCTCATATACCCACGGTGTTTCTTGACGTATCTGCTTTTCCCTACTTATTGTGTCCTGATTGCTGCTTCTACCTTTTTCCATATCCCTCTCCCCCAGAGTTTCTCAGCCTCTGCTCTATTTGACATTCTGGGCTGGAGAATTCTTTGTTGTGGGGAGCTGTCCTGTGTATTGCAGGACGTTTAGCCATATCGTTGGCCTCTTCCCACTAGAACTGAGTAGCACCACCCCAGCTGTGACCACCAAAGATGTCTCCTGACATTGCTAACTGTCCCCCAGGAGGAAACATCACCCCTGGTTGAGAACCACTGTTGTATATTCTTGGCTTTTGTATCTACTTCCCTTTGGTTCCTTTTCTATTCTGTCTTACGCTCCCCATTTTTAAGGAGTTGTTTCTCCCAAAACTACTGAAAACCTACTTGTTGAGAAAGTATAAGATGCCTTTCCTATACTTACGTGATGCTACTGAGTACCCAGAGTAAGTTATTTTTCCAGTGGAGGATTTGTTCCGTTCCCACTTCTCTGGCACACACTTGTGCATTTTTCTGTCGGTTAGTTGATGGCCAGAACTCTTTCTGCTATTGAAGCTGGGAGTCCTGTGAAAATCAGAATTTGGGCCCCTTTCACCGGATGATGTAACTAAGCAAGCACTTCTTAGCTTCATTTGAGTGTCTGATAGCACACACAGTTGGCTTCTTCTCTTTTTTTCCTTCTGCAGTGCACAGGTCATTTCTGTTTTCTCTTTATTGGTTAGGTTTTGAAGCCAGATGCAAGACGCAAAAGCCAACTCCAAAGCAGAAAATTTGTGAAGATTTAGAGTCCTGTAAGACATCAGCGGTAAAGCAGACAATGCTCAAGAGACCTGCAGAAAAGTTACAAAAGTGTAATGAATTGGTAGACATTTACAGATTTGCGTTCCCTACTCTTGGTGATGAGTGCCACAAGGACTTCCTTCAAAACCTTCACTTTATTCAAGATCAGAATGCTCAAACAAGGAAGAAGCAGGGCAAATGCGAGGAGTATGGAAAACCTTTCAGTCCGAGATCGTTGCTTTTGCAGCACAAGCAAATTCTTACAAACGCAAAATCTTATGAATGTGGTGAATGTGGAAGAGTCTTCAGGCGTCAGGCAAATTTCATTCGACACCAAAGAATTCACACGTCAGAGGATCCCTTTGAATGCGACATATGCGGGCAAGCCTTCAAACAGAAGTCTACTCTTACTGTCCATAAACAGTGTCACCCTCAGAAAAAGCCATATAAGTGTCATGACTGTGGAAAATTTTTCCGTCAGATGGCATACCTTATTGAACATAAGAGGATTCATACCAAAGAAAAACCCTATAAATGTAATGAATGCGAAAGAATGTTTAGTCAGAATTCAACCCTTATTCGACATCAGTTAACCCACAGTGGAGAAAAACCCCATAAATGTCTCGAATGTGGAAAGGCCTTTGGTCGGCACTCGACCCTTCTGAGCCATCAACAGATTCATACTAAACAGAACACTCACAAATGCAATGAATGTGGGGAGTCCTTTAGCCGGAGTGTAGACCTCATTCAGCATCAAAGAACCCATACCAAGGAGGAATTCTTTGAATGTAGACAATGTGGAAAAACTTTTAGTTTTAAGGCAAATCTTCATCGCCATGAGGTCATTCATACTGGAGAGAGACCCTACAGATGTGACAAATGCGGAAAATCTTTCATCTGGCGCACAAGCTTTATTAAGCATCAGGGTACTCACAGAGAGCAGATATCAACGTGACACTAACTGGAAAAAGACCATATAAAGACCAGAACTTACCACTCTTGTAATTATGTATAACTTCATTGTTTTATGAAAATTGATAAATAGGAATTGAAATGGCTTTGCTGTGGGGACCCTCTTTTTGTAGCTAACTTTCTTGCTGGAGTCAAGAATTAATAGAACAGGGGCGCCTGGGTGGCGCAGTCGTTAAGTGCCTGCCTTCGGCCTAGGTCATGATCCCTGAGTCCTGGGATCGAGCCCCGCATCGGGCTCCTTGCTCGGCAGGAAGCCTGCTTCTCCCGCTACCATTCCCTCTGCTTGTGTTCCCTCTCTCGCTGCGTTTCTCGCTGTCAAATAAATAAAATCTTTAAAAAAAAAAAAAA
>CM053621.1:26460160-26500985 GCA_028646535.1 Procyon lotor | reverse complement strand
GCGCCTGGGTGGCGCAGTCGTTAAGTGCCTGCCTTCGGCCTAGGTCATGATCCCTGAGTCCTGGGATCGAGCCCCGCATCGGGCTCCTTGCTCGGCAGGAAGCCTGCTTCTCCCGCTACCATTCCCTCTGCTTGTGTTCCCTCTCTCGCTGCGTTTCTCGCTGTCAAATAAATAAAATCTTTAAAAAAAAAAAAAAAAAAAAAAGAATTAATAGAACATGGGGCGCCTGGGTGGCTCAGTTGTTGGGTGCCTGCCTTTGGCTCGGGTCATGGTCCCAGGGTCCTGGGATCGGGCCTCGTATCAGGCTCCCTGCTTGGTGGGAAGCCTGCTTCTCCCTCTCCCCCTCCCTCTGCCTGTGTTGCCTCTCTTGCTGTGTTTGTCAAATAAATCATCTTTAAAAAAAAAAAATTATAGAACATGGAATAGGCTGTGGTGTTCGCTCTCCCTTGAGTTCCTCATACCTTCATTGTCCCAAGTTCAGGCAGAAGGGAGGCATAAAAACTTTGTGGTTCCCTAGGCTGGAGACCATTTGACATATTATGAACGATGTAGGAATACTTTTCTTATTTTCCATACCCCTGGGGGAAAAATGTTTTTAAGTAAAAGGTGTAAAAAGATACTTTTTTTGGTTTTATGTAGAAAAATTACCTGAGGCGCACCTGGGTGGCTCAGTGGGTTAAGCCTCTGCCTTCGGCTCAGGTCATGATCTCAGGGTCCTGGGATCGAGCCCCACATCGGGCTCTCTGCTCAGCAGGGAGCCTGCTTCCCTCTCTCCCTCTGCCTACTTGTGATCTCTTTCTGTCAAATAAATAAAAAAATCTTTAAAAGAAAGGAAAAAATTACCTGGTACTACATTGACTTTTTAAAAGTAAAATAAGAGCTACTCACAAGTAACTAGTGAGATATTAAGAATTACTAAAATTTGGGCGCCCGGCTGAGACGTTGTGAGCTCAAGCCCCACTTTGGATGTGGAGCCTGCTTTAAAAAACTTAACTAAAATTTATCCATAAACTAAAATTAGTGTGCTTCTAGCTTCTGCTGAGAGTTCTGAGTCAGTCGTTAATAGCAGATGCTGTTGGTCTGCCTGCCCTCTGCTTACTCCCTCTGTTGGGTTTCATCTGACTTGCACCGTGTGTCTCTTGGTCGGCAGGCTTTTTCTAAAACCACGGAAGACCACTGCTCTCTTGGGTAACTATATCGTGGGAGCAGGCCTCAGCTAATGCTTGATGGGAATTTCACAAATATGATCCTCTCCCCTTGGGTGGAGTATCTCTGAAGGCTGTGTTTTACACTTGTTCTCAGTTTTGCCACGGGATTACGCATTCGCTCACCTTGGCAGCTGCTTTATTAGCGGTCTTCTCTGCTTGGTCTCTTCCATACTCCCTTGCCGGTGTTTCAACACCTCGTCTCCCCACAAGTGAGTTGCTTGTGTTCAGAAAGTGTCAACTCTAGTCCTTGAGGAGCCCTAGCCCTTTTGCTTCGTTATTCCAAGCACAGTCTTACGTTTGGGTTATGTGGGTTGAGCTGACCATAGGACTCTTCCCTACAGCTCACCAATACAAGAAATCCATTTGAAATTCTAATATCCTAAACATCATCCTAGGTCTGCATTATAAACTGCTGCTATTTGGACGCTCTTCTATAAATTCCCTCTAGTTTCTTCTTGATTTTACTTTCTTGCTCCTACCAATTCCATGACTTCTTACCCAACACATAACACATAAAAACAAAGATCTATTGAGAAAAAGGAAGTGGCACCTCAGAAAATTAAGGAATCTTGAGTTTTGCAGGAGGAAAATAACAATAGATTGTATACTGGGTTCAAAAAGCAGTAATTTTGTACTGGTCAGCATGAATTGGCTAGAAGAATCTAAACAAAGTTGATTTCTGACTGAAGGAGAGATAAACCAGTGAGAGATAAGTCCCACTTAAAACAATCTAGGGAGATAGGGACCTGTGGAAAAGTGCTTCCCTCCACTGCTAAGTGGAAGCCATAAAGCTCCCTAATAAAGCAATAAATAAATAAATAGTGGTGACTGGCAGGCTTAATCATGGAGCATGTGACTCTTGATCTTGGGGTTGCAAGTTTGAGCTCCATGTTGGGCGTACAGATTACTTAAAATTTTTTTCAAAGATTTTATTTATTTGACAGATCACAAGTAGGCAGAGGGGCAGGCAGAGAGGGAGGGAAGCAGGGTCCCTGCTGAGCAGGGAGCCCGATGGAGGGCTCAATCCCAGGACCCTGAGATCATGACCTGACCCAGCAGACGCTTAACCGACTGAGCCACCCAGGTGCCCCTAGTTAAGTGGGGAGCCCAATTATGATAAGCCTTTTGCCCACTAGAATAATCAGTGGGTTCTGAAGATAAGAGATGCTCTGGGCCAACCACTTGAAGTGGCAACGTGGATATGTGGGCATCCACGATGAGTGGCCACGGAGGCTCTCAAGCCATGTTGTATCATATGATCCCACACTCCATTGTGACCACCTGCTGGGGCACCAGTGGTTGCCAAAGACTGTTCAGAATCCTGCCAGGTTAGCAAAATGGGAGAGCAGGTAGGCTCACCTGCTCAGCCTGACCCACCCCCACTACACAGCCTAGTAGATAGCCTTGCCCCCACGTCCCTTAAAGGAACCTCAGATGCTTCACAACCCTCTGGTCCTCACTCTCTGGTGGAGTCAGTGAGAGGGCCCAGACATGCGCTGCTGTGGTTCCCACCTCCAGGAGCTTCCCTTTTAACTTTTTGCCACCGGCCTAGAGACCTCTGAGTCCCAAGCAGGACACAGGACCTTCCAGAACAGAACTTGGAAATGTTTAAAACAAAGACATACTAAGACAATAGATTTAAGTGACGGTATCACTCTCTCCCCTAGCTCCAGTCAGGTCTTGGAACACTTTAACAAAAATCTAGCCTTGCCATTTTGTTGGACAGCATGCTGTACAAGATGGGTGGGAGAAAGTGGAGAGTGGAAAGATTGTTCCTGTCTAATATGGACTGAATTATATGCTGAGGTCCTAACCCCTGGTGTGACTGTATTTGGAAATAGGGCCTTTAAGGAGGTAACTGAGGTTAAATGAGGTTGTAAGTGTGGAGTCTTCAGTGACAAAGCCTGGTGTCCTTTGAAGAGGAAGAGATTCTAGAGAACTCTCCACCCCTGCACAGGAAAGGGCATCCACAGAAACCAACCCTGACAGCTCATTGAGCTTGGACGTCCAGCCTCCAGAACTTCGAGAAAATAGATGTGTGCTATTTAAGCCACCCGGTCTGTGGTCTTTTGTTTGGCCTCTAACACACTCACCCTTTACCATCTAGGGATAAGATAAGGCCTGTACACATTAACTTATTGGATATAATAGTTGCATGGTAAGTGACAAAGCCTACAGATAATCTTAGCTCAGCAAGGGAAATATTTTGGGGTAGGGAACAGAGAAGTGACATTTTAAAATTGTTTTGCAAGAGTGGACTTCCCCGTTGTTAGCTTGGTGCGTTAGGGTCCGGGGAAAGGGAGCTGGGATTACTAGCAGAGGAAGCATCTTGACCAAAGGCATCTATGTGGAAAATTCCAGTGTGTGGGCAACAGTCATATGTAGGGAGGGTGGAAGAGAAAGGGAAGAATGGAGGGAGAGCTAGAAGTGCAGAGAGGACAGTCTACTCTAAGTCTGCAGCGTTCCTCCAATAAAAAGAACACTGGGGTCAAAACCTGTACCGTGTTATCATTACTACTCAGTCGTTTATACCACCTCTGTGACCCTGGGCAAATAACCCTGGTAAGCCTGGGGAGAACACCCCGGTGATACAGTTCACGGCCCGCTTAAACTGACACCGTGTACATATCTCTTCATTCTCAGCCCAGTGCTAGATACGAAATCTCATTGAAATATGCAACATGCTCTGCTTGCCACCCCAAAGCCTGAAGGCACCCAGGTCGGCCCTCTCACCATCCCTCCTGCTGGTCTCAAGGAGGGTCCAAGGAGAAGGCGTGCACTACTATTCCACCACGTCCGGGATCAAGGAAGAGAGTTCTAGAATGCAGATAATTTAGTTTTGGTTTTTGTACAGTTTGGAGAAAAAAAAAAATTAAGATGTGGTAAGTGGACAAGGCTAGAGTAGGACACCCAGAATAGAATGTAATTTGGTACTTGCTTTGGGAGAAAGAAACTGGAAAAGTGTATCAGCTCACACACTGACCAAGGAATTCTCCTTCTGGGAATCTAGCCTTTGATTCTAAAGAACGATGCAAATCACGTTAAAATTACCCTGGCATTCACTACAGCACTGCTAGCAACAATGAGGAGAAACTCCTGAAATGTCCAATAAAAGGAAAATGCCTCCATCATTACGTCCACTTGATGTAAAATGATGCAGCCATTAAGTGTAAAGGTTATGAAAACAATGTAAAATACTTATGACAATATTAAAAAGATGTAAAATATGAACACTATGATTTTCATTATATGAGAAGTATGCAGAGAAAAAAATCAGAAGGAAATATGACAAAATGCCAGTAACAGGTGGTCAGGGTGGTAGGATTATGGATAATTTCTTTTCTTGTTATTTTCCCAAATATCCAATAATGTCCTTATGTTCCCTTGATTAAAAACAAAAACAAGGGTGCCTGGGTGGCCCAGTTGGTTAAGCATCTGCCTTAAGTTTGGGTCATGATCTCCAGAATATGCTTGTGCATGTGTCAAAAATTCTCCACAAAAACAGTGTGGAGATTCCTCAAGGAATTAAAAATAGAGTTACCCTATGACCCTGCAACCGCACTACTGGGTATTTACCCCAAAGAAACAGATACAGTACAAAGAAGGGCCACACATACCCCAATGTTCATAGCAGCAATGGCCACAATCACTAAACTGTGGAAAGAACCAAATGCCCTTCAACAGACGAATGGATAAAGAAGATATGGTCCATATATACAATGGAATATTATGCCTCCATCAGAAAGGATGAATACCCAACTTTTGTATCAACATGGACGGGACTGGAAGAGATTATGTGGAGTGAAATAAGTCAAGCGGAGAGAGTCAATTATCTTATGGTCTCACTTACGTGTGGAACATAAGGAAAAAACATGGAGGGCATTGTGAGAAGGAAGGGAAGGGTGAATGGGGGGAAATCAGAGGGGGTGATGAACTACGAGAGACTGTGGGTTCTGAGCAACAAACTGAAGGTTTTGGAGGGGAGGGGGTCGGGGGTTGGGCGAGCCTGGTGGTGGGTATTGAGGAGAGCACGTACTGCATGGAGCACTGGGTGTGGTGCATGAACAATCTTGTAACAAAAAAAAAATTAAATAAACATATTTGGGGGAAAATAAAATTCTCCACAAAAGGGGCACCTGGGTGAGTCAGTTGGTTAAGCGTCTGCCTTCAGCTCAGGTCATGATCTCGGGGTCCTGGTCACGTTACCGGACAAGCAGTCACATTACCCCACTTCTTTTCAAACAGGCTCCACACATAGCACGGAGCCCAGTGCAGGGCTTGCACTCATGACCCCATGATCAAGAGCTGGGCTGAGATCAAGGGACAGAGGCCCTTAACGACTCAGCCACCCAGGTGCCCCTGCTCACCTAAGTTCCAAAGCATCAGCTGTGAGCCTTCATTTCTTCCTCTCTACCTGGGAATGCTGTAAGTCCCTATTTACTCATAGGGTTGCTAGGAAGTCAAATGGAAAAATGTCTATGGATGCATTTCATGAAGAGAGTATTATATGATGCCAGTGAATACTGGTAACAAAATGAGCCAGAGCTCAAGGAGCTTCTGCCTTTGGTGTCCTTTTGTGGAATATCCCCAAGGAGACGCTCTGAGCACGTCCTTACCTCCCATGAGTTAAGAAGCCTTGAAAGGGGGTGCCTGGGTGGCTCAGTGGGTTAAAGCCTCTGCCTTCGGCTCAGGTCATGATCTCAGGGTCCTGGGATCGAGCCCCGCGTCGGGCTCTCTGCTCAGCGGGGGGCCTGCTTCCCCCTCTCTCTCTGCCTGCCTCTCTGCCTACTTGTGATCTCTCTCTGTCAAACAAATAAAATCTTAAAAAAAAAAATTAAACAAAAATAAAACAACTCCTAGAATGTGGAAGAAAGAGAAACTCTGCAAAGTCAATATTTAAAAAAGCAAAAAACATAGAACGCCTCTCGTATGCACCAAACTTGACACAATGTTTTGGATCACTGTGTATTTGAGGTCCCTGTCCACCATCGAGGTGGGAAGACAATTCTAAGTGACTAAAAATATTTTTCAGGGAAGCAAGTGGAGTGGGCAAAGTTTGGGTCCGAAAGTGGAGGTAAGAAGAGGGAAGAGACAAGGACAGGACTGTCATATGTCAGAAGGCCCTTCCATGGGACCACCCTTTGGAAGGGCTCCCCACTTACGCATTCCTGCTTCGCTGCGATGCTCTATCTGAGTAGGTACCGAGACTCAAGTCAGACTGACTGATCTGTCTTGGGTGTGATGCCTGTGGAAATACGATCCACAACTGACTGAAATACTCCAAAGTCCAAAGAATGTAGTTTCTGGACAATGGAAGAAACCAACCAACCAACCAACCAACCAACCAACCAACAAGCCAGCCAGGCAGCAGCCATGTCAGAACAGTGGGACTTTATTTCTGTGGATCCTTTGGTGTCGGATAAGGTGTGGACTCTGTCTAAAGCTTTCTCCACATTCAAGACATTTATAAGGCTTTTCTCCAGTGTGGGTCCTCTGGTGTGTAATGAGGGTTGCGCTCTGACTGAAGCGTTTCCCACACACAGAACACTCGTATGGCTTCTCGCCGGTGTGGACTCTCTGATGTTTGGAGAGGTCTGAGCACCGTTTGAAGCTCTTCTCACATTCCTCACACGTATAGGGTCTCTCCCCTTTATGTATCCTCTGGTGTCTGAAACGGTTGGAAGTGCGGCAGGTCTCCCCACATTCGCTACACTTGAAATGTTTCTCTCCCACATGGATTCTCTGGTGCCGGTTGAGGTGGGAGCTCTGTCGGAAGCTATCCCCACATTTGGGGCAGGTGTAGGGCTTCTCGCCCGTGTGTGTCCTCTGGTGTTTAATCAGGGCGGCACTCTGGCTGAAGCTCTTCCCACATTCTTGGCATTCGTAGGGTTTCTCCCCCGTGTGGATTCGCTGGTGTTTAAAAAGGTCAGAACGCTGTTTGAAACTCTTCTCACAGTGGTCACATCTGTAAGGCCTTTCTTCACGGAACTGCCGCCGGGTCTCAGGAAGACCTGCCCTGTGGGAATGTTCCTCACTGGCAACAGAGCCCTGAGGTTTCACCCTCTGACGTTTTACCACGTCTCGACTCTCTTGACAACGGTCCCCCTGTTCATTCCCATTAATGGGTCTCTCTGCCGTCTGGATGTGCGGACAAGGAACAAAGCTTAAAGTCGAGGCACTGTACCCAAATCCATTATTTTTGGAGTCTCCCTCTTCTGGGGGACCATTCTTGAGATCTGTGGTGCTGGGGAGTCCTTCCTCTTCAGGAGAATTTTCAAGTTTTAGCTTTTCTACCCTGTTCTCGTGGTTATCACCACACCTAGAAAACGGGGGATCCTTCCTGTGGGACCCTTCTTGTAGCTGTCCCTGTGGCTCTACTTCTTCTAAAACTTCTTGCTTTGGAATAAATGCTTTGTTTTCGGTTCTGGTTTCCAAACCTGAAACATTAAAAAGAAAGAAAAAAATGGCTGACACATCATCCCTGCACAGGAGTGAAATAAGCAAGTGCCTGCAGGAAAAGACCTCCCCCCAAACCTTTTTAATATTCTCCACGAACCACTCCCCAAGTTAAATTATTTTAATCCACCTGCCAGATGTGCTCATATTTACCAGTATGAACCCCGTTCCTTTCCTTTTATACCTGTGCCTACACCCCCAAGCCCATCTCTTTTCCCCCCTGCCCACTTCACTGTTACAGGAGTCACAGTGTCACGACAGAGGCACATCTGGAAAGGGCGTCAAGAAGGGCAGGACAGCCTGTACCCCATGAATGAAGGATGGTTTAACAAGAGAAATTCTACTCATGTGATGAGTTATCGTAACAGACACACCACATGCCTCCAACGTCTGGAGGCAGGGTCTGGGTGGGAGACAAATCCCAGGGAGACCCTAGAGGCAGGATCTGGGAGGGAGACTGACTCAAAGTCTATAGGGGAGCAGTCAAGCCACCAGATTCCACCCTAATCCAGAATTTTTACAGTTTACATTCTAGAGAGACTGAACTGGATAAATTCTGGGTTGGGGACGCCAGGCACAGCTGAGAACAGAGGGTGGGGACCACTTGCCTATCAGGAGAATCAAGCGAAAAAGGACACGCGATTGGGAGAACCTTAGTGCACTGTTTCCTGTTCATGCCGCAAACTGTGAGCTCCAAAGCTGACATCCTCCAGGCAGAAAGGGCAGGGATTTTTATGGCTTATTTATTCCCTGTTATGTCCCCAACACCTAGAACAGCACCTGGCTTACTGTAGACAATCAAAATATTTGTTGAATAAATCTCTCTGTGGTAAAACTTGCCAGCCCAGGCCTGACATATGGGAATTCCCAAATAAAACAGCACCTGATAGCCAAAGCAATGCTGAGAAAGAACAAAGCTGGAGGTATCACAACATCAGATTTCAAGATACACTACACATCTGTAGTAATCAAAACAGCGTGGTACTGGCACAAAAACGGACACATCAATCAACGGGACAGAAGAGAGCACCCAGAAATAAACTGACACTTGTGCGGTCAATTACTAGATAAATGAAGCGTGAATATACAGTGGGGAGGGGCGCCTGGGTGGCTCAGTCGTTAAGCGTCTGCCTTTGGCTCAGGTCATGATCCCAGGATCCTGGGATCGAGCCCGGCATCGGGCTCCCTGCTCCGCGGGAAGCCTGCTTCTCCCGCTGCCATTCCCTCTGCTTGTGCTCCCTCTCTCGCTGTGTTTCTGTCTGTCAAATAAATAAAATCTTTAAAAAAAAAAAAAAATATACAGTGGGGGAAAAGAGAGTCTCTTTAATAAACCGCACTGGGAAAACCAGACAGCTACGTGTAAATGAATGAAGCTGGACCACTTTCTAACACCACACACAAAAATAAACACAAAATGAGTTGAAAACCTAAATGTGAGACCTGACACCTTAAAGATCCGAGAGGAGAGCACAGGCAGTAATTTCTCTGAAGCAGCTGTTTTCTACATATGTCTCCTGGGGCAAGGGAAAAAAAGCAAAAATAAGCTATTGGGACTATATCAAAATAAAAAAAAGCTTTTGCCCAGTGCATCTAGCTGGCTCATTTGGTGGAGCATGTGACTCTTGATCTCAGGGTTGTGGGTTCGAGCTCCAGGTTGGGTGTACAGATTACTTAAAAAAATAAAATCATAAAAAAAAAGAAAAGGGGCGCCTGGGTGGCTCAGTGGGTTAAAGCCTCTGCCTTCAGCTCAGGTCATGATCTCAGGGTCCTGGGATCAAGCCCTGTATTGGGCTCTCTGCTCAGCAGGGAGCCTGCTTACCCCTCTCTCTCTGCCTACTTGTGATCTCTCTCTGTCAAATAAAATAAATAAAATCTTAAAAAAAAGAAAAGAAAAGAAAAGAAAAAAGCTTTGGGACACCTGGGTGGCTCAGTCGGTTAAGCATCTGACTTGATTTTTTGCTCAGGTCATGATCTCAGGGTTGTGAGATCAAGTCCCACAACTGGCTCTGTGCTGGGCGTGGAATCTGCTTAAGATTCTCTCTCCCTCTGCCCCACTTCCCTTCTCTCTCTCCTCCTCTCTAAAATAAATAAATAGATAAAAATTAATAAGGTTTTTTTGCATAACAAAGGAAACTCATCAACAACACAAAAAGACAACCTACTTAATGGGAGAAGATATTTGCAAACAATATACTTAATAAGGGGTTAATATCCAAAATATATAAAGAACTTATACAACTCAACACCAAAAAATGATCCAATTAAAAAATGGGCAGAGAACCTGAATGGACATCTTTCCAAAGAAGAAATACAGATGTCCAACAGACACATGAAAGGATGCTTAATGTCACTCATCATTGGGAAATGCAAATCAAAACCACAATGAGGTATCACCTCACACCAGTTAGAAGGGCTAAAATGAATATGATAAGAAATAACAAGTGTTGGTAAGGATGTGGAAAAAAGGAACACTTGGGCACTGTTGCTGGGAATCCAAATTGGTGCGGCCACTGTGGAAAACAGTATGGAGGTTCCTCAAAAAATTAAAAATAGAAATCCCATGTGATCCAGTAATTCTACTATCGGGTATTTACCCAAAGAAAATGAAAACACTAATTCAAAAAGATATATGCATTCCTCTGTTTATCACAGCATTATTTACAATAGTCAAGATACGGAAGTAACCCAAGTGTCTATCAACAGATAAACAGATAAGGAAAATGTGATATGTATACACAAAGAAATATTATGCAGCCACAAAAAAGGATGAGATCTTGCCATCTGAGACAACATGGATGGACCTAAAAGGAATATGCTAAATGAAATAAGTCACAGGGTACCTGGTGGCTGAGTCAGTAGAGCATGTGACTTTTGATCTCAGGGTTGTGAGTTCAAGCCCCGTATCGGGCATAGAGTTTACTTTTTAAAAAACCCAAACAACTTAGTAAGTTAAAAACAAATAAATAAATAAGTCAGACTGAGAAAGACAAATACCATATTATTCCACTCATAAGTAGAATCTAAAGAAGAAAAATAAAAACACAAAAAGCAGAATCAGACCTGTAAACATGGAGAACAAACTGATGGTTGCCAGAAGGGAGAGGGTGGGAGGACTTGGCAAAATGGGTGAAGGGGAGTGGGAGACACAGGCTTCCAGGTGTGGAATAAGTAGGAATAAGTAACCGGAATAAAAGGCACAGCATAAGAAAGACAGTCAACGCTATTGTGATAGCATGTAATGTAAGAGGACAGATGGTAGTACATTTGTGAACAGAGTATAATGTATAAACTTGTCAAGTCACTATGCTCTACACCTGAAACTAGTGTTAACATTGTGTGCCAACTGTACTCAAAAATAAAAACAAACAAAAAAATGCACAGCACCTGATGACTGGCCCTATATTGAAGACTACCAGGTCATAATCCTACCCCGACACTGAGTTTTCAGTCCGAATTCTTATGTTTGAGGGCACCTAGGTGGCTCAGTTGTTAAGTGTCTGCCTTTGGCTCAGAGTCCTGGGATCAAGCCCCGCAATGGGCTCCTGGCTCAGCGGGGAGTCTGCTCCTCCCCCTTTCACTCCTCCTGCTTATGTTCCATGTCTCTGTCAAATAAATAAATGAAATCTTAAAAAAAAAAAAAAAAGATTTTATTTATTTATTTGACAGAGAGATAGAGAGAGAGCACAGGTAGGTGCAGGCAGAGGGAGAGGTAAAGTAGGCTCTCCACTGAGCAGGGAGCCTGATGTGGGGCTCGATCCCAGGATGAAGGCAGACACTTAAGGACTGAGCCACTCAGGCACCCCTGGTATTTTCCTAAGATTGGAAAAACACAAATCACAAAATAAAAGATCAAAAAATCTGACCGTAGTTGACCCTCAAACAAGGGTTTGAACTGTGCAGGCCCACTCATGTGTGGATTTTTTGGTAAAGACAATACAATACTAAAAAAAAAGACGGTACAGTACTGTAAGGGTATTTTCTCTTCCTTATGATTTTAAGAACATTTTCTTTTCTCTACCTCCCATTATAGGGAGAATATAGTATGTAATACACGTAACATATAAAATATGTATTAATTGACTGTTTATGCTATCTATAAGGCTTCCAGGTAACTGTAGGCTATGAGTAATTAAGCTTTTGGGGAGTTAAAAATTTTATGTGGATTTTTGACTGTTGGGGGAAGGGATTGGTGCTCCTAACCCCTGTATGTACAAGTCAACCATATATTAAAATTTTTAAATTCTACGTAACTAAGGATGTCATTGTGAAAAGAAAAACCACTTATATAACCAGTAAAATAAGAGTTAATATAAAAAGTACAAAGAACTGCCACAAAAGAATTAAAACATAATAACACAGGAAAGGAAGGCAGATAGGATATAAATAGGCAATTCACAGAAAGTCCAAAACAAAAATCTGAAAAGATATTTAACCCAGTAGGAATCAAGGAAATGAAAGTTAAAATAATAAGATACCAATCGTTCATTAATCCACCTAGTATTTATTGAGTACCTATTGTGTGCCAAGCACTATTCCAAGTGCTTGGGATATATTAGAACCAAGCAGACAAACTCCCCCCCACCTTGTGGAGTTTACAGTCTAGAAGGGGTGGTCAGACAATAAAATAAACATAAAATAAATTCTATAAGAAGTCAGAGAGTGATAAATGCTCTGGACCAAGTTGAGGAAGGTAAGGGATCAGTTAGCAGTGTGGGAGAAGGAGACAATGGAACGCAAACTGCAGTATCAAAGCATGAAGGCCAGGTCAAGCCTCACTGATGACCGAGATCTGAACAAAGACTCAAAATAAGGCAGAGAGTTTGCTTAGTGGAGATCTGGAGGAAGATTGTTCCAAGGAGAGGGATCAGATAGAGAAGCAACAGGATGCAGGATGCCTACCATGTTCCAGGAGCAGAAGGGCAGTGGGGCTGAAGCACAGTGAGTGAGGGGCACAGGAGGAGGAGGAGTGGGAAGGGTGACAGGGTCTTGTCAAATTAGGCTTTTACTCTGCGTGAAATAGAAAGCTATTGCAGGTTCTGAGCAGAATGTGATGTAATATTTCAAAAGGAACACGAGAGCTGCTGTGTTACAACATCATGCCATCAGCTGAACCCCAAATGTTCACAAGGATGCAGAGAAAGAATTCTCACACATTGCTGGTAGGAGCCCAAATTTGTTACTATCCTTCTGAACAAGAAGATGGGCAAACATGCCTAAGTCTATTCTCTTTAGGAGTTCCTATAAATGAACACAGAATGATTCAAGAATGTTTGATGTAATGCTATTTGTAATGGTGAAAAACTAGAAGCTTTGATGTCTATTGACAGGGCAGTGGATAAATGAATTCTGGACTATTCATACGATGAAATATACAAGTGTTAAAATGAATGAATGAGAGCTACATGTTTCGACATGGATAAAATCCCAAAAATGTAATGCTGTCAAAAAAAAAAAAAAAAGGCAAGGTGCAAAAGAATCATACAGGAATATATAAACATATTGAAATATTAAGTTTGTTAAACCTTAATATTTCACCTTAATACACAGGTGCCCATTATATTTTTTTATATTCTTCTGCATGTATTTTATTTAAAACAAACCAAAATAAAAAGCTGACTCTATCACCAAACAATACAGAACAGCAAGGTCCTGTTGGGTCACAGAAGAGATGCTAACAGCTCTCAACTTGTCTGTGTGACTGGCCCTCCACAAATCACCCACAGCTTGAAACGAAGTCAGAACTTACTTGGAGAGACCAGCGAGACCGTGTTTCTACAGTCCTTCAGGGCGTTCTCCTGGCAGAAGTCCCTCTGAGCTGGGTCCTGATGGTCCCACTCCTCCCAAGTTAGAGAGACAGCCACATTGTCAACCGTCACCAGCTCCTGAAACAATACGAGAACTCCACTCAGTGCCTGCTGTCCCAGGACAGTGTAAGTGACCACTCATCTCCGGATGAGGTCAGACTCCAGGAGTCTGCAAACACTGAGCAGGAAGCCCTGGGAATCAAGTAACAACCATGGCTGTTGAGTCTTTTCCAGTGAGTCTTGGACTGACTGGAGTTTCAAAGTAACAAAGACAGAGGCTGAAATTCTCTTGCAATCCTGAAAAGCCTTTCTGTGGACTGTCTATATGAATGTGGGGAAAGAGCAAAATCTTCACTTGAGTCATGACACTGTGATTTATCAAAATGGAAATCTGATATAGATTAAAGATATACAGGTAACCAGGAAGTCCCAAATTCCAGGGCTGGCTCTGAGACTTGATTACCTCGTGTGTGAAATGCATACAAATAATTTAAGAAGATGAGGGTAGCTCACTGACAGCAGGTGTTCAATAAAATTTACTTCCTTCCCTTGACCATTGCCCTATAAGATAATTAACCAGCAAGACGATCTTTTGTGATAGCTTATTTAAATCTAAGTTGACCATTCACAGAAGGTAAAGCCACCGTTCTTAGAAAGGGAAGGTTCTAACACTGGTGTGAGGAGATGTCAGTCCGGGTTTCAGCGATGGGTCACAAATTGACTCCAAGGACTAAACAACAGGAAAGAGAAATATATTTTTAAATTTTCTCTGTGTTGTTTTGATATCTTAAAAAAAATTTTTTTTTCTGGCTAGGGAGACTGCCCTGCGCAGGGCTAGTCAATTCTTACAGAAAAAGGCTCAGCCAACACTACTTGATCTCAAGCCATACCTCCTCTACCTGGCCCATATACTCCAGGATGTAACACTCTACCTTCTACATCCTAGGAGCAGGTATCAGGCCAACTAGAGATTAGCCCTATGGGTTAGGGCCTGTTAAAATTATTCAAACCAACCAATCCTAAACTGTTCCCCTGCCCTGCCTTGTCTTTCACTGGGAAACCTCAGTACAGGCTCTAGCCTAAACCTTCCCCTTGCTCCAGTGTTCTGCCTCCTGAACACCCATGGTGTCCTTCCCAGGAAGCTCTGAATGTCATGCTGTGCCTCCTGTTTCTAAGATCTGAGTATAATTAAACTTGTTTTTTTCCTGAGCCTTGCCTCTGCTTCCTTGTAAATGAAAATCACACTCCTGTGTGTCTCTTCTACTCTCAATACTCTGAACACTCTCACCCCAACACTCTTTCACTTCTCACACCAGATGTAGGGGTTTTCATGTATCAGGCAATTCTGTAATACCAGCTGGGTATCCTAAAGTTTAACTCAATTCTGGTATTACCTACCCGGATATAGACTCAGATCCCACAGGTTAAGGGCGGGGTCCCACAAGCCTATTCTCCCCTCCCAACTTTGGAAGCAGTTGGTCTTCAGGTTACCCACAATTTCTGTTTGACTTGGCCACAAATCAGGGATTCCCAGATCTCCCCCTACCAATTCCACTCTGTGCTTGAAGAGCTCACAGTACTTAGGGAAACACTTAGGTTTACCAGTTTATTACGGAAAGATATGATAAAGGATACAGGTGAACAGCCAAAAGAAGAGATACATAGTGAGGTCTGGGAGGGTCTGGAGAGCAGGAGCTTCTGTCCCCAAAGAGTTGGGGTTTGTCACCCTCTGGGTATATGGGTGTGTTCTCCAATAGGTGGCTCTCCGAATCTCACACTGTTCTGATTTTTATGGAGGCTTTATCACATAGGCGTGATCAGTTAACTCCATTATAGTCCATCTCCCCTCTTCTGAGTACCATTATCAACTGTAGGAGGAGGGGGGTTGCTAAACTTCTAAAAAGTAAAACCAAGTGGTAGAGAATTGTTGTTCTAGCCTAAGTAGTTAACCACATGAAGCCACGTTCCATCTGACATCTTTATTCCCCAAATAATCTAGTTAGACAAGAGGGTGTCTAACAACGGGTAAACAATGCTCCCATGCTGGTTTTGGGCTCAGAGGTCTGTAACTCAAGGATCATTTCCTGGATAGATTTACTTGTCACTGTTTCCTACGAAAAGAAAGTTTCATGCACATCCTGAAGTTAGGAGAAAATGTAGTAAGGAAAGAAGGTCTGAAACTCATAGCATCCCGGCCACCAGAACACTTTCACTCCTCACCTGGGGTGAAGCCCCATCCAGCGCTCTCTGAAAAGCGCGCACGGCGGCCGCAGCCTTCTCCCCGCTCTTCGGGCAGTGCCTCCGCACCCAGGCCTGGAGCTCCTGGGGCAGGATGCTCAGGAACTGCTCCAGCACCAGCAGCTCCAGGATCTGCTCCTTTGAGTGCATCTCAGGCCTCAGCCACCGGCGACAAAGTTCCCTAAGCCGGCTCAGCGCCTCTTCGGGTCCAGCCACCTCCTGGTAACGGAACCGCCTAAAACGCTGTCGAGACTTTTCCGGATCCTGACAGTCCCCGGGCGGGTCGGGCTCCTGACCTCCGGGTGAGTCTTCCTCCACTTTCACTATCAAAAGTCCATCACGCAGAGACGACGCGGCGACCCTGGACCTCGCAGCTGCCATCCAGGCTTCTGCCTCAGCGTCAGTGACTTGACTCGCGGCCAAGCTCGAGCTCATCTTCCTCTGGCGCGTGCTGACTTTTCCGGAGTTCTGCCTTCAGGCGACAAAGACAGCAAACCCTGCAAAAAGCCCCCGAACTCATCGGCCTTCCCTAGAGCAGCGGCTCCCAACCGTCCGGTCCTCAGCAGGGCCCTACCCGGCCCGGCCCCCTCTGATACTCCTCCCACCCGCAGGTATTCCACCCACAACGCGACTCGTCCCGTGACAAAAAGTACTAAAAAACCAGGTCGGAAGTGCGTCACCAACTTCCGGCGGTGCCCTCCCTCCCGGGCATTTCCTGGGCCTCTCTAGGCGCCCCGGAGGAGTGAGGTCCATCTCTGTGGTTTGCTGTCCCTCGCTCTCCGCAGATACTATGTGTGTGTACCCTCGCGGAGGAGCTTACAGTCGCTTAGCTCAACAGAACTAAATGATACTCTTATTTTACAACATGAATGTCATTTTTAAACACAGTGTCCGTGAATAAAGTTTTGTAACTTTTGTTGTAGGAAAAGATAAAAATCCAACTGTACAGTGAGTGGTAAACAAGCATCCGTCCATGTGGTACTTGTTTATACAAGAGAGGTTTGTAGGGTACCTGCTACAAGCCAAGGCATCCTGCCTGACACTAAAATTACAAGATTGAGTAAACATAGTCTCTATCCTCAGTCTCCTAAGAGAGTCAGACACTTAGATCGTTACAGGGCAGGGTGGTAAAAGCAATACTTTGGCATGTGTGAACAGCCATGGCTGATGGGGAGCTATAGTGAAAGACTTCGCCTAGGAGACTAAAGCTTAAAATGTCCAAATGGACTGAAGACACACATTTTTTTAAGGTTTTTATTTATTTGCTTGACAGAGAGGGAACACAAGGAGGGGGAGCAGGAGAGGGAGAAGCAGGCTCCGAAATGAGCAGGGAACCCCCCAAGGGGCTGGATCCCAGGACATTGGGATCATGATCTAAGCCAAAGTCAGATACTTAATCAACTGAGCCACCCAGGCACCCATGTGTTGTTTTCTTTGATATTTTTTAAAATGGAAGAATTTAAGATTCCTTCCTTCCTCCCTTTTTTTCTGAGATTGCAAGGGGGTGGGGGGGACAGACGGAGAGAAAAGGAGAGGGTCTCTTAACCAAGCCCTTCATGGGGGCTTGGTCTCATGACCCTGAGATCATGACTTGAGCCAAAATCAAGAGCCGGTTGTGAGCCACCCAGGCACTCCTTAACGTTCATTTCTAATAAAACTGCACCTTCTTTCTTAGTCATGAAAAATTTCCATGAAGCATTTCTATCAGGAATTGAGTAGCATGATGACTTAATTTTCATCTCATCCAAGGAAGTTTTGTTTTATTTATTTTTTTTAATATTTTCTGATGTGGCACCAAGCCAAGATGTACACATACCCACAGGCAACAGGGCTGTATGAGGCTTTGTTTCTCAAACTGTGGGTCACAGACAGCATTGGCACATCCTGGAAGCCTGATAGAAATGCACAATTTAAGCCTTGCTCCAGACCTACTGAATCTGAATCTATATTTTATTTTTTTCTATTTTTTAAAGATTTTACTTATTTATCTGAAAGAGAGAGAGACAGTGAGAGCAAGGAAGAGAAGGTGAAGAAGGCTCCTCGCTGAGCAGGAAGCCCAGCATGGGGCTTGATCCCAGGACCCTGGGATCATGACCTGAGCCAAAGGCAGAGGCTTAACTGAGCTGCCCAGGCACCCCAGAATCTGTACTTTAAAAAGATCCCCATGTGATTTATATACATGCTAATTGAGAAGCAGAGTTCAGATGAACCTTTCTGACCAGTACAAAATTTAAATATTGTGTGTAAATAGATTACTGGGACACATAAATATGTTATGTGACGATGTGAAGCAGAGTTGTATTGCAGGGGAAACTGTGGAAGGAATGGAGCTCCACCACAGGTATCTTGCCTCCAAGTATTTGAAACTAAACTTTAATTGAGTTTGTAATAGCAATTTTGGAATTTTGGTTATTTTAAAACTTCATTTAAAAATACCTTATGTTGATATCATTTTGACCCCCAGACTCTATTATGTGACTGTAACTCCTCATTATAGTATGTTTGAAAACATTAATACCAAAGACTTATTTAAGTATCATGAAAATAGCTTAACCTTGGGATCCTGTGTAGTCAGCAAAGTCAGAAAAAGAAAATAATCTAGCTATTTAATAGAGAAAGATTTTAGGAGGGTTTTTTTTCTTGCTTCAAGAAACAGAATATATAATAAAAATACAAGAATCATGTTTTACATGTTTCAAATCCATTTATATTTCAACAATGTTCAGAAAACAAATCATACAATTGAAATGAAAAATATTGTATATGTTTAACACTTACATTAAATCATCTTCATTATTAACGAGTGAAGAATTATACAAGTTATATGTTGTATGTACATTTCTTTTAACAATTCATCTATTTAAATGAATACAACTAATATCCTGATTTATGAATGCAAAGTCGCAGGCAAGGTCAGAATTCCATCTGACATCTTTTTTTTTATCTTTTTTTTTTTTTTTTTTAAGATTTTATTTATTTGACAGAGAGAAACACAGTGAGAGAGGGAACAAGCAGAGGGAATGGTAGCGGGAGAAGCAGACTCCCCGCTGAGCAGAGAGCCCGATGCGGGGCTCGATCCCAGGACCCCGGGATCATGACCTGAGCCGAAGGCAGACACTTAACGACTGAGCCACCCAGGTGCCCCTTCCATCTGACATCTTTAATAGATTAAAGTTTAAATTACAAACTAATGATTTATCCAGAAGTTGTGCAAAAGCACAGGGAGTCAACCCTACTTTATGCTTTAGCAGCTAAGTGGCTATACTAGTCTGGGATCTGTTTTGGTTAGGCATTAACAGGGCATGAAAGAGGCGAAGGCAGGTTTTTCAGGATTTATCTTTATGACAAATCCACTTCTAGAGAAACAACTTCATTATTCTCAAGGCTCAGGTTTGTCATTCTAGAAATTTGGAACAATATATAAAAATTTAATGACATAACTGGTCCTATGTTTATTATTTGATATCTCCGTATGGTCTAAAGTCCCTGGAAGGCAGAAACTTTGTGTGTTGTTTTTGTTTTTGTTGTTTTAGAAACTTTGTATAAATCTACTTATTCATCTCTGTGGGAATGTTATCACAATCTGGCAGGAAGTCAAAAGTTCTTTTCCCAGTATTGCGGTTGCGGGACAAGGCTTCCACTAGGGCCAGGTGGCCAAGGATGGGCAAAGGAATTAAGGACAGAATGCAAATTCCTAAGTTCAGGCAAACCTAGCTTCAGAAAATATCCATTTATATAACTAATTATGGAATCTGGAAGTGAATAACAAGTACTGTGAGGGCGATACAAGCATTTTTCATCCCCTCCCATCAAGGTGGTCAGCTCACCAGCTGATTACCAGTCAGGTTCTACCAGCTCCTGCCTCAGGGTTGTGTGACTATGGGCTCTAGTCACAACATATTGTTTCACCTTTAAAAATAATTGGGAAAATAATTTAAAAATAGGGCAAGGATAAATGGGGCCAGGAATAACATGAGATTACAAGTGGCCTACTGTAAGCTCCTATGTACTGGCAAAAGATAGCTCACAATTTGGCTCTGAGCAGCCTCAGCAGCCAACGCAAAAGGAAAACAAGATCAGTTACATGATATGCAGTGTGTCTTGGGTAAAAGCAAACTATTAATAGTAGCTTAGGAGGGATCCAACTATTCTTGATGCCAAGTGGGAAGAGAAATTTCCCATGACTGCCCAGGAAAAGGACACTGTGTGACATAGTGGACAGTATCTTAAGATCTCTGTAATAAATAAAATCGATGGATTTTAATGCCCTTTCAGTGTTAGCTGATGGCAAGTACCAAAGCACAATTCAAAAGAGCTAATTCTGTGAAGGAAGAAAAAGAGTGTTGTTTAAGATTCAGCTCTCTGAAGGTCTGGTTTAATATAAAGACAAAATTCAAAGTGCCTACAGTATCAATTTCCACACCTTTTACTCTGCCATGCAGGCTGTGATGATTATGTGAAAAGTTGATTTCCAGTACTAACAGGATCATAACCCCTTTCTCTTCTCTTGATGGTTTATTGTGGTATATTGCAAAAATGGCCCAAAAAGGAAAACAAAAAGTATAGGAATACACTTTGCAGGTTCCTCCTTTCTACAAGTGGAGTCTATTCCCCCACCCTTTGAATTTGGGCTGGTCTTGTGGCTCGATCTGACCAACAGCATGTGGCAGAAGTGACAATGTCTGAGGTTCAAGCCACGGGATCAAGAACCTTCAAAACTTCTGGTTTCTTGCTTTTGTAACCTGCCACCACCAAGTGAACAAGTCTAATTTAGGCTGCCAGGTGATGGAAAACATGTGGTGCATATGCCATCGAGCACTCCAACTGACGACTAGCCAATCCCCAGAAGGAGAAGTGCTTATCTTACACGCAGCCGAGCACAGACCAAAGGAGCCCAGCAGAAAAGTCACCCAGCTAAGTGTGGACCAAATGGCCAGACCACAGAGTCATAAGCAGAATAAGTGGTTGCTTTTTTAGGTCACTAAATTTGGTGCGGTTTGTTATGCAACAAAAACTAACAGACATACTTTTAAAAAAACCAGAGCAACCCAAATCACAATATTAACAAAAAAGATACAATACTTACTAATGAAAGTAACAAGTCATGTGCAAAATATATGAAGAAACCAAAAACACTCCTGACGGATCAAAAATTAGGCTTTTTCCCCCCAGAGACGGAAAAATATACCATGTTCTTGGATAGGAAAATCAACTTTCTAAGAATGTCAATTCTCCCTAAGTGAATATAAATTAAAAATGAAAAAAAAAAAAAAAAAAGATCCCAATAGAGACTTCTCTCTGGAACCAGAAAAACTGAATCTAAAGTTAAATTTGGAAAAGAACTAAAGAAGCAAAAAACACTTTGAAGAAGAAACAGAACTGGGGGCATTTGCCTTAAGAGATATTAAAACTAAGGGCGCCTGGGTGGCTCAGTTGGCTAAGCGTCTGCCTTCCACTCAGGTCATGATCCCAGAGTTCTGGGTTAGGGCTCCTTGCTCAGCGGGGAACCTGCTTCTCCCTCTCTCCCTGCCTGCTACTTCCCCTGCCTCCCTGCCTGCTACTTCCCCTGCTTGTGCTCTCTCTCAGTGCGAAATAAAATCTTAAAAGAGAGATTAAAACCAAGTGTTAATTCTCAGCAAATTAAAACATCATATCATCACAGGGATAGACCATTGCACCATAATAGAAAATCTAGAAACATACTACAAAACGCGAGGATTTAGTGTATGATGAAGGCAGCATCACAAATCAATGGGAGGTGAAGACACGTTCTCATAAATGATGAGACAACTGGGTAGCGATTTGGGAAAAGACAGCTTTAGATCTATACTTCACACCACACACCAAGATCATTTTGAATGGACTAAAGGCTCAGTGTTTAAAAAGGAGCCTACACAAAGCCTATAACCCACCAGACATACCACAGTGTCAATTTAGGCGTTTGTAAATACATACAGAAACGAGAGGTTATTAAGAAGGGCATCCCTTTAGCTAGAGAAGCCCTGCATAGACGAGTCCTCTACTCCGCCGAAAGGCTTTGCTGCGACTCCGTCCCGCCAGGTCTGGGGAGCAACCCACTCCGCCACCATTGGTCTTCCGGGCGCAGGCGCTGGAGGAAACGCCTCCTTGCCCTCCCGCATTCTGATAGGCTCTCGAGACTGAGGCGGCAAAGAGACCCGCGGGCCTATTGGCTAGCGGGCGTGGCCCGCGCGGGGCTTGCTGGGAGTTGTAGGCGCCTGGACTCCGAGTCTGACGTAGGAGATTTCGGCCCCTTGAGCACTGCGGTGGTGAGGAGGTGGGTGTGTCTGGAGACGGGGTGCGGGGAAGGACGGGGAGGATTCAGGTGAAAAAAAAAAACGAAGGATTTAAAATTAAAGAGAAATTAGGGTTGCGGGCCCTCAGGAAGGGGCGAACCGACTTCTGAGTGGGGCGCAGAGCGTTGGAGGTGGGGGAGCGCAAGTTCTATGGCCAATCAGACATTAGCAACTGTTGCCTTAGCAACCACTCTGGACAGCTTAGGCCCGGTCCCTTGCCCCCACTCCAAGAAAGGGGAGGAGCCCGGGCTGTTTAAATGGCTTTGGGCTCGGGTGGACAGAAGCAGGCTCAGTTTCCTCCCCGGCTCTAGTGGCGCCGAACCTGCGGCTCGGTGGGCGGGGAACGGCGGCGTCCCGGAGGCACCCCGACTCCCCGCCGATTGGCCCACAGCCCCTCCGGGGCGGGCTCTGGGGCGGGCAGCTCCCGCCCGCTGCGAGGCGAGGACCTCCGGGATTCCTAGAGAGGACTCGGAAGTGCTTTCGGCGGTGGGATTGATGGCTCGACCCCGTTGGACAGGGAAAGCTTGGACTTGCTTACTTCCGGCGAGGAAGTGTTGCGAAGTGTCGGCTTCGGTTTTCTCTCCGTTTGTGGGGAGAAACCTGTCTTCCCAAGCGTGGCTGCGGGAGCTTGGTGTCCAGGAGGGCTCCCCCGGACTGGTGCCTGAAGGAAAGGGGATGGGCTTTGTGTCCAGACGGGAGTCCTGTCTCTAACCTTGACCGGCCCGGTTTCCGCGGCTATGGGGTCAGGGGCGATTCTGAAGAATCCAGGTCCAAGTCTGTACTTATAACTGTGCTTCTCTTCGGGACCCATGAAGTCTCCTGTTGGTCTGTCATGCCCTTGTGGCATGAAGGGCAAGACCCGTTTTGACAGTTGTAATGTTTTTGACCCCTGTTATGACTTAAGTTTGGCTTGTGGTAGAGACAAGCAGAGACTGCGTCTGGACTAGTTAGTAAGTTTTGTCCTTTTATATGAAATGTAATGTTCCATTAAAATTGTATTCGGTTAGGCCTGATGTCAGATTTTTAGTGCTCTTTACATTGTTTAAAGGTTGGAAATGCTCTCTATTAGTAGTAATTTTATGGGTGGAGGGACGGCTCTCTTGTAGTCTGTATTTTAAAGTAAATTGCACTGTTGAGTGGTCATGGTTAGTATCGATGACCTCTCTGTCATCTCTCTGCTAATAATGATTTCCAATATATCAGTAGGTTGTACACTAATGGAAGTGCCCTGCAGAAGATCTTAAAGAGCAGAAAACAGATTTGATCTGTGTAACACAGCTAACCTGGAGAGACATCCCTCTGAGTTGGAATGATAATGACAGAGGCTGGGGAAGTTATAGACTTAGACCCTCCGGCTGAGACCTCACAGGAGCAAGAAGACCTTCTAATAGTGAAGGTGGAAGAAGAAGACTGCACATGGATGCAGGAATACAATCCCCCGGTGTTGGAGACGTTTTACCAGCGCTTCCGGCACTTCCAGTACCATGAGGCCTCAGGCCCCCGGGAGGCCCTGAGCCAGCTCCGGGTGCTGTGCTGCGAGTGGCTGAGGCCGGAGCTGCACACCAAGGAGCAGATCCTGGAGCTGCTGGTGCTGGAGCAGTTCCTGACCATCCTTCCTGAAGAGTTTCAGACCTGGGTGAGAGAACACCACCCGGAAAGTGGAGAAGAGGCTGTGGCTGTGGTCGAAAATATACAGAGAGAACTGGAGGAGCGCAGACAACAGGTGAGCGAAAGGGGAGACGTTGAAGCGATGAGGAAGGAGAGGAAGACTTAGGTGCTGCCGAGCAGGGGTGAGATCCCTCGAGCTCTGGTGCTTCATCCATATTCTTTTGTTCTCCCAGGATTAGGTACCCTGTGGAGATTTCCTGCCACTCCAGCAAAGAGAAGCAGGATCCAGTGTGTCTTCTGGAGAAGACAGTCAGCGATTTTCTTTCTTTTTAATATTACTGTATCTATTTTTTGAATGACATGATACAAAACTCAAAAGGTGCTTAAGGTTGTTATGAAAAGTAAGTTTCGTCGTGCCCCTAAGTCCCCTGCTGCCTAGTTCTCTTCAGAGGCAGCTGCTGTCACCTGATACCTTATATCCTTATAGAGATAGACTGTCTTCTGTGTATATATAAGCACACGTGTAGGTGACGTGCTTTAAGAAAACACAGATGATTTTAAATCACTGTGCGCTTTTGCCTCTTCCTTTTTTCTTACATCCTGGTTTGTTCCATGTCTGTGCAGACAGTGCTGCTTCACTCTCTGAAACTGTGTTATATTCCATTGTGTGGGTGGATGCACCAAAAATTTAACTCCTATCGAAGGCCATTTAAGTCATTTAGATTGTTTCTGAACTTTTTCTATAACAAACTTTGCTGCAATGACTTTTACAAACGTCACTAATTATAGAATAAATGCCTAGAGGAAGTCAGATTGTTGGCTCAGAGGGCAGATGCATTTGTAATTTTTTAAAGATTATTTATTTATTTATTTAACGAGAGAGAGAGAGAGAGAGAGAGAGAGAGAGGGAGAGATCGAGAGATCACAAGTAGGCAGAGAGGCAGGCAGAGAGAGAGGGGGAAGCAGGCTCCCTGCTGAGCAGAGAGCCCGATGGGGGCTCGATCCCAGGACCCTGAGATCATGACCTGGGCCGAAGGCAGAGACCCAACCCACTGAGCCACCCACGAGCCCCTGTAATTTTTTTTAAGATATTATTTATTCATTTGACACAGACAGAGCGAGAGAGGGAACACAAGCAGGGGAGCAGGAGAGGGAGAAGCAGGCTTCCTGCTGAGCAGGAAGACCGATGTGGGGCTCGAACCCAGGACCCTGGGATCGTGACCTGAGCACAAGGCAGGCACTTAACGACTGAGCCACCCAGGCGCCCCTGCATTTGTAATTTTGACAGCTGTTGACAGATTGCCCTTGGTAGAGCTTATACCAGTTTTTACTCCCTCCTGCAGGGTATGAGAGAAATTTTTTTCTCACAGCCTGATGATGTGATGTTATCCAGTTTTTTTGTTATTGCTTATCTGAAAGATGCAATATTCCATTACTGTGCAATTTTAGTATGTATTTCACATATTATGAGTGAGTTTGACCACAGAATATATTTTAAAGGGCTATGTGTGTACCCTTTTTCTTTTTTTTTTAAGTAAGCTCTACACCCAGTGTGGGGCTTAAACTCACAACCCTGAGATCAAGAGTCACATGCTCGCTGACTAAGTCACCAGGCATCCTATGTGTGTATCCTTTTTTGTGTATTATCTGTTTACATTATTAATCTATTTGAAAAAAGTAAGCACTGTGTCTGTCATCTGAGTTACAAGTTTATTTTTCCACTTTGTCTTTGTTTACAGAGATTTTTGTTTTGCAGGGTTTTTAATTTTTATGTAGTCCATTTATATCTTTTAATTTATGGTTTCTGGGTTTTGTGCCATACGTAGAAAGGCCTTCTCCACTACAATATTGTAAGAAAGTTTTCTAATTGTCTCTTCTCGGTTTTTTAATTTTTATTTATTTATGTTTTTGGTGCACAGCGTTTGATATGGTTGTAACTTTCTCTCCCCAGATGTTTATCTAGTTGCCCCAGCAAACTTGTATAGTAGTCCTTTTTTTCTTCTCTGATTAAAATGCTGTCTTTACTACATACCAAATTTCTGCATGTATTTGGGTCTATTTATGGTCTTTTTAATCTGTTTTATTGCCCTTATTATCTATTAATGTTTTAGTTTTTTAATTATTTGAGCTCTGTAAAGTGTTTTGGTATTTATAGGGCTACCCTTCTCCCTTCCAAATCTTTTTCAGTATTTTCTTTTTTCCTGATGAACTTTAGAATTACTTACTTTAGTTTTCACCACTCCAAAAATCCTATTGGTTTTTTTTTTGGGGGGGGTGGTTTCCAGTAAATCATGTATTAATTTAGAGAGGATCAGTATGTTGTTATATCTTCTTGTCCTTTTTTCTTTTTAAGATTTTATGTATTTATTTATTTGACAGAGAGATAGAGAGCACAAGTAGCAGAGCAGCAGGCGGAGGGAGGGGGAGAAGCAAGCTCCCTGCTGAGCAGAGAGCCCGATGTGGGGCTCGATCCCAGGACCCTGAGATCATGACCTGAGCCGAAGGCAGAGGCTGTAACCCACTGAGCCACCTAGGCGCCCCTCTTCTTGTCTTTTCTTACTCATTTATAACCTGACCTTCTACTTTCTTGTTGCTAGGGTCACACTTTCTTAAGCTTTAATTTTTTTTTAGCAAAGAAACAAAAATTGTGAGACCTTAGGGTCATAAGAGTTTGAAACTAGGTGAAGAATTCCCTCCCCCCCCCTTTTTTTTAAAGACTTGTTTGAGAGAGAGAGAGCATGAGCAGAGGGAGGAGAAGGGATAAGCAAAGTCCCCGCTGAGCAGGAAGCCTGACATGGGGCTCCATCTCAGGACCCTGAGACCATGACCTGAGCCAAAGTCAGACACTTAATGGACTGAGCCATCCAGGCATCCCTCCTTCATTTTTGAGAGCCATTGCACTTCACTGTAAGGTCCCAGTCTCATTATTCTTCATATCTGGGTAAGAGGTACTTCAACATTCCAGAACATCCTCGGGCTCTTCAGCTGGTTTAATTCATTCCATGAGGGAAATGGGCAGCAAGAGGGAATTGCTACTGACCCTCAGCCAGACCCTTGGCTATACTGAATGATTATCCTCCAGATGGGAATGTCTGAACACTCTATTGCCTCCGTCAGGAGAAAAAGTAAAGGTTCATGGTAACCTCTCATTATTCTTTTTTTAAGCCTAATTTGGGACATTAATGAGCAAACTTTTCCCTACTTTTTAAAAATAATAAATATTCAAAAGTACAGTTAAAAACAAAACGGATTTTTGAAACAGGATTGACAGCTGCTGCGTACATTTACCTCTCTCATTGTGATATGCAGCCCATCTTTGGAAGGGACACAGAGAAAAAATAATTGCTTAGTGGTAGTAGGGATTTGAGGGCCGCAGAGGGGATTTTCTTAAGGGCCTCCATAGCTCTCTTCGTTTGTTTATCTCTCTGCCTATCATCGTATCCCTAATATTGTTCCTCAGTGTTATCTTCAGGCAGTTCTTGTCTCTGGCAGGCCTTTTCCCAGGCTTATCCTTTACCCCTCCTCCTTTGTTTCTCTGTCCTAGTGTCAGGGTACCTCAAGGGCTGCTTTGCTTCTTTGGTGCTGACATGCCCTTTGACATACTTGGCGTCATCTTAACTCTTTTTTTTTTTTATTTTATTTTATTTTTTTTCGTCATCTTAACTCTTACCCTGAGCAGGTCCACAAGGACACACAGACTTCCATGTCTAATGATCTTTGCCACAAGTGTTCTGCAGCACTTATTAATGTAACTCCTGTACCACGTTCTGCCAGTGCTAAGAGGGTTAAAATTTAAAGTGCTTCGAAACATAAGGGAAGGGAAAAGGGGGATGGCAATTCTCTCTCCATGCAGGATCTTAGTCTCTGCTAGGATGCTGCTGAGCTAGTACCTTCCAGAAAAGATAGGTTGTGGAGACCAGTTGTGGCAGAGTAATTGTGTGTCCCCTAGGGTTGACCAAGAGCCCAGAACAGAAAGATGGAGTACTTAGGAGGTGGGACAGGAGCTAGCTCTGGTCTTGGTGTTGGTCTGTCCTATTTGAGTGGGGTCCACTAAGGAACCGAGTGTGGCTTCTGGACTCCTATATTGACCTTTGCAACTTCCTTTCTCACTTCTTTCCCCCTTCACTAAACTTGACCCACCCGGGCTTTCTTATGGCTCCTCAACTGTACCAGACACCTGTTTTCTGACTGAGAGTCTTTGCTTATGTTGTTCTTCCTGCCCTGGATACTTCTGACCTTTCTCCTGGTGGACTTCTTTTGCCCTTTAGGTGTTTACTTAAAGTGACACTTCCTCAGAAAAGCTTTTCTTGGCCACCCTCTCTAAAGTAGGTCTCATTAGTTATCTTAAGGCACTATTTTCTTCTCCTTTCTAACCATAACAGTTTGTAATTATGTTTTTATTTGTGCGTGGATATGCTTAATGGAAGTCATTGTCACCTAGAAAGAAACAGTGTTTACGAGGCCACTGTGTAGTCAGTTTGCCTGGCTTATTGTAGATACATATTAAGTATTTAGCAAAAGAGTGAATGGAAGAAGAGTGGGAATTTACTGGATTCTTCAACAGCGCTCTCTGCAACGTGTTGATTGGTGTGGTTGTGCTTGTTAGATCGTGGTGTGTCCTGAAGGGCTTCCTCAGAAGATGGTGCCACCTGGAGTTGTGCAGGAGTCCCTCAGCCACCAGCTCCTGTCCGTGGACCCCCAGTCTGAACAAGAGTCACAGAAGCCTCATCTCCTGGAGGAAAATGGTGAGGACGTGAGATTTGCTGGAGCAGATGTGGCTAGAATTGGGCGGCCTGGCCATGGGGGTAAGCGGTATCTGTGGGAGAGAGTCTTCGGGCTGGGCAGCCTCTCTGCAGTCAGTAGGATCGGGAGCTTGGGAAGGGCTGGGGACCTGGCATCTAGTCCTGGGAATTCAGAGAGAGGTCAGCTTGTAGGATGGGTCGGCAGTCTACATAGTTCCGTTTGAAAGCTGCCATGACGACGACAGCTCTAAGTGCGGGGACTGTCAGATGATCTACAGAAGTCCTTTACGCAAGTGTCGTACTTGTTTTACGACAGTTTTCCGGCTCCACCTCGTCGATTTTGTCATCTTACTGCTTACGTAAGAACAGCTCTCTAGTTCCCAACTGCGTTCGTTTCTGGCTCCTTAGTCGTTCACCTTGAAATCTTATTTCAAGCAGTGCCTCACGGTGACCTTTAGAGCGACTGCTCTCCCTCTCTCTCCTCCCTTGCCACCCTCCCTCAATTTTATTAACTTGTATTAGACTCATGAAGGAAGGAAAGTGAACTGTTGGTATCTTATTTATGATGGCAAATGACCACAGATCTCTAACCCTAATCAGAAACTCGCTGTCAGATACATTTTAGGACAGATTTATATTTTAACCAGATTTAGGATAAATCTGGACAGATTTATTAACGGAATATGGGAATATGATTTGTATAGCATGTAGTACAGTACCAACAGGATTTGAGGTGGGACTCCACAGTGACACACATTAATATTTGGGCAGTGAAGTGTATGCGGCTTTACAGTAAGTAGATTAAATAAAAACCTTAAAGAGCTTCACATCAGTTCTGGTCAGGTTTTGCTGTCAAATTAGTTTAGAGTCTAACTTAATTAGAGGAAGGCCTTCTTTGGTATTTAGCACTTGGGGATTTCAGAATTGTGGAGAAGGTATCATGAACCTGTATTCCAGGTTCGGCCCCAGGCTTTCTTGTGTTCTCTCCTGAGGGGTCAGGCCTTCCATTTTGCATGTCCCATTTTCTGGCCTTTTCCAGCTTTCCTTTCCCTGTGGTGGTAATAGCAAAAGTTGGAGCAGCAGCAGCTGTTACTTAAATAGTGTTTACAGGGCATCAGCAAGTGTCCCAAGTGCTTTACGTGTAGGAATCATTAAGCCCTCAGTGTACCAGAAAAAATAGTCTTCGCTGTTTACCATCTGGGGCCAAAGGACCTTTTATTTTATTTTATTTCATTTACTTCTATGTTATTATTATTTTGTTATATTTATTATATATGTTATTTTATGAATAATTTGCAGAAGAATCAAAGGATAATAAAAAATAATTCTCAAGGAAAGTTTAATAAGAACTAAACCTCTTTTTTTTTTTAAAGATTTTATTTGCCAGTGGGAAACACAGCGAGAGAGGGAACACAAGCAGAGGGAATGATAGCGGGAGAAGCAGGCTTCCCGTAGAGCAGGGAGCCCCATGTGGGACTCGATCCCAGGACTCTGGGATCATGACCTGAGCCGAAGGCAGATGCTTAACAACTGAGCCACCCAGGCGCCCCAGAACTAAACCTCTTATATCAAGTACATTTTGGTAATAGAAACATAAAAAAATGAAAGAATACTGTCACATAGTACTGTCTCTTTTCCCTTTAGAAAAATGAAAACTGTCCCTTTTGCAAAATGTGATGGTCCAGAATCTTGTTGCAAAATCATGCCTGACGAAGTCCTTCCTGTTGAATAATTCAGTGGATGAGAACGTCATATTTCCTTTTTGAAATTAGAAATAGAGTGTTTGTCATTGATTCTTATGTTTGAGAAAATTTACCTCTGATATTATTTGTAGACTCCTTTGAAGATTTGCCCTTTGGGTTCAGTTTCATCGTTATCATGTAGAATGCACTGCTCTGTCTCTTCATGTCGTTTTCTGACTCATCTAGTAATAGCGAAGTGTCTTCAGCTGCAGATTTTCTTTTCTTTGTTGATAGGGGTGGAAAATGAAGAATTCTGAATTCACAGCTATGCTCAATGAAAGCTAAAAGCAGGCATCAACAGTCTTATACCTTCTTGAAGATGATGCAAAACTCTGGACAGTGAATTTAATACTTGGAGACTAGTGAAGAATGATTATTTCACTCTTACATCATCATCCTCAGTATTTCCTTTTTTCTCCTGTTTTCTTACTATTTTAGTTTTTTCTGCTATCATTGGGAATAATTAATGAGTAATGATTAGTTTAACATGCGGTAATTCTTAGTATGATGAATTAGGAAAATGTTTTATGATACCAGAAGAATACGGTCACTGAGATCTGAAAATGTCCCCTCCATGTATAGAAGAGTCCAGTGGATCCATATAGAAATTACGAGACAAAATGAGTCATAATTCTATTTTTTAATAATACTAAAATATTATTTTTTTTTAACATTTTATTTATTTATTTGACTGAGAGAGATCGCAAGTAGGCAGAGAGGCAGGCAGAGAGAGCAGGGGAAGCAGGCCTCTCCCTGAGGAGAGAGCCCCGATGCGGGGCCCAATCCCAGAACCCTGAGATCACGACGTGAGCGGAAGGCAGAGGCTTAACCCACTGAGCCACCCAGGTGCCCCAGTAAATTTTCTTTTTGTTCTTCAGAAGACCTTTAAAGGAATAAAAGTCATGTAATTCCAGCCTTTAAAAATAGTTAATACTAAGAAAAAGAAATAGTTAACACTGCAGAAAAGAAACCCCAAATCCTAAATTGTGTCTAATATACTTAGTTGGCATACCAAGAGTTAATGCCCACACTAACCCGATGGGATAGGTACTACTGTTATCGTCATGTTAGAAATTAAGAAGCTGAGTCCTGGCCAGGTTAGGTTAGGTAATTCATTCAAGGTCATGGAGCTGTTAGTGACAGAGCTGGGATTCTAACCCCAGCCATCCAGCTCTGCGTTTATCCTTTTACCCCAGTCCTACCTGTGCTGCCTTTGCTTTTCCACCAGCCCCTCCCAAGTGCACACTCCTGTCCTCCTCCCTCTGCTGCCAGAGTCTCATCAAGCCAGGCTGCTCTTTACGTGTAGGAATCATTAAGCCCTCAGTGTACCAGAAAAAATAGTCTTCCTTCTGTCCCTATGTGCTGCTTCTCTTTTCTGCCCTGTTAGCTAGACCCAGCCAGTTTCTTTCTTCCAGAAAAACTATGAGGTTTGTTTTGTGTTTGTTTCGGTTTTTGATTTCCCCACACTGGGGAGGGCTGCATTCCTCTTGCCTTTGAAAGCACCGAGGGCAGGTTTTCTGTCTCTGGGACTAATTCCGCTGTGAGAGGGGCAAAGTCATTTGCTAAAAAGCTAAAGGAACAAAAGGTTTTACAGGAACTTCATAAAATAAGTGGAATTGTTTGGAGTATAAGTATTATAATTATCCCAGTTGTAATTGGAATGTGGTCTATACTCAAAATCAAAATTACTGTTTAAGTACAGATTATATTCATCCCTTTCTTGGAGTCCTGTTTTGACTCTAGCCACACTCCTGGATTCAGCTGCCGTCCCTGTTTCTGGGTTTCATCTCTAACCACTATCTCTTTGTTTTTGTGTCATTGCTGATTACTTCCTAGTCCTTAGAGAGAAGCACGCTCCATAACGACACACATCTTTAGGACCAAGGAAACCATAGCAACGTCTAAACTGTCAGATTAAAGATTAATACTAGGTGGGTCTGTCCAAATCAGGGCATACATAGACAGTGAGATCGTATGCACCCCCGTTCTCGGACAAAGAACAAGCAGAGGTGACAGCAGGGGTCAGAAGGTCACCAACATCTAGAGATCAGACCCTCCAAGCATTGCACACGGGATTCACTCTGCTCAGAAAGCACTCTCGACCCCCAACTCCACCCCAACCCTGCTTACCAGCGTCACTTCTTGATGCTCCCACCTCCCGCTGTCCACTCTGGAGGTGCTCCTGATTCCAGGCTCCTATGGGAACTTGACTGAATTTCAAGTGTATTACCCTTACCCTGTGCTGGAATTAAGTGAGGCTCACATGTCTGCTCTCCCCACTGGGCAGTGAAGTTTTTGGAAGGCAAGACTTGTTTTATCTGCATGTTCTTAGAACACACAATGTAGACTTAGTGCTTTTCTAATTCGCTGGCTGACTCTCCATCGACCATGATAGCTTCTGGAAGGAAGAGAATGTGGACTTAAGACCTTGCTAGTCCGACTGTGGCTCAAGTGGTAGCACCAAAATCACCTGGCTTTGTTAGGGGAGCAGAATACGGGAGCCGCCGCAGAACTGCTGAGCCATATCTGCCCTGTACGAAGACCTCCACATGATTTGTGCGCACATAAAAGTTCGGGAAGCCCTGGGCTCTCCGTCGCACTTCAGCTTCATGGAAGCCGTGGGACCGGTGGTTCATTGACATGACGAGATTTGGTCTTGGTGGGGCAGATTGCGTCCTTTACAGGTGAATGACACAGTCTTGAGGTCACCAGCAGGGACTAGCCTGACCAGAGCAGGGAGTCTAGTTTTTTCGGGGGAAGGGGAGGAAAAATTTGGCTTTACTGTGACAAGGCGCCATCATGGATTCTTGAGCAAAAGTAAGACATGATGGCCATCGGAACTGGACAAAGATATTCTCACTGACACCTCTTTTTCTCCCCCCTCAGCCCTACCTGCTCTCCAAGTTCCTTCCCTTCCCCTGAAGGACAGCCAGGAGCTGACAGCCTCACTTCTCTCGGCTGGGTCCCAGGTGAGCCAGCGTCCCATGCCCACAGTGAGGACCCACGTCTGTTCTTAGACAAGTAGCCGCCCGAATCCTGACTCTCCATCAGGAGTTCTGTCTCACTGCAGACCGGGCCTGCCTGGGGTTCCTCCTTGAATGTCGCTTTCCCTTCTACCCGGTGCTCCCCTCTCCTCTTTGAAGCACAGACCCTCCCTCTGTTTTTTCCCTTCATGCTCCCACTTCTTCCCCTCACTCCAAATTTGGACATAGGGAATGGGAATTTAGTAGTGATCTCGTGTTTCAGAAGTTGGTGAAAATTGAAGATGTGGCTGATGTGGCTGTATCCTTCATCCTGGAGGAATGGGGACATTTGGACCAGTCCCAGAAGTCCCTCTATAGGGATGACAGGAAGGAGAATTATGGGAGTATTACTTCCGTGGGTAAGAATGATTTCATCTGCATGGATTAGGACATCTTAATTTTGTTATAGAGAGTATTTCTGGCACATCATAGAAAGCATGTATGTGACTTAATTACTGTGACTTTGCTTATTTTTTTTTTCCCGTGGAAGAGTAAATTGACATTCCTTTTTTTTTTTTCTTATTCAGCTTATTCTTATTATTTTCGTCATCATCAGGGTATGAGTGAAGTCTGATAATATTTGGGGGATAGTATTTGCAATCCAGCGAATGTTCTCATTTTAGTGCTTTAAGATAAAAGAGCTCAGAGCTAACAGGCTTGGGTTTTAATAGATTGGTAGTAGTTAATTGTATTCTGTTCCTTGAGAAATTGAATAATTCCTAACTGAATAATTCTCATTGTGAAAGCATCTCAGACTTTGCTGAGTAACTGTTTATTAGAGTACATTTGACCCTTGAGCAGCATGGGGCCAAGGGTGCTGACCCCCCATACAGTCAAACGTCTGCGTATAACTTTTGACTCCCTCCAGACTTAACTAGTCATAGCATACTGTTGACCTGAAGCCTTCCTCTAACATAAAGCCAAAAATAAATAAATAAATAAAAGATAAAAAATAAAAGTAAATAAAAAATTAAAAAAAAACCATAAAGCCGAGTAACATAGTTTGTGTATGTGTCATATATTGTGATCTTACGTGAAAGTAAGCTAGAAAAAAGGAGTTGTTATTAAAATCGTATGGAGGAGGAAATGCATTGTATCAAAGGAAATCCACGTGTCAGTGGACCAGTGCGATTCAAACTCATGTCGTTCAAGGGGCAACAGTTATTGGAGGATGATCTCCCTTCTCCCCAGCGCACGGGTGGCTAGTTGTTCACTCCATCACCATTCTCAGATCACGGGTGCCTATTTCATGATGTTTGCCTTGCCACCTCCATTTTACATGTCCCCCATCTCTTCTCGAATTTTGTGCCCCAAATGGGATTTTGAACCTGTTTCTAAATCATGATCCTGGAAGCTAATACTCAATTATTTGCCGGGAGCTTTTATAAAAATCTCTCACCGTATAAATGCTGAGATTTTATGTAAGTCTCGGCACCAGATTTTTGGAGCTTATGGCTTTTAGCTTCTTCTGAATGAATCCTCTTAGAAGAGCCACTGCCTACTCCACACTCCGGCAGACTTCCGGTGAAATACATATATAATGCCAAATCTCTGTCTTTTTTTAAAAAAAGTGTATTTACTTATTTATTTAAATGATTATTTAATTAGTCTACACCCAGCGTGGGGCCCAAACCCGAGATCAAGAGTTTCGTGCTTCTCTGAGCCAGCCAGCTCCACATAATGCCAAAGAGTTTTAGTTCACTTACAGGCTTTTGTTTAAAAAACAAAATTGACTTCCACTCTCTGAAATTTTCCATTTCTTTTACTACTAGGGAGACACATCTGTATTTCCTTTTCTTTGATTTACCTGTATGTGCCCTCTGCAGCTCTATCTTGTGGGGATCTTAGTGGTGGTGTTTCATCTCAAGGGATTATTTATGCAGCACAAATGCTATAAGCAATGCGGATATTTCCTCATTCTCTTTTTAAATGAATTTCAAATACCTCAAATTTCACAGTTGCGTCTGGTAGTATCGTTTTCTATTTTGCAGTTACTTTGCAGTCATTTAATGGGTTTCAGGCTTTCAGTACTTAGCACAGTTCATTTTTATACTGTTTTCCAAGCAGTTTTAAATTTGTCCTTTCTGGGTTTTTTTTTTTAAATCCATCTGTTCATTACAAGCTCTTTACAACTCCAGTGTTCTCCTGCATTAAGAACACATTAGATTATTTCTGCCCCTTCTCTGGGAAGGCTACATTAAATTATTTTCATGCCTGTGTGTTCTTAGCAGTGTTGAGAGGTCAGGATTTGGGGCACCTGGGTGGCTCATTTGGTTAAGCGTCTGCCTTTGGCTTAGGTCGTGATCTTGGGGTCCTGGGATCGAGCCCTGTGCTGGGTTCTCTGCTCAGTGGAGTACCTGTTCCTTCCTCTCCCTCTGTGCTCACCCCCAACCCTCCGTGCTCTCTTTCTTAAATAAATAAAATCTTAAAAAAAGAGAGAGAGAGGAGGTCAGGATTTTAAAAGTATCCATCAGATTCAGAAAGAGATTTAAAAAAAAAAAATAGGGGCGCCTGGGTGGCTCAGTCGTTGGGCGTCTGCCGTCGGCTCAGGTCATGATCCCAGAGTCCTGGGATCGAGCCCTGCGTCGGGCTCCTTGCTCGGCAGGAAGCCTGCTTCTCCCGCTACCATTCCCTCTGCTTGTGTCCCCTCTCTAGCTGTGTTTCTCTCTGTCAAAATAAATAAAATCTTTAATAAAAATAAAAATAGATGTATCCTGGAGATAGCCATTTCAGTGGGGTGTCCAGGATGTTGGGGAATAAGAGACAGTTTCTTTGAAGCTAGCAAAGGAGAGGAATTTGAGAAGGCTATTGCAGATAAACTTTAAAGAACATTGTGAAGGAAATGGGAAAGAGAGCTTATCATTGTAAGAGTACATGGCTTAGATGAATAGATTGGTTTTGTATGTTCTCTTTTTCTTTCTTTTTTATGGGGGAGGGGCAGAGGGAGAAGAGAGAGAGAGAGAATCTCCAGCAGACTCCTCGCTGAGCCATGGGGCTTGATTTCACCACTCTGAGATCATGACCTGAGCCAACATTGAGAGTCAGCTGCTTAGCTGACTGAGCCACCCAGGCGCCTCTGTACGTTCTCTTTTTCAGTGGGAGAGTTCTAAGCAGACTTAAATGCTGTTGGAAAAGAACTAGTAAAAGGGGCGCCTGGGTGGTTCAGTGGGTTAAGCCTCTGCCTTCAGCTCAGGTCATGACCTCAGGGTCCTGGGATCGAGCCCCGCATCGGGCTCTCTGCTCAGCAGGGAGCCTGCTTCCCCTTCTCCCTCTGCCTGCCTCTCTGCCTACTTGTGATCTCTCTGTCAAATAAATAAATAAAATCTTTTAAAAAAAGAAAAAGGAAGAAGAAGAAGAAGAAGTGGTAAAGAGTGACTTTGAAATGTTGGGGCAAGGAAGCGGCTATTGATGAGGGTGGTCCCACAAAAACAGGATGGCATGGGGAGGTCCAGGGTCCAGGAGGGCCACAGAGACAGCTCTTCCATCATGAGGCGAGGGGAGGATGATGGGGGGAGGATGATGGAGGAAGGCTGCCAGCAAGTTTTTGATTGTGGCTATAGAATGTTCAAGAAGCTCTGCCTTTCTTTGAAATAGGAGACAGTCACCTGTTGAGAATGAGCAGGTGATGAAGTCGGTGGCAGAGTAGAGGTTCCAATACGCTGGAGAACTTTGGTTTGAAAAAGGCCGTACGTGCACATAGTAAAACATATTCAAGCAGTATAAATGAGTGTAAGGTACAAACGGACCCCCATCTCAATCCTCAGTCTTCTGTTGACTGTTACCAGTTTCTGGGTTGTATCTCTAGGCGTATCCTGTATACACACGTTTTCGCAAAAATGATTACATACCATACACTACTGGAATTTTAAAATAACAGTGATATATCTTGGAAGCCATGGTGGAAATATTTTGACATCCCTGATGAGAAAAATAAGTAGGGAAAGGAGCAAACCATAGGAACGTAGAATGCCAGATGGGGCAGCAGTGCGGTTGAAGAGCCTGAATATTGAAAGCACCAAATCTGCCTGATTTGTTTTTGTCCCCTCTGCCCCCCACCATCGCATTACTAACTAGCTGGGCGGGGCATTGAGCAAGAAGCATAGTCCTCTGCCAGATACACAGATAAACCAAGAGAATCAACAGAAAGTTTGCCTGTGCATGGAAAGAGGAGGGGAAAGAGAAAAAAAGTAAATCTGTGAACCCATTGGTGTGACAACCTAAATAAACACCTTCTCTGCAAAAGGGCAATTGTTAATATTACCAAAAGGTGCATTAGGATAATATGATTTTTTTTTTTTCTTTGAATACGCCCCTGGGGAAGAAAAAAACGTGCTTTTTTGACTTGTTGAATGGGAGAGAATTCTGGTAAGAACAGAATGTGTGGCCATAAGCACACGTGAATAAAAGAGAAAAATCCTGTAATGACGGAGATTACATGCCTACTTAAATGGGGAAGAAAAAAACCATCCTTTTTGCTTACATGTTTGTTTCTACTTATTAAGATGTCTTTTAGGAACAGAATTAAGTAAAAAGAGTTGTAAGAAATTAAAATTCAAATTTTCTTGATGGTATAAGAATTTTAACTTCTCACTATGTAAAAAAAAAAAGATTAGTAATAGTGTCTACTTCAAAAGGTCATTGTTAGGATTAAATGCCATAAAATTATAAAACATTGATAGGTCTGGTCCATAGTAGCACTCAGCCAATGTTAGCTCTCATCATTATTCTGTAATATTTGGAAACAACTTTTATGTTTACAAAAAAAAAAATCTTACTAGAAAGTTCTCAGTAGGCCCTGGTCTGGTCTCTCTAGCATATAAAAAATGACAATCCCTATTTTTTAACGACTGAAGCTTTGTCTCTGCAAAGCATAATAAATGTCCATGCTTCAAGTGAAATGTAGGTTTCCGATGGAGTTACATGGGGAGATGATTGCAGTCTCTTCCAGCATCTGTATTCATCAATGACTACTGGGTGTTAAGCTAGCTCTTAACAGTACTAGCATCTTCTCTGGGTATAGAAAGAATGCCTTTTTTCCTTTAGACTAATTCATACCAAACTGAGATTCTTTGGGGGTTAAAAAAGCTGGAAAGATCATCTTTCTTCTACAAGCCAGTATCACATTTTTATTTTTTTTAAGATTTAATTTATTTGACAGTGAGAAACACAGCGAGAGAGGGAACCCAAGCAGAGGGAATGGTAGCAGGAGAAGCAGGCTTCCTGCCGAGCAGAGAGCCTGAAGCGGGGCTCGATCCCAGGACTCTGGGATCATGACCTGAGCCGAAGGCAGATGCTTAACAACTGAGCCACCCAGGCGCCCCGCCAGTATCACATTTTATGAAGAAGTTTTGCTATTGCACAGGTGTGCACAGACAGGTACTATTAAATAGGCCACCAGAAGGGCATCACCTTCATTAAGCAGAAGGAAGGACTGCTCTCCCAGTTTCATCCATTTGATGGATTCTTGCCAGTGCTTCCGCCCCAACCTGTCTGTTTCCACTGGAGGATTCTTTGTCCCCCCCTTGGAGCATAAAGCCGCCTTTGCCAAGTCCTGTGGTGCTAGCTAGCACATGTCGGCTTCGTAATTACCCATGTCCTTCAGTCATTTTGTTTCTTCCAGTATGGGGAATAGCTAATCCGTTTTCCTTCTATTATTTCAGATTATGAATCTGGGCATGACAACGTGGAACTCACAGTCAAGCAGATTTCTGACGATGCTGAACCTCACTGGATGACGTCAGGAAGCCCTGAAAGAAATGTTCCCCCGAGTCAAGGGTTTGGAGAAGTTAGTGACCTTCACGGCATGGTAGAGAGGTGGCAGGGAAACCCCGCAGCAGGGAAATCAAGGCAGAACCCTTCCCAGAAGAGAGATCTCGGTGCCATCGCGGACGTTCACCGCAAGCCAAACACAAGTGGCGAGAGAGGTCACAAATGTAACGATTGTGGCAAATTTTTCCTTCAAGCCTCAAACTTCATTCAACATCGGCGAATCCACACCGGAGAAAAACCATTCAAGTGTGGTGAATGTGGGAAAAGCTACAATCAGCGAGTGCATCTGACTCAGCACCAGCGAGTCCACACTGGCGAGAAGCCGTACAAGTGTCAGGTGTGCGGAAAAGCCTTCCGCGTGAGCTCACACCTCGTCCAGCATCACAGCGTGCACAGCGGAGAGAGACCGTACGGCTGTACGGAGTGCGGGAAAAACTTCGGTCGGCACTCCCATCTGATCGAGCACCTGAAACGCCACTTCAGAGAGAAATCCCAAAGATGTACGTATCGGGAGTTTGTGTTTGGACCGTAGGTGGAGGCAAAAATGGTTTTATGAGCTTAGAGCAGCAGGACAGACGGGTTGTGCTACTGGGAGCAATAGCTAAGGGAAGAGCTCACAGTCTGTTTTTTTGTTTTTTTTTTTTAAAGATTTTATTTATATGATAGAAACACAGTGAGAGAGGGAGCACAAGCAGAGGGAATGGTAGCGGGAGAAGCAGGCTTCCTGCCGAGCAAGGAGCCCGATGCGGGGCTCGATCCCAGGACTCTGGGATCATGACCTGGGCCGAAGGTAGATGCTTAACGACTGAGCCACCCAGGCGCCCCTGTTTTGTTGTTTTATACCTTAATTGGTCCAATGAGTAGGCAAACCTATGTCCTCCGCCCTCCCCACAGCTTCCCGCTTCCCAGAGGTACGTGCTTTCAGCTTTCTTATCTGTTTCTTCTGGTAATTCCCCATTTTTTTTTTTAAAAGATTTTATTTATTTATCTATTTATTTATTATTAGAGCATGAGCAGGCGCTGGGGAGAGGGAGAGGCAGGTTTCCCACTTAGCAGGGAGCCTGATGACGGGCTGGATCCCAGAACCCTGGGATCATGACCTGAGCTGAAGGCAGATGCTTAACCAACTGAGCCGCCCAGGCATCCCTGCTAGTTTCTTCTCTGTCAAAAATATAGCTGTTGCCCAACATCCCGATTTTAAACATTATCTCTTTCCTATCTGTTGTGGTAAATGAGGATTTTGGCTGTCTCACATGCTTCCTTCCCTCTTTCCCCTTTTCTCAATTTTGCTAACTCATGTCTTATTTTAAAATGATAAAATAAGGGGCACCTGGATGGCTCAGTGGGTTAAAGCCTCTGCCTTCGGCTCAGGTCATGATCTCAGGGTCCTGGGATCGAGCCCCGCATCGGGCTCTCTGCTCAGCAGGGAGCCTGCTTCCCTCTCTCAGCCTGCCTCTCTGCCCACTTGTGATCTCTCTCTCTCTGTCAAATAAATAAATAAAATCTTTAAAATAAAATAAAATGATAAAATAATACTAGAACAGGAAGTTTGGAGGAAAGAAAGCAGGAGGGAAAAAAATCACCCACAAGCCCACCATCCTAATTAATAGAACTGTTACTATTTAGCGTATTCCTTCTATCTTTTTTTCATAAGCTTATTTTTATGTAGGTGTACTCAGAGGGTACGGTTAATTATTAGACACACTTTGTCCAGTGTGGCTCGGCCCTCCTGTCATTTCTGACAGCCTGCTGTTGTGTGGAGACGTCAACACGTAACTGTCCCTCAGTTGAACTTCCAACTATTTTTTTCTTTTGTCCTGATAACTGTGCCTGTGCCTTTAAAAAAAAAAATAGGATTATTTCCTTATATAATAGATGCCCGGAAGTGGGATTAGTGGATGAAAGGTCAAAAACATTTTTA
>CM053621.1:26380288-26459660 GCA_028646535.1 Procyon lotor | reverse complement strand
TGTTTTTGTATTTATGTAGTGTGTGTGCCAGGGACTGTGGGGGTCTTAATAATAACTCCATTCTTTGGAGTCTACTAACTCCATTCTTTGGTCTAATAATAACTCCATTTCTGACACAAGGAACTTTAAGAGGTCTGGTGATATTCTCCCTTTCCAGTTCACTGGAACATTTAATGTAGCTCCTACAAGAAATGTTCTTCCTGCGAATCAGAACCATAACCCAGAAGACTCTGGGTTTGGAGATAGGAAGTACAAATTCCACAAGTGAGTTACTGCATATGCTAGTAATAGGGGCTGTTCCTGTTTCAATTCCTTGGTTCCTGTACCCACTTAGTCTTTCTATTGGAGAAAATATCATATATATGTTACTGGTTCCAGTATCAGTGCTTATACTGTATCCTGGAGAACAGTCCCCCAACTTTGCAAGTTGTAATTTAGCTTTAATATACCATTCCGTAGTTGTTTAAGATTTTATTTATTTGACAGAGACAGAGAGAGACAGAGAGCACGTGTGAGCACACAAGCAGGGAGAGCTGCAGAGGGAGAGAGAGAAGCAGGCTCCCCACTGAGCAGGGAGCCTGACACAGGGCTCAATCTCGACCCCTGGGATCATGACTTGGGCCAAAGGCAGAAGCCGAACCAAGCCACCCAGGTGCCCCTGCCATTCTACGGTTCTATCAGATAGCTGCTTCTAGGTGATGAGTAAGCACCATGAATTTTGTGGTTAGAAGCTCATTGTTAGACCTCCTTGACCATAAAACATGTTTCTTGATTTAAGGTATGTCTAACGGATAAGGTATCCTATAAACCCTCAGATGACGGTGCCAGTGGAGATAAAGGAGTCAGGGAAAACAAACCCATGTTTAGAGCCTGTGTCAATTCTGGAGTAATGTTTTCTTTCTTTTGTAACTATCCATACCTAGTGCAATGGTGGACATATAGGAAAGACTAAGGAACTGCTCAATAGTTGTTCATTTATTTTTCTTCAAAGCAATATAGTGTAAAATGATGAAAACAAACTTCTATGAGTTGGCTAATTGTTGCCACCTATGTCATCTGAAGAACTGTTGAAAGAAAATTTTTGCTCAAAAGCAAAATTAGTTTCTTTTTGTTAGGGACTGATGCCTACTGAAGAGAAGTGGACCTTTTTTTTTTTAAGATTTTATTTAAAAAGAAAGAAGGGAGAGTGCATGGAGCAGAGGGAGAGGGTCAAGCAGACTCTTCCACGTGTGGAGTCCGATTCCACAATCCTGAGATCATAACCAGAGCTGAAACCAAGAATCGGATGCTCAAATGACTGAGCCACCCAGACACTCCAAGAACTGGACTCTTAAATGCGTGTCTCTCAAGGTCCTCCCACTGGAGCAAACTGCCTGAGTCAGCTAAAACTTAAGACACAAATGCACCACTGCCCTAGCTGGCTCACTTTTGCTGCAAAAATGCAGCCGCCTAATTGGTACCTGTGGGGAAATGGCAACCCAGGGAAAAACCCCAAACTCATAGTGATCCTAGAACATTAGAAGAGCTGTTAATGAAGAGGAGGAAATAACGTGCCATCTACTGTCCCAGGAATCTCAACAGAACAACAAACATCACTAGGGGGTATATTTTTGTTCAACAAAAGAAAAAGTTTCTAACTGGAGCTATATAGCAAGCAATTGACTTCTGACTCCATCCGGATACTGTAGACTAGAGATTGTGTCACAGAAGGAAGTGGCATTAGATCAATGACCCTCAAGAAGTTAAGGGAATTTCCGAGAGGCTGACGAAATTTGAAAAAGCATGTGGAATACCACACTTTTGATTTTTCTTATACTTAATTTGAAACGTCAAATGCCATTAAAGGATCATACTTGCTTTGTAAACTTAAAGGACTAATATCTAAAGTCCCTTGCAAATTAATTCTTTTGTCACAATGTTCTAGCACACTCCCCACCCCAACCCACGCCTAAACTCAAGCTCCCTGCTTTATTTATCCATTTCTGTATAGTCCAGTTTTTCCACCAGAAATGCAGCTGTCTTCCAGGCTCACTTTCTCTGAGAAACTCCAACTTCCTCAATGCCCTGTCCCTTCCCCACAAATATTAATAGATTCGGTTCCCACGATTTTCTGTGGTCCTCATACCACCCAAACGCCTTCTACCCTCGCTTTAATCAGTGCAACTTGGGGGCGCCTGGGGTAGCACAGTTAAGGGACAGGCTCTCGGTTTCCACTCAGGTCTGATGTCAGGGTCATCAGATCAAGCCCCACAGCAGTCGCTGACTAGTCTGCTTGAGATTCTCTCTCTCTCATAAGTAAATAAACATATACACACACACACATATGTATCTTAAAAACAATAATCAGTGTATTTTGTACCCTTGTGCTGTTTCCCCACCAGTTGACTTAAGGAAGTAGGACCATGAGGTCCGCCCCTCCTCCTCACCCCCGGGACACGCACCACGTGAGCGGCCATCACCCCGCGGGGGCTCACGGGTTGGCTGGAGCCAGGGAAGGGCCAGTGGGGCCGCTTTCCCAAATCCGGAGATGTCGCGGTCATTACTGGTATACCGGCTACAGAAGCTGCCAGCGGGTCAGCACCGAGGGAGGTCATACCGAAAGAAGCACACGGAAAAACCACGCAAGAGAACCTCCTCTGTACTTACCCCTCATCCGGGGCCCTCATCCGGGGCCCTCATCCGGGGCCCTCATCCGGGGCCCTCATCCGGGGCCCTCATCCGGGGCCCTCATCCGGGGCCCTCATCCGGGGCCCTCATCCGGGGCCCTCATCCGGGGCCTGTCTTCCGCCCACTCTCGTCGGACTCCGCCTCCGGAAGTGCCACTGAGAGGCGCCGGCCTCCAAGCGGTCTAGAGCGACCCCGGAAACCCTGGGGTTGCACCTAGGGTGAGGGTGTCCGCGACGGGACGGCCGCCTGGCCTGCCCCTCCGCTCGGGTGAGTCTCCGGCAGCCGTACTGGGTTTGCGGTAGGCGTCGCCGTTGGTTTAGGCACCCGGGACGGAGGAGGAGGCTCTCCGTTCAGGCCGACGGCGGTTTCCGTCTCCAGGAGCGCTCCGGGGCCGGGGTGCGAGGGCCTGTTTCTCTTCAGTCAGGTTTCACCCTGACCCCCGCGGACTGAGGGCCTCGCCGCCGGGGCCCGGTGACCCTGCCGTGGTGCGAGCTGGGTCTCTGGGGCCCGTCTCGTCCTTCGGGGAGCGAGTCCTCACGTAACAGGGAAGTGGGAGGAGGGCAGCCCCGGGCGAGGCCTTCCGAAGGCTGAGCGCCACGGCCGTTTCTGAGGGTTGTGGAAGCGGGACCGGAGCCCTGTGGCGTCCTTGGGTTTGAAGGACACGAGCCAAACTGTTTGAGTCGCAGCTCTTGCCTGGATCAGTCGGGGCCGTGGGAAGCGGCGTGCCCGACTCGTCTGCGTTGGTGAACGATATGACCGCTCCCCACCCCCCCCAAAGTGGGAATTTTGTCATTAGGCAAGCCCATTTAGTAATCACGGTGGGCAGGCAGAGTGTTTGCCAAGGAATTCCTCGGGGGCCTGCTTTAAAAACAAACAAACAAAAAAACCGTAATCATAGCTAGCCTGTTTCCCTGGGTTCAAACTTGACCCTTGAAAGAAGTTTGTACATTTCAAATATTTTAAACTTTCCTCAGAAATGTTTATTAAGTTGGGCTTTCTTGATTTTTTTTTCCCCCTTGAAATACCACAAATTCTGAGTTAGTGGAGGTTAAAGCTGCACAATTTGGACCATATTTGGTTCTTAAATATTTGAAACTGAATAATTTCCATTTTTCTTTCTGTTTTATTTAGGTGGCTAGTCATTATTAACTTTTTATTGAGTATCTACAGCATGTGAGATACTTGGCTAAGTCCTGAGGATGTAAAACGATGGGCTGACTTAACTTAGTACAATAAATTTTCACAATCTCACCCGGCAGTGATGGTCCTTGTCCTTCAGAACAGGGATGGAGGAAATATCCGCGCAGGAAGCAGCAGGATCGCCAGTTGTCCAGTTTCAGTCTTTGGAGAGCCTGTCTGAGGGTCTGTCCCCGGAACCTCCGTTCACACAGGACACCGACATGGAACAGGAGCTCAACGGGGGTAAGGCTGAGAGATCACTTAAATCCAAGAGAATGGCAGTACGGTGGGGCTCCTGGGCCTGGTATGAGAGAGGCCAGAACTTCAATAAGAAGATGGACCCTAGGAAAGGTCTGGAAGGGAGGGACAGATGTGACTCAGTTCAGTTCTGGTCTTGGGCTCTTCTCTTAAGGACAGCCCATCTTTCTTTAATAGGCAGAGTGGTGGTCATTCACTCTGCTTTGGCTTTTTTTCATTCATACCTTTACTTTATCCTGGTTTCACATCCAGAAAAATTTCTAAGATATGCTGCTTTTGCTGTATCTCACCATCCTTGCCTCGCTTTTACCTCCTCTTAGCTTTAGGGCCCTTCCCTTCCCCTGTTCCCTTTACTTAGTTTCCTTCACTTAGTTTCTTCCCTCCTTGATGACTTCGAGCTTTGCCACCTTCCATTCTCGTGCAGCTGCTATGTTTGTGACTAATGTAATTTTGGCCAAAAAAGCAACCATTTAATTCTTTCGTCGAGCATGACGCCTGTATGCGCGTACTCATATCACATGTTGACTCAACAGTAACATCTTTATGTATAATATAAATAGGTTGACATGTCTTGTACTTTTCTTGTTTTGTAAGAACCTTGTTTTAAATTGCTGTGGCCAACTGCAGTGCTCGAAATAACTTAAGTGTCAGCAACACCAGTTTGAGTGCCGTGGTGTGTAGAATGCTATGGGGCATTGTGGGAGTGTGCAAAAGGTCGTGAGGAAACAGAAGACCATTCCTTATTCTTGGGAACCTTGCACAGTGGTTACAGAGACAGTGCCCATTGGAATGAAGGCTTACTGAAATTTACATAACTATCTGGGAAAGTGTCAGAAATCAACTAAATAGTCATTTCCCTGGACAAGTCACTGCAAGTCTTTGTGCTTTGCTTTGCCCATCTGCAAAACAGGTACAGTGCTTACCCTCCTGTTAGAGGAATGTGCTGTCATGAGAATATAGTGAAATGCGAGATTTTATAAGAAAATCTTGAATCGTGGGCCTAAACATGGGTAAGAGGGCATGCCAATGCTGAGAAGGAGCAGAGTAGATGCACTCAGTACCTGATAAACATTCATTGGTTTTACTAGAATGTTGATGTGAAGAAGGGTCCCGCTGACTCCCTCCTCTGTCAGGGAGCTCTGGGGAAGGGTTGCTCTCACTCTTGGCTCCTCTCTCCTCCCTCAGCTCCACCTGTTCCCCAGGTGCCTGCTCTTCCCCATGAGGGAAGCCCAGGAGACCAGGCAGCTACGCTCCTGACAGCCAGGTATCAGGTGAGCTGAGGAACCCTCTGCTTTTTCTCAGGGACTGTTGCTACTGATTGAGTGTGGCCCTTCCCTCGTCCCATGTGTAAACCCTGCCTCAAATTTTTTTCAATAGCAGACCCCAGTTTGGGAGTTGACCCTCTTCAGAGACCTGGACTTCACAGAAACCACCTTTCCATTTCCCCACCTCCACCAGTAAACACTATTCCTTCTCTATCCCTGGTGCTATGATGGACGTTTATTAGATGTGATGTTAAAGGTTATGGAACTTATTCCCTAGTTTCTAGTCTGTTTTCCCTCCTCCCCAGCTTTGCCACACACTGCTACACACTGGACACTCTCTGTGTCATCGCCTTCATTTTCTGGCCACGATGCTATAGTGGCCTCATTCCCCAGAGCAGCCAGGCTGTGTTATTTCAGGAGTTTGTGACATTCGAGGATGTGGCTGTGCACCTTACTCGAGAGGAATGGGGATGCCTGGATCCTGTTCAGAGGGATCTCTACAGAGAAGTGATGTTAGAGAATTATGGGAACGTGGTCTCACTGGGTAAGGACTTTCTTATTTTTCAGTTTACCTATTAGGATTTCTTTACTTCCTTGTTTCTGAGGAGGTGCGAGGTCTCTGAGAAAGTAGAGTGTGGCTCAGAATGCAGGTCTTAGAACCTCTGAGTCCTCCATCTTCAAGGTCATCTCCTTTGGGAGTGGGTTTTCTTGGGGGGTGGGTTTCAAGAGGAGATGTTTTACTTCTTACCTTTAAGTGACAATTCCTGCTTTTGTGGGGCATCTGTTTCCTGTTAGAAAAGGGAAACTTGCTTGTGCTTTGCTTAAGTTCTCACCTTTTCTATCTTTTCCTTTTTCATGAGCGGGACCTTAGGGTCTCCCAATCCACAGGCAGACATGTTCCTTCCGGGTAATTCAATGCCCCGTATCTGCAAGTTTTCCTTTTTCCTTGGAAGAAGAAATCCTTTTTTTAAATAGGCTAAAATCCTTGTTGAATGATCCCTCACCTCTTCACATTCCTAAATTCATCTCCAAGAGGCAGAGTTTGAGAGACTTCATTTAAAGACATGACTCACTGCAAGTCTATTTCAGTGAGTCATCCAGATGGTAGTCCTAAGTAACCTTACCCAGAGCAGCAGAAGTTTCAGCTTTAAACTGAGTCTCTCTTTTGTCATTTGGATGGTACAGTGGGCTGCCGGGATTAGGCACCCAGTAGTGCTCTAGAGCGGCATCGATGGGACTGTTGGCAGCCCCCTTGATGTGAGCATTGCTCCTTTTCCTCTTATTTTTTTTGCTGGTCTCTCCTTCTGCTTTTGCTTTTTTTTTTTTTTTTAAATGTATATATATATTTAATCATGCTTTTTCTTTTCTCTCTCTCTCTCTCTCTCTCTCTTTTTTTTTTTTTTTTTTTTGGCTTTGCCTATGCTGGTGGCATCCAGGGTGTTCCTTTTTCTCCTTGATTATACTTAAGATTAAAGAAGTCTTTTTACCTGTGGGGAGGCAGCCTGCCCACTGGGAAGATTTTTAGTGTGTTTCCCATTCCTGGCTCTTTGATCTTTATAGGCATACTTCTCCGCCTTCCTACCAACCGGATTCATAGTGTGAATTCCTGCCCGGCCCTGAGTCATACCCAGGCAAGTGCTTTCTCTGGAGAAACACTTGCAGTTCTTTCAGCAGGAATCTCCAAGAGATGGCCCAAGTATCGGCTTCCCATCGATATTGCTCGTCCCCGCTCGGAAACTCCTTTTCCACGATTGTAAGATATCACACTTGATTGATGCACTCAGGATGCCACCAGTATGTAAAATTGCAGCTCCTCAGATGACCTTTGTTAAATTTCGGAAGGGCCAAGGAGGCCCTCCATTGCAGCCAGATGAATTTGAACCTGAATTCTGAGTTCATTCAAAAGCCACGGTTGGTGGTCATCTACTTGTGTTCTGAGAAACCATAAAGTTCAACTCCAGCTCTTCAGTTATAATCTTTTCATGTTATTTTAGAATGTGGAACATAACGCTGTGCACCCCTCTTGTCTGTAGTGAATATGTCCTGCCCCTTCTGTGGTCTGACTTTCCTGTGACCCCTGGGCTTTCCTCATGTTGAACACTCAAGTCTTCTCCTTTAAGTCCCCATCTCCCTATCCCAAGGCCCTGACTTTGTCCCCTTTATTCTTTGTGGTGCTATACAGATTGATGCATTTAAATGACCTTTCCTGATCAAGTGTTCTTTAGCTCTGTCCTTGATGGATGGGAAATGGGAGGGCAAAAGAGTTTAATTTCTTTATTTCAGAGTATCAAATTGAATGTATATTTAACAACTTTGTAAACTGTAAAGTGATGTAATTGTAAACTGTTAATTTTATCTAATAATTACATAATTTCCAACAGTTAACCTGTCTTCTTTTTGGAGTAAACAAACTTCTTAGCACTTTAATCAGCCTAGTAGCACAGTGTGCTATTAGACTGAATTTTATCCCATTTCCTGTGTCATCTCTGCACAAGTACAGGACACGCATACACACGCACACATACTGGCTACAAATGCATACAAGAAACCCCCCTGTTCACCTTGCTTTTGTGACCAAGTCAGCAGCATCTTTGTAGTAATTATTTCTTACAGTTCTCAGGAAATCATTTTCATATTTGTGGGCTCAGCAAACTCCACCTGAAATGTAAATCTATACACTTAAGGAGCTTAATGTTTGGTGTCATAAAATATGGACACTGAAATTCAGTTCCTGCCTTAGCAGCCCCACTGTCAAGTTCACATTTTTTCCCATGGCAGTAGCTCAGTTGTCACAGATATCAAAACTTTGTTCCTCTGGGTAAGTGCTTCTCCTATATAGTGGTAAATATGCAGTATGAACAGCTGAGTAAAAGAATAAAAAAGTAAGTAAAAAATCATGTTTTTCATTACCACATCTGAAAAGAAGCATGTTCTGTTGACAGTGAGTGAATTACTGGCTTGAGGGTCATACCCAAAGGGAAGTCATTTGTGACTTAGTGCTGGAGATTAAGACCAGGAAAGTGGTGTGGATTGCATTTCACACAGGGTCAGTGTGGCAGGTGCCTTATTAGATGACATCATTAGAAACATGTCTATCAGAATTCTGGTTGTTAAGTAAGTTGATGAATCAGGAAATGTTTGGCACATACCCTTTGCTTTTTGAAGTTGATGTCATGAGGAAAAAAATGCTTTTGTATAGAATGTCTTTTACTGCCATAGCTATTTACTATTTATAGAGGAGCCAATGTGTTATAAGGTACTATGCATATCTCATTTAATCCTTGCCATAATTCTGTGAGTAGATGTTATTCTATTTTATACCTGAGGAAACTAAGGCTCAAAAGTTAAGTGATCCACTCAGGGTCAGAACTAGGCATACGACTCAGGTCTGAATCTGAAGCTCATGCTCTTTTTCATTGTTTTGCCCCTTAAAACAATTAATCCAACCACATATGTTTTTGTTTTTTAAAGATCCATCTGTTTTCTTTGTTTTTTTGTTTTAAAGATTTTTTATTTATTTGACAGTGAGAAACACAGCGAGAGAGGGAACACAAGCAGAGGGAATGAATGGTAGCGGGAGAAGCAGGCTTCCTGAGCAGCCGAAGGCAGACGCCCAACGACTGAGCCACCCAGGCATCCCTATCCATCTGTTTCTTTAGAGAAAGAGAGAGCGTGGTGGGGAGGGTCAGAGGGAGAAAAAGTCCCAAACTGATTGTGTGCTGAGTGTAGAGCCTGACATGGGGCTTGATCTCACCACCCTGAGATCACAACCTGAGTGGAAACTGAGTGGAAGCTCAACTGACTGTGCCAGCAGGGGCCTCACATGTGTTTTTTTTTTTTTTTTAAATATTCTTGTGGCTTTGTACTCTGATGACAATTAGAAAAATTGGACAGACGGGCACTAGGTTGTACAGTTTGGGAGCAGAAAGAATTTGAGAAGAAATAAAATTGTATAGGGATATGCTCCATTAAAATAGGTATCTAGGGGTGCCTGGGTGGCTCAATAGGTTAAACAGTTGCCTTTGGCTCAGGTCATAATCCCAGGGTCATGGGATCCCCCCACATCAGGCCCCCTGCTCAGCGGGGAGTCTGCTTCTCTCTCTGCGCCTTCCTCCTGCTCTGCCCCCCCAATAAATAAATAAAAATAGATTATCTAAGAACAGTATTACTAAGGAAGGATTTTATTTGTGTGTTAAGAACCAAGAAGAGGGACAGAAAGCTTCCAGGTGGCTAAAATCTTAGCGTAACTGGTATAGGTAACAAACCAAATAATGAGGTGAATTTTAAATGTTCTTTTTAAAGACCAGATTAAGTTAAAATACATCTAGTTGGAGCACTATTAAGGTTTAAATTTAAAAAATCAATATTTTAATAGAGATTAAATGATTTTTATTTATTTATTTTAAAGGTTTTATTTATTTATTTGTTTATTTATTTATTTGAGAGAGAGAATGAGAGAGCATGAGAGGTGGGAGGCTCAGGAGAACAGGCTCCCTTCTGAGCAGGGAGCCCAATGGGGGACTCGATCCGGACTCCAGAATCATGACCTGAGCCAAAGGCAGTTGCCTAACCAATTGAGCCACCCAGCTGCCTAAGATTAAATAATTTAAGATAGGAAAAATTAATCGCAAATGTATATTTTGAAGGCATAGAGTTCTGACTTTAAAATTTGGGAAAAAGGCATTCAGGCCAATGGCAAGAAAACCTGCCTTAAGGAAAAATTAATCGCAGATGTATATTTTGAAAACATAAAGTCTTGACTTTAGAATTTAGAAAAAAGGCATCTAGGCTAATGGCAAGAAAACCTGCCTTAATGTTTCCTGTGACCCTTAGAATGTTAGACTGGAAAGAATATAAACTGTGGAATCAGACTTAGGTTCATCTTACCAACTTTCTACATTGAGCAGATTATTTAAACTGGTACTCATTTTCTTCAACTGTAAAACATGAAAATGTCTGCCTTTCTGGGTTTATGCCAAGAATTAAATTAGACTAAATTACATGTGTGTAAGTACCTGGCTCATGGTAGTTACTTAAATGCTTTTTTAGAAAGGACTGCAAGTGATAAAAGCTATAGATAAGATTTAAAAAAAAATTTTTTTAACTTTTTAAGTAGGCTCCATGCTCAGCATGAAGCCCAACACAGGGCTTGAACTCATAACCTGAGATCAAGACCTGAGCTGAGATCGTTGGATGCTTAACCAGCTGAGCCATCCAGGTGCCCCAGATCAGATTTTTTAATATAAACAAATTTCAGGAGTATGTTCAAATTCTTTATAGCAGAATTTCCTCAAATTGAATATTGCTCATACTTTTGTAAAGGAGTTTGGATTTTTATTTATTTTTTAAAAAAGATTATTTATTTGTTTATTTGACAGAGAGCGATTACAAGTAGGCAGAGAGGCAGGCAGAGAGAGAGGGAGAAGCAGGCTCCCTGCTGAGCAGAGAGCCCGATGTGGGGCTCGATCCCAGGACCCTGAGACCATGACCTGAGCCAAAGGCAGAGGCTTTAACCCACTGAGCCACCCAGGTGCCCCTGGATTTTTATTTTAAAGAGACTTTCATTTCTTTGACACTAAGTGAACTTTTAGTTTGCTTTTAATTAGAACATCCATGACTGCAAATCTGTTGGGTCCTGGTTCTCCGTGTGTTAATCTAATCACTATTTCTCTGGTCTCTCTCTCTCTTTTTTTTTAGAGAAAGAACATGAATGGGGTTGGTGTGTGGAGGGGAAGAACAGGGAGGGAGAAGCAGAGCGGGTAGTCTGTGGTGGCACTCGATCCCAGGACTCCAGGATCATGACCTGAGCCAAAGGCAGATGCTTAACTGACTGAGCCACTTGGGCACCACTCTCTCTTCTTTTTATTTTCACCTTTTACTCCATTGTCAGTATGTTGATCTTCTGTTGTCTTTCTGTACATATGTTGGAGGAAAGGACAGATTTCATTCATAACCATTATTTTTTACTAGCAGATTATGTAAAAGCCAGGTTCTGAAAGACTGGTTTTGAGCCCTAGCTTTGGTAGTTATTGTCACCTTGGGCGAGTTACTTAAATTGTCAGTCTTAGTTTTCTTTTTTGTAAAATGGGTACAATGGTAATTTTTACTTTATGAAGTTATGATGAGTATTAAGTGAGTGTAAATTTATAAAGTTCTTGGTGTGGTACTTTGCACCTACCAAATGTGCAGTAAATTGTAGCTTAATATTTTTTTTTTTTTTTTTAAGATTTTATTTATTTGACAGAAACAAAGCGAGAGAGGGAACACAAGCAGAGGGAATGGTAGCGGGAGAAGCAGGCTTCCTGCCGAGCAGGGAGCCCGATGCGGGGCTCGATCCCAGGACCCTGGAATCATGACCTGGGCCGAAGGCAGACGCTTAACGACTGAGCCACCCAGGGGCCCCAGTAAATGCCTTTCTTATATCTGTTCTGTACCCTCCTGTTTGTAGGCTCTCATATGGAATCCCAAGAGGACAGCTGTGTTTGTTATATTTGAGGACAGAACAGGCCCACTGCCCTTTTAGAAACTGGTTATCCATTACATGTTGACACTAGGACACAAAATTGGCACTCAATAAGTAGCTCTTAAGTAAATAAGTCAAAAGAAGTACAAGATATAAGATGTATGGTCCCTGCTAGTAAGAGTTTATAAATAAAGTAGGGATGATAATACCTGAAACCAATTAAATAAAAATCTATAAACTCCATTATATAATAACATGTCAGGATAAGAGGAACAGATAATAAATTGCATAGCCATTCAATAAGTGGAAAGAAAGGCTTTTGGATATATTGCAAAAAAAAAAAGGCTTTTGGAGTTAATGGGGTTGAGCTAGACCTTGTATGTGTGCTACTAGAAGATTTCTGGGCTGAAGATATATAAAAACTGCCCCTTTGATACTCTAATAGTTCTGCCTCGCTCAGGATCAGACTGCTTTTGGCTTTTGCTTTAAAAGAGATTAGACCCTAGCAGTCCCATTATGTAAGCCAAGAAAGGCCATTTTTATGTTTTTTGTTTTTTTTAAAGATTTTATTTATTTATTTGACACACACACACACAGAGAACACAAGCAGGGGGAGTGGAAGAGGGAAAAGCAGGCTTCTCAATGAGCGGAGAGCCCGATGTGGGGCTCCATCTGGGATGCTGGGATCATGACCTGAGCGGAAGGTAGCAGCTTAACAACTGAGCCACCCAGGCGCCCCAGGCCATCTATATGTTAAGGTGCACTTTTATTGTACTTGCTTCTCTATATCGTATTATAGTTAGTTTGTATCTGTCTTTACATACTTTCCATACGGGAGGCATCTCATAGATCTTTGCTGAATAAACAAGAGCAAGCTCCTGATGGGTAAGAATGTGTTATGTTATTTTTTTTTAAGATTTTATTTATTTATTGGACAGAGAGATCACAAGTAGGCAGAGAGGCAGGCAGAGAGAGGGGAGGAAGCAGGCTTCCTGCTGAGCAGAGAGCCTAATGCAGGGCTCGATCCCAGGGAGATCCTGGGAGACCACGACCTGAGCTGAAGGCAGAGGCTTTAACCCACTGAGCCACCCAGGTGCCCCTGTATTATATTTTTTGTTTCCTCATGTGCACCGAAGCAAATTGAGATTGGTGACGTTTCTTAAGATTGGTTCTTGGGATATTTAATCAGTCTTCACTGATTGTGTTGCTGCAGTTTAGCTCACCACACAATAGGTGTTTGAGTATTCACCTTTCTCCAGTCCAGCAGAGTTATATTTTGATGACTTCCCTTCTGACCCAGTCTAATACTTGTAGACCAGGTCTAATCCAGAGATTGGTCTGTAGGCAATAGCTGAAGAAGATCACTTCTGTGAAGACAGGTACACACTCATGCACCAGTTCCCTTGTCTGAGTAATGTTTAAATGAATATTTCTCCCAAAGTCATCAACTTGCCCCATAACACACCTCTTTCTGGAGCACAAGTAGGAGCTCCTTGTAGAAGATCTTTGCCCTTCTCACTCTACAGGACTTCCCTAATGTCTTCTAAGAATTTACCCTTCTTTCTCCATTAACCATTAGTTAAGAGAAAAAGTGGCTTTGTGTGGTGTCTGGGGATAAATCGCCACATCCCATTTCCTTCTCTGTGAGCAGGATTTCCAATTTCCAAGCCTGATGGGATCTCCCAGCGGGAACAAGATCTACGGGTTTTTGATCTGGAAACTAAGAATAGAGAAGTCTTAAGAGATGACTACTCAGGTGAGTAAGGTAGAATCAATCAGATGGAATTAGTAGGGAAGTAAGAGTCAAATTGTTGAGCCAAATTGTAGCTGCTTTGGCAGTCAGAATGAAGAGTTCAGTCTGTATACCAGATGGCAAACTCCTTTCTTTTCCCTTCAGTTTTTTTTTTTTTTTTAAGATTTTATTTATTCGTTTGACAGAGAGAGATCACAAGTAGGCAGAGAAAGAGGGGGAAGCAGGCTTCCTGCTGAGCAGAGAACCTGATGCGGGGCTCGATCCCAGGACCCTGAGATCATAACCCGAGCCGGAAGGCTGAGGCCTTAACCCACTGAGTCACCCAGGCGCCCCTCCCTTCAGTTTTAATGAATTCTTTGCATTTATTTTATCCCTTATCACCCACAAGTTGTACTGGGTCCCTATTCAAATTGCTTATCTATAATTCTTTTGAATTACTTCCCTATTACCTGCTTTGAACCACCCTAATTGGTTACCTTCTTTGCCAAAAAAGTCCTCTGTTTGTACCACACCCTGAAATTTGTGTATTACCTCCTATTCATGCCCTTACATCTACCGTCGAGATTTTGTGCCTGTGCTTCAGAGTAAATAAACTTCTCTCATTTTAGTAGATTCTAGGTTATTTAGTTTTCTCCTCTCTGAGGTTTTTTTTTCCCCCCCTAAGCACAGGGTACAGATTACATTTGCATTTTCTATTTATATATTGAATCAGATGGAGAGACCAGAGAAGAGAACAAGCTGTTGATTCCTAAGCAGGAAATTTTGGAAGAAGTACATTCGTACAAAGTGAGAGTAGGAAGACTCAAAAAGGACATAGCCCAAGTTCCTGGGACTAGAGAAGTGTCTAAACCTGAAGACAGATTAGAAAGGCTTCAGGAAATCCTAAGGAAATTTCTTTTCCTGGAGAGAGAGTTCAGGCAAATAACAATCAGCAAGAAAGCCTTCACCAGTGACAACAATGAATGTAATGAACCTGAAAAAAGCTTCAGTCTCGACTCTACCCTTGATACAGATCAGAGAGTTCTTAGAATACAGAATATTGATGATACCGATAAGTATGAAATGGGTGTGAACCAAAATTCAGCTGCTGGTAAACAAGAACAAATAAATCTCATACAGGATGTTCAGAGTAGTGAATATAAGGAAAGCTTAATGGATCTCTCCCACCTTAGTAAATGTGACAGCATTCCTGCCACTGAGAAATCCTATAAATGTGACGCATGTGAGAAAGTCTTCCATCAGAGCTCTGCCCTTTCTAGACATCAGAGAATTCATACTAGAGAGAAACCCTACAAATGTAAAGAATGTGAAAAATCTTTCAGTCAGAGTTCAAGTCTTAGTCGACATAAAAGAATACACACTAGAGAAAAACCCTATAAATGTGAAGCATCTGATAAATCCTGTGAAGCCTCTGATAAATCCTGCAGTCAGAGCTCCGACATAACTCCACATAAGAGGATTCACACTAGAGCAAAGTCTTATAAATGTAGTAATTGTGAAAGGGTTTTCAGTCGTAGTGTACATCTTACTCAACACCAGAAGATTCACAGAGAGATGCCCTGTAAGTGTACTGTATGTGGCAGTGACTTTCATCATACCTCATACCTTGCCGAACATCAGAAAGTCCACTGTGAAGAGAAAGCCTATGAATATAGTGATTGTGGGTTGACCTTTGTTAAACATCAAGGAATTCATCTCAGAGAAAAGCCCTATACGTGTAACGAATGTGGAAAAGACTTCAGATTGAATTCCCATCTTATTCAGCATCAAAGAATTCACACAGGAGAGAAACCACATGAATGTAATGAATGTGGAAAAGCTTTCGGTCAAACTTCATGCCTTATGCAGCATCACAAAATTCACGGGAGAGAGAAGGCCTATGAGTGTAATGAATATGAGGAAAGTTTCAATCATAGCTCAGATCTTGTTCTTCAGCAGGAAGTCCTCACCAGAGAAAAAGCCTTTGATTGTGATGTATGGGAAAAGAACCTCAGTCAGAGAGCACACCTTGTTCAACATCAAAGAATTCATACCAAAGAGAAACCTTATGAATGTGATGAACGTGGGGAGACGTTTAGTCAAATTCAGGCCTCATTCATCATCTGAGAGTTCCTACCAGGGAGAAAGCCTATATGTACTGAAGGTGTTGAAGCCTGCAGTCATAGCTCAACCTTTACTCAGCATCAGAGAATCTACACCAGAGAGAAACCCTCTGAATGTGATGAATGTAGGAAAACTCTTTGTCAGTGTTAAACTTCATCAGCATCTGCAAACTCATACCAGTGAGAAAATCTACAAGTATATTGAATGTGGTAAATGCCTCATGCTATTTTCATACCTTAGTCACCACTGGAGAATTCTTAACTGGAATAAAATTCCATCACCATAATAAATGTGAAATAGCCTTCAGTCAAAGTAACTACCTTGTTCAGCATCAAATTCATTCCATGCAGAGAGCCTATGAATGTGATAAATGTGTATATGCACGTGGGAGGATTCAGTCATATTCCACCCCGTTTTCAGCGTCAAAGAATCCATGCCCAGGAGAAGCCATTCAGGTGTAGCAAAGGTGACAGATCTTTCAGTCTTTTTCATCATTAGAATCTCCACACCAGATCACAATCTGATAAAAATGCAAATGGAAAAAATGTACCTCTACATTTCAGGCTTTACTCAACATCAAAATAATCAGAGAGAAAGTTTTATATGAAATCGTTAATATATAGCCCTGATCTTTTTCATTGCAGAAGAAGATATTCTGAGGAGTGACTTGGTGAATGCAATGCTGATTCCTCATGGCATTCTTTCATTTAATAGGTGGTGTAAGTAGGTATATAAAATTTATGGAACTCATTGAAGCTATTTTTTTAAATATGACCTATGAACATTTTTTATTTTTCCTGAAATTTGGTTCCTGTTACAGCTTCTCTAAGATATTGTTAATATACCAATGTAAAGACGTAATTAACTTCTGGGGAAAGTAGCTCATTTAACTTTTTCTGCTGTTCTCAGCCCAAGTTCTCTCCAAAACAGACTCTTAGGTCTGCTGTTTCCTGAGCATCCTACTTTCCGGTTCCTTTCCAGGCACACTTGGATTCCTGCTAATTTCTCCATTTTCTTAGTACTCTCAATTGATGGTTTTCTAGTTTTAAGCGTCTCACCAGCAGGTATGCCATCCCTACTTGATGTTCGTGTTCTGGTGTCTTCTTTCCTAAAGTGAAGCATCTACCTTTAAAAAGAATTGGAATTCCACATCCTGTCCATCCATGAGGTTGAAGGAGTCCATCTCTACTGTGTTTGTGGCAGGCAGCTAAACATTTTCAGTGACACCCAAGTTCTTAGCTGCCTTTTCTGCATCCACAGCTCTCTAAAAGAGATAAGGACATCGGGGAGCCAACAAGATTCCTGGTGGTCTAGCTACGTTCATTCAGCGCCTATTCTGCATGTCAAGGTTTAGAATTATTTTATATGCTTCTGTTGAAGGCCAGCAAGATGCTCAGATCTGCTTTTGATAGGGCAGAATATAAAGAACATATACAGAAAAGTCAGAGAACTTCATAAGGGAATGCAGCTTTTCAAAAAAGATATTGTTGTTCTTCTGTAATCTCTCTGGAGAGAGTATTTCAAGAGATTGGCAGGTCTTCCTGGTAAAATTTTAACCACTACGATTGTTTTATCTGTTTGGATTTTTGCCCCCCTCTCCCATCAATCCAGGACAGTATTTGAAGTGTGGGGGCTTTGTGTATAATTGTTTATTCATCATCACATTTTCTGTATTTTACAAGAGTCTACAGGCCAAGAACTTGGTTTTTTGATTGATAAAATTAATCACAAATGTCAGGATGTCCAGAGTTCAGGGTCCTTGTCAATACCTAGCCAAGAATTCATGATTGTTTAGATGATGTCAGCATTTTACTATATTTTTCCATCTTAAGTTTCATAAAATTTTGTGAATAAGACAGGTGTTACTTAAAAGTCTTATTGTTATTCCAGCAAGTGAGGCCTTCATAGTTCAGATGTTATAATATTTAGTAGGGATTCTCAACAAATGTATAACTATTTATTGCTTATTCTATAATCCTCTTATGGCTAAGCTCTAAGATAGTTCTACCACCATATTTTGCCTCTTAGCCGTCAGCAAGCATAGGATCTTATCAGGGCAAAGTAGAGATCTAAATGAATTGATTTAAATGTACAAGCAAATGAAAAATGCATGTTTTTCCCCCCTTGTTTATGAATGTTTATGCCCTTATGTACAGAGGCCAATGGTCACTTCTGGTGATTATGAAACAGATTAATCCCTAAATAACAGAATATGTAAAAATCACATGTATCCATTTGGTTTAGGAATGTGCTTTTGTACTTCCACTTGAATAAAGATGTGTTTGATACTCAGAATCTGTTTCAAAAAATATCTAAAGGTCTCAACCAGAAGCATTTGGAAATCTTGGAATCACCTTTCTGGCTGTGACTCAGTTGCTTCTAGAAACCTGCTTCACAACAAGAGTAGATCACTCTCCATACTGATACAAAGTTTGCTCTTCCACAGACTTCCGGGAACAAAGTCTGAATGTTTAAGGCTTTAAGGATTGTTCAGTTGGGATTTTGTTGGCCCATAGTTTGGTTTCAGTAGAACTAGGCAGAATGTGTGTGTGTGTGTGTGTGTGTGTTTTAAATAAGTAAAATACATTAAAAAATGAGAAACCAAAATAATTCTGGAGGACAATTAACTTACCTCTTTAAACTTACGATATTTAATCAGTCCAATATAGTTCAAGTTTGTATTTTAGTCTCTTAAGGATTGAGGAAGGAAGGGAAGAGATCTAATATTGGAGGTACACCAAATTTAGTCTATCTTCAGCTACTACCTACGTGCATATGTATGTATGTTCATTTTCAGACTTAATTCTTACAACTCTAAGGGAATGTCCCCATTTTACAGAGGAACTGAGGTGTAGAGAAATTGAAGAATCCGTTAGGGTCACTCAGCAAATTGATGGCTCAAGTCAGGCCTGACTCGAGGCGTTCCATCATCGTGATGTTGGTATTAGGCACATCCCAGAAGCCAGAGAAGTTTTCTTTGATAGCTCTTTATTCCCCGTTAAATCCTCCGTGGTTGACTGAGTCAGTCACCAGTTTGCAGTTAATCTGAGTCCTTCCAGAACCGGTATCTTTTGGGAGCAACGAGAACCTGAAACAGGCTTAGATAATCTTGACAATGACCTGCCACAGGCAGAGCTCCCAAATTCTTGACCTCCTGTCAGGCTATCCCGGCTCCCATTACTGGATACACATTTCCCTTTCTCAGTGCCCAGAATGTGCTCTTTTTCCCTGCTAACTGGAACTTGCCGATCGATGGACATGTATTGGATTTCCTATCACTTCTGATTAAATTATAGCAGTGAGCAAGGTGGGTAATGGGAAAATCAAGGTTGATTCCTAGGTTTTCTACTTGAGCAAAAGAGTGGATAGACGTAGACTACTATCCCCATGGAGAGATGGGGACCATTGGAAGAGGAGCAAGGAGAGTATTTTAGGCAAAAGAGCACATCAGAAGGCCTCCAGGTGAGAGAGTTTGGCATCTTCAAGGTAATAAGCTCTCTGGAGGAATGTCTCACCCTAGGAAGTAGTGGGCAACTGAGGAAGTTTAAGAATGAAGTTCAAAGGAGGCCCCTTCTTTGTCATAACAGCAAAGCACGATGGGATTCCCACATCTGAAAATGTGACCTCATCTACCCCTTCAATTGTTCAGTAATACAGTTGCCAGATACTGTGTGACATTCAGTGCTAACCTGTGGGCACAGTTGATTTGTTTAAATCAAACCATCTATTAAGTAATGAAGACGAAAACATTAGTCACAGCAGTGACTTTGGAATTGGACATATCTGTTTGAACTTTGCTATTTACTAGCTGTGTGACTTTGGACATTGTAGCCTCTAGTTCCCTTGTCTATATGATGGTCAATAATAGCATGAAAATTAAATGAGGTAATGTAAAAGTTACTGGTCGTATATTAAGTGCCAAAAAGTTACAAATATAAACATCACTATAAAAACCAGTGAGAATGTGTTTAGCATAAAATCTAAAAAAGAGGGAATTAAGGAGCAAGCATTTAGCAGTGCAGGACAAGCATTGTCCAGGGAGGGATACCCCGGGTTTGGAGAACTTAAAATATGGCTGGATGGGTCATCAGGAATCCCAGATTGTGGTAGGAACTGCCTCCCCATAGGCGCTCCTTGCTGGAGTCAGCAAACCTTGATATCTGTCTCTCTTTGCTAACATTGCTATGTATCCTATAGCATCACATCTTACACTTCCTTCAAAATATGGGCACATGAATGAGAACCAGTGACTGGAAGGATGATTACAAATAGGCAGTGCACCGTACAAGTCAATGAGAAAATAAATAACTGGAATTTTTCATTTTGCTGATGCATCCCATTCACATTCTTCACTTTTATTTTTTAAGGTTCTATTTGACACAGCGAGAGAGGGAACACAAGCAGGGGGAGTGGAGAGGGGGAAGCAGGCTTCCTGCAGAGCAGAGAGCCCGATGCGGGGCTCCATCCCAGGACCCTGGGATCATGACCTGAGCCGAAGGCAGAGGCTTAACCACTGAGTCATCCAGGTGCCACCACACTCTTCACTTTCAGAAAATGGTTAACCTCATATTTGTAATCCATTCATGTTTATAAATTTACAACCTGGACATAATGACAGTGTCTTTTTCTTTCCCACACTTGCTCCAACTACAAATCTCCACTTGGTCTAGCCTTTGTGCTTCCCCAGGCTCTGGTTTGAACTAGCCGGGGTTCTAGAGGCTGCCTTTACTTGCTTGCTGAGTCTGCAGTTTTGGGCATCTAAAATTGTGGGAAAGTGCCAACTTCGTGGGATTGTTGTGAAAATCAATGAGATGCCAGTTTACTCCATAGCTGGTTAACTGCTGTTTCTGAGTTTAGCAGGAAACTTCCCTAACACAAACTCACTTCCCTAACATTTTTCCTGCGTCAATATATCAAATGCACGTCTGGCAAACTCGTCCAGGCACAGTAGGGTGTTTGAAATCTTGACCCTATTTCGAAGGCTTTTCTTCTTTCAGCCCCTGGGTATCAATAGGTTACTCCTGCTTGCTCACATACTCCGGGCCCAATTAGGGGGCGCTGGAGTAGTGTAGGGGAAACACCAGTCCGGTTGAAGCGACATAGGGAGAGGACAGGCTGGACTGCGGGCATTGATAAGGGATTGGGGCCCAGCGGGGTCGTCCCCGCCTTGTGATTTGCAAGAAGGGAGGTGGGGATGGGTGGTAAAACGGCAGAGGTCGAGAGAGTAGGCGGATGGGGGTGCCTACAGGACAGTGGGGGTGGGAAAGAAGGAAACAGCCAATTTAGATCCTAGGTCCACACGGGTGATGAAGGGCAAATAGGGAAATCTAGCCCCATGCTCCCTCAATGCCTCCTTCGGGAAAGACAAACGCCGAAGGAGGTGCCATCCTAACGCCGCTCTGGGCCCAGCTCCCCAGCGGCGCCCGGAGAACCCGCGATCGAGAGGAGACCTCCGAGCTGCCTAGACGAGACCCGGAAGTGCGCGCCGGGGAGCCCGAGTTTGCAGTCGTGCGGGGCGACCGAGGTCGACGCTGCTGCGGAGCGGCTGCGCGAGTGAGAATCGGGGACCGGGACCCAGGGCTGCGGGCCCGCGCTGTCGCGGGGGGGAGAAGCGCGGTCTGCGGCGGGAGGGAGGGAGGGGCTCGGGCCGAGGGGACGCCGGGGGCGTGGGGCTGGGGCCGCAGGCCGGACCGCGCCCCCAGCTCCCGGGCCCAGCCAGCCCTGGAAAAGCTTCGCTTGCCGTTTCCCCTACGTCTGCACTCTTCTCCCTCCCTCTCCCGCAGTGACCGCCCGTCCGTTGTGCCGCGCTCTGAAGAAATTTTAGAGGACGTCTTGTCTTTGGAGCAGCACCGGGGATTGGATCCAGCCCATGGAGAAGCTGCCTGAGAAGATAACCCCGGAGTCCCTGTACCCATCCTCCCAGCAGGAGCCCCGAAAGAGCAAGGGTGAGGAGCTGACCTAGCTGGCTTTCTTTGTCTAAACTTTGTCCTTCCAGCCGCGGCCTCGGATCGGATGGACACGATTAACTTTACACTTAGAATTGGCCTGGTGGAAAACTCGCCCCCCCCCCCCGCCCCCCACTTTAAAAACAAAACAAAACAAAAACCTCAGAGCTCTATTACACGTAAATAAAGCCTGTAACCAAAGTTTCCTCTCTTGACTGTGTGGAGCAGACCCGCAGCAGCAGTACTATCCTAGCACAGAGTCTTGGAGGATCTGTCATTCCAGCACCTGCCAACTTGCTTGGCCTTTGGAGAAGCTCAGTAAATGTTGTGTGAATAAATGAATGAATGAACTCAGCCAAGTATGTCCCGGTACCTCAAGTACCAGGAAAAGAGCGGGCTTCCCCACTCATCCTGCCCAAGCTCTCCTTCATCCTTAGGGAAGATACATTTACCACCCAAGGTATAAACTCCAAGAGGGTGCTTTGCTTGTGGAGGACGGTAGATAAGCCAGCCACCTGCTGATGGAAAATGAGGTCAAACTATTAGTATCAACATTTTTATTTCAATCTGCCATCCCTCCCACCATTATGTGGTATATGTCTAGCCATTAAAGAAAACGGACTTGGATTATTTAATTGGGTGACAAAGGCTTAGGTAAAGACTCTGAGGTGGCTTATATGTGGGGAGATTTTTTTACACATTAATGTGTAAAGACTATGTTTTCAAACTAATTTTTAATGACAGGTTTTTATTGAGCCGTTAGCATGAGGTGTTGAGATTAAGTTGGAAGAAAACTGAACCCCCACTCACCCGCAAACTTAGAGTTGGAATGGTTACCTGTGCGAGGCTATGGGACAGGAAACTATGTAGAAGTTTACAAGAGGATATCTCTGTGAACTGGGTTTTGGCCCAGGAAGTCTTAGAAAGTCACAAGTCTGGCCTTTAAAGAATTTAGAATAAGAAAGGTATCAAGTTGGCCTTTCTTTTTTAAGTAGTATATTATTGTTGTATTTATTTAGAGAGAGTGAGTGAGTGAGCGGAGGGGCAGAGGGAGTGGGAGAGGATCGTAAGCAGGCTCCACGCCCAGCACAGAACCCAACATGGGGTTCGATCTCACGACCCTGAGAGATCATGACCTGAGCTGAAATCAAGAGTCGGATGCTTATCTGACTGAGCCACCCAGGCACCCACTCCAGAAAGGAGTCAGGTTTTAAATGATAGGGGATAGATGCTTACCACAGGCTCCTGTTGCTAGTTTTTTCTAAAAGGCCAAGTGCCTGTATGCACCTTCCTAAAATACTCATTTACTCATGTTGGTTCACAGTGCCCACTGCATTCCGTCCATACTCCATAACCTGGCATCCAGGGTCCTCTGCAGTGTGGCCTCGACCCACCTCGAAAGTCTTTCCTTCGTGTTCCGCAGAACAAACGGAGCAAGACTGGTGTGTCTGCACAAAGTGAGGCCGTAGACCCTGCGCTCTCCACCATTGTGTCTTTGTGTCCTTTTTCTCATGTGCATTGCTGTCCCCTACATTCTTGGCCTGTCCAATCGCCACACATCCCAGCGTCCCACACAGGGCAGCCTCCTCCGTGAAGTTTCGGAAACAGACTTGGGCTGTGAGGAAGGGAACAAGAGACATTTACGTTAGATGCAAGAGACATTTACATTAGAGCCCGAGGACGTGGTGGTTGATTGAGCATTGGGGGGAAGTGGGTACAATCGCTCTTGTTCCCCTCACTGTCGTACCCCTTAAAGCTAGCACTAGTTGCTTTTGCTTTTGTAACGCAGGGCACTGCTTCTGCCCCATCAGAACTGATCAGAGCCAAGTTGCCAGTGGCTTAGCTAATGAATCCACTTTACATTAGCTTTTTTCAGCTTTAATTTTTTCAACTTTAATATTTTGGCCGCTTAATTATTTTTTTGTTGATGTGATCACTCTTCCTTGCACCTCTTGTTCTTCTTTGCTTTTGGAAGCACCGTTTTCTTCTGCTCTTCCTCTTGTCTTCTTGGGTCTTCCCCACTCCTGTTTCTCCATCTGTTTTTAAACATTGATTTTTCCCCAAGATCGTTCTTAGCCCTTTTTTTTTTTTCACTCCAGTGGGTGATCCTGTGCCCTTCCAGGACCTCTCCTAACCGCTCTCTGCTGCTCTTGCTGCCAGCTGGGTCCTGAATACTAGATGTTCGTGGATGTACTTTGGAGCTCCTTGTTTTCTGCCAGGCCCCCACCTCCCTACCTTCCACTGACTACCTTGGTTTATTTTATTTTATTTTATTTTATTTTATTTTATTTTATTTTATTTTATTTTATTTTATTTTATTTTTATTTTTATTTTTTTAAAGATTTTATTTATTTGACAGAGAGAAACACAGCGAGAGAGGGAACACAAGCAGAGGGAATAGTAGCGGGAGAAGCAGGCTTCCTGCCGAGCAGGGAGCCCGATGCGGGGCTCGATCCCAGGACCCCGGGATCATGACCTGAGCCGAAGGCAGCCGCTTAACGACTGAGCCATCCAGGCGCCCCTATTTAATTTTTTTAAAGATTTTATTTATTTGACAGAAAGAGATCACAAGTAGGCAGAGAGGCAGGCAGAGGGAGAGAGGGAAGCAGACTCCCTGCCGAGCAGAGAGCCCAATGAAGGGCTCGATCCCAGGACCCTGAGATCCTGACCTGAGCCGAAGGCAGAGGCTTTAACCAATTGAGCCACCCAGGCGCCCCTACCTTGGTTAATTTTAGTAACTGATTTTCCCAAGCTAGAAAACTTGGAGTTGTATTCTACTATTCTCCTCCCCTCCATATTCAGTCAGCCACCAAATCCTGTCAGTTTTTTAGAAAGGCCCGATTTGGTTGCCTGTGACTGCCATTTTCTCATTTTAGACCCATTCTAGTTTTCTTGGAGTGCTGACACCTGCTCTTTATTGGTCATGTCCCCTACTCTAGGCTATCCTCCATTCTGCTTCCAGAATGAATTTCCTGGAAACAAATTTGATCAAGTCGGTTTCTGTCCAAAGCCCTGGGTGTGGCATATTTGCTTCCTCATATCTGGCTCTACTCCATCTTCCTTCCTTCCTTCCTTCCTTCCTTCCTTCCTTCCTTCCTTCCTTCCTTCCTTCCTTCCTTCCTTCCCTCCTTCCCTCCTTCCCTCCTTCCCTCCTTCCCACAAGCAAGGGGCGGGGGCAGCATCCCCAGCAGACTCTGTGCTCAGAGCCCAGTGTGGGGTTCGATCTCAGGTCCCCAGGATCATGACCTGAGCCGAAATCAAGAGTCAGACACCCAACTGATTGAGCCACCCAGGTGCCCCGTCTTGTTCTACTCTATTTTTCTGCTGTATCTCCTGCTTCCTGCCCACGTGGGCCATGCATTTCACTCACATGGAGTGTTTTTTTTTTAACTCTTCCTTAAACTTAAGTGTTCCCTTCTGTGTTGCTGAGCCTCAGCAGATGCTGTTCCTTTTGCCTGGAATACTCTCCACCTTGTTGATCGTGATCATAGTTCAAGATCCACTCAATGTCATTCTTTTGAGGCTACCATCTCCAGGTCACCTAAGTAGGGGTTGTCCTTCCTGACTGTGCTTTGAAGCACCATTGTAATCCCTCTACCGATATCTTGCATGTAGTAGGTGGTATGTATGTTTGCTGATTGGTTAAATCAAACAGGGAGTGCATTAGTTTCCTAGGGCTTCTGTAACGAATTACCACAACTTCACGGCTTCATACAGCAGAACTGTATTCTTTTGCAGTTTTGGAAGCTAGAAGTCAAGGGCTGTGCTGCCTCTGAAGGATCTAGGGAAGAATCCCTCCTTGGCTGGTCCCAGCTTCTGGTGGCCCTCAGCAATCCTTGGTACTCCTTGGCTTAAGGCTGCATCACTTGTCCCATGGCCCTCTTTCCTGTGTGTTTTCATGTCTGAATCTTCCTCTCCTTTCTCTTACATAGATGGCAGTCATTGGATTTAGGGTCCACCCTCATCCATTATGACCTCATCTTAACTCTGCAAAGACTGTGCTTCCAAATAAGGTCATATTCTGAGGTTCCAGGTGGACATGAATCAGTGGGGGTGAGGCAGGGAAACAACACTATTGGACCCAGTAGGATAAGCACTGCTCATTTCTTCTCCTGTTAGAAGTAAATATACTTGGGATCCCACAGCTTTGTAGTTAAACTACTTGGAGAACTGCAGAGATTCCCCCCCTTCCCTTTGAATTAAAAGCAGATCAGTGCAGAAACTTTTTTTTTTTTAAACCTTTGTCCACAGGGACACATTTGCTTTGCTTATTTTAGGGCGCATCTGCTCTCTTCTTGGGCTTCTTGAGCTCTGTCTCAGTCTGGCCACTGTCTGCTGAGGCATTCCAGAATGTCCTGCTCTCTACCAGAGTTCAAATCCAAGGTTTTGATATTTTTTCTGTAAGTGGCCCTGACCCATGAGGAGATACATCGCTCTGAATTCTATTTGAGCCTCAGTCCTGAAGACTTTGTATAAGTGGTCTGTTTGGGACCCTCAGTGACTTAGAATTTCTTCTCTTGATTGCTGGGAGATAATCAGGAGTATTTTTTCAGTTTTGTTTGTTTGTTTGTTTGTTTTTTTTGAAGATTTTATTTATTAGAGAGAGATAGTGAGAGAGATCATGAGTGGGGAGGAGAGGAAGCGGGCTCCCCACTGAGCAGGAATCTTGATGTGGGGCCTGATCCCAGGACCCGGAGATCATGACCTGAGCCTAAGTTAGATGCTTAACCAACTGAACCACCCAGGCGCCCTAATTAGGAGCATTTTGAAGCGCCGAATGTGTGCAAGGTTCTTTACATAGTACTGGGCTTGGAGACAAAGAAATGGAAGACATCTTTTAATCTAAAGATGCTTTCAATATAAATTGAAGGGCACACACAACTGAAAATACTTTCGAGGAGAGGCCCCAAGACAATGTGGTTAAATCCCATGAAGGGGGCAGAAAGCAAATGCTTTAGAGATTCAAAGGAGAGCTCCCTTCCAGCTGGGATTAGAATAGGGTTAGGTTTCAGGAAGGAGGCTGCCTTTGAGCTGGGTCTGGAAGGTTGAATAGGATTTTGGTAGGTGGAGGAGAAGGACGTGAGGGGATATACATGTTCGAGAAACTGTTCCCATTGACTGGAGTATAGAGAAGATGTGAGAGAAGGTGAGTCTGTGAGGCAGAGTGGAGTAAGACTGTGGGAAAGGAATGCCAAGCCAAAGACCTTAGCTTTTATTTGGTAGATATTGAAGTATGTTCTGTCAGCTTTCCTTAATAGGCGACTCGCCGGTGACCATTGTGCATCAAGGAAGAGAATCTGATTTGTTGAGTGTGGTACAGGAGGTGAGGGGTGATTAGGATCTGACTTTAGGCTGTTACTAGTGATAACAGGAAGATAGGGACAAAAACCAAGAAGCGTGTTGTAGGTAGAAGCAGTAGTCCTTGTTTATATGAGAGCCGTGTAGAAACATCTTTCTAGATTATTGAAGATGCTGTAGCCTGGCATAAATATCTCCCATTTCAGAAGGGGACATGATCCCTCCAGCTACTCAGCCCAGAGAGAAAACTTGGTTCTTTTGTATTCATACACATCAGTCAGTAATCCTGTCCATACAATCGTCACCATTTTTTTTTTCCAGAATCCCAGCACTTCTTACCACCTTCTCTGCCACCATCTTGGTCGAGGGTGCCATCATCCCTCATCTGGATTTTGTGAGGCAATGGCCTCCTGGCTGGTTGTCCGGCCTCTGCCCTTGCCTCCCTACTGTTTCTTCCCAACATAGCTGGCAGCGTGTTCCTGTTAAAATGTCAGGTCTTGTCTTCCTCTGGTCACCAGCCTCCCAAGGCTTCCTACCTCACTCAATAAAAGCACAGTTCTTGGGGCGCCTGGGTGGCTCAGTCGTTAAGCGTCTGCCTTCGGCTCAGGTCATGATCCCAGAGTCCTGGGATCGAGCCCCGCATCGGGCTCCTTGCTTGGCAGGAAGCCTGCTTCTCCCGCTTCCATTCCCTCTGCTTGTGTTCCCTCTCTCGCTGTGTTTCTCTCTGTCCAATAAATAAAATCTTAAAAAAAAAAAAGCACACCTCTTACAATAGCCTACCGGGTTCTATGTTCTCTGACTCCCTTTTTATGTCTCTGATCTCATTTCTCACTACTCTTCCCCATGCTCATTGCGTTCCAGTCATACTTAACTCTTTGAAGACCCAGGTCCTTTGCACTTGCTGTTTCTTCTGTGTGTAATGCTCTTTCCAGAAACCCTTATCTCCTTCAAGTCTTTGCTTCAGTGTCATTTTCTTAGTCCTTCTTTGACCATGGGGTGTAAAATTACAACCCTTCTGCCCACTCCTTCCCTCCGGCACTCTTATCTTTGCTTTTGTCTCTGTACCACTTGTATCATCTAGTAGTATGTAGCCCACTCCTTCCCTCCGGCACTCTTATCTTTGCTTTTGTCTCTGTACCACTTGTATCATCTAGTAGTAGTATGTAATTTACGAGGTTTCCTATCCAGCTCCCTTACTCTAGAAAGATCTTAGGGGGCAGAGTTTTTGCCGGTTCGCCCCCAGCTGTATCTCAGCACCTGGAATGACCTGGCATGGTGTTGGAGCTCAGTAAGATAAATGTGAGAGTCAGGTGTCACAGGACTGGTAAAGAGAAGGATTCAAGAGTTACAGGAGAAGGAGCATCTTCAGCTTAATGGAGGGAGTGATACTGAACAGGGCCTGAGAGCTGTGGGATTTACGTTCTTGGAGATGTCGGGCGGGCTGTCAGTTCTCTGGCAGTGGGCCACATAAAAGGCTCATCTTCCAGGACACCTAAGCCTTCACATGTTGGGAGGGAGCAAATAGCATGGTCCAACTGAAAGGAGAAGCAGCTTCATGTAGGGGAGGAGATAGGAATGAGGCTGGAAAGACCGGCCAGGTCAGGGAGATGTAGAAGAAACCCTCATTTTAATATTTGCCTAAGCTGACCACAGAAGGCACGTCTCCTGCTTCAGGAAGTATTCCAAATTCAAGTCTAAATGGAGGCATTCCTAGGCTATTGATCTTTCGATTTTTAAAAAATATTTACTTTAGAATTAAATACAATGAAAAGTTCAGCTGCTCGGGGCACCTGGGTGGCTCAGTGGGTTAAAGCCTCTGCCTTTGGCTCAGGTCGTGATCCCAGGGTCCTGGGATCGAGCCCCACATCGGGCTCTCTGCTCATTGGGGAACCTGCTTCCCCCCCTCTCTCTGTCTGCCTCTCCGCCTACTTATGGTCTCTCTCTGTCAAAGATTTTTTTTTTTTTTTAAAAGTTCAGCTGCTCCGTTGCACTGGCCACATATTAAGTGCTCAGTCGCCACATGTGGCCATTGGCTACTGTATTGGACAGTGCAGATGTGGAAGAGCTGTAAAACAACAGAAAGTTCCATCGGACTGCACAGCGAGTGACTTGAATTTAGAGTACCAGTTCTTTATGGTATCTTGCTAGAAAGAATTGGCCTGCCTAGCTAGTATAGACGCGATTGATGCCTTTATTTCTCTTTTTGAGTTACCTAATTTTTAGACCTAATTGGTGTTCTCCAACTGTTTGCAATTTGTGTGACATGTAAGAGAAACAGTTAAACACACGTGTAAGCGGATATAAAAACATTAAGCCAGTAATCACTCACACTGCTAGAATGGTTATCACCTAAAAGACAAGAAGTAACGCATGTTGGTGAGGATATAAACTGGTACGCTACCAACAGAACTACATACGATCTGTCAGCTCCACTTCCGAGTATTTATCTGAAGGAGATGAAAGCACTGTCACGAAAAGATATCTGCACCCCTACGTTCATTGCAGTATTATGTACAGTAGCCAAGACACGGAAGCAGCCTAAGTGTCCACTGATGGATGAGTGGATAAAGCAGATGAGCTGTGCATACAAATATACATGAATATACATGGTGGAATATTACACAGCTGTGAAAAGAAGGAAATCCTGCCGTTTTCGACAACATGGATCAACCTCGAGGGCATTGCACTAAATGAAATAAATCAAAGACAAATACTGTGTGATCTTGATTATATGTGGAATCCAAAAAAAAAAAAAAAAAGCGACTCAGCACAGAAAACAGACTGGTGATTGCCAGACGTGTGGGCTTTGGTGGATGAATGGGGTCAAAAGATAGAAACTTCCAGTTATAAGATAAACAAGTCCCGGGGATGTAATGTACAACCTGGCAATTATACTTGATAATGCCATATTGTGTATTTGAAAGTTACTGAGAGAAGGGATCTTAAAATTCTTATCAGAAGGAAAAAACTGAAAAAAAAAAAAAGGAAAAAACTTAAAAAACAATATCTAAACTGAACGTACAAAGGATATTCTGAGGTGGAAAACAAGTGTAACTATAGTTCTGTGATAAGATATCACAGATGATTATTAAAATCCTTAAAATGACCATTGGCAAATAAAATCAGATGTTTATGTGTTAGGCTTTCACTGCTGGTGGAAATGCAGCATTGGCTATTTCTTAGCACCCCCTCCTTTCATAAAGATCCCTCTTAGCAGAGGACCTACGTTCTCTAATATCATTGCAAAACAAGCTCTCTAGCTCTAGTAAGCCGGATTTCAGTTAAGGGGAGAATCGTGTTAAATAGGAGATGTTTTTCTCTCCTGTCTCCCTTGAATGCATGGGTACAGGATTTGTTTTTGTATAATCTCTTAGAGTTGAAATCGACTTGGGAATATTTCTCTGTACCCTGTGCTTCATATTTTTTTTTTTTAAACATTTTTTTTTTTTTTTTTTGAAGATTTTGTTTATTTATTTGACAGAGAGAGATCACAAGCAGGCAGAGAGGCAGGCAGAGAGAGAGGGGGAAGCAGGCTCCCTGGCTGAGCAGGGAGCCCGATGCGGGGCTCGAACCCAGAACCCTGAGATCATGACCTGAGCCGAAGGCAGAGGCTTTAACCCACTGAGCCACTCAGGCGCCCCTATGCTTCATATTTTAAATAACTCTTCCTCCTCCCCCCTCTTCATCAAATCTTCCCCATTTGCAATATTTCTAAAAGATGCATATGAGGTCTGAGCGAGTGAGCATATGAACATCTGAGTGCAGAGAGAGATACTCTGGTGAGGAAGGTGTTGGTCTCTGATTACATGAAGGGAGTCTTCCCTGTCGCAGGGATGATCATGTGGCCAGGGTGCTATGTGGGCAAAACCTCTGGGGTGGGGTTCTCCTCCTTAATTTTATCTGTTCAGTCCCTGCCCTTCCCCACACGTAACTCGCAGCATCTCCCTTCTGCAGTTCTGACTGAGATGACTCCGCTTCCCTCAAACTCTGCTCCCCTTTCTGCTAATCCCAGTATATCTGTCTGGTTATCTACTTCATACAGAAACCCGAATTTTAGCTTCCCCACTACTTTCTCCAAATCTGTTCAACTTGTATCCATTTTTTCCTATATTGCAAGGCCATTTTTCATACTTTTTTTTTTTAAACCAAATACTTCTGGAATATTCTGATCATCCTGTTCCCCACCAGGAGTTTTTCTGGTTACATTTTATTTTTTTTTTTTATATTTTCTGTCAGATGGTGAGACCTGGACTGAGGATCTTTAATTATAAAAGCAGAAAACTCTTGAAGTAGGGCTACAACTACACAAAGGAGATGAATGTGGACAAAACAAACACAAGGGGCTCTGTGAATATGGACAAAACTTTGTAACATCACAACCTCTATCCAACAGCCACAAATTCTTAATTGAAGAGAAATCCCAAACGTGTAGTATTTGTGGAAATCATTCAGGTAGAACTCATACCTTATTCAGCATGAAAGGATCCACACACAAGAGAAACCTTACGAGTGTCATGAATGTGGAAAAGCTTTTGGCCATAGTTCAAACCTTATTCAGCATCAAAGAATACATACTGAAGAGAAACTCTATGAATATAGTGACTGTGGGAAAACCTTCTGGCACAGCTTACACTTTATCCAGCTTCAGATAATTCATACAGGAGAGCTGCCTTATATGTGTAATGAATGTAGGAAAGCTTCTGGTCAGAGCTCAAGTCTTGTTTGACACCAGAGAATCCACACGAGGGAGAAACCCTACGTGTGTGTAGCACATGTGGGAAGGCCTTCAGCCAGAGCTCGAATCTAGTAGAGCACAGCGAGTTCACATCAAAGAGAGACCACATGAGTGCAGTGACTGTGGGAAAACTTATACTGGTAATTCACACCTCACTGAACACCAGGGAGTCCACTCAGGGGAGACTCCTGATGATTGCAGCGAGTGTGGGAAATCTTTCAGTAGGAGTTCACTTCTTATTAAACACCACAGGATTCACACTGGAAAGAGACCTTATGAATGTTATGAATGTGGGAAGGCCTTCAGTTGGAACTCTCACCTTATTCAGCGCCAGGAATGTCACGGTGGAGTAAAATCTTCTGAATACAAAGAATGTGGGAAACCCTTCAAGTACAGTTCATACCTTTCCAATCATCTGCGAATCCACACAAGAGAGAAACAATGAAATGAAGAGGGTAGAGCCTTAGGTCAGAGTTCCGCTCTGACTGAATGTCAGAGAGCTTGCAACTGAGGAGAAAGCCTTGGGGTTTTGTGCGGGTGGACGGCCTTCTGTGCTGGCTCAGCTCTTATTAAAACCTGAAAATACAGATGGTAGACAAATCTCATGGGTGCCTTCAACGCACAAAACCCTTTAGATGGACTTTCTGCCTTATTTAGCATCAGCAGATCTACTCTGGAGGAGCGTGTGTCAGGGCTGTGAGAGGAACATAATGCATCACGACCAAGGTGATGGCTAAGCAGAACCTTCAGTTAGCACTATTATTTGGTGTGGAGGGTCTGCATCAGAGGGAGATTCTGTGGCTTACTTTCCAAATCGTCATAGTTGTCCTCTGAAAATGGAATGAGTTAGGCCCATCCCAGGGAAGAAAAAATCAGGGAATTCTGGATTCGGACTCGTCGGTCCAGAAAGCAGCAGGGTGACCTTTGAACCCAGTGACTCTCCTTCAATCTCATCTCTTCCATTTATTGTAACTGTCAATGGAAGTGGCTCTTGGATCTTGCACCAGCATTTCACTCCTCAGTGTTCTGCAGACTACTGAATCTCGGTTTTGCTTTAGAAGACATAAATGCACTTAATAAACAGGCAAATTTTCTAGATCAAACAATCTCTCAGGATGACCTGTTATGGGCTTTTGTTATGTGTCAACTTGGGTAGGCTGAACTGCATTTGCCAGAATTCCCTTTTCTGTACTTTGTTGTTGTTGTTGTTGTTGTTGTGGGCCAGAGGGAGATGCTTAGGAGACCAGGAGGGCAGAAGAAAAGCAGAGTTATTATTTTTGTGGCTCACCCATGTTGTTGTTGCTAATCTGCTGACTCAGCTCCCTAAGGAGCCACAGCAGCTGGGCCTGCAACTCACCTACCTTCTCTGCCTTTGCTGGGCTGTGTGTGTGTCCTCGTGGTTTTACTTCTCTGACTGAATCCTAGTCATACACATGCTTACTGTTCCTTTTTTTTTTTTTTTTAAAGATTTATTTATTTATTTATTTGGCAGAGAGAGAGAGATCACAAGTAGGCAGAGGCAGGCAGAGAGAGAGGGGGAAGCAGGCTTCCCGCTGAGCAGAGAGCCAGATGCGGGGCTCCTCGATCCCAGGACCCTGAGATCATGACCTGAGCCAAACGCAGAGGCTTTAACCCACTGAGCCACCCAGGCGCCCCCATGCTTACTGTTCTTGAACAAGTGCACATTGATTTTCAGTTTAGATAGAGAGGAATGGTTAATTTCTGGCTGTTCTTGAAAAAACAATTTTTAATATTTCCTTTGAGAAAAAGCTACGGTTCAGACCCCTTCATAACAAAAATTAAATCATAACCTGATGCAGGGCTTCACTACTGTATAATTGTCCAAGAGAAAGTTGAATAGCAAAGCAGTTGAATAGTGTGATACATAATGGATACAACTTTGTAAAATATTTTTTATTTGTAAGAAATCTCTACTCTCGGGGCGCCTGGGTGGCTCAGTTGGTTGAGCAGCTGCCTTAGGCTCAGGTCATGATCCCAGGGTCCTGGGATCGAGCCCCACATCGGGCTCCCTGCTCCACGGAGAGCCTGCTCCTCCCTCTCTCTCTGCCTGCCTCTCTGCCTACTTGTGCTCTCTCTCTTAGTGTCAAATAAAACCTTAAAAAAAAAATCTCTACAGTCAACATGGGGCTCAGACTCACGGCTCCAAAATCAAGATCAAGAGTCACACGCTTCACCAGCTAGCTGAGCCAATTGGGATGCCCGTAAAATTAAAAAAAAAAAAAACTTTTGCACACCCATTTAGCATGAATATTTTATTTATTTGTTTATTTAAAGATTTTTAAAATTTATTTATGAGAAAGAGATAGTGAGAGAGGGAACACAAACATAGGGAGCTGGAGAGGGAGAAGCAGGCTCCCCGCTGAGCAGAGAGCCCGATGTGGGGCTTGATCCCAGGACACTGGGAACATGACCTGAGCCGAAGGCAGCTGCTTAACTACTGAGCCACCCAGGTGCCCCTAGCATGAATATTTTAATCGTTAAAAGAAATTCCAAAAGTACCTCTACTGGGTAGTGTATTGTTAGATTAGGTACATGAGAGAAATACCTACTTTGTTGTAAATGCTTTTTAAAAATTTTGCCTTTTTTTTTTTTTTCTTAAAGTAGGCTCCATGCCCAGCATGGAGCCCAACAGGGTTGGAGGGGTTGGGGTGGGGACGGTCAAACTCAAGACCCTGAGATCAAGACCTGACCTGAGATCAACAGTCGGATGCTTAACCGACTGAGCCACCCAGGCACCCCAAGTAAATGCTTATTTTTGGTTACAAAAAAATCAGATTTTCCCTCCAGTTAGCTTAGATTAATGATTATCTAAAATATCGATGAAAATTATACTTACAACGTGGACTCTTAAAATTGAAAATTGCCGGTCTCGTAGCCCCAAGCCTGGTCTGGTGCTGTGCACACAGTAGGTACTGAGCGGATGACTCTGGAATGAATCTGTTTAGCGGACACCGCAGTCTTCTTGTCTCAGATCTCCTGTCTGCACTCCCCTACTTTTCTCCCTCTGTAATTGACATGTGATTATCAGCACTCACTGAGGGTCACCTTGCTCGAAGGACCGCCTTGCCATCTGGATGTCCTGAGTATGGACTCGTATTCTGTGAGGTGGGGTCTGAGCTCAAGTGCCTGTTTACTCCGCTCAACACATGACCCTCCGTGAGTCCCTCCCCACTCCCTTCACCGCGGAAAGGACCCTCTCCTTCTGTGGGGTCTTGAGATGTGCCAGGGACGAGGCAGGGCTTGACAAGTTGGGGTTGAAGGGCGGGCTTCTGAAGGGCGGAAAATAGCAGGGAGGGGCAGCCCAGGACAAGACAAGGGCGTGGGGTCACTTGCCAGGCTTCAAGGGCAGAGGTGTCTGTGGAGGCCAGGAAAGGGGAGAAAAGAGTTTGTCTAGCAGCATCAGAGGCACTGAAGTTGGTGGTGTGTATGGCAGGGAGGAGATGCCTGGCTGGCTCTGACAGTGGAGCATGGGACTCTTGATCTCGGAGTTGTAAGTTCGAGCCCCATGTTGGGTGTAGAGATTACTTAAAATGTTAAACAACAACGACAACACGAAAGTGGGGGCTCTGGTTCTTTGGGGACAAGCATGACTAGTGGCCAGACAGCTGACCAAGCCCTTAGACCTCAGGTAAACACAAGGGCAACCACTCAACCCCATTGTTGGCCAGACCTTTCTCGGTCTTAGTTACTGAAGGTCCCACATCAGGAAATGCTCAGTCCTGGGCAAATTGGGATGGCTGGTCACCTGACCCCATAGTAACCCCACCTCCCTGCTCCCTCATAGCTCCCAGCTGCAACAGGACCTAGCAGAGCAGGAATTCTTTTCTTTTCTTTTCTTTTTTTTTAAGATTTTATTTATTTGACACAGAGAGAGATCACAAGAGGCAGAGAAGCAGGCAGAGAGAGAGGGGGAAGCAGGCTCCCCACCGAGCAGAGAGCCCGATGCGGGGCTCGATCCCAGGACCCTGAGATCATGACCTGAGCCAAAGGCAGAGGCTTTAACCCACTGAGCCACCCAGGCGCCCCTGGAATTCTTAACTTAGGTCGCATACCAGCGTCACCTGGGGGGCCTGGTACAGGACTGAGGCCTCGGTCTCAGTCTCAGAGATTCTATGGTGTGGAGTTTGGCCTGGATATTGGGATTTTGCAAGTTCCCAGGCAATTTAATGTGTACCCAAGGTTGAGAACCTATGTGATAGAGGATATTGGTGCTTCAGGTGCTGAGAGAAAGACACAAAAGGACCACATAGGTGGCTTAGTCACTAAGGGCTAGCAAGAGGACGGTGCTGGCAGTGCGGAGGGCATCAGGGGCCCCATGTGAGAGTGGAGAGAAGGTGTCCCACGTAGAAGGAGCTGTGGGAGGGGCCCTGGCCTCGGGAGTGCAGCCAACTATTGGGGGGGTTCCCCGAGGGCGGTAAGCTCAGTCTGGGGGTGGCAGCTCAGGCACCTGATCACCTCCCAGTTCTGTTACCTGGTAAAACTACAGTTTGGGTGACTTGGGTTTTCCCTTTGGAGCTCTGGCCCGAGGAAGCACAGAGCCTAGGGGGAAGTCAGAGCCCCCGCTCAGGGGGATTCCACCCCGTGTTCTAGCAGGGAGTTGCTCTTCCCTTGCCTGTCCTCTACCCTGGAGCTGGGAAAATATGAACATATTTCTAGAGGAGGCTATAACCTAACCCTGTGCACACATTCTAGAATTTCTAGTCCTAGTGGAAGCTGGCCCGGTAGTCCCTAGCCATGCTGTGTGTATAGCCTTGGGACCCCTGGGTGAGAGGCATTTCCTATGCTCTGGGTAAAGAGGTAGGAGTCTTGGGGCGCCTGGGTGGCTCAGTGGGTTAAAGCCTCTGCCTCTGGCTCGGGCCATGATCTCGGGGTCCTGGGATCGAGCCCTACATTGAGCTCTTTGCTCAGCGGGGAGCCTGCTTCTCCCTTTCTCTGCCTACTTGTGATCTCTCACTGTCAAAGAAATAAATAAAATCTTTTTTAAAACTTATATTAAAAAAAAAAGAGGTAGGAGTCTTTGGGCAAAGGGAAGATAAGACAAGGAAGAGGAATTTGGGCATTGGCACCCAAACATGAGTGCTTTCATCTCAGCTCTCATGGCTCTTAGGATGAAATTCTACAAGACCCTTCACATCACAGCTCTGCCCATTGATTTCTTCAGTCCTCTTGGGGCTACTCCTTCCAGTCGTTTTAAAATTTGTTGGATCCTTGAACGCGGTATTTTTCAAATGTAAGTCAAAGCAACTAGTGGGTCATAAGATTAATTTATCATAGTGAGTTGCAACCAGCACTGAGGGTAAAAGAAAAAAGTAGGCAGAACCAGAGTTGGATAGACGATATTTGCGTGCATTGTGTGTAGCAAAGGTAAGGGAGACTTTTCCGTGTGCATGTGCACACGTGTGTGCCTTGTATAGTAGTTCTGCTGTAGAGCCAGTGAAAACCTTTGCACAATGCAGTCCCCTTTTGGGGAGAAGATTCCGTCTAAATCCTGCCTCCTTGCAGGTCTTCCCTTGAACTCTGTTTTCCTCTGCAATCCCTATAGCTATGTTCCTTTGTGCACTGATCACATTAAAGGGGGGGAGCACCTGGGTGGCTCAGTGGGTTAAAGCCTCTGCCTTCAGCTCAGGTCATGATCCCAGAGTCCTGGGATCAAGCCCCACATTGGGCTCTCTGCTCAGCAGGGAGTCTGCTTCCCTGCCTCTCTGCCTGCCTCTCTGCCTACTTGTGATCTTTCTCTCTATCAAATAAAATAAAAATCTTAAAAAAATTTTTTTATTCAGTTACCTGTCTCTGTGCTAGATTGCAAGCTCCATGAGGGCAAGGTCTGAATGCAGCGGACATCAGATCTGTGATTCGAGAAAGCATTCAGATACCGCATAGCTGAATGATAAACCTGAGTTTAGGGTCTAGCTTTGTATATGTTCTTAAACAATAATTTTATCTGAGAGATTTCAATATACCAAAAAGTTGAAAAATACTATAAACGAACACCCGATATATCTCGTACTCAGATCAGTAATTATTATTGTTTCCTGTTTCTGCTTTCTTATCCATATACTTTTTTTCTGAATTATTGGACAGTGAGCATGGACAGAACCTTCCCCCCTAAGTACCATGTGGTGCTTCTCCGAAGAGTAAGGTTGTTCTCCTACATAACTGCAGCACAATTAACATACCTGAGAGAAAGAATTTAATTCCCTAATACCGTCTAAAATGTAGTCCATATTCAGAATTTCTCCAGTTGCCCCAAGAATGTGTTTTATAGCTATTTTATTTTGAATTGGGGGGAAAAAAGATCACGGGTCACATTGCATTTGGCTTTATTTCCCTTTAGTTTCTTTTCTTTCTCTCTTTCGTACCTTTAGTTTCTTTTAATCTAGAATAGTTCCTCTACTTTTTTTTTTTAAGTGATACTGACTTTTGGAGGAGTCAAGAACAGTTATCCTTTAGAATTTTCCACAAATTGATTCCTCTGTTTTCCTGCGGTGGTATTTAACTTCTTTTCCAACCCCCTGCATTTCCTCTAAACTGGAACAAGGTTTAGAGGCTTGATTAAACATTTTTGGCAAGAATACCTCACAGGTGATGTCTCCACACTGTATCACCTCAGTAACTGACATTGTTCTACACCTGTTAAAGGTAGTAACTGCCAGATCTCTCCTACATAAAGGTATGTTTTCCCTTTGCAATGAAAGAGTAATTTTTAGGGATGGTAAATTCTGGCATCACGCAAATAACCTATTCCTCTACAGGCTAATGTTTTTAGCAACCATCCATGATCTTTTGGGCAAGTTCTTAACCTGAGACTCAGTTTCTTTATCTGCAATAAGAAGATAATAATTCCTGTCATTTGGATTTTCTGTGTAATGAGATTTAAAAGTATTATATAACAGTGCCGATGAAAATGCTGTCAGAGTCTGCTATAATTTTCCCTTCTTCTGAGAACGCCATCCCTCTTCCTTTGAAAAAGTTCTTATGTTGCTCCAGATAGGTGATCCAAACTGCTGGCTTCTCAGTGACCTAGCCCTAACCCTAAACCCTCACCCTAACCCAATAGCTGACTTACCTTCTCTGACCAGAGTGGAATGAGCACGTGGCCGGAGCTGAGTTTATTAGAATGCTTCCCTGGGAAATCCTGGACCAAGCAGGGGTGAGAATAGGGTGAGGAAAAAAGCTGGAGATCAGCCCTACCTCCTCCCAGTGCCCTCTCTTCGAAGATTCTTCCCGGAGTTTAAAACCAGCCCTCGTGGTAAGAGGTGCCGCCAGCCTTCCTAGGGGAGGGCGTTGCAGGGGAGAGGGACAGAGGGCCAGGAGGGAGGCCTGAGGGTGATCAGGACGAGGGGCTTGGAAGGCCGCAGAGCTGGGCGGGGTCTTGTGAGGGGGAGTGACCTGGCAGAGTCCTGAGGAGTCGGGGCCTTCTAGGCACTTGTCATTAGACCCTTTAAGCCATCCAGCAGGAAGAGTTACTATTATTAATCCTGTTTCGTAGATGAGAAAACTGACACGCAGGGAGGAGAAGTAACTTACCCGAAGTTACCCTACTGGTAATGGCAGAGCCAGAATTTGAATTCAGATCCGTCCGGCTCCGGTTCGCTTCCACCCCCACCCCCTTCAGCGCACCCGTCGCGAACAGCCTGGGAGGCCAGGGACCCCCGAGCCGACAGCCAGGTGAGTGGCGGGTGGGTGCGGTGAGCCCCGGCCCGCCTCCCCCTCCGCCTCCACCTCGAGGGCTCGAGGTCTCCGTGAGCTCTGCCCCCAGACTCTGGCGCATCCTTTCGCCCCGGGCGGGCCTCCAGGGCCAACGGAAACTCCTGGCCGTGGGTCCAAGGTGCGGGTGAGGGGCCCTCCTGGAGGGAGGCCCTGCCTGGGAGACCCAGAGACCCCGATGGTTCCTAAGGAGGGAAGGGCGTGGTGTCTCCACCGATAGGGGGGCCGTGAAGAGGGCCCCCAACGCCCACTCCAGGCCGCACAGAACCCTACAGGCTGTTGGGACCCGCTGCAGGTTGGGGGCGGATCGTCAGATCTCGGCCCATTTTGGGGTCTGGAAAATACCCCGTGGCTTTGGGGCCAGAGAAGGGCTGAGGAGGCTTGTCAGCAGGAAGGATCCTCTGACCAAAGCGGGGTCAGTTTGCTGCCCAGATCGCCCCGAATCACTGGTGGGAAAGGGGCTGAGGCTCCTGTGGTCCTGACAGGTACCCCCATTGTTCCAACCCAGGTGTGCTTTCTTTGGTGTACGTCCATCTCTTTGATCCCCAGTACAGTTCCCTGCTGACCCTGGGGCTGCGCGGGGCCTCGGCAGGGGACAGGGCTGCGTCCAGGCTGCTGCGGGGTGACTCGGGGACTCTCCCGGATTGAGGAAGCCCCCCCCCCCAGGCCCGTGGCTCCCGGCTGGACCAGGCTCCACCGAGCGGCAACTCTTTTACTTTCCTGGGGTCCTTTTAAAATGATAATTAAGACACTGTGATAGTTGCTGACAGGTTTTGTTTTGTTTTGTTTTTTTTAAGATTTTATTTGAGAGAGAGAGAGAAAGCGAGCACAAGCAGGGGGAGCGGCAGAGGGAGAGGGAGAAGCAGGCTCCCCACTGAGCAAGGAGCCCAAGGCAGGACTTGATCCCAGGACCCCGGCATCATGACCTAAGCTGAATATGGAGGCTTAACCCACTGAGCCACCCAGCTGTCCCTGTTTTGAATGCTTTTGGCAAAATGAAAACTTTTGGAAATTCTACACCCTCCCCCCCCATTCACTCTCCCTTACTCATTCATGCAAATGAGCCTACCTCGTAGGAAGAATTCACTGGTTCCCTAAATTCCTGATTTGGGAGGCACCAAATTGAACTCTGGGCCTGAGGCCTGAAGTGGGAGGGAGGGGCAGCTGTGTGGGGTTCTGGTCCTTGCCCCAGCGCTGACTGACTGTGGGATCCTGGACCAGTGGTAGGTCTTTCTCTCTTTTTTTTTTTTTTAAAGATTTTATTTATTTATTTGACAGAGAGAGAGAGAGAGAGAGAGAGAGAGAGAGAGAGAGAGATCACAAGCAGGCAGAGAGAGAGGGGGAAGCAGGCTCCCTACCGAGCAGAAAGCCCGATGCGGGGCTCGATCCCAGGACCCTGAGACCATGACCTGAGCTGAAGGCAGAGGCTTAACCACTGAGCCACCCAGGCGCCCCTTTCTCTCCTGTTCTCTGGTTCAACAGTACAAAGGAGTCTACAGATTCCCTGTTGTAGTAACATGTCTAGGGTCCTATGAGTCTGGCCTAGATCAGCGCATCCCCCGAGTTGTATGTCCATGGGGCACAGTGGTCCAATCCCCGTGCTAAGAGCTGTTCCAGAAGGCTGGCAAGGTCCTCCTCGTTGGAGAGCCACCAGGTGGGGGTGGGGGCAGATAGGAGGTGGCACCCTGGGGTACGTCTGGCCCCGAAGTCACCCAGGCAGGGGGGGGGGGAAAGCTTTGTATCCAGTGTCTTTCTCCCCCATAGTTACCAAGAGCCTGCGAGTTCCTGTCTTTTTTCACTCCTGAATCGATGCTGTTGGCCTAAGCTGGGCATGGGGCGTCCGGTAAGTGTGGATGGAGTGACAGCTCGTGGCTGGTGGCCAGGAGGGCGGCGCGCAGTGGACGGGGGCCGAGCTGAGCTTTACGGGAGAGGCAGAGAGGGCCCCCGCGCACCCCAGGGAAGGAAGGCCTGGAGGCTGGAGGTACCTGGGAGGGAGACCTGTGGGCGTGGGGCCGGAAGGGTGGGGGCTTGGGGACTTCCCGGGGAGGAAGGCCCATGAGATGGAGGTATCTCGTGGTGACGGAGCATGGCCGACATGGGAAAACACAAAGGCCGGTTTTAGGCAAGTTGAGGTTGCAGGGGGACAGGGAGGGGTGCAGGCCATCTGCTGACCGTGTCCAGGGGACTCTGTCCCATCTGGAGCACGGGGGTCAGGATGGAGCCGTGCCTCCGACCAGAGAGCTGTTGAGCTAGGACTGCTCTTGGGCCCACCCGACTCCAGCATTTTTGAGCAAGGAAGCTGTGGACCGGAGAGAGCAGCCCACTTACTCTTGAGGGCCTTGTCTTCTGCATTTCAGACTCCGGCCTATAATGAGCACCCCTGTCGTCATCCTGAAATCCCCAAAGCTATTGGCTGTTAGCTGCCTGCGCAGCACAGTGCAGAGGGCCTTTGTAGGTGGGGGGATTGTTAACAGAATTGAGCGGTGAGAACTTTAGGGTTGGCGGGGCTTTGGGACTGGCCTCATCCAACATCATTTTATTGAGGTGGAAATTGGGGCTCAGAGAAGGGACTCTGCTCGCCCAAGATCCCCCAGAGACTTAGCGGCAGAAAATGTTTTAGGCATGTTTTAGGTCTGCTGAAGCTGTCTGTAAGGTTGTTAAGTTTATCCAGGTCAAGAAATCAACATTTCCCGAGCCTCACGTATGTACTAACATTTCTGTAGGCAACATCTCCTTCTCCCTGTTCCGCATGAGAAGCCCTCACTTTTCCCTTGAACAGGTGATGCTGACTCTAGAGGACAAGGACATGAAGGGATTCACGTGGGCTGTAGCCCCGGCCTTGACCTCCCTGGGCTACCTGCTCATACTACTGGTCTCCATCTTTCCCTTCTGGGTACGGCTTGTAAACGAGGAGTCCCACGAGGTGTTTTTCAGTGGCCTGTTTGAGAACTGCTTCCATATCAAGTGCTGGAAGCCTCGACCCTTATCAGGTAAGGAGGGATGGAGATGGGGACAGGACAGGGAGAGATGGGGCCAGCGTGGGGACCTGGGTGACAGAGGACTGGATGGAGTCAGAGAGGACAGAATTTAGTAAGCCCGTAAGGGCATTTTCTGAGTCTCTGCTCTCCAGGTTAGAGGAAGGTTAATAGTATCAAGTCGACCACCAGGGTGAGGAGCAAATGTGTTAGCAACGAAGTTGATTTCTGGGGTAGGAGTGGCTCCACCTGGGATGAAGGGGCGGGGATCCTGCCCTACTGTGTGAGGCTCCACCAACTCCCAGGGCTGCTGTTAGCTCCCCGCCCATGGGGACACATGGGGCACAGCTCCCAGCCGGGGAGCAGCCTTGTTAGTAGAGCGCAGGCTGGATTTCAGCCCTCACTTGTCCCCTCTGCTGAATGCCTGTCTGACGGTGGATGGCAGCCCAGAGGATAAGGTGTTCAGGCCCGAGTACCACGTTTTCAAGGGAATGCAGAGATATGAGCCCAATGGACCGTGGAAGCGCTTAAGGCCGTGTTTTACAAGGGACTTGGGAAGGTCAGGAGGATGTCTGTGTTGGAAAAGAGGTGAGCCTCTTTGGGGAGGAGCCCTTAGGGACTCGCTCCTGCTGATAGAAAAGGAGAAACCTCTTTGGGGAAGATGGGCCACGCTGTGTGTGCTCTTTGATCTGGGGCTCCTCAGCCTTGGCGCTGCTGACACTTTGGCTGGATACTCTGTAGTGGGAGCACTCCTGTTTCTTGCAGGACAGTTAATGGCACCCTTACCCCGTCCAACACGATCGATGCCCTCAGTTGCGACAACCAAAATCTACCTCTTAGCATTGCCAGGTATCCCTGGTGGAGGTGTAAAACTGCCCCCGATTGAGAACCATTGGTTTAACCCAAGAATAGATTCTAGAACATTTGGGTCTTTGGCAACACCTTTGTCTTTTTGTCCTACCCCCAGCTGTCCACCCCTGCGGGCTTAGGAGGGTATAACAGACTTGCTTTAACGTGCGTCTGAGTCACGCCAATAGTAGGGCATCATTGAGACCCTGGCTCTGCCATTTTGGATCTGATTCATTACTTTTGTTAACCGGGATAATTAAATAAACATTGCTCCCCAGAACATCTTAACCCCACAAGTTCTGATTTTCCACTGGCGGCTTATTTCAGTGTGTCCAAAACTGATGTAATTCTTCAAGTTTCCACATGCAATTTTATCATTTTATTGTTTATTGAAATGACAGTTTGTCCATCTAATTTTTTTTTTTTTCCATACACTTCCATGTCATGGGGAACAAAATGTTGGGACCAGAGCATTCTTGGAGGCAAAGTGGTGGGGTTGGAGCCGTGGTCCCAGGCCACAGTGTGGGACGAAGGGTGGCGAGCTCCGGGGGCCTTCTCTGCAGGCTCTGTGGGGCTCTGTCTCTGCTCACGGGTCGTCGGCGTATCGAGCTGCAGCCCAGCCTCCCTCCCCCACAGTGTACATCATTCTCGGCCGTGTTTTCCTGCTGTCTGCAGTTGTCCTGTCTTTCCTCACAACCTTCATCCTGGTGTCCTTTGCATCTCAGCTGTTTCCCAGGACCCGGATGCACAATCTGGTGTCAGCCTTCATCAGCTTCCTCACAGGTGTGGAAGAGGCAGGCAGGCCTTGTCCTCAGGCAAGCCTCGGCCTTGCGGAGGGGTTGGCGGGGGGACCCAAAAGCAGGGAGATGGTTGGTTTCTGTGGTGTCAGAAGAGAGGGAGTTTTTAGGGCCCCTCTCGCCGGCTACCTTCTCTGAGGCAGCCTGCCCCCCAGGATGACAGTCGCTCTCCCCGGGGGCTGCTCGGCACTCTGCACTTTCAGCTAGCACAGCCCTCACTGTGTTGGCTCGGGGTCATCGGTCTGGGGGTCTTCTTGCCATCGTCTCTGTCCCAGCCACTGTCATAGAATCTGGCGCAGAATGACAACGTGGAAGTGAAGTATATAAGTGAAACACGAGTTTTTCTTGGACGAGTGGATGGAAGACACCATCCCTGCCCTTTGGAACCTTTTGACTTTAAAAGGCTGGCCAAGGCCCCACCCCGGGAGGCTCCCATCACATGGAGGAGGTGGACCGCTCACCGTGGGAAAGTCAGGTTGAGTTGCACCCAAAGCATCACACGCAGGGTGCTCCAACTGGAGTCAGCCAATGGCTAGGGCACAGAGGGGACCCAGGCAAGGGATTTCTGGTTATGGGGCCCCTGGGAGGTGAGGCACATGGGCTCTGAAATGAGTTGGGATGGAGGGAAAGACAGGCATGTGGGGTAGAGGTTATGGGCTCTACAGGGCGCAGGCGTGGGCTGGAGAAAACAGCCTCCACACAGGGGCCACACCGGCTGTGGACCACGTGACTCTGTCTGGTTAAGAGCAAAGGTGGGAACTGTGGGAGGAGAGCAAGAGTGCCTCCCTGTGACCCTGCAGGGGTCTGTGCCTTCCTGGCCATGTTGCTGCATGCCCTGGAGATCCAGAATCTGAGGATGAAGCCCAGCCCCCCCCAGTTCTCCGTGCAGTGGCCTTACTACGTCCTTGGCTTTGCCATCGTTCTGTTCATAGTGGCTGGTGAGTGTCGTGGGGCTGGTACCCTTCTCCCTGCCCTCTGTCTGGATTCAGGAGCCGTGGACGCTCCGGAGCGGTGCTGTCTGAAACTCTAGTCACTAACTACTTGTGGCTATTTAATTAATGAAAATGAAATATGTAGAAATTCAGTTCCTCAGTCATGCTAGCCACATTTCAGGTGTTTGATAACATTATTATGTATCGAGTAGCTGCCACATTGAATGGTGCAGATGTGGAAATTTCCATCAGTGCAGAAAGTTCCACAGAACAGCACTGCTCTGGAGCCTCAGCCCTCCTCCTTGACTTTAGAACCAACCTCCTGATTTCATATTCTATCTTATTCTGTCCTGACTCCTACAGGTTTCTATGCCTATCTCTATCTCTGTCTTGGAATCTATGATCTTATTCACCTCACCTTGACCTTACTGTCTTATCTTTATAGACCATCACCATCTAAGCCCTCAATCCTATCTGATTTTGTCCTTTTTCCTAATCTTCCTGCTATGCTAACCTGACCCATGTCATAATCTCTTTTAACTTGATTTTATTATACATTGAATATATAAAAATATTTATAATATAATTATAATTATATGAGGTAGATAATTAAAAATAAACTGTATGCCCATTTCCACCATATAGTTTAAGAACTAGCCATATTTTCACGGAGTCCATTGTTTGTAAGTTACAGTCTTATTTATGTATCACTGAGAAAGAAAAAAGAATGTCAACAATAATTAATTATAAGGTGCTGTACTTTGTAAGGCACATCCTCATTTCAGAAATGTGAAAAAAAATGGGCTTGGTAACATTGATGAAATATGGTAGAATACTGGGTATCTTTGAAGTCTTTACCCCCTTCAACCATGTGGCTCTTCATCATCTCGTCCTCTTGTCTCCCCTCAGAAACCGATTATTCTGAAGTTTGTGATAATCATTTTTATTGCACACACATTTGTCCTTAAGAATATAGGACTTAGTTTTGTTTTAAAACTTGGTATAATCAGGGGCGCCTGGGTGGCTCAGTCGTTAAGCGTCTGCCTTCGGCTCGGGTCGTGGTCCCAGGGTCCTGGGATCGGGCCCCGCATGGGCTCTCTGCGCGGCAGGGAGCCTGCTTCTCCTGCTACCATTCCCTCTGCTTGTGTTCCCTCTCTCGCTGTGTTTCTCTCTGTCAAATAAATAAAATCTTTAAAAAAAAAAACAAAAACTTGGTATAATCATACTGTGTTTATACAACAGTATGACCTCCATGTTAGTATAAGGAACTCTAAGGTTCATTCATTTTTAACATCTTAAATATTTAATTGTATAAACTAAGCTTGTCTGTAGAAGGAGCATGGTATTTCTCTGTGTGAGAATTTTAAGCTCATGGTTCAGTTTGTTTTAATGACTATAGGACTATTCAGCTATTTGATTTCTTCTTGAGTTAGTTTTGGTAATTTATATATTTCTATAGGTTTATACATTTTGTCTAAATTTTGAAATTTATTGACATATAGTTGAAATGTTTTCTTTTTTTTTTCTTTTTTATTTTTATTTTATTTTATTTTTTTTTTAAAGATTTTATTTATTTGACAGAGAGAAACACAGAGAGAGGGAACACAAGCAGAGGGAGTGGTAGCGGGAGCAGCAGGCTTCCTGCAGAGCAAGGAGCCCGATGCGGGGCTTGATCCCAGGACCCTGGGATCATGACCTGAGCCGAAGGCAGACGCTTAACGACTGAGCCACCCAGGCGCCCCGAAATGTTTTCTTTTTTAACTTTATTTTGTGATGCATCTGCAGTTATGTGCTTCATTTTTCATGCTTAATTTTCTCTTTTCTCATTGCCAGATTTGTCTGAGATTTACCACATTTTTGGTATTTCTAAAGGACCAGCATTTAGCTTTCTTGAACCTTCATATTTTATGTTTGTTTTCTATTTAACTAATTTTTGCTTCTTATTTTGAGTCTCCCTCCCTACTACTTTTTTGCATTTATTCTGCTATTCCTTTTCCATCTTCTTAAGTCAGGATCTAAACTCATTGCTTACTTCTTTTCTTTTTTAACATTTATTTATTTTTTCGAAAGAGAGACAGAGCATGAGAGGGGTGAGGTACAGGGGAGAAACAAACTCCCTGCTGAGCAGGGAGCCCAGTGCAGGGTTCTATCCTGGGACTCCAGGATCATGACCTGAGCCTAAGGCAGACGCTTAACCGACTGAGCCACCCTGGTGTCCCTACTTCTTCTTTTCTAAGTAGGCAGTTAAAGCTTTAATTCCCCTGTAAGAATTGCTTCATTTGCAGCTCTCATTTTCATATGCAGTATTTTATGTTATTCTATTACAAATATTTTCTAGTTCCCCTTATGATTTTTTTTGATCCATGGATTATTTTATTTTATTTTAAAAATTATTTATTTATTTGACAGAGAGAAATCACAAGTAGGCAGAGAGGCAGGCGGGTGGGGGGCGGGAAGCAGTCTCCCAGCTGAACAGGGAGCCCGATGCGGGGCTTGATCCTAGGACCCTGAGATCATGACCCGAGCCAAAGGCAGGGGCTTAACCTACTGAGCCACCCAGGCACCCCCCATGGATTATTTTAAAGTATACTTTTAAATTTCCAAGAATATAACTTTTTATTCTATTTTTTTAAAGGTTTCATTTATTTATTTGACAGAGAGAGAGATCACAAGCAGGCAGAGAGGCAGGCAGAGAGAGAGGGGGAAGCAGGCTCCCTGCTGAGCAGAGAGCCCGATGTGGGGCTTGATCCCAGGACCTTGAGATCATGACCTGAGCCGAAGGCAGAGGCTTTAACCCACTGAGCCACCCAGGCGCCCCAAAATGGAAGAAAATTATGTTAATTTTAAAAGGCTGAAAAAAAAAGTATAATAGATCCTACTTCCTATAGGCAGTCCTCAATCTCACTCACTTAGATGTGCTGTTTTCCTTTCTCGTTGCTTCCAACTTACATGATAGGAACTGTCCCTGACAATTCAGCTGCCGGCTTCAGAGGGGCCGAGCTTACACATAAATGGAAACTTTTCTCTTGATTTTTCCCTGCAAAACTCCTCTAAACCATCTTTGTAAGTGGCTTAACGACAGCCTAACAATTGACCTCGCTCTACCGCCCAACACACAGATGCAGTTGGCATCTCTCAGGCCAAGAAACAGAATCGAAGCCATGTGGAAAGGTCCACAAAGCCACAGTCTGCTATAAAAGCACACCTTTGCAGAAATACAGTTAACAACAAACTTACTTCACGTTTTAATTGCATCACACTTGTTTCAAGGCTAAAGCAAGAAAACACGTGAGTTCAAGTTTACCAGTAAAAGAGACAAATATATGTATAGTGAAACTATTCACAAATTTTTTTTTAAAGATTTTATTTATTTATTTGACAGAGAGAGAGATCACAAGTAGGCAGAGAGGCAGGCAGAGAGAGAGGGGGAAGCAGGCTCCCCGCCGAGCAGAGAGCCTGATGTGGGGCTCGATCCCAGGACCCTGAGATCATGACCTGAGCCGAAGGCAGAGGCTTTAACCCACTGAGCCACCCAGGCACCCCTGTATTCACAAATTTTTATAAGCCTAGACTCATCATGCTCACAGGGAAGTGGAAAAAACACATCAAAGGAAGGGGGGCAGCAGAGAAATTCACAGGTACACAGATTTCAGTTCAACACGAAGAAAGAAAGTCTACGAACTATAACTATAGAACAAGCCTCTCAAAACACAATGAAATGGAAATACTAGCGCAAGTATAGGAAAATACAGGAATGTTCTCTGCAGCATTATCTAAGGAAGAGAAATATATAAAATTATGTTATGCTCACGCAGTGAAGTATTATGTTGCTGTTAAAAAGTATAGTAAATCTTTATGTATTCATGTGGAGGGTCATTTGTGCTCTATTAACTGAGAAGGGGAATAAGTTGGGGAAATTGTGTATAAAATGATTTTAAAGGCAAAAAAAAAGAATTGTTCTGTTTTACTGGCGAATTGAACTTTTAATCATTATGCATGCTGTGATCCCTTTTATTTCTAGTAATCCCTTTTGTGAAAGTCTGTTTTATCTGATATTACTCTAGCTAGTAATAGTACTCTAGTATTTGCCTGTTACGGATCTTTCTAATCATTTACTTATATATAATCATATAGATTATGGTTTTATTTTTTCATCTAGTTTTATCATCTTTGCCTTTTTTTTTTTTTAAAGGTTTCATTTATTTATTTGACAGAGACAGAGACAGTGAAAGAGGGAATACAAGCCGGGGGAGTGGGAGAGGGAGAAGCAGGCTTCCTGCTGAGTGGGGAGCCTGATGTGGGGCTCAATCTCAGGACCCTGGGATCATGACCTGAGCCGAAGGCAGACACTTAATGGCTGAGCCATCCAGGCGCCCCTAATCTTTGTCTTTTAACCAGAGCATTTATTATTGATTTACATTTATTGTGACTACTGGTAATATTTGTATTTTTTCCTACCACCTTACTTTTTGCTTTCAGTTTTTTCTGCTTCCCACCTCCTCCACCTCTCTTGCCTTGCTTTGAATTGAGTTTTTTGTTTTGTTTTGTTTTGTTTTTGAATTGATTGAGTTTAATCGATACAATTCTCATATTTCCTCCCTCTTTAGTTGGGAAGTTTTATTTGTATTCTTGTAGTAGCTATTCTTGACATTTTAACATGCTTACTAAGCAAAGTTGAAAGTTCGTCAACATATTTATTCTCTATAAATAATACAAGGTAATACCTTCCCAATTTATATGCTGTTTTGCACATTTTTGTTTCTTCCGTTTCCTTTTTAATTCTATACATTTGATGTTATTGTTATTTTTATGCATTTGAGATTCCTTGGTTCAGATTTACCCACATATTTACCAATTTAGTTGCTCATCAACCCTTCTCAGACCTTCTGTTCTTCTGAAATACATCCTTTATAATGGGTTTTAGTGATAGACTCTTATATTTTTTGTATGAAATTATCTTCCTTTCATTTTTGTTTATTAAAATTAGTTTTGCTGAACTTACATTTTGAAGTTGACAGTATCCTCAAGCATTCAAGATATTATTCTATTATTATTTGACCACTTCCATTGTTGTTGACTCTAAAAATTTCATTCTTTTTGAAGCAATCTTTGTTTTCTCTCAGACTTTCTTTGGTACCTTACAGGGTGTGGATATTTGTGTCATGACTTGTGGTGTGAACTGAGTCTGAGGAGGGATGTCTTTCAATATTTCTCGACCATCTTTATCTCTTTGTTCTTTCCTTCTCTTTTCTTTCCTTTGTGGAACTCCAGGAAGACATCTGTTAGACTTCGTCACTCTATCCTATGTCTCTCTCTCTCTCTGCCTTTTCATGCTTTCCATCTCTTTGTCTTTCTGGGCTCCCTTCTGAATAACTCATATAGATCTTCAATTTCATCCATTCACTTTCCACCTGTGTCTGGTTGGCTGCTTCACCAATTCATTACATTTTTATTTCAGTCAATCTGTTTTTATAACTGGAAATTATATTTTCCCTTGATTCATGTTAGTTTTATGCTCTTTTTCCTTACTTATATTTTTAAACTATTCTCTAAATATATATATATATTTGTATTTTTATTTTTTATTTATTTTTAAATTTTTATTAGCATATAATGTAATATTATATAATAATATATTCTAAATATATTTTTAATTTTATTTTTTTAATTTTTAAAAAGATTTTATTTTTATTTGTTGGTCAGAGACAGAGAGCACAAGCAGGCAGAGAGGCAGAGGCAGAGAGAGAAGCAGACTCCCCACCAAGCAAGGAGCCTGATGTGGGACTCGATCCCAGGACCCTAGGATCACGACCCAAGCCAAAGGCAGTGGCTTAACCAACTGAGCCACCCAGGCATCCCTAAATATATTTATTATACATGCTAAGCACACTTTGCATTCTGTGTCTTTTAAGTTTAACAACTGAATGATATGCAGGTCTGAGTCCATCAGCTGCTGTTTTTGCCAACTCTTGCTTGTGATGCCTTGTTTCTTGGTATGTTTGTGAATTTCCTTGGAATTTTTTTTTTTTTTTTTTTTTTGGGGTAGAAATTCTTTGAGGCCTGTATTTAAAGTGTTTTTTCAAAAAGGGATTTGCATTTGCTCCTGCTTGATGCTTGGGTGCACAACTAGCCAAGGATCACAACAGGTATTATGAATTTGGTTGCAGACCCACAGAACAGCTAGCCTCTGTTTATGAATTCTCAGTCAATACAGGTAACTTTGAAATTCTAGCTTCATATGGCAGACCCTTGTTAGATTGCTTATCTCAAGCAGGCCCTGGGGTTTTCCTCTCATTCTGTGTCCCAAATGGCCAACAGAATGGAAACTGAGGGTCACCTGGGTTGAGTGTACGTCTCCAAGGTGAAGGCTAATTGTGTGCTTGCTTAAACTCTCCAGGTTTCTGTTTTCACCAGGGTTTTGTTCCTAAGAATGCTTCACCCTGATGCCAGTTTGATGCTATATTTACAAATTGGTTTCTGAAGAAATATCTTCTATAGAATTTTTGGGTTTCTTTTAGCGGGAGAGTCTGTAGTTTGCTATCACGGGGAACATGGAAATTGTTCTTTCCCTTAGCCTTAACCTTAATACAGCATTTATTATTCACTCGAACTATCTCCATTTGTTTTATGACATCAATTCTCTTTTTTCCTTTCTTTTACTTTCCTGGGAGTCTTTTTTTTTTTTTTTAAAGATTTATTTATTTATTTATTTGACAGAGAGAGAGAGAGAGATCACAAGTAGGCAGAGAGGCAGGCAGAGGGGAGGAAGCAGGCTCCCCACAGAGCAGAGAGCCCGATGCGGGGCTCGATCCCAGGACCCTGAGATCATGACCTGAGCCGAAGGCAGAGGCTCTAAACCACTGAGCCACCCAGGCGCCCCACTTTCCTGGGAGTCTTGAGCGAGGCATCAAGAGACCTGGGTTTTGTGTTTGACCTTCCTCTCTTAAACCTTGTTTTCTTACCTATTAATAGTTCGCTGGTTGCTAAGATGGCCTCCAGCACTGGCTGTGGTTCTGTGAGTTTATCCATCTGTTCATCTGCCATGTCTTGTGATGCATTCTGTTTTCCGTCTGTCTCTGCAATACTCTATATTGGAGGGGAGAACTAGGGAGGGTGGGTACAGGCCAGAGGGGGTCACATTCGAGGAGGACGTTCCTGACCTCACTCCCTAACCTGACCCAAACTTTCGCCGCTACCCAGGTGCCATCTGCCTCATCCAAGAAACAGCCTGCCTTAGCTGCCATTGGTTGCCCAATTCCCGGAGTATCGAGGAGACCCAAGGGGTCCCCCACCTGGAGAATCTGGAGAGTTTGGGAGGAGACCTGAGCTCTATACAAAAGGAGACACTGCTGAAGGAAGAAACGATTATCTAGTCCAGCACAGCGTCCTCCAGCGGTCCTCAGCTGTGTGAGTGTGCGCGCGCGGAGGCCTAAAGGGCAGCCGAGTCTCCGGGCCTCCGAGGGGCTTCGTGACTCAGATCAGTGCTCCCCTACCCCCTTACTCACAGCTACTCTGTCTTGCTTGTATTTGCAATTTATTAAAAGTTTTTCGAATTAGTCTGTGTTTCCTGAGTGTTTTGTCTTGGGTTTTTTGTTTTTTTTTTTTTTTAGGTTTTATTGATTTGTTTGAGAGTGAGCATGAGTGGGAGTAGTGGCAGGGGGAGAGGGAGAAGTAGACTCCCCACTGAGCAGAGAGCCAGATGTGGGGCTCTGTCCCAAGGTCCTGGGATCATGACCTGAACCGAAGCAGGCCTGTAACCGACTGAGCCACCCAGGCGCCCCAAAAGTCAAAATTTTGATGCAACGTTGTGTTGGCTAAGCTGTGGGGTGGTGAGAAGTCACATATTGTGGACGAAAGTGCAAAATGACATAACCCCTGCTGAGTGGAATCTTACAATGTATGCAAAACTACAGAAGCATTCCTGCTTTAACAATCTCAATCTAATGATTTATCTGATAATGATTTATCTGGCAGATATACCTGCACACATGTTTAAAACTGACATAGGTACAGGGATACTAAGTGCTGCATTTGTCACATCAAATGAGCAACTCACATGTCCATCAATGGGGGACATGTTAAATTATGTTACATCCATACTAGCTTAAGGAAAAAAAAAAAAAAGCGAGAAAGATGTTTATGTACCAACATGGAAAATTTTCTAGGACAAGGTATCTGGTGTAGTTCCTTTTATGTGAGAAACATTTCTGGAACCTGCTTCACAGCCTCATCCCAACCTCTGATTCCTCAGCTGCTCCTTATTGTTCTTGTTGGTTTCCATCCTTCCTCTCTGCTCAGCGTGGACTCCTGGTCACTCAACATAAACTTTTCCCACCAGAGTCCTCATTCCCTCCACCTTGGCAGTCTCTCATATGTCAAATCCCAACATTAGGTTAATCCACCTGTTTGTTTTAAGCAGATTTGCCCCAGATTGCACAAACAGTTGCGTGGCTTGATTCTGTCACTTGTTTGGTTTCAATCTCACTTGGGTGTTCAGTGTTGCTTGACAATCTTTCCACTCACCCTACAATTTTTTCTTTTTTCTAAAAGATCTTATTTGAGAGAAAGGAAGAGAGTGCATGAGCAGGGGTAGGGCAGAGAGAGAGCACAAACAGGGAGAGAGGCAGAGAGAGAAGCAGGCTCCCTGCTGAGCAGGGAGCCAGACATAGGACTCAATCCCAAGACCCTGAGATCATGACCTGAGCAGAAGGCAAACACTTACCAACTGAGCCACCCAGGTACCTCTACAGTTTTTTCTTACATTATTCCTCACAATAGATATTTCAGTTTGTACTTCATTATTTAAGCCTGTCATTGTCCTGTGCGTTCTCAGCAGGTAATATCACTGGGGAAAGAGGCCAAGAATGAACTCCTCAAATACCTCTCTAGAATGATTTTAAAACCATCTACTTTAGGGGTCAGCCAGCTACAGGCCTTGTGTCAAATCTAGTGCTGGGTGTGAGCTAAACATGGCTTTGACATTTTTACAGGATTGCAAAAATGAAGAATATATGAAAATGTGTTCAGCAATACTTAGGATAGTTACTTTCTGGCCTTTTGTAGAAAAAGTTCGCTGAGCCCTAACCTAGACCTCATCACTCATCTTTGAGTCTTTTCTTCCCAATTCCTCTCCAAAACTGCCCTGGAAACCTGTGATCCGATCCAATCTCCTCCTGGCTCTGCCAGAATGCTCTCTTCCCTGTCTTCTCCATGGAAAGCTGGTGGAAGGTTTTTGATATCACTAGGAATAGCTCAGTTTTCCCAGACAGGCTGAGCCAATCAGGCAGTTTCATTTGGCCCTGGTTGTCAAGGTTGTCTCATACCTCTCAGATGTGAGTGCCTGTTAGTGGATGGAGGCTATCCAACACTATTCCCAAGGTGGATTGATTACATAATTTGTAATATAAAAGAATCTGAGATCCTGTGAGCCCAGCTGGACTTGGTCCCGGATGCGGTATAAGGTGTGGACCCAACATTATCTCTTTCCAGATGACCAACAAGTTGTTTGCTTTTTGAATGTTCACTCTTATGTGGCTTTGGTCATTTACTAAATTATTCCACCACCTCTCTCATCCTCCACATCCAGTCAATCCTCAAACCGTGGCAATGTTACTTCCCAGTAAGTTTCCTATTACTCCTGGCAATCTCTGGTCTCACGGACTGCCCCGGGCCTGTATCATCCTCTCCTGGACTGCCTTTTTAAGCCTCCTTTTGCGTGACAGTCAGGCCCCTCATTTCTCCACCTCCCTCCCCTCTTGCTCAGTCTTTCTCGAAGGGTTCTCAGCAGCATCTTATCAAAATGTGTCCCTTCTCGCCTTTAAACCTTTCCATGGCTTCCTATTGCCTTTAGCTTATCAACCAAAATACTAAGTTTAACCGTCGGCTTGTGTGGCCTGGCTGGTGTGGGAATGCCGTCAATCCCTACACACTCACTGGGAACCCTCACCTCAAAAGCTCACTCTTCAAATCAGAGCTGAGGTGCCACTCCTCCAGGAAACCTTCCCTGATTCCCTCCTCCCAGCTACTGGGGAGGAGGCCCCTCTTATGCGAACCTATAGGATTCGGTGCTTCCCTCGGTCACCCTTGGCCTCTGCGCCCCGCACAAAGTACATGAGGCGAGGAATAAGCACGTGTTGGCCGACTGGACTCTAAAGCCCATTGAAAGAGGCTTCATGTCCGGTAGTATGTCTGGAGGGGCCTTCTCACGAAGGGAAAGCAGATGCAAAGGCACGGAGGCGCCAAAGGGACTGAAGGCCGCGGGGACCTCGAGCCTCTAGGGGACGAGTTAGCCTGGGAAGAGGCGCTCGGTCTCTTGGGACAGGCCCAGTGGACCAGCGACCATAGAGACGCCCCGACCTCCGGGAGTCCTAGAGAGGAAGCGGAAGGGGCTCTTTCCTCACGCACCTGTCTGACAGCGCCCGAGGCCCACATCCGGTCCGCTGAGCGCTCGGGGCGCACCGGCGCTGCTGAGGGGCCGCGGGTGAGAGGCAGTTTGGGGCGACGCGGGACGACGCGGGGCGGCGGGCCGAGGCGGTCACGGCGGCAGGGCCGGGTTTCGGGGCTGCTGCGGGCCGAGGGGGCCGCGAGGCCGGATTTTGGGGCCGCTGCGAGCCGCTGCGGTGGCGGCGGCGGGGCTGAGGCAGCGGGCGGCGCGTCTCCCCGGAGCTCCCGCGGCACGGAGGCCTTGGCGGGGCGGGACGCGGGGGCTCAGGTGGGAGCGGGGTTGGGCCCGCCCGGCCAGGGTTACCTCAGCGCGTCTACGAACTCGAGACCTGGAACCGGCGCGGATCTCTCAGAAAATGGAAAGTAGCCATTTTAGAGCAAGACGTGGGACGCTCAAAAGAATGGCTTCTCTTTTAAGCTTTCTCCTCGTGAAGTGCTTGGGCTGAAGGGTGAATGAGGACCTTGCGCGCCTTCGGGGAGTCTGGTAGTCGGAGACGCTTTGATAAACATTGCGCTGTAGTGCTCTTAGTGCAACAGGGGAGTGAATAAATGCAGTAGCTGGGAAGTCATGAGAGAGAAATCTCAGTTGGTGCAACAGAGAAAAATGAATAGACTGAAAATGCAAAATGGTGTTTAAGAAGGGTGTATACGTTCGGAGCACCCAATAGAATATTAAGTAGAAGCTTCGGAAGTACCTCCTGCCAGTTTAATTATTTTCTGTGGGTTAAGAGCGATCTTTCCCTTTTCTAAAAACCGAGTCCCTTCCCCACTTTCAGCTCCCAAACCTGGGTACCCTGCACCCCCAACGTGAACCCATCATGAAATTGAATAGTCTATTCAATTAGATTATTATTTTGCAGATTAATATTAATAATAGATTAATATTTGACTATTGCAAAATAGTCATCCAGTCTAGTGCAAGCCCCTTCCTTTTTCATGAATACCTGAACCAACATTAACCTTTCTCTCATTTTGGCTCCCTCTTTGGCTTATCTGCACCCTATCTTTTGGGAGATGGACCCTGGCCAGTTTCTTCATTTGAAAAGTAGGGGGAGTAATATCCCCTGTACGAAATGGTTATTAAGTATTAAATGAGAGTGTGTGTTCACAGGCTTTCTAACTGGCAAAACCTACACAAATTAAAATATTAATGTTTTTTTTTTTTTTTTATTTGAGAAAGCATGGGGTGAAGGGGCAGAGGAAGGAGAGAATCCTGCAACAGACTATGTGCTTAGCACAGAACACAAAGCAGGGCTGGATCCCAGGACCCTGAGATCATTACCTGAGGGAAATCAAGAGTCTGCCCTTAACCGACTGAGCCACCGAGGCGCCTCAAAACTTGAAAATCTTTTGGTCAATTATAATGATATATGTGTCGCTCTGTTGTTTCTTTAGGCTGAGCACACGGTCACATCCGACCCATTGGCAAATCTATTGGTTTTATCTCCAAAATATGTCTTAACTCTCTGCTTTGCCACCATCCCTATCCTCTCCTGCTTGGACCACTGTAAGTGCTGCTTCCCTTCTTGTCCCCTCTAACCTATAGTCCATTGACACACCACAGGCAAAATGACCTTTTTTGTTTTGTTTTAAAGACTTTATTTACTTATTTGACACAGAGGGAGAGCCTAAGTAGGCAGAAAGGCAGGCAGAGGAAGAGGGAGAAGTAGGCTCCCTGCTCAGCAGAGCAGGGACGTGGGGCTTGATCCCAGGACCTTGGGATCATGACCTGAGCTAAAGGCAGTCACTTAATTGACTGAGCCACCCAGGTGCCCTGCAAAATAAACTTTGTAAAACATGTGGCTCCCTGCTAAAGTAAGGTTAAACCATAATTTTTAGTGTGTCCCAGTTCCTGAATAATCTGGTTCTGTCTGCCTCTGCCACCTCTTCTCCTGCAGCTCTGTCCCTCACTTAACTCTGCAGAAGCCATACTGCACTTTGGCCTGTTGTCAGATACACAGAATAATTTCTGGCCTTAATCCTTGTGCCTGGAAAAATCTGAAATGACTGGTTCATTTTCATCCTTTGGGTCTCAGCTTATATGTCATCTTTTCAGAAAATTGTTCTTTAAGTTGTTCATCCTTCATTAACAGAGCACCTTACACCTTACATATTTTCTTTCTAGAACTTAATCTCATTTATAATTTTAATTTATTTGCTTATATATATTTTTATCTCTGCTGCCCTAGAATATGAGTATCAAAGGGTGAGTGCCTTATATAAGAAATATATTTCTTTTTTCTTAAGATTTTATTTACTTATTTGAGAGAGAGCAAGTGAGGGAGAGAGAACACAGAGAGGAAGAAGCAGACTCCCCACTGAGCAGAGAGCCTGATGTGAGGCCTGATCCCAGGACTATGAGATCATGACTAGAGCTGAAGGCAGATGCTCAAGCGACTGAGCCACCCAGGCACCTCATCTGTATTATATTTATAGTTTTTGCAGGTTTGGCATATATATTTACTGGAAGTGTATTATGCCTTTGGAAGAGTAGGCCCGTGTGACTGATCTTATAACCTATTTTATATTCTCTGATTTTAGTGTTATCTTCCTAATGAGATCCTGCAGTGTTTGTGGGCATAAAGTAAAGTCGATACATTTTTCTGCACATACTAGGTGGTTAGCATATACTTACTGAATTGAATTGACATTTTCAGGATCTATGTTCAGTCTTTTGAAAGTAATTGTCATGTTCTCCAGCAGGATATCCATTGATGGTAGACACAAAACTGGGATGGACTGACTTTTCCTTTGTCTCATTTATACTCTCATTATTGTTTGTCTGGTCTTCCCAGCAGACTCTTAGTCTTCTAGGAGGGGTGTGAAGATGCTTAAGGAGCGCCCAGGGATGGCAGAAGATCCTCAGCAGCCAATGGGTGTTCCTGTGGTAAAGCTGGAGAAAGAGTTGCCATGGGGCAGGGGAAGGGAGGACCCTAGTCCAGAGACTTTTCGTCTGAGGTTTCGGCAGTTCCGCTACCAGGAGGCAGCTGGCCCCCAGGAAGCCCTCAGGGAACTCCAGGAACTCTGTCGACAGTGGTTGAGGCCTGAGCTGCACACCAAGGAGCAGATCATGGAGCTGCTGGTGCTGGAGCAGTTCCTGACCATCCTGCCTCGGGAGTTCTATGCCTGGATTCGGGAGCATGGCCTGGAGAGTGGCAAGGCTCTTGTGGCCATGGTGGAGGACTTCACAGAGAAAACATTGGAGGCCAAGGCGGTGGGTGAGAAGGGGGAATCTGGGTCTTGTTTCATTGGTATGGGAAGGGGAGATTTAAAGAATTGAAAGGTTTGAGGAAGCAGTCGAAGTAGATGAGGTGTACAGTCTCCTTCATCTGCTCCCAGACTCTGAGGTACTTTTTGAAGGGCAGTGGAGTTTTCAGCAAGAAAATCCATTCTCGGAAGATGCAAGGCCTGTAGAAGGGCTTTTAGCTTCCTTTTTGGTCATCAGGGCAAAGACCTGGCCATATTTTTCTTGTGAGCCTCAGGCCTCAAGAAGGCAGTTGTGATCAGTTTTAAGATTCCTCGTAGACTCATTCCTCTGGGCAGGATGCATGTGAGAATGCAGAGAATTCCACTTGGGTGAATATTCTTACCAAGAAGCATGGTCTGCACAGTGCAATTTCCACATCTGGGATATCGACTCAAGTGGCTCACATTAGTGATTCTGTGGTGGTTTTCTGGTGACACCAGGCAACTGCATCTTAGATGCTTCCTTGGGACATTGGCCACATGTCTGTGACTCTGGTATAGTCACCTGATTGTTGGCTGGGAAAGAAGAGAGCAGGACTTAACATTAGTGTTTTGCTTGCAAGTAACTGTCTTTCTTAACTTCATCTTTCCTTTCTTGCTGTAGTTAGCCCAGACTTCCTCCATAATCCTAAGAATTGTTTTTTTACTCCCAACCCAGGATCTTAAAAGTAGACCAAAAAGGGCCTATTTTTGTGAGTGTATCTCAGTGTGAGTTGTCCTGATTTTCCTTGCTATTTTTAGAGCAAGTTTTTCTCACTAGCTAATTCACTATGGAATCAAGGCTTGTATTTTTTACTTTTAGCATTTATAATTAGGGGATTTTTTTTTTTTTTTCTAGTAGGGAATGTTTTGGGCTAAAGTTTTCAACCAAATAGTATTTACCCTCTCTGTGACATTATTCATGGTGGAATTCGGTCAGGCCAAAGGGACCCTTGCAGAATGGCATGGACATATAACAGTTACTCAGAGCCTGATAAAGAGAGCTTAGGCTCTTTTTTACCTTCTTATCAACAGCCTGGGGAAGAACCTAGCCAGCTTTTTCTTCCCCTCCCTTGCAGCTGGAATGGTTCTTTTCTTGGTTTTCTTTTTAGGTTTTAATTCAAATCCCTCCTCCAGGCCTCATTCTAATAGGTGTTGGGGACTGTCCTTAGGTTCCATGCCACGTGCCGCGAGAGCAGCAGGAGACAGCACTTGGCAGAGGCCCTTGGGAACCAGGGGTCCACCTGGGGGCGGTGGAGATCAAGCCTGAATGGGGGATACCCCATGGGGAAGGAGTTCAAGGCCTAGACCAAGGCACTGAGGAGCAACTCAGCCAGGACCCTGGAACTGGGGCACACGCCTTCCAGGAGCAGGGTAAGATGCAAACAGTAAAGAAGGACATAGAAACTCGTGCTTTGTGACCCTGTCCTTTACAAGCCCAGCAATTGATAAATTAAGTGATCTGTGAGCTGTAATTCTGATTTTTCCTGGTTACTTCCTTGTCTTTAGTAGGAAACAGATGAAGTGAAATTGTTTCCTCTGTCTTGATTCTCTAATTTCTGCAGGGGATACCTGGGATTGTGCTCTCTTACCATTTCTTTTCTTCTCTTTTCTCTCACATCCCTTTCTTGAAATCTCCTAGAAATATGTAGGTGACATGTAGGGTATTTTTTGAGCAGACAAACCATATCCCTAAAAGTAATGTGTGACTTCATTGTGTCACTGAATCTCAAAGAGGGTTATTGCCAGACTGTGACCAGGGGGCATGGCTGGCCTTCAAAGGGCAGGGCATATTGGGTTGGGATTACCTTCCCAGTTGAGAACAGGGTAGGCTATACCCACACCCCAGCTATATGGAGTCTCCATAAAGTTCCTAGGGTTCTGTGTGTCAGGCAGTGGACACCTTTAAACAAGTTAACTGTGAGACAGCGCTAATCTTTCTCATGCTTTTTTCCCTTTGCTTAGCTCTGCCAGTTCTTCAGGCTGGTCCTGGCCTCCCTTCAGTGAACACCAGAGACCAAGAGATGGCAGCTGGGTTCCTTACAGCTGGGTCCCAGGTGAGCTGTACATGTCCCCTTCTGGGGACCATGATAGTGCTTTGAATGAGGTTCACTTTCCCTAAGGTTTCTCTGCACAATAAAGTGCTATCCAGAAGTTGAATTATTCCACCTTTCTTGTTGTGATGGATGTGACAGCTTTGTTTTCTCCACTTTATCATCCTCAGTTGTTAACTTGAGGTGAGCCTTATGCCTTCATAATGCCAGTCATAAGGCTCAATACACTTGCTTTTACTGCTCTATGACTTGTTGTTGTTGATTGACTCAAGATTACTCTTTTAATTGTGAGGAGGAAGACCTTATTGATAGAAACCTCTAGGCTTTAAATGAGGGGATAAATAGCTCTGAGGCTTGAATGGAGGCATTTGAAAAATGGAAATTGGGTTCTGTGGTTGTGTGGGTATAAGCTCAGTGGCTGCAGCAGAGACTCAGAAATACAGTGGCTCAGACGAGTCCATAATACTTCCCTGTTGTTAAACTGTAGAGAGGTAGGCCCTTCTGCTCCCAAGACCACTAGTGACCCAGTTCCTTCAGTCTTCTTCCTCCATTCTTCCCTAGAGTATGGTGCCCTGTGTTCTCTCCTGCTTTTAGACTCTTCCTCCCTTGGATTATTTCTCTATCCATAGCAGTTTGCTGTTGTTTCAGGGGTTGGGACCATTTAAAGATATGGCCTTGGCTTTCCCCGAGGAGGAATGGAGGCATGTGACCCCAGCCCAGATAGACTGCTTTGGGGAATATGTGGAACCCCGAGACTGTGGGGTCTCAACTCCAGGTAAGACTATTTCCATCCCAAAGGTAAGAAACTGAGGAATTTTGAAAACTACAGGTCAGGGTTCTTAGCCTTGCCCTGGAGTTTAGAACCTGGTACTTCTGACAGAAGATGAGTAAATGGGTCCAAGGAAGGAGTGTGGACCCAGGTTTAAGGAGCTGGCCATGTGCTTTCCTATCAGGAGAGGAGCAGTCAAGGGGGCAAGAAAACACAAGGTAGTTATTCTGGCTGTGATGAGAGCAGCTGGTCATTAGGATTCCTGGAGCACCTACTCTGTGACTGAAGAGTACCCAGGCTCGAGAGCAAAAGAGTAGCAAAAGATGGTCCTCTGATCTTGTTCACTCAGCAGGGATTTATTGAGTGCCTCCCCTGGGTGCTGACCCCACCTTAGCAGCTTTGTGTTGGGGCAGGACTAATGTCAGGGAAGCCTTCGGAGCACAAGATGTGTGTACAGAGGATGGCAGGAATATGGATAGAAGGATGTTAGAAACCGGAGAGGTCCATGTGGGCCCATGTCACTGAGTTAGCAGAGCTTGCACTGGGCCTGTTTCAGGTGGTGGCCAGGTTTTACCTGGGATTGGAGCTGGAAGGGCTAGACCATGATGCACATGAAAAGAGCTCACGGGGGAGTAGCAGTAAGAGAAGAAGGAAGAGTGAGCCCAGAGAAGTACAGGGAGAGGCCCTGGTGGGAAAGCCAGGGAGGAGAGCTAGGGACTTCCCCAGTGGAGAGGAATCTCTGCGGGTTGGAGGGGGAGAGGAAAAGAAATGTGGTTGGGAATGCCCTCTCTTTATTTTCCCTCTGCTTCTTTTCCTTTCATAACTTTATAAATTATGTACTGATTGTTGGTCTACTGACCCCACCCCATCTGGCTGTTTTTCATCTTGAAATATGTTGAAGGACAAGTGAGAGTATCACTATACTTCCTTTAGCACATGAGAACCCATCCTAGGTCCATCACTTATTGATTGTGACCTGGGGCACCACAGGTGACCTTTTCAGGCGTTTGGTTTCTCAGTTGCAAAATGGGAACATTTATAGAAATCTCAGGGTGTTGTGAGGATTAATATTTGGTGAATACAGTAGTAGCGTTAGATATTTTTATTAGCTGTACAAAGAATTTTTTATAAGTCAGTTAACATTTATTTATTGACCCAAAAAAAATTTATTTGGCACTTTATGTGGCCAGCATTCTGCCAGTGACTATGAAGTCTTAAAGGTGCTTGCCTCTATGATCTTAGCAGTTCAGGTGAAGAGCCCAAGTATATATAATAATGGTCATTATGGAGTAGTGTAAGAGGCACTGGAGGAGGGACTTAGGAGACTTGGGTCCAGGATGGGGTTGTTACACCATGGCAGTGATGTGAGTGGCCAAAGGCTGCCAACATATGTTACAAAGAGATGTAAGACTTCTGTAATGGTAGAGGATGTGGAAACCCTCAGACATAACCGTGCAGTGTAGGAGTTTGTGTAGTGTGACCCAGATGGTGGTACTGGTATTCCAGCACCTTGATCCCCCTTGGGATGAAATTCTGCCAGTGATGTTGCTGTGTGCTGGAAGTATTCTGCCCTCCTATTCCCTCCTATTTTTACATGTCCTTGGCCGTGTTGACTGTTCTAGAGAATCTGGCTGTATGTCTTTCCTTTCCCCATTGTTTCATACAACCCAAGCACTTCCCTAAGTGTTTGTGCTGAGTCTGGGTGGGCCAAGGTCTGTTCCCACCCATACTGTCTATTGGCTATCTCAACCTTCAGATCATCCTGGGATTTAGTTCCATTTACCTGTGGCTCCTGCACTGACACCTGTGTAGGGTTGGGCCTGAGAAACCAGAATTCCATGATATGTAATACCTAGCACATATTCACATCTCCTCAGGGTCCAGGTAAGGCTCGTGCTTTGCATTTAGTTTCAGTTTACTATTCATAACACCTCAAAACTGGAAACTACCCAAATGAACATCAGCCAAGTTAATAAATAGATTTCAATATATTCTTGCAGTGTAATATCATATACCAACAACAGCAAAAAAAAAAAAAAAGTGTAATTACAGCTATGTTCCACAATGTGAGTGAATCTTAAAAGCATAGTAATGAGCAGAAGCAGCCAGAAACAATGTGTGGATCCAATGCATAAAGTTTAAGACTAGGCAAAAGCACTTTATGGTGATCAAAGTCTGGATAGCATGTTTGCCTGGGGGGCAGGATATAGTCACTGGAGGGTATGGGAGAGGGCTTTCTGGATGCTGGTAATGTTTCTTGAGTTGGATGCTGTTTACATGGTTATATTCATTATGAATATTTGAACTCTACAGTTATGTTTTGTGCACTTGTATTCCCTGGAAAGTTTACAAAAGAATCCATCTGAGGTGAGAATGGTGTCCTTCATCTTTGTTTAGGTCCGGAGGCATGTGATGTTTTTCTTTTTGTATTTTTTAAGTAATCTGTACATTCAGTGTGGGGCTCAGACTTGTAACCCTGAGATTAAGAGTTGCACGCTCCACGGACTGAGCCAGCCAGGCACCCCTTGCCCCTTGTCTTTCTTTTTTTTTTCTGTCTTGGCTACTTTGCTCCCTAGAACCTTCCCCTTTTTTCACCTTCCTCCTGTTCTGTAAATAATTGTTCTGTTTAAATTTAGAGAGAGTGAGAAAGGGATCAGAGGAAGGACATTGAGAAGAGTTGAGGCATTTCAGTAGCATTCACGGGCATTTCAGTCTGGTAGAAGTCAGTGACAGAGTGGGTTTGTTCATTCGTCCAGCAGCCAGTAAGCCTGTGCCAGGCTCCCAGGAGACCTAGATTAATAAGACCTGGTTAGGCAGGGGGAGCAGCATGAGCAGGGACTACTTGCTGAGCAAGTGTAGGGAGGATATGGAGAACTCCAGATAGTTCATCCCTGGAATAGGTTTGTAATCTCTAGGGAAGGCAGGATAGCTTGATGTAAATGGTAATGTACATACATACATACGTACAATGTAAAATAGCATTTTCATTAAGATTGTGTATAAATAAGTGTAGGATAAGCAAAATGCTAATTCAGTATGTATTAGCTGAAGAGAGCAAGCAGGGCATGTTTCTTAAAGGAAATCAATTGGATTTAGAAGCCCAAGTTAGAAAGTTAAGTGAGTGGGTGTTAAAGTTTGGCAGACTATTCTGTAAAAAGGTACAGGTACAGAGACTGTCTTGTCTTGGGTTGCTATGGTAGAATATTATAGACTGTGTGGCTTAAACAACACATTTATTTCTCAGTTCTGGAAGTTCAAGATCAAGGTTCCTATAGATCCAGTGTCTGGAGAGTGCCCTCTTTCTTGCTTGTAGCCGGCTGCTACCTCACTGTCTTCACATGGCAGACAATTAAAGGATCCATCTTGTGACTCTGCCTCTTCACAAGGACACTAATCCCATTATGAGGAATCTTGTTCACAGGACCTCTGTGCAAAGCACTCTGGTTTCTCTTCCTTTTCTTATAAGGACACTAATCCCATCAGGGAGCTCCACCCTCATGACTGTACCTTATTACTTCTCAAACACTCTGTATCCTGAGAGCATCACATTGGGGCACAGGGCTTCAATCTATGAATTTGGGGGGTTGGGGACACAAACATTCAGTCAGTAACAGTTGGAAAAAAGTAGAGCAAAGTGGTTTTAGAGTCAATGAAAGGAAACTATTGAGGTTGTCGGTCAAAGGGAAAAAGAAGGAATTGTGAGGGGGACACCCTTAGGAGTCAAATTCTAACGTATGAATGTACTTTCATAGTTGCTGCAGAATCAGCCTGTATCTCCTTTGTCCTGTAGGCATTGGGAGCAAGGAAAAGGAGGCTAAAACCCAGCAGGCAGACCTCAAAGAGGCGCTTGCTCGGGTGACGTCAGAGAGGTTTGGGGAAGCCACGCTTCAGAGCCCTGAGCTTGGAAGAACCTGTGAGCAGGAGCCCAGTAGTTCTGTGGGAAACATGCCAGGGCCACCACCACCTCAGCATGGCGTCATACCCCTGCCGGATGACCTCAAGACCCACAGCTCCTTCTGGAAGCCTTTTCAGTGCCCTGAGTGTGGGAAAGGCTTCAGTCGGAGCTCAAATCTTGTCAGACACCAGCGAACTCATGAAGAAGAGAAATCCTATGGGTGTGTCGAGTGTGGGAAGGGGTTCACCTTGAGAGAGTACCTCATGAAGCACCAGAGAACACACCTCGGAAAGAGACCCTATGTGTGCAACGAGTGCTGGAAAACTTTCAGCCAGAGGCACCACCTCGAGGTCCACCAGAGGAGTCACACGGGGGAGAAGCCCTACAAGTGTGGTGACTGCTGGAAAAGCTTCACCCGGAGGCAGCATCTGCAGGTGCATCGGAGAACTCACACGGGAGAAAAGCCCTACACCTGTGAGTGTGGTAAGAGCTTCAGCAGGAATGCAAACCTGGCTGTGCACCGGCGAGCCCACACAGGCGAGAAGCCGTACGGGTGCCAGGTGTGTGGGAAGCGGTTCAGTAAAGGGGAACGATTGGTCAGACACCAGAGGATCCACACCGGGGAGAAGCCCTACCACTGTCCTGCCTGTGGGAGGAGCTTCAACCAGAGGTCCATCCTTAATCGGCACCAGAAAACTCAGCATCGCCAGGAGACTCTGGCGCAGTAAGTGTGCCATGCTGAAATGCACCTTTTTTGCAAATGGAAGGTCCTGGAAAGTGCAGAATATTTCAGGACCACAGCTGGAGGAAGACCTCATTGGAAGATGCATTTGTCTTTACTCACTGAAGGGCTTTGAAGTGGGAGTTGAAGAGTGATGGGGTGCAGAAAGGTACTTTGACCCATTTTCTTTCCATTTGTTGTCAAACAGATCCAGGGAAAGGCCTGATTTCTTTTGAATTTCCAGAGAGCACAGCTCCTCATGTCTCTTATCCAAGTGATGTGAAGTTTCTCACTGTCTTTTGGGGAAAGGATATCCTGAATTTCAGAGCCTCCATTGGTGGGATGTTCATATCGGCCTCTTGAGCAAGTCTGGTTGTAAAGGCAAAATTTTGTCCCATGTTGACAACTTTAGCCTCTTTTTTATGAGGGCTTTTTCTACCTGCAAGATCATTAGCTCAGACTCTTCCTTCTTTTCCATTTAACAAATATTTATTGAACAGCTACTATGTGCCTGGTGCTGGGAACACAGTGGTGAACAAGACACATGAGACCTGAGCCTCCCGGAGCTTGTGATTTAGCAGTGGAAACACACAGAACCATTAATAACTCCAGGCGTTCTAAGTTATGTTTGTGCTAAGTGCTGTGTGAGAAGATAGTCTTCTGGTGCTCAGTCGTTTTGCCCTGCTGCTCAGGTGCTGGATCTTTCCCTCCCCAGTTGGGATCTCTCAGGCAGCTTTGTTTATTTTACTTTATTTGTAGCCCCCTTTGTCTCTGTACCATTGTACTCTCATCTGTAAAGTTTTCCCATTATTCCTTGTACTGTCACAACTGTTCACACATCCATTAGGAAATTAATATTTTGTTATTGATCACTGAATAAATGTGAAAATATTTTTAAAAACATTCAGTTCTATATAAAGATCTAATTAAATGAATATGAATGATGAATTGGTATGTATCAATACCCTCCATTTGATGGCACTTTATAGCATGTAAGATGCTTTTTTTTTTTTTTCTATTCTTACTTTATTCATTCTACACATATTTATTGAGGCCCAACAGGAACTTGGTTAGGTGTTCGCCATATATCAATGAATAAAATAGGGGGAAAAGATCCTTGACCTTGAGCTTATGTTTTAGTGAATATACTTGCTCTTCAGAACCACCTAAGGTGGAACCCACTGATACTCCTGTAAAGACTCTAGACTTGGGATTTGCGCCTTTGTCCTTGGTCCTATCAGTGTCTTGCTTTGAAATGCGTTCACCACCTACCTCTTGTTACTAAATAGTCTTGATACATCTAGATCTTTGTCATCTGAGAGGCTCTTGGTCGCCGACTGGGATGATGAGTGGTAGTGATCTGTTTTGCATGAGTGCCAATTGAAAAATAAAGATGTTTGTAGGCACTTAAAAATACATAATGAGAAGATACAGTATTTGTAACTGTTTATGCTTTATTTTGCCATCACTAACGAGTTTCCTTTCTGTATAAAATTCCGGAATATTCTGCTTAAAATTCTGTATAATGAGCATGGACAACACTGCAGTATTGTAATGCTGTGCCATCGAATGCTGGCTGCTGAGTGAGTTAGTCTGAGAACTATAATTACAAGGTGTGATTTGTCTTGTGGTGCCCTTTATTTTTATTGATTTATTTTTTATTTTTTAATTTTTTTTAAAGATTATATTATTTATTTTTGGACAGAGAAAGAGAGATAGTGAAAGAGGGAACACAAGCAGGGGGAGTGGGAGAGGGGGAAGCAGGCCTCCTGCTGAGCAAGGAACCCAATGCAGGGCTTGATCCCAGGACTCTGGGACCACGACCTGAGCTGAAGGCAGATGCTTAACGACTGAGCCACCCAGGCGCCCCATATTGATTTATTTATTTTTTTAAAATTTATTTGAGAGAGCATGAGCAGGGGGGAAGGTCAGGGGGAGAGGGAGAAGCAGACTCCCTGCTGGGTGGGTGTTGGGTGGGGGTGGGGGGAGCCTGATGCTGGCTGATCCCAGAACCCCGGGACTATGACCTGAGCCAAAGGTAGACACCTGAGTGAGCCATCCAGGTGTCCTTTATGGTGCCTTTTTTTTTTTTTTCTTTTAAGATTTTATTTATTTGTCAGAAAGCCACAAATAGAGGGAGCCAGCAGGTAGAGGGAGAAGCACGCTCCCTGCTGAGCAAGGAGCCCGATGTGGGGACTTCATCCCAGGACCCTGGGACTACAACCTGAGCTGAAGGCAGCTACTTAACTGATGACTCCTTATCCTTTGGGTGATGAGAAAACCAGGTAACTTTCTGCCAACGTCTGTCCTGGGGAGTTACTACATTAAACATTTGCTTTTCAAAATGTATGCCATAAATGTTACCTGCAGCCTGATTAACTATAGTACTTCCAGTTCCTCTTTTATCTCAGCCTAGGAGCAAGTAGAAGAACCCTTGTTTCTTTTCTCTCTCTTTTTTTTAAAAGATTTTATTTGACGGGGAGAGAGAGCACGCGCAAGAGTGCACAAGCAGGGGGACCAGGAAAAGGAAAAGCAGGCTCTCTGCTGACCTGGGGTTTGATCTCAGGACCCTAGGATCATGACCTGAGCTGAAGGCAGCCGCTTAACCGACTGAGCCATCTGGGTGCCCCCATAACCCTTGTTTCTTAACAAGTAAGTTGGTTTCAAGTTCACTATGCAACACAAGCTGACTTTATCCACTTCAGATATGAGGAAGGTAACCATCAGGAGCGTGTTGCTCTAGAGTTTACTTGCTCTTTCAAACTTATCCAGTTGCTTGACCTCTGCACTATTGACATTTTGTGCCAGATAGTTCTTTGTTTTAGAGGCTGTCCTGGCTGTTTTGTGCATTGTAGGATGTGGAGTGGCATCCTTGGTCTTAACCTACTAGATGCCAGTAGGATCCCCCAACTGTAACAACTAAGGAGGTTTCCCAACATTGTCAAATGGCCCCCTGGGTGGCAAAATTGACCCTTGGGTGAGAATCACTGCTTGTAGTATTCAGGAAAATAGCTGAAATGAATTAGATAGTTTAGTTATTGAAAGAAAACTGGCCTCCCAGGGACTAGAGCGATTGCATGCTAAGCTTAATGCCCCAGCCTAACTTTATAGAAAACAAAGGAGTTTTATGAGAGATCACATAGGTTAATTGTATTACTGCCCTGCAGAGCCAAGAGCTATTGAAATAGAATCTCAGGATAAGGGGCTGGAAATATAAAACCTAGGTGGTTTCTATGCAGGCATCCTGGCTTGTTGCTTTGAGTTCCTTTTGGGCAGGCATCTCTCAGAGAGCCTCTACATCACAAAGAATTTGCTTGGGGCCTAGATTCATTTTTTCCTGTAAATGCATGTGCTTTGTGGGGCCACTTAAACGTAGTGCAGCAAGTGCCAACCTTTTTTCCTCCATAATAAGTCTTCAAAGCACACAGTAGACAGTAAATATTTGAATGAATGAAAGGCCTGGATCTCTGCCTTTTTTCAGTAGCTAGAAGGCTCATCAGAGTGCCTGAGGAAGAAACAAGACATCCCGTTTGCCCTAGTGGCCCTCCTGATATGGCAGTCATCTCTAGCTATTGTGCCAATTATAGTCCCACCGAAATCACTTAGAAATTCTATAAGCCAAAGAAATTTACTGGGGCTTCTTAACAATTTTGTATTCCTGTCTTATTTTTTCTCCCTTTAGTATCTCAGTTTCTGAAGGACACACTTCTAGAGATTTATCATGTCCAACCTGTCCCTAATATTGACCCCTTTTAAGTTAAAATTTTTTATGACAGGACAGGCAATGTTCTCACTTGTGTGTGTTTCTGGGAATGTAAACTGCCAGGAGAGATGAAAGAAAGGGTTGGGTAATGGAGGTGTTATACTTTGACAAGCAGAAGGCCTTGGGAGAAGCAATTTCAGTTTTCTGGAAGAGCATATAGGCTCCAGTAAAAGGGCTGCCGTCACTGCCACATGCTCTTGCCATAGCACTGTCTTCTGAGTGGCCAGGCACCAGGAAATGGCAGCAAACCCAGGAGCTTGCCTTATATGTTTTCCCTTCCTTAGTAAAAACTGTAATTTCTGGAGAAGGTAGAGGATTAACCTTCAGATAGATTGCGAAAAAGAGGTGGTACAAGTCCATTTATGTCTCCTTGATGCTCATCTCTGGGGGCTATTTGTGTGTTATTTCTCTCTCTGAAATAGTTGAGGAAAACCCGATCTGTATCATCTAGAAATGTCATTGATTCCTTCAAAAGGGCTCAGCATGCTGTATGAACAAGAAAACTAGAATGAATGGTAAGTAGTGTATCATTGAGAACCAGTCTTCTCACAAGGTTTTTCCAGCCTTTATTTCAAAGGATTCCTGCAGCCTGGACTGAGCACTAATGGAAGGAATGGAAATAAGTAATGGGAAAAAAACCCAGCAGGTAAAATCGTGTGGGATTTGCGTGTAAATAGACCAATGGGATAGCAGGAAGAGTTGAGAAATAGTCCCAGCTCCGTACAGAAATCTAATATGTAATACAGATGGACTCTCAGATCACTGGGCAGATAGATTTATTTATTTATTTATTTATTTATTTATTTATTTATTTATTTATGATTTTATTTATTTGAGGGAGAGGAGTAGGGGGGGTGGGAGAGGGAGCCTGACGCGGGGCTTAATCCCAGGACCCCGAGATTATGACCTGAGCCAATGCTAGGGGCTCAGTGGACTGAGCCACCCAGAGATTTAGTTTTTTTAAAGTCATATTGGAATAATTGGACAGTGATTTAGAGAAAGATAAAAAATAGACCTATTTCTCACATCACATTCAAGAATAAACTCTGAATGAATCAGGAATCTAAATGTGAAAAGTGAAAGTATGCAAGTACCAGAAAACAATGCAGATGTGAATTCCTCTAAAACACGGGTTCAGGGAAAGACTTTCAATTTAGGACTGAAAATCCAGAGGCATTAAAGAAAAGATTGATGCATTCCTACATAAAAATTTTAAGAACTTCTGAATTGCAGAAACAATAAGCAAAGACAAATGTTAGGTTGGGAGAAAGTAATTGCAACATGATACGAAATTCTAATATTTCTAATAAACAAGGAACTTAAAAAAATTAAAAGAGCCAGAAAGAAACCCCAAACCAATCCCATTGGAAAACTGACAAACTTGACTTCATAGAAAAGATGAGAAAATGGCTATTAACCATATTCAGAGATGTTGACCTTCACTTAAAATAAATTTCAATTAAAACTACATTGAGAGATAGTATTTTCCCACCCAACTGGCCAAAATTCCAGAGCTTGACAGTACATGCTGTTGATGAGTTTGTAGGGAAACAGGAATTCTTATGCGTTGCTAATGGCATGCAAAACAGTGCAACCTCATGCAGAGGAGAATTTAGCAGTATCTAAGAAAATTATAGATGAGTTTGAAGATACATACGCATAACATTATTCATTACAGCCTTACTAACCACAAAAATATTGGGAGCTACATAAATACTCAAGATAGGTAGTTAAAAAAACTGTGGCACATCCACAAAATGTAGTGTTGTGCAGCCTTAAGAAAGCATTGTTGGTTCAGTTTTCACAATTGCAGTATGGATCTAGATTAAATAAAAGGATTATATTGATGTTAAAAGTACTAGTGTTGATAACTATGTTGTGGTTATGTGAGAGAATGTGTTCTTAGGAAATACTGAAGTATTTAAGGATAGAGGACCATCTTATGTGTATGTATACAAATATATACATACATGTGTATACAGAGGGGAGGTGGAGGCAGGGCAGAGGAGGAGGGAAGAAAAGAAGGTAAAAATGTTAATGATAGGGGCACCTGGGTGGCTCAGTGGGTTAAAGCCTCTGCCTTTGGCTCAGGTCATGATCCCAGGGTCCTGGGATCGAGCCCCGCATCGGGCTCTCTGCTCAGCGGGGAGCCTGCTTCCCCCCCTCTCTGCCTGTCTCTCTGCCTGCTTGTGATCTCTCTTCTGTCAAATAAATAAATAAATAAAATCTTTACCAAAAAAAAATTGTTAATGATAAATGAATCTAGGTAAAGGATATATGGGTATTTTGCATTATTGTTTTTGCAACTTTTTCTGTAAGCTTTTAACTTATTATAAGAATTTAAAATGAAGAAAAAAAAAAAAACCATGACAGGATGCACTAGTTATGAATGTGGGAGGAAAAGTGTAGCAAGTCCTTGTTCAATGATAATGGCCCTGAGGTGGGAGCAGGAGGGTGAGGCAGCATATAGCTAATGAGATGCGCTGAATTAATCATACCTCATCTTGGGCAAGAGCTGCAGATTCATTCCTGTGCTTTTTTCACTGTGCATGTAGTTGGCCAAGGCTCCTTCATGCAGTGACTGAAGGAAGACCTGTGTGGCAGCTTCCTTTATGGAAAGTTGTAGTTTTAGTGTCTTCATTGCTGGGCTTGATTTTGTGTAGGTGTACTCACAGGGTACTTTCACCTCAGCCTCTAGACTGGTCATTTGCTTAAGGCCTGGTGGCCTCTCCAGATAATTTCAGTCACATTTTACGTTCTGCCCCAAATGAGGGACCATTTTCCCCAAACCTGCTGGTTTTAACCCATTGCTTCAGGGAGCGTCTTTGGTAATTAATGCGTGTTCTGGTTAATACAAATGTACAAGTATCCCTGTGAGCATTTAGTCTCACAGTGTTTGGAATTATTTCATGCTTCGTAACTTACTTCATGCTTATGACAGACCTCAACAGCAGGGCAAAGTTGATGGTCAAATAAGTGAAATCTGGAGGGTTAACTGGTTTGAGCAGCAGTGAGTTAAAAGGGGAAAAAATGAGCCTAATTTTAGAATTGTTGGATATGAAATAATAGAAGGGTTGTTAGATGTTGGGGACTGGTCTTCAGAGAGCCTCATTTTGTGGTGGTGTTTTGTTTTTTAGATTTAGCTGTTATGCTGGGAGTTAGGTACCCCATTCGCTTGACACCTCTAGTGTTTGATAGAGTTTATGTACCACCTGGTGACTACAGGTTTACATCTGAAAGCTCACTTAGTGCCAGGCCCTAGTAAACATCAGAGGCCCTCAGCTCCAGCCCACAACAGTGTCTTCATGCACTGTTAGATCAGCAGGGGTTGTTACACCTAGAGACCTGCAACATTCCAGTGTGCTTACCGTTCCCTAGCTTCTCTGCCCTCCCCTACTCTGAAAATGACCCGTACTGCCTGTCTGGTAAATCCCACGTGGCGCCCATCATACCTCTACACTGAGGTACTCTATACTTTAGGAAGCTTAAGGGAGCAGTAGGAGAGGTAACTAGATTGTGTGAGGTTGGACTCGAGAAGATCATTTGCTCAGAGAATAATGGCATCTGACTCAAAAGATCCAATGTAGCAAATCTAGAAGCAAGTGATCCAGCTCCACTGTCTTAGGAGCTTTCCCTTGCTTTCCATGATCCTGCAGAGAAAATTACTGCCTCCGGGTGGTAGTCAACAACTCAGTAAAACCAGCTCTGTCAGCTTGCTGAGCTGTATTCACACCTTTGCTGGTGGTAGAGTTGGCAAGTCCCTGACATACTTAATATTCAAGGTGAAAACTATCCTTAGGGATATTCCAGATTGAGGGTATTCCAGCTTGAGGTTTTGTCCTTCATGCTGTTAAATTAATTAAATAAGGAGGCCATTAAACAGGTAATTTTTTTTTTTTTTAAAGATTTTATTTATTTGACAGAGAGAAACACAGCGAGAGAGGGAACACAAGCAGAGGGAATGGTAGTGGGAGAAACAGGCTTTCCCCAGAGCAGGGAGCCCGATGCGGGGCTCGATCCCAGGACTCCGGGATCATGACCTGAGCCGAAGGCAGCCACTTAACGACTGAGCCACCCAGGTGCCCCTAAACAGGTAATTTTTTTTTTTAAATTTTATTTATTTATTTGACAGAGAGAGAGATCACAAGTAGGCAGAGAGGCAGGCAGAGAGAGAGGGGGGGAAGCAGGCTCCCTGCTGAGCAGAGAGCCCGATGCGGGGCTCAATCCCAGGACCCTGAGATCATGACCTGAGCTGAAGGCAGAGGCTTTAACCCACTGAGCCACCCAGGCACCCCTAAACAGGTGATTCTAATGCCTTGGCAGCCTACGTAAGCAACCCCATACCTAAGTCTGTCAGTGCCTCAAAGAAATTGAAACATAAAGGCAAACAATCACAAATAACCATAGGCTTTCCCCTATAAGGCAACCTTAAGCTCTAGCAAATCAAATTCCTGTGTTTATAAATATCTGGCTGCTACCTCCTGGGTGTGGACTGCTAGCCACTTCTGGTTTGCTACTGTCTGATGGGAATTGATTTTTGGTCAAACTCTAAACATTTTTAATATGCCTCAGTTTATTTATTTTTAAAGATTTTGTTTATTTATTTGACAGAGAGAAAGAGATCACAAGTAGGCAGAGAGACAGGCAGAGGGAGGGGGGAAGCAGGCTCCTCGCTGAGTGGAGAGCCTGATGCAGGGCTCGATCCCAGGACCCTGAGATCATGACCTGACCCGAAGGCAGAGGCTTTAACCCACTGAGCCACCTTAATATTGTTTTTCAACAGAGATTCTCATAGTATTATCTGAAAACCACTTAACATCAAAATCACCTGGGGAACTTGTTTAAAATGTATTTGTAGAAGGAGCGGTTGTCTTCAGGGAATCTTCATTTTTCGTAGCCCTTCAGGTGATAATCACATAAATTTCAGGAATGATAGATCCATTGTGGGAAACGTGACTTCACCGGAGCATCCATTCAAACATTGGAACAGATCCTGGAGTTTACCCCCACCAGCCCAAAGCAGATAAGGCCCTAGGAACAGCCTATGTTCCTAGATATGTTCCTAGGAAGGAACAGCAAGGCATGACTTTCCATAGCAAAGTGTTATTTTACCCCTTTTAGGTTGTAGCCATAACATGTGAATCTCTTCAACAATACAGGATACTTATATCCTGATCTCTCCCTAGAAAAATACTTTGATTTTTTTTTTTTTTTTTTTGTCGGAAATTCATTCACTACTCTGTCTCAGGGCTCACCGTAATGCCCAACTTAGTAAATATGCTTAAGAAAGATTTCTTTGATGGACCCATGGTGGCTGTCCCTCCCCAATTTTCTTGGATGCCATTGCTATACTCCACTTTTGTGTCCCCATGACGGGCAAGGAGGATGAAGCACTTTCCTTTGGCTATCCCAAGGGTGCAGCTTATTGGAAAAATGCTTGAATCCTGATGTAGATGAGGTTGTGCTTATCCCCGACTAGGTGCTGGGCTGGATGTGGAGAGTGCAGCAAAGCAGCTGTGACACAACTGAGAGAGTCTGAGTGTCATAGAAGGTTTGTTAGGAACTCTTCAACAGAACCATACTTGTAAGTATGTGTCTGTAAAAGATCTTTAACAGTATCCTTTTAAGCCAACTGGTAGATCTTTGTTCTACAATAACTATAGAGGAGTACTTGGAAGGTATCAAGGGACTTCGGCCAAGAGCACAGCTTCTGCAACTGAGAATCAGTCCCCATCCAGAAGTCAAGTTCAACAGTAGACTGGATAGTTCAGATCTCTGTTCAAGAAAAAAACCTTTCCCTTTTGCCTTCTTTTGAATGAGGTGTTGTATCCTCTTATTTTACCTTGGCTTCTTAGTAAAATGTCTTAAGATGTCTTCTTTTGTGCCTGACTAAAGGGATATCTTGATTTGTTGAAGGAAAAAGAAGGTAAGGGGGAGGAAGAGAAAGCAGGGAAAGAGTGAGTGCAGGGCCATCTGTAGATTTGCCTGTCACTTTGTTGGGAGAAGCCATCACAAAGGGCATGTGTGCTTTATTACGCAGAGATAGCAAAAATAATTCTTTTTCTCACCCCACTGGATCTTAAAAATTTTGTTTAATTCCAGTGAGGTAACATACAGTGTTATATTAGTTTCAGGTGTATAATCTAGTGATTCAGCTATTCGATACAAAAATATAGAACACTTCACAAATTTGCAAGTCATCCTTGCACAGAGGCCATGGTAATCTCTGTATTGTTCCACTTTAAGTATAAGCGCTGTCAAAGCAAGCACTCTTCTCAGTTTCAATATCTATTTCCTTACCACCCTTTTATCCAAATTTTTCTATTGTCCCACCTAACTTATTTGTTTACGTGGAGCTGACTCTAGGTGCCACGTAAGGGGAGATCCATACCTAGACTACCACTTGTATAGACCATATGGTCATGGTCAGAATACCTCCATTCATACGGAACACTCTAATACTTTATCTCAACATTAGATTTTTACTTAGTATATATTATATTCTTGCATTTCATTTTTTCCCCCTGTAATTACTAAGTGTAACAGCAAAAAAGAAAAAAAAAAAAAGAATTAGATTTATCCCAAACTAGAGACAGCAAAGATGTGCAACTTTTTTTTTTTTTTTTTAAAGATTTTATTTATTTATTTGACAGAGAGGGGGGAAGCAGGCTCCCTGCTGAGCAGAGAGCCGGATGTGGGCCTCGATCCCAGCACCCTGAGATCATGACCTGAGCCGAAGGCAGAGGCTTAACCACTGAGCCACCCAGGCGCCCAAGATGTGCAACTTTTAGCTGAAGATGTTTAACAGAGATTTCAATTTGTTTTTTGTCTTTTAGTTTGGATATGGAGGAATTGGAACACTTGTACACTTTTGGTGGGAATGTAAAATGCAAAAAATGCTTTGCAAGACAGTTTGGTGGTTCCTCAAGAAATTAAAACTAGAGTTACCATTATGACACAGCAATTCTACTTCTGGGTACAGACCCCAAAGAATTGAAAGCAAGGACTCAAAGAGATATTTGTATACCTATGCTCATAGCAGTGTTAATCACTAGTCAAAAGATAGAGGCAACCCATGTGTCCATCAATAGATGACTTGATAAAATGTGATTTATTCATATAATGGGTTATTCAGCCTTAAAAAGGGAAGGAATTCTGACATGCTACATACAGCATGGATGAAACTTGAGGATATTGTGCTAATTGAAATAAAAGGACAAGTGCTGTATGATTCCACTCACATGAGGTACGTAGAGTAGTCAGATTCATAGAGACAGAAGGTAGAAGGGTGGTTGCCAGGTGCCAGGAGCAGAAGGAATGGGGAGTTAGTGTTAGATGGGGGCAGAGTTTCAGTTTTGGAATGAGGAGTTCTGTGGATGGATGCTGGTGTGGCTGCACAACAGTGGGAATGTGCTTAATTGCCACCGGCCTTAGCAGTTTAGAGAATCATTGGTGATATTGGTGAGATCTATTTCAGTGGCATAGCAGGGGGTAGGGAAGCCACATCTCAGGGGGCTTTGAACACTGTGAGTTCTAACTCACGGATACAGTTACCCACTTGAAGATCAAATAGGCATCTCAAACTTACCACAAAACCAAAGTCTTCGTTTTCTCTCTACCATCCAAACTTCTTTTTTTTTTTCTCTTCTCATTTTAGTGGATAGACCTTGCATTCCCCTAGTTGCTCAGGCCAAAAAGCCTAGAGCCCTCTCTCTCATACCCCGAACCCAAACCATCAGTAAATTCTGCTGGTTCTATTTCAAACCACACAGAGTCAAACAGCTTCTTATTACCTCCAGCACTTTGAGGTTTGAGCCACCATCTTCTCTGGGCTATTTAGCAGGGAGCTGCTGCTTTTCTTTCCACTCTATAGTCTCTTCATCATAAAAGAACTTTAGAAAATATAAATAAGATTATCGCACTTCTCTCTCCAGAACTTTCCAAAGGCTTCTCAGAGTAAAAGTCAAAGACCTTACTTAGCTAACAGTTATTACTGGAGCATGTTGGCCAACATGCCAAGAATGCTCCTCCTTAGGGGCTGTGCTCTTGTTTCTTGTGTCTGGAACCCATTTTCTCAAGACCTTTTACAACTTTATCTCTCTCCTCACGTGAGTTTCTGTTTTGAGAGACCTTCCCAAACCACCTGTGATATTTTTAAAATGTGTCTCCAAATTCTTTGATATTCTTCCCATCAAGAGTTAAAGTCTAATTCCTTTCCCCTTGAATATTGTCTGGCCATAGTGACTCACTTTTAACAAATAAAATATGAAGGCAGTGATACTGTTACTCTTCAGGCTGGGTCATGAAAAGTACTTGGGATGCTCGCCCTTGGGACAGAGCCTTCATGCCATGAGGAAGCCCATGTGACACAGACAGACCACAGATAGGTACTCCCAACAACAACAGCCCTAACTGTGGTCCTCGTTGACAACCAGCAATGACTGTTAGATATGTGAGTGGGGAATCCTTCAGGATAATTCCCGCCCAAACCTGTTTGTCTACAACCACATGACAGACCCTGAAGGAGCATTGCCTCGCTCAACACAGTCACTCCAGAAAGATGAGAGATAAATGATTGCTGGGACACTTGGGTGGCTCAGTTGGTTAAGTGTCTGCTCAGGTCATGATCCCAGAGTCCTGGGATTGAGTCCTGCATCGGGCTCCTTGCTCAGCGAGGAGCCTGCCTCTCCCTCTGTCCCATTCCTCTGCTTGTGCTCTCTCTCTCTCTCTCTCTCTCTCTCCCTGACAAATGAATAAATAAAAATCTTAAAATTAAAAAAATTGAATGATTGCTGTTTTTTAAAAAATTGTTTTAACTAATATTTATTGAGTGCTAGCTGTTACAGGTATTTTATATATAAGAATTTGCTTGAACTTGTAATAGCCCTGGTTAGGTAAGCATTATTTATTTTTTTATTGTTTTATTATGACTTTTATTTTCAGTTGGCTCCTCGCCTAACACAGAGCTTGACCTCATGACCCTGAGATTTAGAATCACGTGCTCCATCGACTGAGTCAGCCTGACGTCCTGATGATTGCTATTATTTTAAGCCACTAATTTGGGTGGTTTATCTCCACAATACACTTTTGAAGCAAGACCCTGCCACAATTACATTCCTTATCAATTGCTACTCCCTGACCTCGATATGTTTTTCTTTATAGCACTTAGAGCTTTCTGTCACATATATGTGTGTGTGTGTGTACAGAGACACACACACACACATGCACACACACGTTTTCTCTCTCTCTCTTTTTTTTTTTTTTCCCTGTTCTTCTCCCCATGCCTTGGAACATCAGCTACATGAAATTAGAAACTTTGTTTTGTTTGCTAATATATCCCCAGTGCCCAGAATATAGTACCTGGTACGGAATTGATAGTACCTGGTACGGAATTGTCACTTGAGCTCAAATTGTATGTGTTAAGCAGATGTAGCTGTGGCCCACTGGTGTGGAAAAGGCATCCAGTGGGAATGAGAAGGTATTGGTATGAAAGGATTATATGTGACTTGGAAAATGCCATATAGGTGATATTTATTATTCTCATTTTTTTTTTTT
>CM053621.1:26343596-26379788 GCA_028646535.1 Procyon lotor | reverse complement strand
GCAAAATATCTATTTTATAAAGCTAAGCTATTAAAAGAAATGAAGTCACTGCTAAAAATAAAGTTAACTGAGCAGAGTTGTAAAGTGTAATGTCACACAAAAATTAGTAAATTGCTTTCTGATAGATGAACCATAAATAACCAAAAAAAAAGAAAAAGGAATGATAATGGTGATTTTATTTCCACCAATGATGAAATTGAATATTTGGATTTTAATTCAACTTGGAAAATGAAATATTTGTTCAAAGGAAATTATAATGGGTAAAGTAATATATAAAATAGAAATATATTCTAACTGAAAGGTTTTAATTCAGATGATCATGCTTCCAAGTATATAGATATATGATTAATAATAAATAAATATATACCCTACAGCAGGCACTGTACCAAATACTTAAACATTAGTTTTTAAATTTTACCCCAGAGTCTATATCTTTGCAACAATGATGTATCGATGTAATGGAATATTATACAGATATTAAAAATGAAAAATATGTTGATTTCTGGATATTTGTCTATGACATAGACTTTAAAAGCAGAACATAGGGTAGCAGGTACATACAGGTGACATCTATGTACATCTGACAACAAAAATATGTTAATTTGAAGGGTAATGGGAACAGTTTGAGGTTTAATTTCTGTTAGTTTTTTCCCTGCTAAGTTGCTTCCCTTAAACAAGAAATAAGAATTAGGCTGTTGTAGGCAGTCGCCTGCTCTGCTTCTGAGCATGTTGGAGCAACAGCAAACATTTTCAGATGTCTCTGCCAAGGATAAGCATTAGAAGGTGTTGGAATTACTGGACAGGCCCTCATAGTTGGGAATGAAGGTGAGGCTGAGCGAAGTTGTCCTGACATCTAGTCCTATGTGAGTTTAGGAAGTTTGCAGAGTGATGGTTTGGATCCCTGCGTGATTTGATTTACAAATCATCCCCTACATGTCTCTGATTCTGCTTGTCTTTGAGAAGTGGAGGAGTAGATGTCTTTAGGCTTACATATTTGGGGGCATTGAGAGAGGAGTGTCTTCTGTCCCCACCTTATCACTGACCTGTTCCGTTGGTCTGATTTCTGCCAAGCCCACCCAAGGATGCTGCCTTCTTCTGAGTTGCTCCCCCTTGCCAAGGAGGAGCAGATGGCTCATAAGCATCCTAGAGCCAGAGACTCAAGCCTGGGCCCCATTGGAAGCAAAATGCAGAGCAAGTGTATGGATGGAAGGCAGGGTGAGCCAGGAGGCGGAGAGAGCTGGGCTCATTCCCTGATTCTTGGGCCAAGGAGAGATGTGTGGGGCTCACACTTGAATTATTTGCAGGTCTACTCTTGGCCTCTAGGGAGCAATACTCAGTGGGCATTGTTAAAAATAAATGTGCAGTAATTGCTTTGGGTCTGGCTGGGCCCAGTTCTCCTGGACTCCAGACACATCATCTCCTTAGGGTTTTTCTACTGGTAAGTTATTACTTCCAGTGGTTTAATTTGTTACTTTTGTCCACAGGGAAAGCCTTAACATTTTCTTACTTTTTATCTTCCGTTCAGGGAATTCATGTTGTTTGTTCAGTCAGATCAGAACTCAGCATTCATGTTGATGGTCATTTAAAAAAATTGTGATGAAAAGCACATAATATCAAATTTACCATCTTAACCATTCTTTAGTGTACATTTCAGTAGTGTTAAGGACATTCATATCATGTGCAACTAATCTCCAGAATTCTTTTCATCTTTCCAAACTGAAACCCTGTACCCTGTACCCACAGAACAATTCCCCATTCTTCCCTCCCCACAGCTCCCTGGCAACCACCACTGTACTTTCTGTCTCTATGAGTTTGCCTACTCTAGGTACCTCATATAAGTAGACTTGTATAGTATGTGTTCTTTTGTGACTGGCTTATTTTACTTGGCATAATCTCCCCAAGGTTCATCAGTGTTGCCGCTGTCAGGATTTCCTTCCTTTTTAAGGCTGAATAATATTCCACCATATAGATATAGTCCATTTTCTTTTTTTTCTGTTGATGAGAGACACTTGAGTTGCTTCTACCTTTAGGTTACTGTGAATAATACTGCTACGAGTATGGGTGTACAAATATCTCCTTGAGATTCTGCTTTCAGTTCTTTTGGGTAGATTCCCAGAAATGGAATCTCTGGATCATGGGGTAGTTTGATTCTTACTTTTTTTAAAAGGAATCTCCAATGCTGTTCTCCACAGTGGATACACCATTTCACATTCCCAGTAGTGCACAAACATTCCCACTTTCTTTTTTTTTTTTTTTTTGTCTTTTTAAAAAATTTAACATATAATGTATTATTTGTTTAGGGTGTACAGGTCTGTGAATCATCAGTCATACACAATTCACAGCATTCACCATAGTACATAACCTCCCCAATGTCCATCACCCAGCCACCCTATCCCTCCCCTCTCCAGCAATCCTCACCTAGTTTGCTGAGATTAAGAGTCTTTTATGGAAAAAAAAAAAAAGAGTCTTTTATGGTTTGTCTCCCTCCCTGGTCCCACCTTATTTCATTTTTCCCTCCCCTCCTCCCACGAACCCCTGCCCTGCCTCTCAAATTCCTCATATCAGAGAGATCATGTGATAATTGTCTTTCTCTGATTGACTTATTTTGTTTAGTATAATACCCTCTAGTTCCATCCATGTCATGCTTTTTTGATGACTGCATAGTATTCCATTGTATATGTATATCACATCTTCTTTATCCAGTCATCTGTTGATGGACATCTAGGCTCTTCCCAGAGTTTGGCTATTGTGGACATTGCTGCTATAAACATTTGGGTGCATGTGCCCCTTCAGATCACTACATTTGTAAAAGATTCCCACTTTCTTCTCCTCCTCATTGACACTTATTTTCTGTTTTTTCTTACTAAAGTTTTTTAGGAACAAAGAAGAATCTGCAGAGGGAACATCAATAAATAAAATATGTGTGAAACATATAGGGAATCACAGACAACAATGTCAGCAACTATATGCAAGCAGGGGAGGGGTGCTGTGACTTGAACGCTTCTACATATGAATTTATGGTCAAGGGGCTTTGTCATGCCATTGCCATTTTGTCTTGCTATTGCCACTTTGTCTTGCCAGAGGAAGCTCAGGCACCAGCAAAAGGTTGAATTGGTTTTGTCTTCTAAGAGCCTTCTTAACCATGATAATTGAAACTTTTGTAATTTTGTCTAACTGGGAGGGAAGTAGAGTGGATACTGTTATACACGCACACACACACACACACAAATACACACAAAATCTATATATAATAGACAGTCCAGTGGATATGAGGTTTTGATTTGCATTTCCTGAATATTAGTGCTTTGAACATTTTTTTGTGTGATTGTTGGTCATTTGTATATCTTTGGAGAAATGTCTATTCACATCCTTTGCCAATTTTTTTTTTATGTTCCGTTCACCAGCATATAGTACATTATTACTTTTTGATGTAGTGTTCAATGATTTATTATTTATGTATAACACCCAGTGCTCATCACATCACTTGCCCTCTTTAATACCCATCACTCAGTTACCCCATCCCTCAAACCCCCTCCCTTCTATAATTCTTGGTTTGTTTCCCAGAGTCCAGAGTCTCTCATGATTTCTCTCCCTCTTTGATTTCTTCCTATGGAGTTTTCCCTCCCTTCTTCTGTGGTCCTCTGCACTATTCCTTATATTCCACATATGAATGAAATGACATGAAAATTGTCTTTCTCTGCTTGACTTATTTCACTTAGCATAATCCCCTCCATTTCCATCCATGTCAATGCAAATGGTGGGTATTCCTCCTTTCTGATGGCTGAGTAATATTTCATTGTATGTATGTACCACATCTTCTTGATCCATTCATCTCTTGAAGGGCATCTTGGCTCCTTCCACAGTTTGGCTATTGTGGACATTGCTGCTATGAACATTGGGGTGCATGTGCCCCTTCTTTTTACTATATCTGTATCTTTGGGGTAAATACCTACTAGTGTAATATCTGGGTCGTAGGGTAACTGTATTTTTAACATCTTAAGGAACCCCTCCATACTGTTTTCCAGAATTCCTTTGCCAATTTTTTGATGAGGTCTTTTTTTAATTATTAAGTTGTAGGAGTTCTTTATATATTCTGGATATTAAGTCCTTATCAGTTATATATAAATATTTTGTCCTATTCCATATGTTGCTTTTCACTCTGTTCATTGTGTTATTTGATATACACAAGTTTTAAATTTTGGTATTCACGTTATCTATTTTTTTCTTTTGTTTCATTTGCTCTTGGTGTCACACAATAAATCACTGCCTAATCCAGTCATATGCTGGAATCACTGCCAAATCCAATAACATGAAGGTTTTACCCTTTGTTTTCTTCTAAGAGTTTTATTTTTTATTTACTTTAAAAATTTTACTTAGAGTTGGGGGGAGGGAAGAGGCAGAAGGGGAAGGAGAGGGACAAGCAAATTCTGGCCTGAGTGCACAGCCAAGGACAGCTCAGTCCCACAACCTTGAGATCATGCCCTGAGTTGAAACCAAGAGTTGGGTGCTTAACCAACTGAGCCACCCAGGTGCCCCCAGTATTAGTGTATTCTGAATTTGACTGTATACTTTCCTTTAATAGTGAGTTTAAACCTTCGTATGTTTTCCTGTTACTAATTGGATCCTTCATTTTCACTTAAAGAACTCTTTAGATTTCCCTAAGGCAGGTCTAGTGGTGATGAATTCCCTCAGCTTTTATTTGGGAAAGACTTTATGTTTTCTTCTTTTCCGAAGGACAGCTTTGCCAGGTGAGGCATCCTTTTTAAATGTCTTTCTTATTTATTTATTTATTTAAAGATTTTATTTATTTGACAGAGAGAAACACAGCGAGAGAGGGAACACAAGCAGAGGGAATGGTAGCGGGAGAAGCAGGCTTCCTGCCGAGTAGAGAGCCCGATGCGGGGCTCGATCCCAGGACCCTGGGATCATGACCTGAGCCGAAGGCAGAGGCTTTAACCCACTGAGCCACCCAGGCACCCCAAATGTCTTATTTATTTATTTGAGAGAGAGCAAGAACACGAACAGGGGTGGGGGAAGAGAGAGAGGGAAAAGCAGATTTCCCACTGAGCAAGGAGCCTGGTGTGTGGCTCGATCCCAGGACCCTGATCTGATCATGACCTGAGCTGAAGACAGATGCTTAACCTTGACTGAGCTACCCAGATGCCCTAACAATTTTCTTTCAGCACTCTTTATATATTATCTCACTTTCTTTTGGCCTGTAAGATTTCTGCTGAGAAAGCAACTGATAGTAGTGTGGGGGTTCCTTTGTATGAGATGAGATTCTTTTCTCTTGCTGCTTTCAAAATTCTTTACTTTTGAGACAAACCATAAGAGACTCCTAGACTCACGAAACCAACTAAGGGTGGCTGGGAGGTGGGGGTGGGGTAGGGATAGGTTGGCTGGGTTGTGGACATTGAGGAGGGTATGTGCCATGTTAAGTGCTGTGAAATGTGTAAGCCTGACAATTCACAAACATGTACCCTGGGGCAAATAATACATTATATGTTAATAAAAATGAAAAAAAAAATTCTTTGCTTTTGATTTCTAGCAGTTTTATTATAATGTGTTCCAGTGAAGTCCTCTGGGTTAAATGTGTTGTGGACCTATGTGTTTCATGTATCTGGATGTCTACATTTCTCCCCAGATTTGGGAAGTTTTCAGCTGTTGTTTCTTTAAATAAGCTTTCTTCACCTTTTTCCCTCTTGTCTTTTGGGACTCCCATTATGTGAATATGGTTTTGCTTAGTAGTGTCTCATAAATTCTGTAGGGTTTCTACACTCTTCTTCATTTTTTTTTTTTCTTTTTTATCCTCTGGGTAATTTCAAATGGTTTGCTTTTGAGTTTTTTTTTTAATATTTTATTTTATTTAAATTCAATTAAATAACACAGTATATTATTAGTTTCAGAGGTAAAGTTCAGTGATTCATCAATTGTGTCTAACACTCAGTGTTCATTACATCATGTGCCCTCCTTAATGCCCATCATCCTTTTACCCTATCCCCCTACCCCTCTCCCCTGTAACAACCTTCACAGATTCTGCTTGGTTATGCCTGCTTGCCTTTTCAGTTTTCATTTCAGCCATTGTATTCTTCATCTTGAGCATTTCCATTTGGTTCTTTTTAAAAAAAATGATTCATCTCTTGATTTGTCTCATTTTGTTCATGTGCTATTTAAGAGGTTTCATCAAATTGTGATGCATCTGTGCTCTCTTGATGTTACCTGTGTTCTCTTGTAGCTTGCTAGTAATTATTTTAAATTCCGTGTCTGGCAATTCATAGATACCAATTTCTTTGGGGCCAGTTACTGGGAAATTATTGTGTTCCTTTGGTGCTATCACGTTTCCTTGATTTTTTCTTTGTTTCTTGTAGCCTTGCATTGATACCTGTGCATTTGATAGAGTAGTCAACTCTTACAGAGTTTACAGACTGGTTTTAGTGGGGAGTACCTCTACCTATGGGTAGGTGTGAGGGTGTTTGCTGGGCAGGATGTGGCAATTCCAGCTCCAGAGAAGGCCCAGTAGGATAGTCTTTGTGCAGCTCCATTAGCTGGGGTGAAGGCTCGTGAAGATAGGTGTTCTCAGTGGCCAAGACTGTAAATATCTACACGAACTCTTGGAGTCTTCAGCTGCTTGGAACCTCCTAATCTTTTTTTTTTTTTTCTACAAGGGTTGTCTTGGCTGGGAGGATCCCTCTTGGCACTGTATCCAGCTTGTGGGTGCCCTACTGCACCCACAGTAGGTGCAGATACTGTGGTGATTCTGTGTCTAAAGTGCAGATGACCATGTGGCCACCATGGCTCAGGAGACTGGAATGCAGTAGGACAGTGGCTCCAGGGTCAGTGCCACTGAAGAGTCCACAGTGGGGATGGCTCAGTTGCCCAGATGCTGGCACTCGCGGAGCAGCAACGGAACCAGAGTCCGGAGTGTGGGTGCTCACAGAGTGACAGTGGCTGTGGAGTCCTGGCATCGGCTAGCCCACAGTGGCAATGGCTGTGTTGCTAGAGATGTGAGTGCACACCAAGTGGCCACAGAAGCAGAGTCTAGAGCGTGGGTGTGTGTGTAGCAATAGTAGCTCTAGGGTCCAGGGTGCTGGCCAGCCCATCGCAGTGGTGTCTCTGGTGCCTGAGATAGGGATGTATATGGAGCAGCCATGGATCTGGGATTTGGAGTGAGATCACATGCAGGATGGCTGTGGAATCAGGATCCGAAGTGTGGGCACAGGCAGAGCAGCCAGGGCTCTGGAGTCTGGGGCATGCACGAGGTTAAGGGAAGCTGGCAGCCCTGGTCCTAAGGTGGCATAATAGCAGCTCCTTCTAGGGGATGTGCAACAGCATATCCCTTAAAGCTTCCTGTGTCTCCTGCAAAGCAGATCACTGGGGTCTGTGCCAATGAACACTATAGAATCCTACCCTAAGAAAGCTATGAGGGATGGGGCACCTGGGTGGCTCAGTCATTAAGCATCTGCCTTCTGGCTTGCATCTGGGTCCTGGGATCGAGCCCCGCATCGGGCTCCCTGCTTGGCAGGAAGCCTGCTTCTCCCGCTACCATCCCCTCTGCTTGTGTTCCCTCTCTCGCTGTGTTTCTCTCTGTCAAATAAATAAAAAATCTTTAAAAAAAAAAAAAAAAGAAAGCTGTGAGGGGTCTGCAGTTTTTGAATTAAAGTCTCTTTTGTCTGATATTCTCATAGCTACCCCTGTTCTCTTTGGTTATCATTTTCACGGAATGTCTTTTACATCCTTTAACTTTTAACCTATGCATGTCATTAGATCTAAAGCAAATCTCTTGGCGGGGGGCAGCTGGGTGGCACTGTCAGTTAAGTGTCTGACTCTTGATCTTACTTAGCTCAGGTGGTGATCCTAAGGTTGTGAGTTCAAGCCCCACGTTGGTCTCCATGCTGGGTGTGGAGCCTACGTAAAAAAATAAAGTGAATCTCTTGGGGCATCTGGCTAGCTCAGTTGGTGGAGGATGTGACTCTTGATCTCAGCATCATAAGCTTGAGCCCCAAGTTGGTTGTAGAAATTATTTTAAAAAATAAACTTAAAAAAAAATTAAATGATTTTTTTTTTTTTTAAGAGATGGAGAGCGAGAAGGGGGTGTGGGACAGTGGGAGAGGGAGAGAGAGAATCTTAAGCAGACTCCATGCTCAACCTGGAGCCTGATGCAGGGCTCAGTCTCACAACCCTGAGATCATGTCCTGAGCCGAAATCAAGAGTTGAACAATTAACTGAGTGAGCCACTCAGGCACCCCTAAATTGAATCTTTTATAGACACAGTATAGTTTGATTCTATTTCTGACAATCTCTGTCTTTTGATTGGGTAGTTTAATTTATATTTGTATTTAAAGTAATTACTGATAGGGAAGGACTTGCTATTATCATTTTGATATTTATTTTATGTATGTCACAGCCTTTTTGTCCCTCATGTTCTACCTTACTACCTTCCTTTTTATTTGGTTGGCTTTTTGTAGTGACAGGTTTTGATTTCCTTCTCATTTGCTATTGTGTTTATCCTATAGATATTTTCTTTATGGTTACCCTGTGGATTATATAAAACATCCTGAAGTTATAACAATCAACTTTAAACTTAACTTCAATCACATAAGAACTCTACAGCTCTGCACTTGCCCCCCATTTTATGTTATTGATGTCATAAATTATGTATTTATATATTGTGTACCCATTTTTTATGCTTTTGTCTTTTAAATACTGTAATACAATAAAAAGTGGAGTTACAAGCCCAAATTACCATGTAATTTGGTATAATAAGTATTATATGTATAATGCATGTTTTGCAAATATGCAAATATGTATAATACATGTTTTTATATTTGTTCATATATTTATCTTTACTGGAGAACTATATACTTTGTACAGTTTTTGAGTTACTGAGTAGGAAAATAAAAGAATCCATTTCTACCAGCCTATCAGAATTCTAAAGGAACATTACACAGTCCCAGTCTCCTTCTTGAGAAGTACTTGAAAAATTCTGGCTTCTGTCATTGCTAAAATAATTTCATTAGCATTGGGGTTTGTTGATTTAAGACCCTCAGTCACCCAGATAATGTAATGGGTATGAACCTATTATGTTTCAGTCAACTTCCTTAGGGCTTTTCCCTTGGTGAATATAATTCATGTTCATGCACATAAGGACCTTTAGGTTCTACTTTAATGTTTATATTCTGAGAGAATTGAAACTGTCAAAGAAATCTTGACTTTGCGTGGCACGCACTAGACTGTTTCATAATAGTTTGTTTCTCTGGTGAACCGAGTTCATATTCTCAACCTGCTTGTACTTGTAGTCTGATTATAATCTGAACTTTCTAAGGTTCATTTGCCCAGTTGAGGTCATTGTTTAATATTCAACAAGGATTATGCCAGCAAAGCAGTGCTGTGGGAAAACATCAGATGTGTGTTGTAATTGGTGACTTGATTTCAATTGCAACATATTCTCTCTGGTTATTGATCTCAGCCACCACTTATGCCTTCTATCTCTGTCTTCTAGGTCTGCAACCTTGGAAGTTTAAAACTTAGCTTATGGGGGCGTGTGGGTGGCTCAGTGGGTTAAAGCCTCTGCCTTCGGCTCAGGTCATGATCTCAGAGTCCTGGGATCAAGCCCCGCATCGGGCTCTCTCCTTAGCGGGGAGCCTGCTTCCTCTCTCTCTCTGCCTGCCTCTCTGCCTACTTGCAATCTCTCTTTCTGTCAAATAAATAAATAAAATCTTAAAAAAAAAAAACAACAGAAAACTTAGCTTACAGAATCTTAGCACCTGCGCACTGAGAATATATAGTATAACCTCCTTACGTGGTGGACAAGGAGTTGAGAGAGGAAGGGTCTTGCCCACAGTCAAGTGAATGAATAACAGATTAGAGTGGGACCCTTGGGTCTAAATTCCTGTGACTTTTCCCCAACAATACTGTTCCAATTATCCCTTCATTTCCTCCATAATGTCACATCTTGTCTGATCTGGCCATTTCCCCATTTTCACTCTCTGCCTTCTTCACTGCCCCTGTTTGTAGGTCACTTTGTGACCCAGAGACCTTCTGTGGGCCTTGACCACATTCTTGGAAGGAATGCTAAGCCTCAATTTACAAAGCTGATCTGGGTGAAGTTGATGGGAGGCCTGAGCCTTGTCCTCTTGGCATCATTGTCTTCTGACATCTGTTTTCCACCTCCATAGGTAGCTTGCATTTGAAAAGAGCTGTTCCAGGAGGTCAGATTTGACCTTTTGGCTGATCTTGGAGTGCTCACTCGAGACGTGGCCCAGTTTCTTCCTTCTCATCCTTTTCTCATCCTTTAGACATGTCCTCTGTTCCAACTCAGCAATTCTGTGTGTTGTCTCCCTGTGAGGACTTTGCTTTCTAGGACTATGTTAGACTCCATGGAGAGAGCTGCAAGCCCATGGGAGTGGCCTGTAGAGGCTCTGGAACTGGAGGTGAGGGCAGCATTAGCAGTTCGCAGGCCAGAAGAGAATGGCTGAGCACAAAAAGGCTCCCACTGTCATCCCTGGATAAGCATATCTTCCTAAGCTCTCTCACTGGGCATGGTACTTGATGATGGAGAAATAAAAACAATTTTACTTTCTTTTTCAAAGATTTTACTTATTTGTTAGAGAGACGGGGGAGAACACAAGCAAGGGGAAAGGCAGAGGGAGAGGGAGAAACAGATTCCCCAATGAGCAGGGAGCCTGACAGTGGGCTCAATCCCAAGACCCCAAGATCATGACCTGAGCTGAAGGCAGACGCTCAACTGACTGAGCCAGCCAGGCGCCCAAAACCATTTCACTCTATCAAGATTTCCGATCCACAAGCTATTAATTTCATTCTTCTGAAAACTTTGAGGATATATATTCCAGGCAAAAAAGAAAAGGAGAAGGAAAACTAACAATTGTATGTGTATTAGAGTAGATGCTTTGAGTGTGCTGTCCATAACCCTGAAGACAGTTTGCAGGCTGAGGGCTTCCTGTGCCTCAGGGACTGGGGTGCTCTCTGCTCACTGGCATGTTTTTGGTTCACTGAGGGACAGGCAGGAAGTGCCAGGCGGTTAATGCCCAAAGCAGCAATCTTTCACAAATGAGAGGTGGGAAAACATCCTAGCTTCCCTTTCCCTCAGCGTGGTTCTGAGGCACATCCTGCACAGGCATCAGAAGGTCCCCTGCAGGATGGGGCTCCAGTTTTCCGCAGCAATGACCTGCTCATGAACACACACTGTATTCGCATTCCTACCTTCCTTGAGCCATGTCTCCATCCTTTTTGAGTGCTTCCTGGGATCACCCCCTAAATTAACTATTTATATCCAAATATTTGTCTCAGGGTCTGCCTCTGGGGAAAATTCAAACTAAAAGCCCTCTTATGTACCAGGGGTTTTACATGCATTATTCACTTACTTTTTGTACAAATCATGAAATATGCATCACATCCTTTTTAGAGATGAGGATGCTGAGGTTCAGAGAGGTTGAACAGATTCCTCAAGGTCACATAGCTAATACAGGTAGAACCAGGATTTGAAACTAAGTCTGTGCGACTACTAAGCCTCCCATTTCTGCCATTCAGGGGTGCTTCAGGGGAAAGCCCCTGAGTGAGGGTCAGCAGATCTAAACTCTGGGTTGAGTTCTTTCTCCACATCAATGTGTGACCTTAGGCAGGCCCCTTGGTTGTTCTTGGTCTAAATCTCATTTGCATTTCTACCTCAGGGCTTTTGCACAAGCTGTTCTGTTTGTATGGGATGTTCTTCCTCTCATTTATCATCTCAATGTTAGGGGTCCTGAGTACCATACTTAGTGATTTACGAGAGGGATTCACAGAACTCAGTAAAACTTTTATACTCATGGTTATGCTTTGCTACAACAAAAGGATATAGATTAAAATCAGCAAAGGTAACAGGCACACAGAATCCAAACTTTCAGTTTTCCCCTCCCAGTGAAGTTGTATAGACAGCCTGAATCCCTCCAGGAATGATGTGCAACAGCACGTATGTTGTGTTGCCACAAGTGAAGCTCATCTGAGCCTTGCTGCCCAGGGTTTTTGTTGAGGGTTGGTCACATAAGCAGGAGGGCTCATGTGACTGAACTTAGTTATTCCATTTCTAGCACCTCCAAATGTCAAACTAGTACAACATGGCCCAAGACCCCTACCATAATTCACACTGCTGGCATAAAGTATCTGGTATGGCCCATGGAGCCCAGGTATACAAAGACTCATAGTAGGCAGCGTATTCCAAGGGCTTAAACATTTTTCCCTGGAACTGGTCAGAATCAGTCCTTTCTTTGGAATATGTAGGGTTTGGACAACTCAGGCTGCTGAGTTAACCCTTTAGTATATGTTCTTTGTTTTTTCTTGTCACTCAAGGCTCAAACATCATTTCCTCAGAGAGGCTTTTGCCAGCCAACCATCCTGAACTACCTTCTATCACTTCCTATCATTTTGTCTTTGTTTATTTTCATCATTCCTCTTCTGAACGCCATATATTTCCTTATTTATCATCTACTTCCTCCCTCTAGAATACAAATATTGAAGAGTAAGGACTTTGTTGATCATATTATTATGTCTCAAATGCCAAGAACAGAGAATGGCAAAAAAAAAAGGGGGGGGCACTTAATAAACACTTTTTGACAAATGAAGGAATTTGGACAATGGACTGATTTCTTTCTTTCTTTTTTAAAAGATTTTATTTACTTGAGAGAGTGAGAGAGACAGAGAAAGACAGAGCAGGAGAGGAGGAGGGTCAGAGGGAGAAGCAGCCTCCCTGCTGAGCAGGGAGCCCAATATGGGACTCAGTCTCAGGACCCTGAGGTCATGACCTGAGCCGAAGGCAGATGCTTAACTGACTGAGCCATCCAGGTGCCCCATTTTAAATTCTCTGATAACCATACTGAAAACCTAAAAAGGAAGAGATGAAATTGATTATAATAGTATACATTATTTAATGCAATATATATCCAAAGACACTCATTTTCAACATGTGACCCACATACAAATTAATAATTAAATGTGTTACTTTTTTTTTTTTTTTAGGATTTTATTTATTTATTTGACACAGAGAAAGAGATCACAAGTAGGCAGAGAGGCAGGCAGAGGGAGAAGGGGAAGCAGGCTCCCTGCTGAGCTGAGAGCCTGTTCCAGGGCTCAGGCCTAGGACCCTGAGATCATGACCTGAGCTGAAGGCAGAGGCTTAACCCACTGAGCCACCCAGGTGCCCCAATGTGTTACTTTTTTTTATAATAAATCTTCAAAAATCAGTAAATTCATATAATGCTTTGTAGCAAATCTTGACCCAGAGCGGCTGCATTTCAAGTGCTCAGTAACCCAGTGGCTGCCATATTGAATAGTTTGCCTGGGGAAAGAAAAGAAACCTGAAAGAGGGTCAAGAATTGGGAAAAGAAAAGTAATGGTCAGGGGGTCAATAGGCCCCCAGAGTTAATTTCAAGAGTTTTTTGTGCAACAGTTGAAACTGAGTTGAGAAAGAGGCTTGTGTCCAGATTTGCTGGGGTAAGGACTGTCATGAGGAACGTCTTCATGCAGATGGCAGCGTGGTTTGAGCACCTGCCCTGGAGTTCAAGGGCCTGGGTTTAAACTACACTCCGATACAGACCAACTGTGTAATGGGGGGCAGGCACTTCCTTTGCTGTGTGGGGAGGGGAAGGTCACAGGGAAGGTCACATTGGTTTCAGGCACAGAGGTTTGGTTTTGCATGCTCCAAACTTTTCACCACCTGTTAAGTTGTCCTCCTAAGGGAGTGATGGGTGCCAAATCAGCAGAAAAAATGGTTCCATTTCCTGCAGAGACACAAAGCTTTGGGGACAGCTGAACAGCCCACTCATTTGAAGTGAAGAGAGGAAATGCCATCACGGGAACTGGTCATGCCGGGCATCAGTCTCAGAAGCAATAGTTCTGTGAAAGGAGCTTGGAGCCATCTGGAGTATCATGCATTATGTTCCATAGCATTCCAGAATTTTTATTTATTCAACCGTTATCTGTTGAACTCCGGCTGTGTGCCAGGTGTTATTTCAGTGTTGAGGATATGTGGGCGAACGATAGGGTTCCTACCCTTGTCATGGGGTCACATCCTAGTGAGGAGAGAGACAGCCAGTGAGAAGGCAAATAGAACAGTTAGATGTTGCTGTAGAGCCAAGAAGAAAATGAACTGGTGCCAAGATTGCAGCTGGGGGATGCGATTAGCCAGGAGGGCCAGGGAGGGCCTCTCTTCCGAGATGGTATTTTAAGCTGAAACATGAAGAATTAGGCCCCATTAGGGAAGAGCATTCCAGGTGGCAGAAACAAGGAATACAAAGGCCCTGAGGTAGGAAAGGGCTTGGCTTCATCTGACCACGACAAGATCCAGCTGGTTGGAGAGCAGCGAGTGAGGCAGGTGGTGGAAGGAGAGGGGGCTGGAGGGCTGGGCAGGGACCTCGGGAGTCTGACTTTTATTAAGTGCATGGGGAACCCACTGGAGGGTCTTTAGTGGTAGAGTGAGACAATGGGCTTTCCCTGCAGTGGCAGCGTGGAGACTGGCTGGGAACCAGCAGAGTGGAGGTTGGGGGCTGCTTGGGAGCCATGCTAGGTATTAGGGAGAAAGAGGATGACAGGATGGGCAGGATGACGGCAGTGTTGGTGGTTAGGAAATGCATTCTGTGGGAGAAATGGAGAGGCCTTGAGGATGGATGGAGGTGGGGAAAGAGAAAGTGTGAGAGAGAGAGAGATCAGGGAGTTCCGGCTTGAGCACTTTGCCATCACTCACCACGATTTTTCTTCCGGCCTGATCCATACATACTGGTTGTGCTTTGAAAGACTCAGATCTGACCTCTTTGGGTGCTCCAGGGGCTCGTTATGAGAGAGAAGATCCCAGAAAAGCCAGATATGGGAACTGGATTGTCCACTTCACACTTTAATGTATTTATTTAGCAACTCCTCTAGCTTGTTTGGGTAACCTGGGCTTTTTAAGTTCAGTCTTAGTGATTTCCTTCATATTTCTCTCATCCTCCAAGATGATATTGGGATTGAGACTTACGGAAATTGGAAGATGGGCCTCAGACTCGTGTTTTGCTCTGGGCCTTGCAGATCTCTTTGGTCTGGAGTAGGGTTAACCTGGCTCCACCCTGTGGCTTTACCCTAGAGGTAGGGTCGTCCAGGCTGAATGGAAGGCAGGATGTTGACTCCCATCATTTAGGGATCAAGGTGTGGGAAGAGGCTGCTGTGCAAGGTGAGGCCAGGGCTACATAAGGATGTCCGAAGTGTGATCTTGCAAACAGAGCACAGTTTGCAGAAACCGTGGCTCCCCTACTTGCCCCCAGGATCTCCTGCTCCAAGTGTTGTGACTGGGACCCAGTTGTCCCCCTCCATGAGAGAATGGATATGAATTAGTTTGCTGGGCTCCCGTAACAAAGTCCCACTCACTGAGGAGCTTCAACAACAGAAATTTATTCTCTCAGAGTTCTGGAAGCTAGAGGCCCAAGATCAAGGGATTGGCAAAGTTGGTTCCTTCTGAGGCCTCTCTCCATGGCTTGCAGATGGCCATCCTCTCCCTGTATCTTCATGTGGTCTACCATCTGTGGATGTCTGTGTCTTGATCTCCTCTTCTTATAAGGGCACCGGTCATGTTGGATTAGGGCCCACGCTAGTGACTTCATTTAACTTTCATTTCCTTCTTAAAGGCCATGTCTCCAACTGCAGTCGTACTTTGAATTGCTGGGAGTTAGGACGTCAACATACAGATTTGGAGGGGACACAATTCAGTCTACACCAGGATCTGTGGAGAGAGCCTGTTGGCCTACACATGGCTGTCACTGCAGGGCTAGGGGACCCACAGTAGTGAACGTACACTCTCAGCAAAGCTAGGTGGAAGGTGGAGCTGGCTCCTGGGTGCTAGTGAGAAGGGCCCAGATCAGCAGGGGCAACTTCCAGTCCTTATAGAGCGATGGACACAGCTACAGACAATCAAGGACCCTCTGTAGAACCAGGGTGGAGAGCAGGTGTCACCTGTAAGGTCCAGGGCAGAGAGAGGTTCTGAGGCCCACATTCCCAGCTCAGAAGAAGTCACACCCCCAAACATCCTGAGCTCATTCTGGGAGGAGCAGGGAAAGAGCAGGAAAGTGGGAAGTGATGATGATCTCATTTTGAAAAGTTAAAAAGTTCTATTTTCTTTTTCTATCTATCTATCTATCTATCTATCTATCTATCTATCTATCTATCTATCATCTATCTATCATCTATCTATCAACTTTTATTTTTTCAGTGTTCCAAGATTCATTGTTCATGCTATTTTCTTTGAGAATTTGTGTGTTTTCAGCACCACTGTGTCTCTTATTTCTGCAAATGGTACCATAACACAGTTGATTGATCAACACAGATGAAAGAATCAGAGAACTGGAAGGAGTCTCGCTGTTTGAGTCTGAGGCCTTAATTTTACACATTTTTTTGTTTAATCCTCCTAACAGCCCTCTAAGGAAACTGAGGCATAGAGAGGTGAGTGATGCACTATGGTGAGAGAATAGAAAAGGCCGAGCCTTCCAGACCTGTGGCCTCACTCATTATGCTGACCTATTTCCAGACAAGATCATTAGTCCCAGTGCTAGGCTGGAGTCTAAGGGCCCCCAGCGGACAGGGATGACTTTGAGGCTATTGTTGGCCCTGCTGATGTCTTCTCAGAGCCTAGCACGCTGCTGAGCATACACTAGGCCTTCAGTAAAAACATCTTTTTGGGGGGCGCCTGGGTGGCTCAGTTGGTTAAGCAGCTGCCTTCAGCTCAGGTCACGATCCCAGGGTCCTGCAATTGAGCCCCGCATTGGGCTCCCTGCTCAGCGAGGAGCCTGCTTCTCCCTCTCCCTCTGCCTGCCTCTCTGCTTACTTGTACTCTCTATCTCTCTGTCAAATAAATAAATAAAATCTTTAAAAAAAAACAAAAACAAAAACAAAACAACCAAAAAAACCCCATCTTTTTTGTGTGTGTTTTGTGGCCGTTTGTGAAACATTGGAAAACATATTGGAACATATTGGAAACAGCACGTGGGCTTCCACCAGAACCACTCGTGGTTTTGTCATTTGGGCATTTTCCAACACCTGCTGTCAGGAGGTTCACTTGAGCCTAGAAAGTCATCGGGAAGGATCTTGTTCTGACTTCTGTTTAGGTCCACAAACATTTCCTGAGCACCACTCTGGATCAGGCAAGAGATGTCTTTGGTGGGGAAAAGTCAGACCCATGAACAAACTGATTCAGTGTGGCAGAAGGTCAGCCTCGGTGCTTTGAGAGCACACAGAAGGCACACTTGACCCCAGAGGGGGTTAGGAGGAGCTGATACTTGGTCTGAGGCTTCTAAAAACTTATTTTAAAAAAATCAAATGTGTAGATAGACATGCTTTAAAAAGTTGAACAGTACAGTGGTTACAACAAAGCTAGTGGTGCCTTGCTCCACCTGATCTCCATTCCCATTTTACCCTGCAGAGTCCATTTTCAACTAGTTTAGTAGTTTCTTCTGGCTTTTACTACTGCATCATTAAATGGCATGCTCCTACCGCTACTTATTGATTACTTGGAAGCTGAGGGTTTAGGTTACTAATATCCTCTTGCCTCATACTCACTCCCCACCCTCCTAAAGCAGGGGTGGGAATTTAATTCCTATTCAGAGCTGCATCTAAATGATTTAATTACTTCCTGTTCACAATGGAGCCACTCGCATGTCTACGCTCCTGTTTCTGTTCTCTCGACAACTTTTAATTTTACTTGGAATCAATATTTCCTTTTTGTAAAATTTGATTTTTCTATGCCCCATCTTCCATTTTCCACCAGAAGCGTAAATCCGCTCTCTGCATGGCCAAACCCTCCCGCTCTCTGCCTGCTTTGACCTAGTCTGCCTGCTCCCTGCAGCTTGTGCAGGGCCAGCACCCTGGGCATTTCCCCCACCTTTCCTGTTCCTGTGGCTCCTCTTTCTTGGTTTTCTCCCTTTTTGTAGCTTTCATTAGAATGATGCAGAAGAGTACGTTTTTGTTTGTTTGTTCTTTTTTTCAAGAATGTGCATGTCTGAATATACCCATTTTCTACCCTCATGCTTGATTGGTGGTTTGGACATAGAATTCTAGGCAGGCTAGAATTTTCTCTCTGAATTTCAAGACACAGAGTCTTTTTTGTTTGGTTGTTTCCTCTCCCATCCCTGACCACTTGCCCTTGAAGACACAGGGTATTGCTTTTGGTATTGCTTTGAGAACTGTAATGCCCTCTGATGTCTGAGCCTTTGTATGTGGCCTGTTCTTGCACCACCCCAACCCCATCCCATTTCTGGAAGCTTGAGGGAATCTTCTTTTTGTCCCTGGTGTTTTGAATGATCATGAAGGTGTGCCTTTATCCATTAGGCCAGGCAGAGGTGTCCACGAGACCTTTCTGCGGTGATGCAAATATTCTGTGATGTCAAATATTCCGTTGTTCCATATGGTTGCCTCCAGCCACATGAGGTGATCACGCACTTGAAATGTGGCCAGTGTGGCTGAGGAACTGCATTTCTGATTTCATCTATTTTATTTTTATAATTTTTTATTTTTATATTTTTAAAAGATTTTACATATTTGGCAGAGAGAGAGAGAGATCACAGGTAGGCAGAGAGACAGGCAGAGAGAGGGGGGGAAGCAGGGTCCCCACTGAGCAGAGAGCCCGACGTGGGGCTCGATCCCAGGACCCTGAGATCACGACCTGAGCCGAAGGCAGAGGCTTTAACCCACTGAGCCACCCAGGCGCCCTTGATTTCATCTATTTTAAATAAATGTATATTACAATGTCACTAGCCACATGTGTGCAGGGGCTGCCGTATCGGACTGCACTGTATTGGCCTTTCAATCTGGAGACTCTTGCGTTTCAGTTCCGGGGACCTGTCTTGAATTATTTCTTTCATTTTTTTATATTCTCTGCTTGGAAACCCCAGTTTGTTTCATATTAGAAGTCGTGCAATGATTCTTTAGTTTTCTTCTCTCCCATTTTCCCTGTTTGTCTTAATTTTCTTTCCAAGTGAATTCCCTAACTTTACCTTCCTACCTTTCTACGGAATGTTACATCTTCCATTACACTTCTTAGGTAATTACAAGATTCTATCAAACTGTCTGCTCTGATTTCATCTGATCACAGCTTTCAGGCTACTGTGGCTGTTTCCCAGAACTCCTTTCCTTCCCTTCTTTGCTTCTGTTCCTTAGAGCTCCTTTCCCTGTTTGTATTGATCTTTCCCTTGAACGCCAGCCTGCCCCTGCCTGTCCTGCTCATATCTGGGTATGTATGGGATTTGGCTTCAGTGAAGAACCATCTGGCTGGAGACTCCCTGAATATCAGGATCAGTAGATCCGTAGGGCTACTCTGTTTCCCCAGAAGGGGTTTTCTGGTCTTCTGCCTGGGAGGCAGAAGTGTGGCCTGCCTGTTGGGTGGCAGAGGGAGATGGGCATCTTCTGGATCCTCTTGCTTTCAGTCCCATGGTCTGTCCTCCTCTCTGCCTGGAGTCTCAAGTCCAGAGTATATCAGTATGTGCAAAGAATAGTCCCTCGATCTTCTGCAGGGAAGATTAGGGGTAGCCATAATGAAACATCACAAACTGGGTGGCTTAAAACAACAAAAAATGTATTCTCTCACCGTTCTGGAGGCCGAAAGTCTGAGATCAGAATGTGGCAGGGTTGGTTCTTCCTGGAGGCTCTGGGGGAGAGTCTGTTCCATGCCCCTTCCTAGATTCTGGTGGTTGCTGGCAGTCTTTGGTGCTCCTGGGCTCATGGTAGCATCATTCAATCTCTCCCTCCTTCTTCACAAAGCTGTCTTACCTCTCTGTGTCCGTTTGTCTTGTCTTATAAGAATACCTGTCATTGTAGTAGGGCTACTCTACTCCACTGTGACCTCCTCTTAACTAATTACAAAGACCTTACTTCCAAACAGCGCCACATTCTAAGGTTGCTGGCAGACATGACGTTTCAGACGTTTCATGACTATCCAACCCAGAACAGCAGGGAATCTGGAAGTCTGACTCTTTATTATACAGACTCTTTCAGCCTTACTCATACCTGATTTCAGAGGTACCGGGTACATTCGGTTCCTGAGTCTTCCTGGTTCTGTTTGCTTCTGGTCTCCCTAGTGCTGCAGGCCTCAGCTTTGTCTGCTGTGTGAAGTGACCTCTCCTGCCAGGCACAAGGAATGGTCTTAGCATAGACCACCTGGCTTAGCCACACCACCTGGGCTTACATCCTGACCCTGTAGCTATATGACCTTGCCCAAGTGACCTCTTTCTGGCTATAAAAGGGGGTTGATGATCAAAGTGCCTACTGGATATAGTTTTTCTGAAGACTAAGGAGAGTGCTTAGGAGGATACCTGGTGCAAAGAGCTCATGGTGACTCTTGGCTATATGTTCTTACTAGTTTCAAATGTTTGGTGACTCTTGTCTCCTGTCTGATTGTCTTGGTCCTTGTGAATTTATGTCTTTTAAGAAAACCTCTTAATGCATTTTACTGGGGTTTCAGGAGGCTTCAGAGGTAAATACTGTTTAGCCCAGCATGTTTAAGTTCTGGGAGGAATCGTAAAGGTGTGGAGGCATTCAGGGGAGAATAAGGCAATTGGCACAGCATGAGCAAAGGCACAGAGGTGTAGAGGTAGCACAGGGTGTGCAGGGACCTGCAAAGACTCCAGCGTGATGCATGGAGTCTGAAGAGGGGTGCTCGGAATGCAGCTGGGGCAGTCACTGCTCACCTGGATCAGGCACAGGTAGCATCTGACTGCAGGGGTGTCAAACTGGGAGCCCTAATTAGATGTGCACTGGTCACCTTCTGTAAGGAGATCAGCCAGGAGGCTGTAGTTACTGTCAGGGAGAGATGAGGGTCTGAGTAGGGATGGGGAGTGAGGGAATACTGCTAATAATTTCTTTACCAATTTTTATTATGACAGTTTCAAATATAGAAAATTTGAACAGAAAGATGAAAAAATTATATAGTAAACACTTGTGTCCTCACTACCTGGATAGAACAATTAGCATTTTGCTTTATTTGCTTTATCATCTATCAGTCTATGCCTCTATATATCTGTCAATGCATTTTACTTTTTGACCAAGTGGGATAATCCCAGGATTATCCCTGGGATGCAAGGGTGGTTCAACACTCACAAATCAATCCATGTGATAGAACAGATCAATAAGAGAAAAGCATTTTACTTTTTGATGCATTTGGTATAAGTTGCAGAATGAGGACACTTCACCTCTAAACACTGCAGGTGGACCGTGGTGTATATATAACATTAACTTACTGATCCTGTCTTTATTTAAATTTTTGATATTTTGTCCCCCATTGATTTTTTTGCAGTAATATTGATTTTTTTTTTAAAGATTTTATTTATTTAACAGAGAAATACAGCGAGAGAGGGAACACAAGTAGCAGGAATGGTAGCGGGAGAAGCAGGCTTCCTGTGGAGCAGGGAGCCCGATGCGGGGCTCGATCCCAGGACCCTGGGATCATGACCTGAGCCGAAGGCAGCCGCTTAACGACTGAGCCACCCAGGCGCCCCTAATATTGATTTTTTAAAGTAGGTGCCACACCCAGCTTGGAGCCCAATCTGGGACCTGAACTCACAACCCTAAGATCAAGACCTGAGCTGAGATGAAGAGTCAGACACTTAACTGACTGAGCCACCCAGGTGCCCCTGATTTTTTAAAAATATGGCATTAGAATATAATCTGATTGTATTTGAATATTTGATTACTAATATTTTTGCCAATTTTGGGCAATTTTTTGGGCAATTTGAGGTGATTTTGCCTCACTCCCCTCACTCTAGTCCCAGCCCTGCCTACAAGTCCTGACTGAATTTTGTAACTACACTCTGTTGGTAAGGAGAGAATGAGCTCTCCTTACTCCTGTTTTTTTTTTTTTTGTTCCTTTGGGATTTACCTTTTCTTGGCCTACTATACACTCAACTTAGAAAACTGTTTAAAGAAAAATTCTGCCTAGATCAGGAGAAGGAGGATGAGAGAGAAACCACTCAACCAAGTGGGTCTTTAGATCCTACAGGGGTGGGGAAAAGTGAGGTGTGGTGGTCCTGCTCCCTGCCCTGCATTTACACAACGGGACAAACGCTGCGGGCTCCAATTAGAACCCAGGAAACAAAGTCTCTAAACATTTATGATCTCAGTGGCTCCTCACAGAGAAGGCAGTAAAAAGAGCCATTTAAACATAATCAGTAAGAAGGAAGAAGATAAACAGTCTGCATCCAGTGAACTCTCAACTTTTAAATCATTTTGTCAATTAAATCTTAAACTCACATTTCCTCCTCTTGTTCAAAGAAAATATGTTACCCAATTTAGGGTTACTCTATAACTCTTGTCCTCTCTTAGCCACGAGTTGACCTGTTTATGAGTTCATACTGAGTGAATGTTTGCCTGAGGGTCAGGTACCTAGCTGGCCACATGTTCTCTTAAGTCAAAGCCACCATGAGCCAGACTTGCAGATTCAGGCCCCATGTCCCTATAGGTGATGTCCAGGGTCTGGTCTGGTCCTCCTTTTGGAAGGGAAAGGCTTAACTGTTAATAGGCAAGGCAGCTGGGCCTGAGGATGTTTTAATAACTCACACAGGGTCTGCATACCAGTCAATTCTGATGGGAGCAAATAGTGGCTCCCTAGTTGCTGACTGCAGAATAGACACAATAGAAAGCATAGATATTCTTGGAGTCTACAGAAAGCTCAGAGGCTACCTGGGCCAGGTTCCAATTACACCCTTCCTTGTCTCTCTCTGTCTCTGTCATGTTATCTCAGATTCTTTTTTTTTTTTTTTAATTCAAGTTAGTTAAGATACAGTGTAATATTAATTTCAGGTATACAATTTAGTGATTCAGCACTTACATACATCACCAGGTGGTTTATCACAACAAGTACCCTCCTTAATCCCCATTACCTATTTCATCCATCTCCCCTCCAGTAACCTTGAGTTTCTTCTCTGTAGTTAAGAGTTTGTCTTTTGGTTTGCCTCTCTCTTTTTCCCCTGTGATCATTTGTTTTGTTTCTTAAATTCCACATATGAATGAAATCATATGATACTTGTCTTTCCCTGACTGACTTATTTCATTTTGTATAATACTCTCTAGCTCCATTCATGTTGCCAATGTCAAGAATTCATTCTTTTTTATGGCTGAGTAATAATCTATTGTGTATATATACCATACCTTCTTTATCCATTCATTGGTCCATGGACATTTGAGCTCTTTCCATAACTCAGCTATTATAAATAATGCTGCTATAAACATAGGGATGCATGTATCCCTTTGGATTCATATTTTTGTAGTCTTTAGGTAAATACTTAGTAGTGTAATTTCTAGATCCTAGTGTAGTTCTATTTTTAACTTTTTGAGAACCTCCATACTATTTTCCAGAATGGCTGTACCAGTTTGCATTCCCACCAACAGTGCAAGATGGTTCCCCTTTCTCCACATCCTTGCCAACATCTGTTGTTTCTTGTGTTGTTAATTTTAGCCATTCTGACAGGTGTGAGGTGAAACCTCATTATAGTTTTGATTTGTATTTCCCTGATAATGAGTGATGTTGAGCATCTTTTCACATGTCTGTTGGCCATTTGTAGGTCTTCTTTGGAAAAATGTCTGTTCATGTCTTCTGCCCAATTTTTATTTAAGTTTTTTTTTTTTTTTAAAGATTCATTTATTTGTGAGAAAGAGAGAGAGTGAGCACGAGCAGAGGGAGTGGCAGGCAGAGGGAGAAGCAGGCTCCTCGCCAAGCAAGGAGCTCGATGCAGGACCCTATCCCAGGACTCTGGGATCATGACCCGAGCTGAAGGCAGATGATTAACTGACTGAGCCACCCAGTCATCCTTTCTGTGCATTTTTTAATTGTATTATTTGTTTTTTAGGTGTTGAGTTTTATAAGTTCTTTATAGATGTTGGATATGGCCTTTTAGATTCTTAACCATTTTGGTTGCACAGAATCAAAAAGCCCAGAAATCTTATTACTTCATAACCACACGGCTATAAAAAATATAAAAAGGAAAAAAGCAAGTATTAGTGGGGTGTGGAGTGATTGGAACCCCCATACATTTTTGGTGACAATGTAAAATGGTGCAGCCACTGTTTAAAACAGTTTGGCAGTTCCTCAAAATGTTACTCACAGAACTACCATATGACCCACTAGCTCCACTTGCAGTTAAATACCTAAGAAAACTGGCAAGTTTCTCAAAGAAACACATCTACCTGCATATTCATAGCAGCACCATTCACAATAGCCATAATGTGGGAACAATGGAAATTAATGGATGGATGTGATGCAGGCTGGTTGGGTCCAAGGACCCAGGGTGGGGGGTTCCCACAAGACAAGCCAAGAGGGTCCTTGGCCTTGCACAGGATAGAAATAAAACACAAGTCAACAGGAAATGAGAGCAGAGTTTATTAACGATATATAGAGAGTGTAGATATGGACTGGGAGGAGTCTGGGAGACTCAGAAAGAAAAGAAGAGTGAGTGTCATCATTGCTTGGGGCCTGGGGTTTTTATTGAGGATGATGGTCTGGTGCACAGGGTCTTTTCAGTAATCCAGGAACAAAGATTAATGGTTAGGTGTTCTCTATAAGTCACTTATGACCTGGAACCAGGGGTCCTGATGAGTCAGTGGTCTTGGAAAACATTCATGATGACTCGCCAGTAACTCTTTAGGTGTTATCTATTGTGCTGGAAAACTTCAAAGAAATCATTAACTCCTTGACCTTTATAAGGAGGACATACACTATCTGTTCTATAAGGTGTATGTAAGATGCGGCGTCAATTTTAGTGAGAATAGAAGCAAGAACAGGAGCCAAGAAGCAGTTTTTCATGGTGTCCCTTTAGTTTCCGTCTCAAATGGGTAAATAATTGTGGTATATATGGTGAAAAATTGTCATGACTGGAGTCAATTGAAAATAGAGCTGGAGCATTTTTTCATGTGTTTGTAAGCCATTCGTATGTCTTCTTCCCCCCCCAAATATGTTTATTTTACTTTTTCAGTGTTACAAGATTAATTGTTTATGCACCACACCCAGTGCTCCATGCAATACATGCCGTCCTCAATACCCACCACCAGGCTCACCCAAACCTCTACCCCCTCCCCTCCAAAACCCTCAGGTTGCTCAGAGTCCACTGTGGCATTTTATTTTCAGGTTGACATTATATGTCATAGGATGCTATTCACCCATGAAAGAAATGAAGTACTGATACATGTTAGAGCAAGAATCAACCTCGAAAACATTATCCTAAGTGAAGGAAGTGTTCAAAAGAAATAAGCCCCAGATGGAGTCACTTACATTAAGCCCCACCAACACTTAATACCTAACCCAAGTGCAGTTTCTGCCTCTCCCAGGCAGTCTGGAATTTTACACCAGTCAGTCTGGAATTTCCTGATCAGCACCAGTGAGAACATCTGCAAGATAAAACCCTTTTAAGGAGGCAATTTTGTCTGAAATAACACATTATTTTTCTCCCCCTGAAATAGTACACTCTTAAACTCCTGTCCCACCTCCTTCTATCTGTAAAATCCTTCCATTTCATATAGTTCCTGGGAACTTACTTCTGTTTACTAGGTGGGATGCTGCTGATTCATGAATTGTTGAATAAAGCCAATTAGATCTTTATATTTAAATTAATAGGGGCCAGATACAAGAGATCACATATTACACGAATCCATTTACATGAAACATCTAGAGTGGGTAAATCCCTAAAGACAGAATGGAGATTGGCGATTGCTAGGGGCTGGAGAAAGGAGAAAGTGGGGAGAACCTGCTTAATGGGTGTAAGATTTTATTTTGGAGTAATGGAAATGTTTTGGAACTAGATAGAGGTAGTGGCTGTACAACATTGTAAATGTATTGTTAAAAAACTAAATTTAGGACATGTACCCTGGGGTAAATAATACATTATATGTTAATAAAAATTAATTAAATTAAAAAAAAATTAAACAAAAAAACCCTAAATTTAGCTGAGTAAATTTGAAGATCTCATTGGCTTTATGAAGCAATACAAGAATCTTAATCCTTTCTAGCAAGTAGATTCTTTGAGGAGTTGTACAAAATGGAAGATTTTTGTAAGCAGTAGGGTGGGGCAAGGAAGTTATTAGCAAAAGAAAAGATTATTTCAACAAAGTTATCCTCCTTAGGGGTAAGGAGAGGGATCTTATTAGATGGATTACCTCCTCTTTCTCTGGAGGTTGGAGAAGGGCCCATGTGACAGGTTACCTCATTGGTGATGACTGGAAGACTCCTGACTGACTGGTTAAGACAATGGTTTCTGGGAGAGGTTGAAATTGCAAGTAGATTAGGTACCAAGTTCTGGTTTGGTGGCTTGGCCTAGCATAAGTGATTCCATCTTGGGATTGTGCTTTTTCCCTTGAACAGTACTAAGTGACACTGAATTGTTCATTTAAAAATGGTTAATTTTGCTGCTGTAAACGTTGTTTATAGCAGCAATGTCCACAATAGCCAAACTATGGAAAGAGCCCAGATGTCCATAGATAAATGAATGGATGAAGAAGGTGTGGTATGTATGCACAATGGAATATTATGCAGCCATCAAAAATGAAACCTTGTCATTTGCAACGATGTGGAGGGAACTAGAGGATATTATGCTCAGCAAAATAAGTCAGAGAAAGTCAATTGTCATATGATTTCACTCATATGTGGAATCTAAGAAATAAAACAGGATCATAGGGGAAGGGAGGGAAAAATAAGATAAAATCAGAGAGGAAGACAAACCATAAGAGACTCTTAATCACAGGAAACAAACTGAGGGTTGCTGGAAGGGAGGTGGGTGGGGGGTGGGGTAACTGGGTGATGGACATTAAGGAAGGCATGTGATGTAATGAGCACTGGGTGTTATATAAGACTGATGAATCACTGACCTCTACCTCTGAAACTAATAATACACTATATGTTAATTAATTGAATTTAAATAAAATTTAAAAAATTAAAAAATGGTTAATTTTATGTTATGTGAATTTTACCTCAATATATGTTTTAAAATCCAGAAATTACCCTGACAAGTGTTAAGACAGGTCACTATGGTCGCTTTTTCCAGAGGCCCTGCCAGTCTCCAGCCCCACGCCGATCAGTGTAGGTCATAGTCTTGGCCTAGAAGCAGAGGATCCTTACCTGGGGCTGTGATCTGATTACTTCCTTATTAGCAGCAATAAAAATCAGCTTGACTTAGACAATGTACTTTGCAACCAAGAAATGATAAACATACTCAGCAATGATAATGATGGTAAACTGGCCATTCTCACAGCCCAAAAAGCCCTCTCTCCTTCTCTTCTTCTGGTCAAACACTCCTCTGTCCATGGTACAACTTGTGTCACCCTCCTATCGGAAATCCTCCCCCCACCCCTTTTCGGGTGGCTCCCCATCCCACATTTCTCTGCCTTACCCCAAGCTCCTGATACCTTTGGGGGCATCTGTGTGCAGCGGAGCACCCCATCTAGATCCTCTAAATAAGTGCTGTTTGTAATAGTCTTTTCTTTTCTTTGTTCTTTTTTTAAACTAGATGCCACATCCAGCTTGGAACCCATGATGAGGCTTGAACTCACGTCCCTGAGATCAAGACCTGAGCTGAGATCCAGAGCCAGATGCTTCACCAGGTGCCCCTCCCTTGGTAATAGTCTTGTTCACACTTTGTCTCCTGGGTGCATCCTAGCACTGGGCACAGTGAAGACTGATTCAGACAGATAGAGGTCCCCATGGTCCTGGAAATAACCATGTCACCAAGTAGAATCTCCTGCTGGAGCTTGGGAGTAGGCCATGGTTGGCAAGGCAGGGTGTCTGGAAAAAAATCAGTGGGCTTGGCAGCTACCATTGTGCCATGTCTCTTTGGGAATCCTTTGGAACTGTGTGCAAAAATGTTTGATGAGTGTTTGTGTATTTTCTAGGGAGAGATTGCATTACTTTTATCTGATTATCAAAGAAGCCTATGTTCTAACTAAAGGTCAAAAACTCCAGCTCATGAACGTAGATAATCTTGGTCAAATGGACCCTCTAGCCGTCTTTCTCCTCTGCCCTTGCTGAACAGTTCAGGAAGTCTTTCAAGGTAGAAAAATATGTAATTTTTTTCAGTGATTTTTGAACTTTTCACCCTAGGAAACCCAAGCTGGGTTCCTGACAAAAACAAGTAATAATGTTCTTCCCATGTGTAGCAAAAAGTTAATTGAAGAGATTTTATTATTTAAAAGAGTTACTATTTTTGAAAAAGCTATATGTACATAAAGTAAAACATGTAAGTGGTATAAGAGGAAAGTACTTTTATACTATGAAGAATGATATTTCCTGTAGGTTTTTGGTAGATCCTTTCATCATGTTAAGAAAATTCCCTATTAGTACTTTAAGACTTTTATGTCATAAATGGAAATTGAATAGTATCAAATGCTTTTTTCTAAAAATATTTTGATGATAGGACTTTTCTTACTTAATTGGTTAATGTGATAACAAATATTTCCTTTCTTCTTGTTAACCACCCTTGAGTTCCAAAGTCAAATCCAACTTTGTCAGTGTGTTATCATAGCTGCATTAGGTTTGCCAGCTGAGGGTCAGGCAAAGCACACTAGGAGGTCATCAATTAGGGACAACTGCTTGTTGACTTATGAATTGGTCCAGGCAATTGGAGACTACTTGTCCTCTCCTCTGTCCTTGGAATGTGTGTTATGCTGCCTTCCCCATCCCAGAAATTGTCCCAAAGACACAGCTTCAACATAGTGATGTGGTGCTGAGACTCTCTGGATAGTACACTTGACTGAACCAAGTTAAGGCCTCTCTATAAACTTTTAAGATGTGGCAGTTGGGTGTGGAGATCTACTGTCTTCAGCTGCCCAAGACAAGACTTGTGAGTAAATTCCCTTTGCTTATTAACACTGCTGATCTGGGGTGGTATTCTGTTACTTTGATCTCTTCCTGCCTTCTGCATACAGGAAATAGTTTCAGATTACACCTGAGTAGGTTGTGAACTCAATCTTCTTTGAATGTTATTTGAGATTCAACTTGACCAATATATAAGGAAACAGAGAAAGCAGATAAGCTGTTCCCTGTAGAATGCATGGTTACTTTTTCTTGGCTGTACTAAAATTGTCTGTTAGTTTCCTCTGCTACAACTGAGTGATGTCTGAATCTTACTTATATTTCCAACCCACACATTTAGAGCAGAGTTTGGAAGGTACGTGATGAATGTAGTACAGGGAGGAGTAGATGAGAGCCACAGGGTATATGGGGTGTTCTTCTGACACACAAATCTTCCTTCACACATTCTGTATAACTCTGAGGTTGTGAGTCTCTTCGAGTCAGGTGTTCCTCCTGGGGAAGGATGGGGTGCAAAGCTCATGCCTCTATTAATTCCCCTTGCAGACAAAGCCTTGCATTGGGTCGATGCTGGCTGCATTTCAGTCCCCAGCAATGACTAGCCTATCACTGTTGGGATAGATTCCAAGCAGCTGGGGCAGGCGCTGAGATGAATAGGGCAGGTGGATGCTCAAATTAGGCTTAGTTATGAATCTTCATAGCCAAGCATGGGATTTGGAGAAGGTTGAAACCACATTAGTTTCCAAAGAGACTTGGTTTCCAAGTAAAATAGGAAAGGCTTTGTGTTTAGGTGAGAGAATTAAATTGTCCAGAGTATCAGATGACTGGAATCTTTCCTTGTTTTTGTGTATTCTGTGTAGCTTTCTGCTGGGGAACATAGGGAAGGAGATCCCACCTAACAAGAGCCTTATTACCATCTTGACTAGCATGCGTCTTCCCTGCTGAGATGAGGCGGAGTCCTTTGTGCTGGAAGACCCCAAAGAAGCTGCTGTGTGGGTTGCCATGGAGTTAGGGACAGAATTTTAAGCAGTTTGCTGTTGCAGCCTGGGTGTCACTATTTCCTGTAGTGACCCTTATCGGGGAAGGGCAAGCATTGAATACTGATATTTCAGAGCACAGACTTTTCAGTCTCTCTTCATGTTTACTTATTTAATATGTTCTTGTGATCAGTGGCTATTGGAAGGCCCAATGCAGTCACTGAGTCTCAATTTGTACATCTGTAAACAGGGATAATAGCATAACCTCATGAAATGGTACCCAGTGGAGGCACCAAAAAGGGAGGAGAAATATTTCAAAATTCCTTGGACTCTCTCTCCTACTTTACCTGAGGATCATCTTCCAGCTTCCTATGCCTGTCCATTGTTCCTATTCAAGATTGCAGCCACTTCTTTCTTAATTATCTCTTTGTAGGGCTCCATTGTCCCAGAGATTCCAGTGGTATGCCTCATAATCCAGTTTCTCAGGCTGTGCAGACACAGAACATGGGTCAGAGTGATGATAATGAGCAGTGTAATTTCCAGGTAGTACGTTCTTAGATATCTCCCAGCAGGTATGTGGCCTGGTCACCCAACAATCCACCCAGAAAGGACATACAGGAAGCCCAGCAATTTCACCTCTTCCAACTCAACTGCACTAACCTTTCTGGATGCCCTTCTGAGCATATAGGGCTTGGCTTGGGACTAGGGACATAACGTTGATGAGTATTCAGACTGTACCCTTGAGAAGCTCTCTATCTGAAAGGCAAAAGATGTATAGACCAACTACGGGACTGGAGAGTAGAAAGGACAATAATAGAACTGGGCCTGGGGAGACATAAATTTCCCAGAGGATGAAGTGGTTATACCTGTTCAAGGATGTTGAGGAGGAAAGACTCTAACAGAGGGGATTCTGTTGGAGCTGGATTTGAAGGATGAGTAGGCTTGTAGGGGGCATAGGGACATTTCTAGGCGCAGAAAACTACATTAATAAAGATGTGTAGACCTAGCTTGTTTGAAGGATTTCAAGTTTTTAGGAGTACAGGCAGGTGACTGGGACAGGTTACAGATTTAAGGACAGTGATTTTAGTGAGTTTATGTAACCTTTGAGATTACCGATGACACTGAGTTGTTTATTGATTTCCCACAGAGTATGAACTCATAGGAGGTCAAACTGGGAATGTCCGGGATGCTTTGTCAGCAGTTATGGCTGTGGGGGGGCTGCACCTCTGGGTGGCACTCCTGTGGCCCTGCTACTGGCTCTCATTCCAGCCCCGCCCCCTTTTTGGTATATACATTCCAGCCTCACTGAATCACTGCTGGTGGGAAGGGCAGCTCCGCACCCACAGGCCAGCAAGGACAGCACAGACTGCTGAAGGAAAGTAGAGAGAATTCACAGACGAAAAGTGACCATGGACCTGATCCCAAGCTTTTCCATGGAAACCTGGCTTCTCCTGGCTACCATCCTGGTCCTCCTCTATCTGTGAGTAACTAACTGTCCAGGCTCATTGCCTCTGCATCCCTGGACTTGGGTTGCTAATCAGCATCTATCTACCCCATTTTTTTTTTTTTAAAGATTTTATTTATTTATTTGACAGAGAGAGAGATCACAAGTAGGCTGAGAGGCAGGCAGAGGCAGAGGCAGAAGCAGGCTCCCTGCCGAGCAAGGAGCCCGATGTGGGACTTGATCCCAGGACCCTGGGATCATGACCTGAGCCGAAGGCAGCCGCTTAACCAACTGAGCCACCCAGGCGTCCCTATCTACCCCATTTTCCTTGTTTGTTTTGAGGATCAAAAGAGTTAACCAAGGGGAAGTTGCTTAAGTGTTGGGTGCCTCAGACATGCTAGGAACACGTAAGGGGTTATTACTGACTTCACCAGATCTGAAGAAGGAGTACCCCGCACACCCCAACTCCAATTTCTGTAGGCGGAGGTAGAGTGACATTGTTTACTCCTAGGGATGAGCTTCTCATTGACTACCAGCTGGGACCTAGACTAATCAAGCATAACTTGGCAGGGGCAGAGTAAAATCACCAGGTCTGGTGCTCTGGGGTCCTCACCTGCTTCCCAACTGTGGGATTCTGGAGGCGGAGGGAGCAGCTTGGGTCTTTATCTCATTATCTTCACCTTTTTCTCTCTGTATGCTACAGGAGACATGTAGAAAGAGTGGGCCTATGTCATTCAGGTGGCTCCTGCTCCCCTCCCTCCACTACTAGGCATGATGTATAAAAGGCACCTGGTGCACCCATACTTCCAGGGGGGCTGGAGATGCCTCACTTTCTCTTCTGACTGAGCTATTCTCTTTTTTCTCTTCCCCTCTTCTAACCATCCCGGCCCTGTAATATGCAGAGCTCTTGAACTCTAAATGAGCATCTTTAGAGCTGAGGAGACTTGGCAGATTCCTTAAAATTTTATTCATTTCACCTTTTCTTTCCAGTGTCTTGGAGGGTTAGCATCAGTATAGAGATTCCACCCTCCCGTATGAAATCTGCCAGCAGCTACAAAGACAGCTCCCGAAAGCCAATTTGGATTTTATTTTATTTTTAATTTTTTAAAGGATTTTATTTATTTATTTGTCAGAGAGAGAGAGAGAGCACACAAATGAGGGAGTCGCAGGAGAGGGAGTTAGGATTAGGGTTAGTGTTAGCAAGGACTACAGGGTTAGCATCTCATCTGCTAGAAGCCAGGGGACAGGACCACCATATACACCACAGTGTGTGAAGTCTGTGTGACAGTGGAGCTGTCACTGGGTATTGTCACTACCAGGCAATCAACGCTGTAGATTTAGAAGACAACTGGTGTAGCCAGGAGTCAGTAGCCGTAGACAGTGCCCTCTGCATACAATGCAATGTAGTGGCAATAAAAACGAATGGCTTTATTGTTAGTCCCTTCATTTGTATCATCAGCAGCATGATACTATCAAGAAGAGGGAAGCTGGAGAGAATCAGAAAAATTCACCCAACCCACCCTCTGGCTTTTTATGGAGCCATGTGAGTTTAGACACTAAACCAGATATTCCTTGGGTCCAGTGTTGCTGACACATTCACTCACTTGCTTGGCTTCACTTGGGAGTTCATGGAGCCCATCAAGTGTTTAGAAACAGGGATTGATTTGTTGTGGTGGTGATGGCAAGGAAGGAACGGAGGTGGGACTAGCTGAGACCATCCCTGGTTCTGGCAGTTGGTACTCATGTGTCCAACTGTTCTGGAGGAAAGATCCAGACACTCAGCTGGGTCTTGCTAAGGCCCTCTGCTGGTCCCTCAGTACATGTCCGTTCATGAAACTTGTGGACTTATTTGACTATATTATAATATAAGATTTGCTGGATTTGTACAGACTACTTGGAAACTGTGCTGTCATCTGGAGATGAGGAGACAAGGTCTTCATTCCATTCTATAGAACATTTTATCATTGCTCATTTTATGTTGCATAACATGTATTCTGCTGTCAGTTGGAGGTATCTGGACTTTTAAAGGCCTCCTATCTGTTAGCTGAAAGACTTATGGAGCGTGTAACCATTTCTACCTAGCATCCCTTCCCTCCATACTCTCCTAATTTGCCACTATGGAGTTAGCCTTGTAGCCCTAGCAAGTTATGGGTAAGTGGTTGCTGGCAGCCTCTTTCCTCATCCTTTTTACTCTACTCTGCCATTTCTCAGCAGCGCCCAAGTAGAAGGCTTGCAAGGATGCAGTTGTGGGTTTCCACACATGACAAACGAAAGATGATTGTAGGCAGGCCTGCCATAGGGAGCACCCTACGTAATGGGTTTCTGAGACAACTGATGCACAGAGTCTGTAAACTAACTGCTTTGTGAGTGATCATCTTGGGGGATTTTTCCCCCAAGGGAATACCCCCTTGGAGTATTTTTTCCCCCAGGGGATACCCCCAAGGAGTGTATCTGGCAGTGTGCTGAGCAGGTGAGTATTTCGGGTTGAAGGATCAGATTCCATGAGGGGAAGAATGGTCTGGAAATGGATTGTTTCCTTACTGATTCTTTTCTATGGGTATCATTTCGGGCACATATGGGTCAGTCCCCTTCTCTGCAGCTCAAGAGAACCAGAGTGCCTGACAGCAGACTTGGATGGTGCTGAAAGCATCTCGCTTTGCAATGAGGCCAGTGGAGCCTTGGACACAGTTTTCGTTGTATATCAATGAGAATACTGTCTTGCTCAAACCCTGCCTATGAAGATAGATATGAGAAGGACCATTTCCCACAAGGAACAGAGCTTATAAGGAAGGAAAAATACAAAAGTCTCTCAGCAAACTGTATGAACATTTTCATTCTAAGCTCTTAGTAACCCTCAGCTCTTAAGTGGATGCAATTAAATAAAATCTCCTCATAAGAGAAGAGAAACAGTCTTTCCTCTTTCCACCTAGAAGGAGAACTTCCAAAATCATGGATGAGTCACTTACTAAATAGGCATTAGTGAATTTCCTGGAACAAATCAGCATGAACCTTTCCGAAGCTCTCAAGTGTGGAAACACTTAGCTAGTCTTCCCTTTAGAATTGGGACCGTGACGATTTCAGCTGCTCTTAGCTAATCATCCTTACTTTTTGTGAGGCCTAGTGCAGGTGGAAAAGCAGATTATGAATGAATATAACTATTGCCATTGGAATTGCTGTTATTATTTCTTGCCTATATGTTACCTCTCCTCTTACTTGTTCATTTTTTGGCAGTGACCGACCAGCCCCAGCACTTAATCCATCATCCATGTGACCTGGCTTTCTCTTTCACTTTATAGATATGGAACCTCCACACATGGACTTTTTAAGAAGCTGGGAATTCCTGGGCCAAAACCTCTGCCTTTTGTGGGAACTGCTCTGGGCTACCGTAAGGTGAGTGTTATTTGAGCTCCCTCTTTTGCTTCTTATGATTGCAAATACCAGCTTAGTTTCATTGTAAAAATGCTCCTCCTTGGGAGGAGTTCTTAGGTTTCAGATTTCCCAGAAGTAGTATAATAGACCCACCCAGCACACGGCCAGGTCTACCCCAGGGCTCTATTGTCTGCTTTAGGAGCCTCAGGGTTTGTCTCAGTGGGCAGCCTAGCTCTCTGGCTGCTTTAACACAGGACTTGATGTTCTAGCTTGTGAGCATGGAGAAGAAGCTTTTGTTTCTGGCAGGTGCAGATTCCCAGGAAGGCATCACCATACTTGATATGAGGAGAAAAGCATCAAGGAGGACCACGCTAGTGGTGCATTAAGCTGTGTGTGCTAGAGTCAGACTTTTCACAATACAAGCTCTGGGTAACCTTTTGTTTTGCTGGATAGCTCTGGAACTTCAGTTTATTGGGAAGCCCACATTCGTTCACCTTTGGGGATGTGCACATACTTGAACTGTCTCAAGAATTGCCAAACCCCTGTAGTTGGCAACTCATCCACTGCTAATGGCGACATCTCTGGGGATTTGAGAGGCTGACCCAGAGCTCTCTGCTTTACTTCTCTACCTTCATTGTAGGCACCTCCTGGGTGAGTTGAGCAGAGAGGGAGGATGGTGCTTGTCTATTGATTTCAGATTTTAACGTTTGATTGAGTTGTGTGTATGTGTGTGTTGTTTTTCACACAGAGGTAGAACCATTCATACAAAATCACTAGAAAAGAGATGCTTTGACAAAATTATTAAGAAATTAATGTACTGAATAGGATGTAATAGCAGACACATAGACTGATGTTGGTGGAGCCATTGTGGCTCATCCAGCTCCTATGCCTTGTCGGAGGCCCCGGCCCTGAACAGAAGATTAGAAGCTCACATCAGAGGGTGAGCTGGCAAAGTCTCACGTGCAGGCCTCTCTCTGCTGTGGAGTTCCTTTCCCCTAGACCTGAGACTTGTTTCTCAGATTCCACTTCTCCCCGCTGAGACCCTTGGTGCCCAATTACCATCTAATAACTTCCTGGAATTTTTCTTTCCGAAAAAGCAATAATTTCCTTTCCACTTTTCCCAGATCAACTCTTTAGTACCAGCACCCCAAGGTCCACATTTCTGAGACCCTGTTTTGGATGGTTGGAACATCAAAATTGCAGCCGAAACTTAGGGACAGGAAGTTTTGTTTTTTTCTTAAGTGACATAAGTGAAAACTCATATCAGGTGTTCTAATTTGTTCTGCCCTCTGCAGCATGGTCCCCTCTTTCTGTGTGGAGTTGGATGAGTGGAAGGTGAAGCTGCCTTGTCATTCATTCACTCATCTCCCACTTTCTCACTCAACAAACACGTTTAGAGTTATGTAAATTTGCTAGACTAAAAGAGGTCACTGGTGTCTTAATATCCTAGATCCCCTGGAATTCTAGCAGGGCTCATGAGACCAATGAACAGGATGCTCACTGGGGGTTCAGAGTATACAGGCCACACTGACTTTCCCTCAGCTCCAGTTTTCTCATGTGTCCCTGAGGTAATAATTCAGAGGTTTTTGAGATTTAGAGATAACACTTGCACAAGC
>CM053621.1:26332743-26343096 GCA_028646535.1 Procyon lotor | reverse complement strand
GAAGTGCTAGTGGTCTCATAGCCAGCAAAAATAAAGATAATCGATTGGGCCACGAGTTCCAGGTCAGACAGAGCTAAAAGGAAAAGAGAGACATTTGAGCTAAAACAGGTGAATATAAAAAAATCACATTTTAGATGATGAGAAATCTATTTGAAACTCACAGTTCCCTTGGGGGAAAATTTAAAAGTAATTCAGAATCGAACTTCCAGGGGTTTGCACTCTGATGTCTACCTTACAGAGCCAGAAAAGCCAGAAGTTGTCTTGACCTGGTTATTCCCATGGTCTTCACTATTCTTGACCATTTGCTCCTGGTCATGCCACTTTACCCACCAAAGCAGATAGGTAATTTCAGGAGATGGCATTTCTGTCTAACGTACACAGAGTTATCAGTATGTCCTTTGGAGAATCCCAGAGGACTTTAGTGATAAGTCACATGGGATAGCCTTCTCCCCCAAGAAAATTTAAATCCTTTCAGCTAAAATAAAACATGAATTTTTTAGAGAGTTTGCAATGCTAAGGCTTAATTGTAAGGAAAAATGAATGATCTTCCATCTAAACATATTTGTGGGAACACAACTGGGCTACAGATAAACTCTTGCTGCTCCAACTATGGGATCTGCAGCATCTGGGAGCTTATTAGAAATGCAGAATATCAAACTTCACTCTAGAACTATCAAATCAAAATCTGACCTTTCATGAGACGTGGTGATCTGTGTGCACAACCTATCTTGTGAAGCATAACTTACACCTCTCCAAGGTCCCAGCTAATAGAAGACCTGGCACACAACTTCTCAACTGGATGACCTCCAATATGTACAGAAACTATGACACAGACAAAGCGAGAAGAGTGGTGACTGAACTAGGTTAATTTGTGCCATTAAAGGAGCAAAGGAAAGCAGGTCTCAATATCAGGGTACTGGCTAGCAAGAAATATAGACAAACTGAATCCAGTGAATGGAGTTAGCAATGTCTTTTCAGTCATGGTCTGAATGACACCTTCCTTAGTGAACGGCTCCACTCTGAATCTAAGTTGGCATCTCCTTTGATTTTCATCCTGGCAGAAACCCAGCATGGTCATGCTCTAATCTCTTTGATCAGAACTGTATCAGGATATTTAGAAACTTAGAACACTGAAATGAACATGGCACCTGCCACAAAATGTAATACACAACTAAAAACAATACACGGGGTGCCTGGGTGTCTCAGTGGGTTAAAGTCTCTGCCTTCGGCTCAGGTCATGATCTCAGGGTCCTGGGATGGAGCCCCGCATTGGGTTCTCTGCTCAGCGGGGAGCCTGCTTCCCCCTCTCTCTCTGCCTGCCTCTCTACTTGTGATCGCGCTCTCTCTCTTTCAAATAAATAAAATCTTAATAAATAAATAAATAAATAACATTACGAAAAGAAAGAGAAAGAAAGATCTATACAGTTCTGATTTCACAGTCACACATTCTGTCATGCTGCTGTGGATAAATTCAACTATAAAATTCTTGCCCTTAATTACTATGAACCCTATTACAATCAAAGTTTAGAGCTGTGCTGTCCAATAAGGTAGCTACTTGCCAGATGTGGCTATTCATATTTAAGTTTTACTTAGTTATATTAAATAAAATGTAAGATTCTGATTTTCAGTGACAGTAGTCACGTGTCAAGTGTTCAATAACCACATGAGTATAGTTGTTCCGTACAAAACCAAGCATATACCAAGTATTTCCTTTATCATAGAAAGTAGTAGAACTGGAGAGAGAGAGATAGAAAGAAGAGAACAATACAGGGGCACCTGGGTAGTTCAGTCTCCTTCTGGCTCAGATCATGATTGGAAGGTCCTGGGATAGAGCCCCACACTGGGCTCCTTACTCAGCAGGGAGCCTGCTTCTCCCTCTTCCCTCCCCCTGCTTGTGTTCCCTCTCTCACTGTCTGTCTCTCTCTGCGGCAAATAAATAAATAAACTATTTTTTAAAAATTTTTTAAAAGAATAGAAGTAGAAACAGTAATAGATACAGATATATAGATATTCATGGTGTGGTAAAGTAAGCCCATCATTATTTCTCTAGAATAAGCTGCTATATATTTAAGAATTTCGTGAGGTGGTTTTTAAACCATACATAGCTTAACATTAACCACAACAGGTATATTTCTGTCATAGAAACAACTATAAATCAGGTCTTCTTTTTTCTTTCAGATACAAAGACCATAATTAGATCACTGGTTATGGACATAGAAATATTTATGTTGATTAGTCCTGTGTAAATATAGTTGATATTCTGGGCTTGATCCACTGAAAGGAAATAGAAGCAAAGAAACCCCTGTAGCAATGAGCATTCCTAGATCCCAGGTTCTGGTTTCTAAATACCATTCTCACTAAAAGGAAACAGAGCTTCTTAGAGAAAATGGCTGGTTCCAAGGCTCATCAAGGGAAACAGAAGAGAAACTGGAAAGTCTCACACCAGAATGCAAGGAAATGCTCAGGAAATAATATGGCAAAAAGGACACAGAATACTCTGTGTGCTATAGTGGTGGATATACATCACTATACATATGTCTAAACCCATAGCATATACAACACCAAGGGTGAACTGTAATGTAAATTATGGATTTGTGTGCTAATAAGGTGTCACTGTAGGGACACTGACTATAACAAAATTACCACATCGTGGGGGACTTTGATAGAGGGGGTTGCTGCATGTAAGTGGGGCAGGGGAAATATGGGATAAATCACTGTATCTCTCACTCAGTTTTTCAGTGAACCTAAAACTGCTATAAAAAAATAAGGTCGGGGCGCCTGGGTGGCTCAGTCGTTCGTTGGGCGTCTGCCTTCGGCTCAGGTCGTGATCCCAGGGTCCTGGGATCGAGCCCCGCATCGGGCTCCCTGCTCGGCAGGAAGCTTGCTTCTCCCGCTACCATCCCCTCTGCCTGTGTTCCCTCTCTCGCTGTGTTTCTCCCTGTCAAATAAATAAAAAATCTTAAAAAAAAAAAAAAAATAAGGTCTATTGGGACACCTGTGTGACTCAGTCGGTTAAGTGTCTGCCTTCAGCTCAGGTCATGATCCCAGGGTCCTGTAATCAAGTCCCGTATTGGTCTCTTTGCTCAGCAGGGAGCCTGCTTCTCTTTCTACCTGCCACTTCCTCTCATGTGTTCTCTCTCTCTCTCTGACAAATACATAAATAAAATCTTTTAAAATAAATAAATAAAGTCTACTGAAAACATAAAAAAAAGAAGTTGAAAGAAAAAAAAGGACACAGGAGCCCAACTGAAAGGGCTTACAAAAGACACATCTGAGAAAATTAACAATCTAAATAAAAAATGATATAAGAGATTAAGTTAGTAAAACTCAAACACTTAAAAAAAAAGAGACTAAGTAATATATGAGATCATACTGACATATATAAATAGACAAATACAGAATATTGGATGTTATATGCAACTAGTGAATGACTGAACACTGCACGAAAAGCTAATGATGTACTCTATGCTGGCTAACTGGATGTAATAAAAAAATAAAAATAAAAAACAAATACAATAATGATGATGAATGGAAAGTTCACTAACAATGGGCTATCACACCAAATGTAGAAAAAATGGTGGAAGTAGGAAGTCATCATTTTGCAACCATCATAGTAATAATAGTTTTAGTCAAATACCATCCATGGATGATAAAAGTAGTAGGTGATGGCTTAAAGAGAAACACCATATGTACACAGTCACGAAGGCATACTGCACCAGTTACTTCTTAATTACAATTAATCTTGGAACACTGAAAAAATAAAATAAACATATTTGGGGGAAAAAAAGTAAATAAATGTTCAACAAAAGTAAAAAAAAAAAAAAAAACCTTGCAGTTGATTGAGCTAGTGAATAATTTTGTTAAACCTTGTTAAAACTTGTTTAGGTTTGTTAAATCTAAACATTGTTAAACAGTTTAACCTAATTTTAAACTTGTTTAAACAGTTTAACAGTTAAACAAGTTTAACCAAGTGTTCCAAGCGAAGGTCACCAATACTGGGGCCAGGTGCCTCCTGATGTGATGAAGCCTTGATGTGAATTTCCAGGCAGAGGTTCTGATTCAGTAGCTCTGGATTAGGCTGGAGGACTGACATTAAACAAGCTCCCATGTGGCAGACCACTGACAACTCTGTCTGTCATGGCCCTTCAAGCTTTGAACAAACTGTGGCTGTGTTCTTCTGGAAAATGCTCGGGCTACCATTTGTATCTGAACATGTGTCTTTCTTCGGTTTTCTGATATTCCATCTGCTAAAAATCTTCCTCCATATCTCAGAACCATCCCCTGTCTCTGAGCCGCCCCATCAAGAGCCTTCTGAAGCTCTCCTGGCTTACCTTTATGGGTGTCCACTTCTTTGGAATTCTGGGAGTTAATCATCAGCTGAAGAAAATCCACTCGGTGCTAGACACAGAAAGAGACATTTCAATGACAAAAAGTCACTTGTAAAGTCAGAAATAAATCAGGGGTGTGGTACCTAACTTCTTTCCTGAGACTATGGCGCCTTTACACCCAGAGTCCACAGAAGCTTCTGTGTCAGCATCTTCCAATGCCCCACACTCCTAGAACTCTGCACAATCTTCAGAGACATCCTGGGGTACCGGTCTTGTCTCTTTGTTCTACATACACCCTAGTGCTGGCCGTCAGGCCTAAGAAAGGCAAAGCCTGCTTGGCCAGCTTGTAGCCTCAGTGCCCAAAGAAGACACTTACCCACTCCAGACTATCACAGCCTCAAATTTAACATAACCAGGTGCCTGAGGGGACCTTCCACTAGAGTTGTGTAAGAAGAGTGGCTTAGAATTGAAAGGATCCTTTGCCAATGTAAGATATGGTAAAATTACACTACCAGGAAAATACTTTTACATAATAATGTTTATGTTTTGACAATTTATTGAAGGGATGTGGTAGCTTTTCTCCCACTGAAGTTGATGCACTGACATCCTCGTTGGCATGCTTATTCTTATATTTTAAACATTGTCTCTCTGATTCATCATCTTATTGCCTTTCCTGACCTCCACCTTCATTTCCTCTAAAATTTTAGAAGTCTCCTGCTCTAAACCCTATAATTCTCTACCTACTGTAAAAACATACTTAGTAGTGTGCACATTAGATGTATACAGCTCAATAAAAGATCAAAAGTGAACATGCACATGTAGCCACCACTAGATTTACCTTTTGTTTATCTTTTAGGCGACTTTCCTTCATCTTTTTTACAGATTTCATGAAAAAATCAGTAACCCTTTTTGGAAATAGCCAGATATTTAACATTTCAAAAACTGGGGTAAGGAATGGAAACAGTACTACAAGAAAAAACAACAATGGAAATATCAGTGAAAATGCAAAATTTCCCCGGAGCAATTATAATTTGGTCTACCAGCCTGAGGATTAAATGACACCAGGATTCATTCATATCAGCAGTCATTCCCTCTATGACCTTTACTCAAATTTTCAAGCCAATGGCTGAGCCAGAGCAAGTCACACACATGAGCCACCACTAGAGCAGTCAGATCACTGTCTCCTGACACATCTTTGGAGTGACTAAAGGAACAGGATTACATTCCTGGATCTCTTAGCCTTTTATTTTTGGACTACAGCCTTTTTGGAAACACCAGGCCATAATATGCTACTTTGATTTATCAAGCTGTTTAAGAAATTGTGTCAGGATGGAAATAATACACAGTATGCTCTTCAACTACAATGGAATAAAATTACAAAACAAGAACACAACATGGAAAATCCACGAATCTGTGGAAATTACACAATACACTCTTATATAGCCAGCCAACAAAGAAGAAGTCTAAAGGGCATTTTAGAATTACTTGGAGGATACAAAAATGAGGAAACCACATACCAAAACTCATGGGATGTAGCAAAAGTAATGACCACAAAGAAAATTATCATTATATATGCCTACCTTTTTAAAAATTTTTTATTTTATTTTTTCAGGGTTCCAAGATTCATTGTTCATGCACCACACCCAGTGCTCCATGCAATATGTGCTCTCCTCAATACCCACCACCAGGCTCACCCAGCCCCCCAACCCCATCCTCTCCAAAACCCTCAGTTTATTTCTCAGAGTCCACAGTGTCTCATGGTTCATATCCCCCTCCGATTTCCCCCAATTCACCCTTCTTTTGTATCAACATGGGAGGGATTGGAAGAGATTATGCTGAGTGAAATAAGTCAAGCAGAAAGTGAAATAACTCAATCAGAGAAAGACAATTATCATATGATCTCTCTGATATGAAGAATTTGAGAGGCAGGGCAGGGGGTCGTGGGGGGTGGGAGAGGGAAATGAAACAAGATGAGATCAGGAAGGAGACAAACCATAAGAGACTCCTAAACTCAAGAAACAAACTGAGGGTAGCTGGGGGGTAGAGGGGTAGGGATAGCGTGGCTGGGTTATGGACACTGGGGAGGGTATGTGCTATGGTAACTGCTGTGAAATGTATAAGCCTGATGATTCACAGACATGTACCGAGGGGCAAATAATACTTTATGTGTTATAAAAAAGAAAGAAGGAAGGAAGGAAGGAAGGAAGGAAGGAAGGAAGGAAGGAAGGAAGGAAGGAAGGAAGGAAGGAAGTCAAGCGAGAGAGTCAGTTATGATATGGTTTTCACTTACGTGTGGAGTATATGCCTACCTTTAAAAAGAACCAAGATTTCAAATCAGTGACCGAGCTTTCTGTCAAAAACATGCTGAAAATATAAGAGCATGCTAAACCAAAAGCAAGCAGAAGGAAGCACATAATACAGACAAGCGCAGAAACTTAGAAAATAGAGAATAAAAAACAAGAGAAAATTCAAAGAAAGCAAAGCTGATTCTTTCAAAAGACCTTTACCTAGACTGACAAAGCAAAAAGGAAAAGCAATTCCAATTACTATCATCAGAAGTGAAAGAGGAGATTACTGCTGACATGACAAAAATAAAAAGGACTACAGGGAATACTATGAACAATTTAATGCCAATAAATTAGATGAAATGGAAAAAAATCCTAGAAAAAGATAAACTAGAAAGTGACATTAAAAAAAAAAAAACAGGTAATCTGAAAGACAAATAAAAAGACTGAGTTAATAGCGAAGAAACTACTGACAAAAAGAAGCTCAGCTCCAGACGGTTTCTCAGGTGAGTTCTAGCAAATATTTAAAGTGCAGTCAACGGTAATTTTGCACAAACTCTTCCAAACAATAGAAGAGGTAGGAACACTTCCAAACTCGGTCCCTGATACTAAAACCAGACAATATCACAGAACAAAAAAACTACAGACCAATGTATCTTATGACACAGAATACAAACCCTCAACAAAATACTAGCAAACTGAACCCAACAACATATCAAAAGAAACCAAGAGGGGTTTATCCCAGCAATTCCAGGCTATATGATACAATACAATGACCATTAAAAAAAAAACAACACATAGTCATCTCAATACAGGCAGAGAAAGTATTCAACAAAAACTGACACAATTTGACAATAAAAACACTCAGCAAACTAGGAGCAGAAAGGAATGTCCTCAACCTATAAAGAGCACCTACAAAAAACTCATAGCTAACACCACACTTAATGGATATAAGTTTGGTGTATATCAAACACTTTCAACTGAGTGTCTGATATACTTAGTGGAAGCATATCCACTTTCCACTTTGGATTAAAAGTGGAACCCACTTTTAAACCCACAATTAAACCCAATTTTTAACCCATAATTAAAAGTGGAACCCACTTTTAATCCAAAGTGGAATGCTAATGAAGGAAGGCAGCCACAAAGATCACATGCTATATGATGCTATCTGTATGAAGAGTCCAGAAGAGGCTAATCTATCAAGACAGAAAGTAGATTAGTGGTTGCTAAGGGCTAAGGAGAATGGGTAGTTATAGTAAAAAATAAAGTACAGGATTTCTGTGTTGACGACAATATTCCAACAGTTGACTGCAGTAAAAGTTGCATGTATCTTTGAATGCACTAAGCAGGGTTTTCAGTTTCCTTGAGTTATAACAGATGTACAGTACTGTATATGATAAGGTGTACTGCATATGATTGACATACATATATAAAAATAATTACCACAATAAGATTAGTTAACATACATCATCTCATATAGCTATAAAAACAAAATTTTCTGCCATTACGATGAGAACTTCTACAATCTACTCTTGGTAATTTACAAACACTTCATACAGCAGAGTTAACTATAGACACCATGTTGTTTTTACAGTCCAGTACTCATCTATCTTATAACTGAAAATGTGTACCTTTGGTCAACTTCATTCAAGTCCCACTGCCCAACTCTTGCCTCTGATAACCACAAGACTAAACTCCTTTATGTATGACTTTGGTTCTTGTACTGTTTTTTTTATTCTACATATAATTGAGGTCATACAGTATTTGTCTTTCTCTGATTAATTTCATTTATCGTAATGCCCTTGGGATCCATCCATATTGTCCAAATACAGAATGTCCTTCCATTTTTATGGCTGAATAAGATCCCATGGTATATACATACTACATTTTCATTATCCAGTCCTTGAACAATGAACATTCAGACCGTAAAAATTGAACTGTATATTTTAAAAGGGGGACATATATGTTAGATGCAGTTATATCTCAGTAAAATTACTATAGAAAGGAAGAGAAGAAGTGAAGGAAGGAAGAAAGAAAGGGAAGAAAAGGGGAAGGTACGAAAAAAGAAAACTAGTACTGTACGTACATATTGAGAAGAAAAATGGATCAAGGAAATCAAATTTTAAGAGCTTCCTGGTATTTTCCACAAAGGGATCCTGTGGGTTGTTGAGGGAATCAATGTTCACTCCAAACGATGTGCTAGTAATCACATCCATGCTGTAGGCCCCAAAGACACTGTGAGAGAAAGAAAAATATGTGTAATTAAAATCACCACCTCTTTACTGCCCTTATCCAACACATGCATCAAAAAGTGCATGTAGATTCCAATGTTCAGACAAGACCAAAGCCACACATTCAGAACCAGCTGCTGCATCATCTGAAGAGTCTATATGCCATCACACTCACTCACGAGGTGCTCATGAGTTGCCAATGATGCAGCTGGCCTGGAGAAGGGGACACCATGACATGTTAGACACACCTCCCAGCTCAAGGAGCTCAGTCATGGAGGGATAGAGACCCAAAGTTGGATAAATTACAGTAGTGTGTTTTGAGTATGGGCAGAAGGCGAATAAGCACTATGTCTGAGCAGGCCAAATGGTAGAATAATTAACCCTTCCCTCAGGGAGTCAAGAAAGGTGAAACTGATCTGGATCTTCTCTCACCACAGTATCTACGCTCAGAGCTGATTCTTCAGCACATTACAGAACACCAACACCCTGTTCTGTGCTGCCAGGGACATCATCCCTTCTTCTCTGCACCCCTGCTAAGTCTCCTGAAAGAACCACCCTGTCTCATCTTCACCGATTTGATATTGCCCTGAGGACTCACTCATTTCTGGAAAAAATAAGAGCTAAGAATGTTCATACTTTAAAAATATATATTAAATCACACCAAAATTGATTTGGGAGATGCCATAGCTAAGTGATTATAAGCCACTATTTTTCCTAGGACAGTCCCAACTATAGTGAACAACTCTTCTGTAGTCCATCTGTTCATCCTGCATAATTAAAAATATCCCAAGTTAGGCCAAAAAAAAAAAAAATACACACACACACACACACACACACACACACACACACACACAAACACACACACAGTCATCCTCCCATTGCATGAGCAGGGCCTTCTCTCTTTTGAGATTGAAAGAAGAACATCTGGTCATAAGAATTAATATTTAGAGATGTCTTGGGGGCTCAGTTGGTTAAGTGTCTGCCTTTGGCTCAGGTCATGATTCCAGGGTCCTGGGATCAAGTCCCACATTGGGCTCCTTGCTCAGCAGGGAGCCTACTTCTGCCTCTGCCTGCTGTTCTCCTTGCTTTCCTTGCTTGTGCTTGCTCTCTCTCTCTCTCTCTCTCTGACAAATAAATAAAATATATAAAAAAAGAATTAATATTTAGTGTTTTGCTAATATCCTCAACAAAATAAGAAAGGGGGTTAAGTTGTTCCAAATTCCGTATCTTAATGTTCTTGCTCCACTCAGTGCCCACCAGTAGATACCAAGTGCCTCCTACCATTCCATACCCTCTACACTCAAAGATTTGGTGTAATCATGTTTCTTTTTTTCAAGCATATATTTTTGTCTTCTGGACTATCCAGAAGCAGAAATTAATACTGCCTCATGTACACTAAAGGAGACTCTTTCTCTCCTGACTGCCCTGCCTCTTTAGGTGAGCTCCCTTTTCTTGGCTGGCCCACTAGAGTTGTAACACCACGCGCATACTTCAGCTGCTTCAGTGGAG
>CM053621.1:26307856-26325894 GCA_028646535.1 Procyon lotor | reverse complement strand
TGTGAAAGCTATGTCATCCTAGGACTTGATTCTCATACTTAAATTCAGGTGGTCGTGTGTTTTGTGTGTAGATGTTCCCCATCATTGGCCAGTATGGAGATGTGTTGGTGAGGAACCTGAGGAAGGAGGCAGGGAAAGGCAAACCCATCAACTTGAAAGAGTAAGTAGGAGTCCACTTGCTGGGATTCTAATTCTGTCATGACATATTCCAGTTGCTGCCACAGAGCCAAATTCCCACTGTTGAGTTACTCCAGTGAACAAGCTGATGTAGGTCTATGGTGTTACAACTCCAGTGGGCCAGCCAAGAAGAGGTAACTCACCTCAAAACACAGGGCAGTCAGGAGAGAAAGGGTCTTCTTTAGTGTACATGAGTTGGGATTTATTTATTTGCTTAATCATCACCTTGGACATTTTAGAAGACAAAAATACATTTTTTGAAAAGAAGAAACATGAGTGTAGAAGAGTATGGAATGGTGGGAGGGGAACGTACTTGGTACATATTCCTGGGCACTGGGTGGGCCACAAAAGTTACCATATGGAACTTGGAACAACTTAAACCCCTTCCTGATTTTGTTGAGGATATTAACAAATAATAAATATTAACTTTTATAACCATTTGTCCATCTTTTGATCCCAAAAGAGAGAAGGCCATGCACATGGGATAGGTAGGGTGATAATAGATAGACATATATTTTTTTTTGCCTAAATTGGATATATTTTAATTTTGCAGGATGAACAGATATACATTGCAACTGTCCTGGGAAAACCAGGCCATATGACCACTTAGCTATGGCATCCCCCATTTCAATTTTGGATTGATTTAATATATATGTTTTAACTAGGAACATTCTTTGTTCTTACATTTTTCCAGAAATGAGTATGCCCTCAGGGCGAGCTAGATTTCTGTTGTTGAGAAAGAGTGGGTCTTTCATGAAGAAGCCTTAGTAGGGGTGTAGAGAAGAAAGGATGATATTTCTGGCAGCACCGAATATGGTGCTGGTGTTCTGTAATGTACTGTTGAGGAATAAGCTCTGAGCATAGATACTGTGGTGAGAAAAGATCCAAATCAGTTTCACCTTTCTTGACTCCCTGAGAAAGGGTTAATTATTCCACCATTTGTCCTGCTCAGACACAATGCTTATACACCTTCTATTGCCCATACTCAAAAGATATTACTGTAATTTGTCAGACTTTGTGTCTCTATCCCTCCACGACTGAGTTTCTTGAATTCAGTGGTGTGTCTAACTTGCCCTAGTGTGCGCATCACCCCAGCATAAGGCCAGCTGTATCACTGGCACCTCGTGAACACCACGTGAGTGAGTGTGATAGCATATAGACTCTTCGGATGACCCAGATGGTGGTTCTGAAAGTGTAACTCTTTTTTTTTTTTTAATTTTATTTATTTTTTTCAGTGTTACAAGATTTATTGTTTTGCACTGCCTCACCATGGGATCTACATGCACTTCTTGCTGCATGTGTTGGATAAAGATATTAAAGAGGTGCTGATCTTAATTATCCATGTCTTTGTTTCTCTCACAGCATCTTTGGGGCCTACAGCATGGATGTGATTACTAGCACATCATTTGGAGTGAACATTGATTCTCTCAACAACCCACAAGATCCCTTTGTGGAAAATGCCAAGAAGATCTTAAAATTTAATTTCCCTGATCCATTTTTACTCTCTATAGGTATGTACACTAGTGTTTCTTCTTTTTCCTTCTCCTTCCCTTTTCTTCCCTTGCTTCCTTTCTCTCTTACTTCCTCCTTCCACTTTTCTTTTTTTTTTTATTTACTTTTTTTTTTTTTTAAGATTTTGTCTATCCTTATGCTTGTACCACATCGTTTTGATTATTATAGCTTCATGTTAAGTTTTAAAACCAGAAGTCTGAAGTCTACAACTTTATCCTTTTTTTCCCCCAAGATTGTTTTGACTATTCTGGGTCCCTTACAGTTCCATATGTTGAGTGAAATAAGTCAAGCAGAGAATTGCTTATTCTTTGTCAATTATCATATGGTTTCACTTAAGTGTGGAGCATAAGAAAAAACATGGAGGACATTGGGAGAAGGAAAGGAAGGATGAATTGGGGGAAATCGGAGAGGGAGACAAACCATGAGAGACTGTGGACTCTGAGCAACAAACTGAGGGGTTTGGAGGGGAGGAGGGTGGGAGGATGGATGAGTCTGGTGGTGGGTATTGAGGAGGGCACATATTGCATGGAGCACTGGGTGTGGTGCATGAACAATTAATCTTGTAACACTGAAAAAATTAAATTAAATTAAAAAAATAAAGTGGATGGAAACTGAACATAAAAAAATAAATAAAATAAAATCCAGTATGTCAATTTTTACAAAGAAGTCAGCTAGGATTAGGAGAAGAAATGCATTAATCTTTAGATCAGTTTGACGAATACTGCCATCTTGACTATGTTAAGTTCTAATCCATGATCACTGGATGTTTTTCCATTTACATAGATCTTCTTTAATTTATTTCTTTAAAAAGTGGTGCATGAATAATGAATCTTGGAACACTGAAAAAATAAAATAAAATAATAAAATAAATAAAATAAAATAAAAATAAAAAGGTTTTTTTAAAGGAGTGCCTGGAGGCTCAGTCAGTTGGGCGCCTGCCTTTAGCTCAAGTCAAGATTGCAGAGTCCTGGGATGGAGCCCTGCATTGGGGTCCCTGCTCAGCACGGGAGCCTACTTCTTCCTCTCCCATTCCCCTTGCTTGTGTTCTCGCTCTCTCTTCTCCTCTCTCTGTCAAATAAATAATAAAATCTTTTTTTAAAAAGTTTAAAAAAATTTTTAACTTAAATTCAATTTAATTAACATATAGTGTGTTATTAGTTCCAGAGGTAGAATTTAATGATTCATCAGTTGTGTATAACACCCAGTACTCACTACATCAAGTGCCCTCCTTAATCCTCATCACCCAGTTACCCCATTCTCAAACCCACTTCCCCTCCAGCAACCTTCATTTTGTTTCCTATAGTTAAAAGTCTCTTATGGTTTGTCTCCCTCACTGTTTTTGTCTTATTTTATTCCAACAGTATTTGTGATTTTTATAGTATAAGTTTTACACTTCTTTTGTTAAAGTTATCTTAAATATTCTGTTCTTCTTGATGTTATTGTAGATGGAATTATACTCCTAATCTTGCTTTTGGATTTTTCTATTGCAAAATATAGAAATATAACTGATTTTGTATGTTGGTCTTGTATCCAGAAACCTTGGTAAACTGATTTATTAGTTTATTAGTTATCTAGTTCCAGTAGACTTTTAATACTTTCCTTCAGACTTTTTATGTACAATATCATGTTATCTGATAATAAAGATGCTTTTCCTTCTTTATTTCCTCTATGAATAGCTTTTGGGTTTTTTGTTTGTTTGCTTTTGCCTACCTTTCTTGGCTAGAACTTCTAGTACAATGCTGAATAGGAGTGGCAATAGAGACATCCTTGTTTTGTTTATTCTTAGGTGAAAGTGTCCATTCTGTATCTGTTAAGTGTGGTATTAGCTTTGAGTTTTTTATAGAGGACCTTTATCAGGTTGATGATATTCTTTTCTGTTCATAGTTTGTTGAGTGTTTTTATTACTAAATGGTGTTGGATTTTTGTCGAACACTTTCTGCATCTGTTGAGATGACCATGTGTTGTTGTGGTTGTGGTTGTTGTTGTTGTTGTTATAATACATTATATAACCCTAAATCACTGGGTTAAACTCCTCTTAGCTATGGTATATCCTCTAATATGTTGCTAGGTTTATTCCACTAGTATTTTGTTGAGAATTTGTGATGTCATAAGATAACACGTTATAAGATACATTGGTCTGTAGTTTTCTTTTTCTTTTTTAATATCTTTGTCTAGTTTTAGTATCAAGGGTAATGCTGGCCTCATAGAATGAGTTTGGAAGTATTCATACCTATTCTATTTGTTGGAAGAATCTGTGCAAAACTGGCGGTAATTCTACTTTTTTTTTTTTTTAAGATTTTATTTATTTATTTGACAGGGAGAAAGAGATCACCAGTAGGCAGAGAGGCAGGCAGAGAGGGAGGGGGAAGCAGGATCCCTGCTGAGCAGAGAGCCCGATGCGGAGCTCGATCCCAGGACCCCGAGATCATGACCTGAGCCGAAGGCAGAGGCTTTAACCCACTGAACCACCCAGGAGCCCCTCTACTTTAAGTATTTGCTAGATATTACCTGTGAAACCATCTGGAGCTGAACTTCTTTTTGTGGGTCCTTTCTTCACTACTAACTCAATCTTTTTACTTATCTTTCAGATTGCCTAGGGTTTTGTTTTTGTTTTTGTTTTTTAAAGATTTTATTTATTTGAGAGAGAGAACACACGCACACAGCAGGGGAGAAGGAGAAGCAAGATCCCTGCCAAGTAAGGAATCCAACGAGGGGCTCGATCCCAGAACCCTGGGATTGTGACCTGATCCAAAGGCAACCCTTCAACTGACTGAGCCACCCAGGCACACCGTTTTTTTTTTTTTTATATCACTTTCTAGTTTCTGTTTTCTAGGATTTTTCCATTTCATCTAAGTTACTAATTTATTAGTATACAGCTGTTCATGGTATTCCTTTATATTCTTTTTAAATTTTGAATGTCAGCAGTAACCTCTCCTTTCATTTCTGATGATAGTAATTGGAATCATTTCTTCTCTTTGTTTGGTCAATCTATCTAAAGATCTTTTGAAAGAATCAGCCTTGCTCTCATTGATTTTTCTATTGTTTTTTATTCTATATTTCATAAGTTTCTGCTCTTGTCTCTATTATATGCCTCCTTCTTCTTGCTTTGGGCTTAGTTTGCTCTTGTTTTTCCAGCTTGTTTATAACAGAAAATTGGGTTATTGATTTGAAATCTTGGATATTATTATTTTTATTATTATTATTAAAGATTTTAGTTTTTAAGTCATCTCTACACCCAACAGGGTGCTTGAACTCACATCTCCAAGATCAAGAGTGGCACATTCTACCAACTGAGCCAGATAGGTGCCCCAAGATCTTGGTTCTTTTAAATGTAGACATATAGCCTCGTGAGTATTGAGGAGGGCATGGAGCACTGGCTCCGTGTGGTACATGAACAATGAATCTTGGAACACTGAAAAAATAAAATAATTTTTTAAAAAAGAAAAAAAACAGTATCTAAAATTTTCAAAATAAATAAATGTAGACATATATATTGGTGGAAATGCAAGTTGGTACAGCCACTTTGGAAAAGAGTATGGTGGTCCCTCAAAAAGTTAAAAATAGAGCTACTTTATGATACAGTAATTACACTACTGGGTATTTACCCCCAAAATATGGATGTAGTGAAAAGAAGGCGCATATGTACCCCAATGTTCATAGAAGCAATGCCCACAATAGCCAAACTGTGGAAGGAGCCAAAATGCTCTTCCACAGACGAATGAATAAAAAAGATGTGGTCCACATATACAATGGAATATTACTCAGCCATCAGAAAGGATGAATACCCACCATTTGCATCAACATAGATGGAATTAGAGGAGATTGTGCTAAGTGAAATAAGTCAAACAGAGAAAGACAATTATCATATGGTTTCACTTATTTGTGGAACATAAGGAACAGCATGGAGGACATTAGGAAAAGGAAGGGAAAAATGAAGGGGGTAGGAAATTGGAGGGGGAGACAAACCATGAGAGACTATGGACTCCAGGCAACAATCTGAGGGTTTTAAAGGGGAGGGAGGTGGGGAGATGAGATAGCCCAGTGATGGGTACTAAGGAGGGCACGTATTGCCTGGAACACTGGGTGTTATATGCAAACAATGAATCATGGAACACTATATCAAAAACTGATGAAGTAAAAAAAACAAACAAACTGATGAAGCACTGTATGGTGACTAATATAACATAATAAATAATTTTAAAATGTGGACATATATAATGATAAATTTCTTTCTAGTCACTACTTTTTCTATATCCCATGAGCTTTTGTATATGGTTTCTTCATTTTTGTAATCTCTAAGTAATTCCTAAGTGCCCTTTTGATTTCTTCTTTGGCCACTGTCTATATAGGACTGTAATGTTTAATTTCCACACATTTGTGAAATCCAATGTTGTTTGTATTCTCAATTTCTAATTTTATTCCATTGTGATTGAAGGGCATGCTATGTATTATTTGCATCCTGACAAACTTTCTTAAATACATGATAATTAAAGTAACATCTTATGGTCTGGTATATCCAAAGAGACTCTAGTCCAAAACTAAGATTAAGATATATATTATATGTTAATTAAAAAAAAAAAAGGCTAAGAGATCCAGGAATGTAATCCTGCTGCTTTGGTTACTCAAAGATGTGGATGGGGACACTGATCTCACTGCCCTAGTGGTGGGCCCTACTTGTGAGTTGCCCTGGCTCAGCCACTGGCTTGAAATTTCAAGTAAAGGTGATAGAGGGAATGACTCCCAGTTTCAGGTGAGCCATCAGGTGATGGCTCCTGGTGTCTTTTACTTTTCTAGTTATAGTCCAAATTATAATTGCTCTGGGTAAATTTTGCATTTTAACTGTGATTTCCATTGTTCTTTTTCCTTACAGTACTCTTTCCATTCCTTACCCCAATTTATGAAATATTAAATATCTGGCTATTTCCAAAAAAAGTTACTGATTTTTTCACAAAATCTATAAAAAGGATGAAGGAAAGTCGCCTAAAAGATAAGCAAAAGGTAAATATGGTGGTGATCACATGTGTGTGTTCACATTTGATCTTTTATTTAGTTGTATACATCTCATGTGTACACTTCTATGTATGTTTTTACAGTATGTAGAGAACTGTAGGGTTTAGAGCAGGAGACTTCTAACATTTTAGAAAGAATGAAGAAGGTGGAGTTCAGGAAAGGAGATAAGAAAATGAGTCCAAGATTCAATGTTTAAAATTTAATAATAAGCATGGAACCTAATATGTCCCTGCATGAGATTTCTCTTCAATAAATTATCAAAGGGTAAAAATTACTGTGTAAAAATAATTTTTATGTTAGTATAATTTCCCCAGATGTTAGATTGGCAAAGAATCCCTTTAATTCTAAGCCTCTTATTTTACACATTCTCCAGGGGATGGTCTGTGTTAAATTTGAGCCTGTCATAGTCTAGAGTGGGCAGGAGTCTTCTCTGGGCACTGAGGGTGCAAGCTGAGTCAGCTTCACTTACCTGAGGCCTGGCAACCAGCAGAAGGATGTGTGTAGGACAGGGAGACAGGGCTGGTACCACAGAATGTCACTGAAAATTGTGCAGAATTCTGGGAGGGTGGGGCATTTGAATATGCTGATACAGAAGCTGCCCATGGGCTCTGCAGAGATCAGGGAATTGGTCTATGTGGCCATTCATTAAGAATTAAGGCTGGAGAAAAAAATGGACTGAAGTCAGGGACTTTCCCCTAAGTTAGCAGGCATGACAGGAGAGGGAATATGCAACACTTTGGCCATTAAGCTGTGTTCAAAATCCAGAGAAACTCAGGATCAAGGGAGAAAGAACCAAAAGGCAGTGGGACACAATAGCTGGATTCCTGTTAGGAAAACATCCTGCTGCAAGCTTTGTAGCTGGATGTTTTTGCCACTGACAAGTCAGATTTCTGGACTTAAAAGGACCATATTCTCAGGAAAAAAGTTAAGTCCTGCATCCCTAATTTATTTCTGACTTCCACAAGTGATGTTTTGTTGTTGAAATTATTCTTTCTGCTTGTAGCACCGAGTAGATTTACTCCAACTGATGATTAACTCCCAAAATTCCAAAGAAATGAATACCCACAAAGGTAAGTAATGAGAGCTGCAGAGAGCCAGTGATGGGGAGTTTCTGATGCAGGGGGTGGTTTGGAGATGTGGAGGAAGATTTTTAGCAGATGGAATTTCTGCAAATGGAAAAAAGACACATGTTCAGGTACAAATTGTAGTAAAACACCTTCCAGAAGCACCCAGCAATAAGTTTACTCAAAGTTTTAAGGGCAACCATAGACAAGGAGGTCAGTGGTTCAAGGATCACTTCTGGGAAGCTTATTTCCCATGTCAATTCTCTGGCCTAATTCAGACCCAGTGAATTTGAAACTGGAAATTCACATCAAGGCTTCATCACCTCAGAAGGCACACGACCCCAGTGTTGGTGACCTGGAACACTTCGTTAAAATTGTATTCACTCTTTAATGTACTGTAAAATTTTGCTTTTCGTTTTGTAATTAAGAACTGGTACAAGATGCCTTTTAACTGTGTAAATGCTATTTTTCTCCTCAAACTTTCACCTACTACTTTTATTGTCCATGGATGGAATTTGACTGAAACCATTATTACTGGGTTACATTATTACTGATGGCTCCAAAATGGTCACTTTCTAATCTCATCAATTCTTCCACTTTGATAACTGATTGTCTATTGTTAGGGAACTTTTCATTCACTCTCTGTAATTAATTAATCTATTTATGTCAGTATGATTTCATATATTACTAGCTTAGTCTCTTACATTCTTTATATAGATCCTCAATTATCTCAGATTTGTCTTCTGGAAGCCCTTTCAAGTGAGCTCCATGTTATTTTTTTTTCTTCCTCTTTTTTTTTTTTTTTATATTTTCAATAGACTTTATTTTTTATAGCAGTTTTAGGTTCACTGCAAAAGTTAGTGAAAGACACAGAGATTTCCCATATGCCCCCTGCCCCACCTACACACATCATCCCCACACTGTCAAAATCCTGCACCATATGGTACATTTATTACAATCAGTGTCCCTACACTGACACATTATTACCACTCAAAATCCATAATTTACATTAGAGTTCACCCTTAGTGTTGTACATTCTATAAGTATTGGCAAAGGTATAATTGTCTATCCATCATTACAGTACAGAGTATTCTATTTATTTTCCCATATTATTTTCCAAGCATTTGCTTGCATTCTAGTGTGAAACATTCCAGTTTCTCTTCTGTTTCCCCTAATGAGCCCTGGAATCAACCATTTCTCCAGAAACTTTGTTTCCTTTTAGTGAGAAATGGTATTTAGGAACCAAAATCTGGGATCTAGGAGTGCTCACTGCTATAAAGTTTCTTTGCTTCTATTTCGTCTCAGTGGGCTAAATTAAGAATATCAAATATATTTACACAGCACCGATAAACATAAACATGTCTATATCCATCACCAGTGATGTAATTACGGTCTCGGTGTCTGAAAGGAAAAAACAGCCTTGATTTATAGCTTGCTTCTATGACAGAAATATTCCCATCATGGTTAATTTCAGGCTAAATATGGTTTGACAACCAACTCCCAAAATTCTTGAATATTTAACAATTGATTTTAGAGAATAAGGATGGACTTACTCCCATCACACCACTAAAATATATGTATACTTATGTACACATCTACTTCTATCTATCTATCTATCTATCATCTATCTATCTATCTATCATCTATCTATCTATCTATCTATCTATCTATCTATCTATCTATCAGTTCTACTATTTTCTGTGATAAAGAAAATATTCTATATATGCCCAGTTCAATACAGAACCACTACACACATGTGGGTAACTGAGCACTTGACATGTGGCTGGTGGGTCACTGAATAACTATATTGTATATTATTTTAAATGTAATTAGTTAACATTTAAATATAAATAGACACATCTGGTAAGTGGCTACCATACCAGACAACAGGAGCTACAAAATTTGATTACCATGGGGTTCATGGCAGTCAGGGGAAATACTCTGATAGATGAATTTATCCTTAGCAGCATCACAGAAAGTATGACTGGGAAATCAGAATTCTGTAGACCTTTCTTACACTCATTTTGTATTATTTTTAGTTGTGAATTTCACATCTGTGACAAGTACCATGTTAATTTCAGTGCTTTAAGTATTATCTAATCCAGTTCTGATCAAATAGACTAGAGCATGACCATGCTTAGTTTCTACTAAAAGAAAGTCAAAAGGGAGTCCAACTTCTATTCAGAGTGGGGCCAATTACTAAGGAAGGTGACCGTCAGACCATAATTGAATAAGCATTGCTAATTCCACTCACTGGATTCTGTTTGTCTATAATTCATGCTGACCAATGTCCTTTTATTTATCATTGTTTTTTGTTTTGTTTTGTTTTGTTTTGCTGTCATGCAATTGATTAGACTAACATCATTCATCACTCTTCTAGCATTTTGTCTGTGTCATAGTTTCTATACATATCTGAGATCATTCACGTGGAGAATTGTCCCAGGTCTTCTCTTTCCAGAAACCTCTCAAAGGTATAATTCATGTTTCTCAAGCTAGGTTGTACACAGGAAGCTCAGATTTTTATTTCATAGTTCTAGGGTAAGGTTTGAGATTCTGTTTCTAATAAGATCTCAGTGCTGCAGCTGCTGCTAGTCCATGGACCACACTTTGACAGCAAGAGTTTATCTGTAGCCCAATATTGTCCACTTAAATTCCTGCAAATAATGTTTAGATGAAAGATCATTCAATTTTCCTAAATTAGCCTTAGCATTGCATACTCTCAAAAAAATTAAGCTGTATTTTAGCTGGAAGAAATTATATTTTTCCTGTGAGAGGATGCTAGCCCATGTTACTTAGGGCAGAAGTACTTTTATCATTCTCCAAAAGACAATACTGATATCTCTGTGTATGTTAGACAGAAATACCATCTCCTAAAATTTACTCGCCAGTGTTGGTGGGGAGGGTGGCATAACCAGTAACAGGTGTCCAAGAATAGTATGAACCTTTGGAATAACCAGATCAAGACAACTCTTGCCTCTTTCTGGCTCTACAAGATAGACATTAGAGTGAAACCACTCCCAGTTTGATTCTGAATTGTTTTTACATTTTCCACCAGGGATTTGGGGGTTTCAAATGCATTTGTCATCATTTGATCTGTGATGTTTTATATTCACCTGCTTTACCTAAAATGTCTTTCATCTCCTTTTAGCTCTGTCTGATCTGGAGCTTGTGGCCCAATCTATTATCTTTATTTTTGCTGGCTATGAGACCACTAGTACTTCTCTTTCCCTCCTTATGTATGAATTGGCCACTCATCCTGATGTCCAGCAGAAACTGCAGGAGGAGATTGATGCGACTTTCCCCAATAAGGTGAGCGGGTCATACTAGAAGAGGGAGTCAAGATAGACTCGGTTATATCTCGGTAATAGTAAGATTATCCCTCAAATCTAGTGGGTTTTCATAGCAAAGATTTACTTCTAACCCACATGTGCATGTCCAACATGGGTATAGTAGAGGATGGAATGAGTTTCTGCTCCACACAGTTACTTGGGTATACAGGGTAAAGATGTTCCACTTTCTTTACCTGCAATATCTGGATCTTAGGGACTTAACTTGGTAACAAGAAACTAGAGTGTTGCTCACTTGTTTTTCCAATATTTGGCCTTGAACTGACGTACATCTCCTCAGTTTACAGAGCATTTTCAAAGTGGTTTCCCCTAAGGTCAAATGGGCTAGGAAACGTGGGTGTCTACCTGGGTGTTGGATGAGCAAAGTGTATCTCTGCCACACACCTTATGAAGTGGCAATTCTAATTACCTCCATGTAACAAGTCAGGAAACTGAGCTGCACAAAGACAACATAACATTCTTAAACTAATACATAACTAGTGGTGAAGAAGCCAAGCAAGGAGCCAAGGTGCCAGGATCCTTATTGAACTCTTAACCTGTACAATGTTGGCTCTTAAATATAACACCAAGTGATTGGCCAATATTGCCCACACTGTTTTCTGACCTCTGCCGAAACTGGAGCTCCCAACTTATGAAGAGACCTGGCCTCTGGGGCTGGAGTGGCTTATTTGGAAACCCCAGACCAACAATGAGGAGACTTTTCCAGAAACAGAGTGTGGGACTGAGAATAACGTTCTGATCCCCTTCTCAATATTCCCTAGAACTGAAATTGTGTTCCCTCGGTTGGTGGCCTCCAATCCCACCCTTTTCTGCCCTATTTGGGTTGAAAGGAACCAGTGGCACCCCCAAATTATTTATATTTCATATAATATAGTGTTTCTTTCCAAATATTATATATATAATCAAAGAGCTAGGACAAGATATTTCAACTAAAAGAGTTTGGATAGGGGATATTTTCTGTTGCACATTCTCCTTCCATGATACAGATGTGAGGCCCCTGTTTTGAAAGGAAACAGTGACTTCAACATATTTCACTTAAGATTAAGAGTCATAGTACATTAGTCTCTTTTGTTCATATGAGGAAGAAAAACCACTACTTGATAGTGGGAAGAATGTCAGGCCCTGTTTAGAGGATTGTCCTAGTGGTCTCTTCTAATTGTTACTACTGCATGTAAGTCAGTAGGCCATTGAGCAGGTCAAAGGGCATGGTAGACATTAAAATCCCTATAAAATGTCCATTCCCAAAACAAATGATTTTTAGGGATTCCTTTCTAACACTTCAGTAATAGCGCATAGACTGAGTTGAAATTGGTCCCAAATCTTAATTTGTGAAAAGCTGTTTCTTTTCTTCCAGGCACCACCCACTTATGATGCCCTTGCACAGATGGAGTATCTGGACATGGTATTGAATGAAAGTCTCAGATTATACCCAATCGCTGGGAGACTTGAGAGGATCTGTAAGAAAGATGTGGAAATCAGTGGTGTGTTCATTCCCAAAGGGACATTGGTGGTAGTGCCAACCTTTTCTCTTCACCGAGACCAGGATTTCTGGCCAGAGCCTGAGGAGTTCCATCCTGAAAGGTACAGGGAACCCTGGAATTGGGAACCCACCCTCATATTGAAGGATATTGTGATTTTTTTTAGTATAGTTGACAATCGTGTGGTTGCATAATTATTTATTTGTACATCTTTTTATTTTTAGAAGTAATTTTCTTATTGCAAAATGATCATTATTGTCAAAATTTTATAAACTGTATATCCTAAAAAAGAATATTAAAGTCATCCTCAGGCACAATACATCAAGATTATTAATAATGATACATATGTCCTTGTGAACATTTTTCTATACATATATTGACTACCAAAAAATATATTGGCATTATATTTTCTGAATGACTTACTTAATGTTACATTAAACTATAACAACATACTATATTTGTGTTTGTGATTATATGCATATCTCATAATTTACTTAACCACCAGCTTACTGGAAGAAATAGATCTTTTCTTTTCCTTTAAGTTTTTGGTCCCCTTTAGCTCTTTGAATTTACCTCTACTTCCCCCATTCCATGTTTGTGAACCTTAGCCACTGTTCTGCTAGCCATAGTGGGAGAGCAAAGGTTGTGGACCTGAAAGTTCTCATCCACAGGAGGAACAGCCTCATGAGGGTATAGGCGCACATGCCTGTGTGCTGTCTGTGGCTACAGTCCTGTGCCATCTCCCACCTTTGTTGTTATCTGGGGTTCATCCAAAGCAAAGTCATCTGAAGAGTCTGCTCTCTAGCTGTCTGAAACACCCTCCTTGAAGGCATCTTGAGCTTTCTCTTCTGGGAATTCAGAGCAGAGTCTGGCTTTGGGCACAGTTTGAATTCTGCAAAAGTTGGTGCTTTCCTGTTTATTTTATTGGTGACAAAATTTGGAGTGAAGTTTTTAGGGATCTAGACTTTTAACCCCTGACTCTAAGCTCCCTGATGGCAGAGCTCTTGTCATATTGCATGGTGTCCCTAGTAATAAAATCACATCTATACATAGTACTTGCTGAAAGAAATAAGAATTGGCCAAGTCATCTGTTTTCTGGACCAGAAGCCCTCGTGGTTCTCACAAGCTCAGCAGCCCCTGGTTCTATACCTTCTTGAACAGAAACCAGAGACCACTTTCAGTACTTCTTCATGATTCATTCAATCATGAGATGAAGTGCTTACATATGTGTGTTAGGGACCCTGCCAGGCAGTTCAAGACCCACGTGTTAAAAATGCCTATTATGGAGAATTTTTAACACACGCACAACCATATGCTATAGATACAAGTCTAAGAAATATTTCTAATGCATCTATATGTGCCCATCACCTGCCCAACAACCACTAACACATGTCAACTGCCCCATCCACACATCATTGCAATTCCTCATCTGATTCCCACATAATTTTAAGGCTCTTCATCTATAAACTTTCCAGTATGTTCTTCACAATATATGGAGTTTTAAAAAATATCTACTGAGAATGGCATTATTACTTTCCCCAAATCCACATTTTTCCTTAATATAAATATTGAGGAATGAGTTGAATAAAATGTTGAATATTTTATTCATTCATAGACTTACATTGAATAAAATGTAAGTCTAACCTTCAAGGAATTTATAGTTTCATGGAACAGATAGAGAAGAATTCAATGATTATACTGATTATACATAACCATGAGTATGAATATAGTGTAGTAGCATCATGTGCTCATGTAAATCATCTGACTTGCTGTTCTGTGAAAGTGGTTGGGAGGTGCTAGTGAGGAGGGAAAGGAAGGGAAAATTAGCAATGTAAATTATAGGAAGCATTTCTCCTGCTGCCTTTGTCTATGGGTATGTGACCAGTGTAAGTCAGTGGAGGTAGGATCCTACCTTTCCTTCAGTCAGACTCATATCCTGCTCACCTTTCAGAGTATGAACTACTCACCACCCTGAATATAATCCCAGTGTTTAAGATAAAGTTTGTTTCAAAAGCATTCATCTCATCCCTTCAGCAAGACTGAATGCTCCCATAGGGGAGGGTACCCAACGACCTGTAGCTTATAATTGTCACAGCAGAATAAGCATAGCAGGATTACGGTAACCAGCCCATCAAAGTTTCTTATATACTCCTGGTTGAGAACCCCAAGTATGTACCTCCTGTGGATTTTATGTTTCACTAACTTGTTTCCCATGTGTATTGCCGAACCAGGTTCAGTAAGAAGAACAAGGACAGCATAAATCCTTATACCTACCTGCCTTTTGGAACTGGACCCCGAAACTGCCTTGGGATGAGGTTTGCAATCATGAACATGAAACTTGCCCTTGTCAGAGTCCTGCAGAACTTCTCCTTCAAACTTTGCAAAGAAACACAGGTCAGAGAGATTACTTTGTGCATAACCAGTGTTTTACTGGTTTTTTTAAACCAAGAGATATTGAATGGGTGTGTGTGTGTGCATGCGCGTGTGTGTCTGTGTGTGTGTCTGTGTCTGTGTCTGTGTCTGTGAGAGAGAGAGAGGGCTCATTTATCCTTAATAATATGTCCTATTGCCCAAAGAATCTATTTGGAGCATTTGTGACCTTTTAAGAGTCCTTCAGCTCCTGAGTGTCATGTCTGTGGTTTATGACCACCCAACCATGAGGGTCATCTAGTCGGTGAGGTTCATGTGACATCATTATGCACAGATCTATGAACTTCAGCAAAGTATTAAATTATTTCAAGTCCACTGAAAGGAAGGGAACATGTATGCAATCATGACATGCAGTGATTACTGCAACATGACTTTTGAATGATGCTCTTCATCATGATAGCTTACAGGCACTCTCAAGACTATGGTTCTCAACCCCTGGTTATACACTGGAATCAGTGGGTTTGTTCAAAATCCTGATGCCCAAGTCATCTCAGAAATTCTTTTTTTTTTTTTTTAAGATTTTATTTATTTATTTGAGAGAAAGAGAGAGAGAGCACAAGCAGGGGGAAGAAGGGTAGAAGAGAGAGGCAGACTCCCCACTGAGCCAGGAGCCCAATGCAGGGCTCCATTCCAGGACTCCGAGATCAGGACCTGAGCCCAAGGCAGATGCTTGACCGATTGAGCCACCCAGGTGTCCCCATCTCAGAAATTCTAACATAATTCACCCAGAGTGTGGTTTTAAAAGTGCAAGCAAGGTTGAGAATCAGTGATGTGAAGCATGTCTGCCAGATGTGAAGGACTCCCAGGGTGCAGGCGTCCTGGCTAGTTGGCCCCACCTTCTGCAAGCCCCACTCCAATCTAGCTATTCTTCCTTTCTATCCCAATCTGCCATCATGAATGGATGGTTCCACTGGGAGAGGTGAAATGATCTTTAGCAGGGGAGATGGCCATATTAATAAAATACATAATACCCACTCAGGATGACCTTGCAAACTTCAACACACACAATTTTCCTCGATCATTTTTCAAAATTGTTTGCCAGAATGGCTAAGAAACTGTTTTAAATTTTAAACACTCATCCTTTTTACTTAAAAAATTTTATTTATTTGTTTGTTTGCTTATTTATTTATTTGTTATGTTAGTTACCATACAGTACTTCATTAGTTTTTGATGTACTGTTCCATGATTCATTGTTTGTATATAACACCCAGTGCTACAGGCAATATGTGCCCTCCTTAATACCCGTCACCAGACTAACCCTCGAAAACCCTCAGTTTGTTTCTCAGAGTCCATAGTCTCTCATGGTTCGTCTCCCCCTCCGATTTCCCCCACTTCATTTTTCCCTTTTCCTTAATGTCCTCCATGCTATTCCTTATGCACTTAAAATTTAAATCAAAACAAAACATGAGTTCAGAAACTCATGAGAACACAGACCAACATGAGTTTGTCCCCAGCCTGATACACAGTAAGTACTCAATAGATATTTTGTTGAATGACTGATCGATGAGTGCTTCCATGCTCCAGTCTTGACAACTTACAGGGTAATTTTAAAGAATCAGAGATTGATGATGCTAAACAGAGTATTTCTATGTTTATAATACATTATTGTCTTTCATGTGTCTTGCCTGCTTTGCATCTGTCATTGGCAGAGTTTCATTCCTGATTCTCAAATCTTTGTTTAACTGTTGCAGATCCCCCTGAAATTAAGTGCTCAAGGGTTAATTCAACCAGAAAAACCCATTGTTCTGAAGGTTGAGCCAAGAGATGGGAGTGTGAGTGGAGCCTGACTTTCCCTAAGGACTTCCCATTTGTTCTTTAAAAAACTATGAAAGACTGTGGACTCTAAGAAGCAAACTGAGGGTTTTGGAGAGGAGGGGGATGGGGGGTTGGATGAATCTGGTGGTGGGTATTGAGGAGGGCATGTATTACATGGAGCACTGGGTGTGGTGTATGAACAATGAATCTTGGAACACTGAAAAATTAAAATTAAAAAAAAAAGCTGTATCCCAGGGGCGCCTGAGTGCTTCAGTCGTTAAGCATCTACCTTCACCTCAGGTCAAGATCCCAGGGTCCTGGGATTGAGCCCCACATCAGGCTCCCTGTTCGGTGGGAAGCCTGCTTCCCCTTCTCCCATTCCCCCTGCTTGTGTTCCCTCTCTCTCTCTGTCTCTCTCTGTCAAATAAATAAATAAAATCTTTAAAAAAAAAAAAAAAAGCTGTATCCCAGATCACCAGAGACTTCAATTTCCTTTGTGAGTAAAACCCAGAAATGAAGATCGCCTTCATGTACTGCCCGTGATGGATGACTAGGGATTCTGTACGTTCATTTAGGTTTTTTGGTGTCTTTTGGTGTTTTTTGGTGTCTTTTGGTGTTTTTTGGTGTGGAGCATTATACATTGCAGAGAGTAGAGGAAGTGACTAATAAGTGCCAAAGATGTAGACTCAGCCTGTCTGGTTCACACAAACTACCCCCAGTTAGTACCATCTACTCTCCTGAGCACTGATCAAGAATAAAACTTTCTCAACAATTTTATCAACATACTTTAATGGAAACAAGAATTATTCTGATGAATGTGGTAGTGACATTTATATCACGTCTTATTTTGAATATCCCACATTAAATACTATACTGAACCTGTCAATAATATCTCTTTACAAAAATGCTAACCAATGCCTTTGTGCATATTAGTGGAGAATCTGAGGAACTGATGAGTGAGAGCCAGTGACTAAATATTTTTGATCATCACAGTCACTGGGTAGATGGGACTGATTCAGATTTCCAAAGTGATATATTAGGGGTAGGTGAGAGTTAATCCACTATGACTTTGCCCATGACTCAGGAAGTTTATTCATAGTTTAATTCTACAGGTTTTAAAAATCTATAAAGAACTTCTCAAACTCAACACCCAAAGAACAAATAATCCAATCAAGAAATGGGCAGAAGATATGAACAGACATTTCTGCAAAGAGGACATCCAAATGGCCAACAGACACATGAAAAAGTGCTCCGCATCACTCGGC
>CM053621.1:26266487-26307356 GCA_028646535.1 Procyon lotor | reverse complement strand
AAAGTTCCCTGTCTTCTCCCGCCAAACATGGACTTCTTATATCCACCTGATGGTGGAAAGAAAACATGGCACCTACTCATTTATCCAAGTTGAGGAGCTTTGGAACCAGGAGTCCTTTTTCTCTGCCCTCTGGCAGCACTTCACCTCTTCTGCCCGCCTCTCCCCCTCCTCCTGTTTCTGCCCCACTTTAAGTGAGGCTTCCATAACTGGTTCCTATACCATCCTGGGTGACTCTGGCCCCATTGGCTCCTCTTTTTGCCCTTGCTGTGAAGTAGCTACAAGCACCCACTGAACTTAACACAGCCCACTTCAGATATCACCACCACTGCCCCCAGGTAAAAACTGACAAAGGGGATTGACTTTTAAGTGGACCCAAGTGGAACATAATTTGGTATTTAAACTAGTTGAAACTTTTATTCTACCAAGGTTTACTCCAGGTCAAATAAGCTTGCAATTTGTTCACAAAAAGATAATTTAAAAAGATGGTTAGTTTTGTCCAGCTCAACGTTTTCCAGGTTGTTACCATACTGTTCCAAGTGTTTGGTAAACTGAAACTTTAAAGTTCTGCTTGAGTGATAAATTGGATTGAATTCATTGGCCATCTAAATCTTTTCCAAATGAGATAAGATACTAAAGCATTGATTACTGAACTTAGGTTTGTGCTTTTGGCTTCTTACTGCACACAAACCAAGGATATTTGAGTTTGTTGGTTAACATACTTTGTGTTTAATTGATTCATAAATCTGCCATCTAAAGAATTCCAGTGTACAGTCAGAATGGCTAAAATTAACAAGACAGGAAACAGCAGATGTTGGCAAGGGTGTGGAGAAAAGGGAACACTCTTACACTGCTAGTGGGAATGCAAGCTGGTACAGACACTCTGGAAAACAGTATGGAGGTTCCTCAAGAAGTTAAAAATAGAGCTACACGGGGCGCCTGGGTGGCTCAGTCATTAAGCATCTGCCTTCGGCTCAGGTCATGATCCCAGAGTCCTGGGATCGAGCCCCGCATCGGGCTCCTTGCTCAGCAGGAAGCCTGCTTCTCCTGCTACCATTCCCACTGCTTGTGTTCCCTCTCTCGCTGTGTTTCTCTCTGTCAAATAAATAAAATCTTAAAAAAAAAAGTAGAGCTACACTACAACCCATCAATTTCATTCTTAAGTATTTACCGTAAAGACAAATGTAGTGATCTGAAGGGATACCTGCACCCTAATGTTCATAGCAGCAATGTCCACAATAGCCAAACTATGGAAAGAGCCATGCTGTCCATCAACAGATGAATGGATAAAAAAGATGTGATACACACACACACACACACACACACACACACACACACACTAGAATATTACCTAGCCATCAGAAAGGAGGAATATTTACCATTTATATCATTATGGTTGTAACTGGAGGGTATTATGCTGAGCGAAATAAGTCAATCACAGAAAAACAATATCATATGGTTTCATTCATATGTGGAATATAAGAAACAGCACAGAGGATCATAGGGGAAGGAGGGAAAACTAAATGGGAAGTCATCAGAGAGGGAGAAAAACCATGAGAGACTTTTATCTGCAGGAAACGAACTAAGGGTTGCTGGAGGGGAGGTGGGTAAGCTGATGGGGTAACTGGGTGATGGGTATTAAAGAGGGCATTTGATGTAATGACCACTGGGTGTTTTATGCAACTGATGAATTATTGAACACTACATCCGAACATATGGTAATGGTGTACCATATGTTGGCTAATTGAATTTAAATTAAAAAAAGAATTCTGATGTAAAAATTCACAGTTGGTTACTACTGAGTTTTCACCGGAAGACTAAGGTTTCTAAGAGTTAAAATTATACTAAATGTAATTAAGACTGATGGAAGTAGAGGAAGCAATTCTGTATGTAGGGAAATAGAATATGTGTAAGAAAGATATAAGGAATGGGAATATATTTTTGTTGAAAGAAAAAAAGAAAGTAACTTTGTCCTAAAATGAGACCAATTGTTTGGAGAGTAATGGTTTGGGACAAAATCTGAATGCAAAAGAAAATTGTAGAAGGTTATGAAGGGAAATCTCTGGGAAGGAATATTTTGTGTGGTCAGGATGGACTGGACTAAAATTGAAATGCATGGGTAAAGTATGCTGTTACAGGATTGAAATTCTGGTTTCCCCCCATTCACCTTTCCCTTCCTTCTCACAATGCTCTTCATGTTTTTCTTTATGCTCAGCACGTAAGTGAGACCATAAGGTAATTGGCTCTCTCTGCTTGCCTTATCCATGAGAGACTGTGGACTCTGAGCAACAAACTGAGGGTTTAGGAGGGGTGGGGATGGGGGGCTGGGCGAGCCTGGTGGTGGGTATTGAGGAGGGCATGTATTGCATGGAGCACTGGGTGTGGTGCATGAACAATAAATCTTGTAACATTGAAAAAATAAAAAAGTAAAAAAATAAAAGGGAACTTTCTACCTATCCCCCCAAAAAAGAAAAACAAAACAAGACTGAAATTCTGTTTTCTATCTTTAAAGAGACAAGATTTTCTTGGATTATTAGTCTGCTCTTGGTAAGAAAATGTAAACAAAGTTGTTTTCTCTTTTCTTTGTCTGCCAAGAAAAACCAGTTTCTATGTTTTGTCTTAACAGGTCTTGATTATCTGTAATCCTGCTTAGGCATGTGCTTTATTTTATTTTATTTTTTTTATTATGTTATGCTAGTCACCGTACAGTACATCATTAGTTTTTGATGTAGTGCTCCATGATTCATTATTTGCATATAACACCCAGTGCTCCTTATAACATGTGCCCTCCTTAATGTGATTTAAAACTTTCTAAGGTTTTTAACAAATTTCCCCGAGATTTAACATTGCAAACGAGGTCTTTTTGACTAATTAGGAATGTTGATTTGGTATGTTATGTTCTGATATAAGGCTATCACTCCATGTTATGATTATGAAAGTGTTCTGTGTTCTGTGTCACAAAAATCACTGAATTTCCTTATCAGCTACATGAACTCTCAGATCATTAACAATGTCCACTTGTGAATTTTTTGGTCATTTATACTTATTGTTCTGATGCTCTTCAAAACGTGTTTCATCTTCAAGGAGATTCGTAAAACGGGCTTTTGACAAAACACTTTGATATCTGTAAGATCAGCAAACAAATGGGGAATAATTTCCAGAACTGACTAAAAAGCTCCATTCAAATGGAGTAAGAATTAATAACATGGAACTAAATGAATAGAAGAAGATTATTATAGTTTTGGGACTCTTGTTTGAAACATAGCTGGTCCTCTAATGTTTGCTCTTCCAGATTTAGGATACTTTCTCCTAAGATATCTGTAATTTACAGAAATGTGATAAAATACTCATTTGTGAACAAACGGAAGCATTGAACTTTTCTCTCTCTTCAAAAAGTCTCAGGGAGTATCCTCTCTTTCATGGCAATCATAGTTGTTTGGATTACTTAAATAAGAATCTGCAGGACATCATTGGAAATATTGGTTATTTTATCAAGGCTTTGACTGAAATGTCATAGTTGAGAGACATGCCCACACTCAGATGTGCCCAACCAAACTAAGGTTGATTTTATGGAGCCAATAAAGCCCCTTGGAAGTTTGTCCCGATACCTTGTTTTCAGAGTTCCTGGCAGCCTTACCAGGTAAGTAAAGAATGTCAGTTCCCAGCAGGTGCAGGAACCTCAGGATATGTTGGGGACCTCCAGAAGAGGGATTTGCCCAAATCTACAGGTATTGTAAGCATGTCTGATAGCAAGTATTTGGCTTGACTTCTGCCCTAGAGAGGCTATTGAAAGTTCAATCGAGATAACTTATGAAAAGTTCCATCAGAGCAGATTTTAGATCTATATAGTCAATCACTATTCTTGCTGAGCTTATGAAAATAATTCAGCCGAGCTTGTTAAATCGGTCTTGTATTGCAAATGAATTAGTCTTGATTTGGCTCTCTCTGGAAATAATGGTGAATTTAGAGAAAAATTATGTTTCAATAATATAACTTTGCAAATATGAAATTCTAGTTCTGATTGTCTTTGAACATTTGTTGTTTAGCTAAACTAGACAACTCGAGGTAAAGTTCTGGAAAATTGCCACAATGGCTCATATATAGATACTATTCATGCTTGTTGTCTTGTGGGGATAATAACAGGAGCCCTGGATGTATGATTATTTGACCATCTTGGAAATGGAATGGATTCCATGGAATGGATTCCAGCCACTGTATAATTCAACCACCACCTTGACCAATTCTCTGTGGCTGGGATGACAAAAATGTTCCTTAAAAGCCAGAATGTACCCCACTCCATGGGGTTAACTATGGATTCATAGAGATAATGGATGGCCCCACTTTCCTTATTATTGGATTAGATGATACACTTGGGGATGCCCACATTCCCAGACAAATCTTCTCCCACTTTTCAGTGATTCCTAATAATTAGGATATTGTTAAGGCTAGACATCAAACAAAGAGAGCTTCTTGGTGGTATTATCCCTTAAACACGTTTACCCCAGGAGCCACCTCTATTGATATAAAATTGCAAGTAGAGGCATGAGCCAAGCATACAAGTGACCACCTTAAACTGAACTGGATATGCAGTCACCCACAAATTCAAAAGATGGTCCTCCAAAACAAAATGACCTTTGATATCCTGACTGCAATTCAAAGAAGAACCTGTGGTTTAGTAAAATGAAGTGTTATGTATATACTCCAGAGTACCATAAAAATAGTCTGGGTTTCTAACTGACATGGGTACTAGGGTCTAGTGAGAAGAGCCCAGGTCAACAGGGGCAAGTCTCAGGCCTTATGGAGCCATGGACACAGCTACAGACCATCAAGGACCCTCTATAGAACCAGGGCAGGGAGCAGGTGTCACTTCTAAGACCTAGGGCATACTTTGCCCACCCAGAAGTCACACCCCCAAATATCCTGAGCTCATTCTGAGAGGAACAAGGAAAGGGCAATGGAGGCAAGGGGTATGATCAGAAAGACTCAAAAAAGCTCCTTACCCAAGTCAGACCAAGAAGTTGTGTTAGGGTAACATGAAATTCTCCCTGCCCAATCCCACCCCAGGAAGGGTCTCAAGGGGATGACGATGTCAAAGATGAAAATTTTAAAACCTATAATTTCTTTGAGCATCTGTGTGTTTTCAAAAGCAGTGTGTCTCATTCCTGCGGTTAGAACTGTGACACAGTTGACTAATTAACAAAGATGAAATGGAAAAATCAGAGAACTGGAAAGGTCTCACTGTTCAAGGGAAAGGCTTTAATTTTACAGATTTTTTTCATTTAATCCTAACAGGCTTTGGAAGAAAGTGAGGCACAGAGAAGACAACAACTTGCTCAGGGTGAGAATATGGGAATGGTGGAGCCCTCTGACCTATGGCCTCACTCACTCTGCTGAGCTGCTTCCAGATAAGCTCATTAGTCCCACTACTGAAATGGACCCCAGTGTCCCCCAAGGGACAGAGATGGCTTTGAGGCAAATTTCAGCCCCACTGGCTTCTTCTCAGGGCCTCGCACACTGCTGAGCACACAGAAGGCCTTCAGTGAAAACATCTTGAGGCTGTTTGTGAAACACATATTGGAAAAACACCTGGACTTCCACCAGTACCACACATCCTTTTGTCATTTGGGGATTTCCCAACACCTGCTTATCGGGACGTTCATCTGAACCTCAACTATGCCTGGAAGGTCAGTAGGAAGGTTCTTGTTCTGACTTTTGCATATATCCACAAACATTTCCTTGGCACTGCTTTGGATCAGGTCCAAATGTGCCCCATTCATGGGGAAAAGTCACATCCCTGAATAGACAGATTCGGTATGGAGGAAAGTCAGGGAGAAAGCACACAGGAGGAGCACTTACCCACAAAGGCGGTTGGGAGGGGCTCATATCTGGTCTGAGGCTTCTAAAACTTTTATTTTAAAAATCAAAATATAAATGTATGTGCTTTATAAAGTTGAACAGTACTACAGTGACTATAAGAAAACTAGTGATGCCTTGTTCCACCTGACCTCCTTCCCATTTTCCCCTCCAGAGTCCAGCTTCAACCAGTTTGGTAGTTTCTTCTCATGTTTACTGCTGTGTCATTAAATGGCATGCTCCTACTATAACTTATTGGTTACTTGGAAGCTGAGAGTTTAGGTTGCTAATATCCTCTTGCTTCCCACCCACTTCCCACCCTCCTAACCCTGGGATGGGTATTGAGTCCTACTTAGGGAATGACAAACTTCATCATTCACAGGTGAGCCATGTACAAGTCTATGCTTCCATTTCTTTTTTTTTTTTTAATATTTTTTTATTTGACAGAGTAGAGAGATCACAAGTAGGCAGAGAGTCAGGCAGAGGGAGAGGGAGAAGCAGACTCCCACTGAGCAGAGAGCCCGATGCGGGGCTCCATCCCAAGACCCTGAGATCATGACCTAAGCCAAAGGCAGGGGCTTTAACACAGTGAGCCACCCAGGCGCCCCTATGCTTCCATTTCTAGACAAGTTTTCATTTTTCTTGGAATTAAGAGTTCCTTTTTATGATTTGATGATTTTCCTATGGCCCGTTAGTCTATATCCACTGGAAACATCACTCCCCTCTGCATGGTCAAGCCCTCCTGAGGCTCTTTCCTTGCCAGTGTCTAGTCTATTTTCTCCCTGTAGCTTGTGCAGGGCTGTTATCCTGGGCATTCCCCTTGTCTCTCTGCTGCACTGAGTTACCTGTTTGAAGATTCTGAGGTGTTTTCTTTCTTGGTTTTCTCCCTCATTTTGGCAGAGGTCGTCTTGTAGCTTTTAGAAGAATGATGCAGAGTAAATATTTTTTTAAGAATGTGCATGTCTGGGGCGCCTGGGTGGCTCAGTTGTTAAGCGGCTGCCTTCGGCTCAGGTCGTGATCCCAGGGTCCTGGGATCGAGCCCCGCATCGGGCTCCCTGCTCAGCAGGAAGCCTGCTTCTCCCGCTGCCATTCCCTCTACTTGTGTCCCCTCTCTCGCTGTGTTTCTCTCTGTTAAATAAATAAAATCTTTAAAAAAATAAAAAATAAAAAAATAAAAAAAAAATGTGCATGTCTAGGGGCACCTGGGTGGCTCAGTGGGTTAAAGCCTCTGCCTTCGGCTCAGGTCATGATCTTGATCCTGAGATCGAGCCCCACATCGGGATCTCTGCTCAGCGGGGAACTTGCTTCTCCTTCTCTCTCTATCTGCCTCTCTGCCTACTTGTGATCTCTCTCTCTCTCTTTTTCTCTCTCTCTCTGTCAAATAAATAAATAAATATCTTTTAAAAAATATTGCTGTGAATATTAAAGTTAACAAAAGGTGTGCAATGGAAAAATGACAGGTGTCAGATAGTCCTGAATAGAGCCAGGACTAGAGTAAGGTGAGGTGCCTGGGATACAGAATTTAGGGAGGCATTCACTCTCTACGTCCTGCAAGGCCACAGGTGCCACCTGAAAGTGAGTTCTTCCTTAAATTTCCCCCCACCCAGGTGTCTCATTTGCTTCACCCTAGTCCAGCCCTCTGGTCTTGAGTCGGCCTGGATCTTAGCCCTGCCTTCACGACCTCCAAGATCTTAGGTGAGTGACTTGAGCGCTTCAAGCCTCAATTATTTCCTTCTGCAAAATGGATTGGTACTGTCTACCTGCCTCACAAGATTGTGTGAGAAGTGAGACATATGCTGTATCAAGAAGAGTGCCTGGAATGTGGCTGGTGTACATGCAATTTAGCTTCTTTGTCCTCTCTACTTACCATCTCAAAAAAAGACGCGACAGGGAGAGTAAGCAGAACCTGGAAAATAGGGAACCTTATATGCTCTGCTAGCAGTTTAGATTCTATCTAGAACAGTGGCTCTCAAACCTGTACCAACAGCATCAGCATCACCTGGGAATCTATTAAAAATGTAGATTTCAGGGGTGCCTCGGTGGATCAGTTAGGCATCTGTCTGCCTTTTGGCTCAGGTCATACTCCCAGGGTCCTGGGATCCAGTGGGTTCCCTGCTCACCAGGGAGCCTGCTTCTCTCTCTCCTTCTTCCCTTCCCCTACTCATGCTCTCTCTGGTTTATTCTCTCTCAAATAAATAAATACAATCTTTAATAAGAAAAATAAATGTAAATTTCAAGTTTTGAATCAGAAACTCTGGTGGTAAGTTCTAGCAAACTGGTTTAATGAGCCCTCCAGATGATTCTAATGTTCACTTGATGTTTGAGAGTCACTGCTCTAGCCGAAGAGGAGTGATTGTGGGATTTTAAGCAAAAAAAGCAATGTGAAAGAAACATTAATAGGAGGGCGCCTGGGTGGCTCAGTGGGTTAAAGCCTTTGCATTCAGCTCAGGTCATGATCTCAGGGTCCTGGGATCAAGCCCTGCATTGGGCTCTCTGCTCGGCGGGGAGCCTGCTTCCCCCTCTCTCTCTGCCTGCCTCTCTGCCTACTTGTAATCTCTCTCCTCTCTGTCAAATAAATAAATAAATAAATAAATAAATAAATAAATAAATAAAATCTTTAAAAAAAAAGAAACATTAATAGGTATGATTGAATGGATGAGAGATGACAAATATTCAAGATAGAAAACAGGGTGACTCATTAGGGAGTTACTTTGTTAAAATAGAAGTTATTCAAATCTGAACAAATTAGTGAAAGTTATGAATAGGAGGTAAGTTTTCAATTACTTAAATAGCAGAAATAATGTAAATTTGAAGCTTCTTAAGTGAAAGTTTTTGTCTTCTCATCTCTATCTGCAGAACTTGGGATATTATCTGTGTTACTGCAGGTTATCGATAAATGCTTGCTTTTAAGTGACTGAATCCAGGATATGCCCTACTCTATCTATATTTGAGTGATAGGGTTTGGGGTAATTTTTGTTTGTAGGAAAAAACTTGCCTCCTTGCATATGGAGGATGAACAAAAGAGGTGATCCTGGCAGCTTGGCCCTTGATATGCCAAGAAAAAGTAGACATCATTAACTTGAAAATTTTCTCTCTGTAACATTCCTTTATTTGGTGTCTAACTGCAGTAGTTTGGCCAAATATGAATATTTGGGGAGCTCATGAGATTAACTGAATTCAAGATAATGGCCCTTTGTTTTTATTGCCAGATATGAAGCAATGTATGAAACAATCAATCAATACACAAATAGTGGTCGAGATCATTGCCTCTCAAAGGTTGTGACTTTCTTGGGCTTTGAGGATCTTTGGAGATGGCGCTTGCCTGTGTAGAGCCCTTAATCTGTCCTTATAGCTGTGCTTCTTGAGATTTTCATGAAATATAGGGAAACTCTCATGTCTAAGCTAATACCCAAGCTCTCAGCTACATCCTGTTCGTCTCCCCCATCCTGTACTTTCTTTATTCCTTACCCTTCATTGCTCGTCCCAACGCTTCCACCTGCATCCTCCAACAAATGATATTTGGAGTCCAATCCATGGTGGCCGTTTCCCCATTTTGGCAGAAAACCATCACTGTAGTTCTGGCTTAAGATCACAACATCAGGGAGAAAGCTGAGACTGTGGTTATTAGGGGCACCTAATTCTGTCATCCTCATCTGCTCACTGATTCAAGTGATTTCTGTATAGTCTGGGTTAGGAACCCCTCCAGCTTTAGTTGGCATAGATGCACATTCTGAGCCTATCTTCCTTAACAGTGTGTGCAGTAAAAGCTCTGTCATGTCCTACCTTTCCTTAGGCTATATGGGTTCCCTGGCCCTTGCAAGCTTCACCTTGGATTTCTTGGCCAGGAGCCTGCCTGACACTTTCATTGAAGCCAAGTTCCTGGCTTTCAGCCTGTTGGTGTTCTCTGGTACCTATGTATAATAGCACCTAAGGGAAGGTAATGGCAGCTGTAGAGATCTTTTCTGTCTTGGCTTCCAGTGCTGGGTTACAAGGATCCATCTTTGCCTCAAAGTCCTGGAATGTTCTCCCAAAGCCAGATAAGAATACCTTACTATAGGATTAAGTGGTAAAACCAACTCTAGGGGAGGGACACCTGGGTAGCTCAGTCAGTTAAACAGCTGACTCTTGCATGTCATGATCTCGGGGTTGTGAGATCGAGCCCAACATGGGGGCTCTGCATTCAGCAGGAAGTCCCTGTGAGATTCTCCCTCTCCTTCTGCCCCTCCCCCAATTGCACTCACATTCTCTCCAAAATAAGTAAATAAATAAAATCTTTTTTTAAAAAACTCTAGCGGCGCATAAATATTCTAAGGCTCTACATCATGGATTTCATAAAATATTTAGAAGGGCGGAAAATTAAGCAGTACTTGGGCATTCTCTCCCCATAACTTGCCATAGATACCTAAATGTTCTAACATCATTTTCACCCTGATTTGAAATGTCATGGTTATTATAAACTAAATTCCTATGTAAAAATCTGTGTTCTGGAGTCACTCTTCTTTCATTGATTCTTTCCCTGAATAAATACCACACTACATTAATTTTCTGGATTTCATAGCATGTTCTAACAGGTGATAGCATCTGCTCTTCATTGTTGCTCTTTTTCAGTTATTTTGTGCTTATTCTTACAGATTTTTTTCTTTTGTATTGTCTTGGCAAACTCCATAATACATACTAAGAGATTGGATTACAATCATTCTGAATTTAAAGATTAAGTTGTGGAAGAACTGACCCCTTTGCAATAAAGTTTTCCACTTGGGTATATACTTTATCTTCATTTTCATTTTCATTTTATTTATTAATGTTCTGTTATATTTCCTGACTGGTTATTTGGGTTGTTAAGTAATGTATTGTTTCTACACATTTCTTGAGCTTACTTGTTCCAATTAATTTTAAGTTGATTCTCTCGGACACGTAAGTTATAAAAATTAATATAATAATATGTAAACAATGAGTCATGGAACACTACATCAAAAACTAATGATGTACTGTATGGTGACTAACATAACATAATAAAAAAATCCGTATTGCATGGAGCACTGGGTGTGGTGCAGGAACAATAAATCTTGTAACACTGAAAAAAATAAATAAATAAAAGAAAAAAATTTAATATAAAAAAAATGTTTCTGCTTAAGTTTTATCCTTCTAATTGTGTTGACAAGATATAATGCTTAATAGTAGTAGTAATTATGGGCTTTGTATTGTTCTTGGCTTTAGTGGAAATGTTTCTGGTATTTTCTTTCCATTAAAATTTATGTTGTGGTAGGTTTTGGGATTATACCTTTTTAAAATCCAAATGAATATTTCATTAATGATGAAAGTGTTCTCTATTCAATCCAACGTAATTTTTTACATAATTTTTAAAAATTGTGATGATATACACATAACAAAGTTTACTCTCTTAACTGTTTTTAAGTGTTCAGTTCAATAGTGTTAAGTATCTTCACACCAATCTCCATAATGAATAGACCTCCAGGTCCATCTATGTTGCTGCAAATGGCAGGATTTCCTTCTTTTTCTGGCTGAATAATATTCCATTGTGTGTGTGTATGTGTATGTACATTTTCTTTATCCATTAATCAATCCATAGGTGAACATTTAGGTTGTTTCCATGTCTTGGCAATTATAAATAATGCTGCAATGAACACGGGTTGCATCTATCTATTCGTGATAGTGATTTCACTTCCTTTGGATATATACCCAGAACTGGAATTGCTGGACTATATTGTAGTTCTATTTTTAACTTTTTGAGGAACCTCCATACTGTTTTCAGTAGTAGCTGTACCACTTTACACTCCCACCAACAGCACGTAGTTGTTCCCCATGCTCCTTTTCTCTACATCCTTGCCAGCACTTACCTCTTGTCTTTTTGGCAATTGCCATTCAAACAGGTATCCTGGAGTATCTCATTGTGGTTTTGATTTGCATTTCCCTGATGCTTAAGGATGTTGAGCACCTTTTCATTTGCCTGTTGGCCATTTGCGTGTCTCCTTTGGAAACTGTTTAGTTCCTCTGCCCATTTTTAAATCAGATTTTTTTTTTTTTTTTTGCTATTGAGTTGGATGAGTTCCTTATACATTTTGGGTACTAACCCCTTATCAGATATGTGATTTCCAAATATTTTCTCTCATTCTGTAGGTTGCCTTTTCATTTTGTTAATAATTTTCTTTGTCAGGGGGCGCCTGGGTGGCTCAGTGGGTTAAAGCCTCTGCCTTCAGCTTGGGTCATGATCTCGGGGTCCTGGGATCGAGCCCCACATCAGGCTCTCTGCTCAGCGGGGAGCCTGCTTCCCCCTCTCCCTCTGCCTGCCTCTCTGCCTACTTGTGATCTCTCTCTGTCAAATAAATAAATAAAATCTTTAAAAAAATAATTTTCTTTGTCAGAAGTTTTATGGTTTGATATAGTCCCACTTGTTTGTCTTTGCTTTTATTGCTTTGGCTTTGGTATCAAATCCAAACACTCATTGCCAATACTGATGTCAAGGAGACTACCCCCTACGTTTTCTTCTAGTAACTTTATGAGTTCAGGTCTTCCTTTCAAGTCTTTAACCCAGTTTGAGTTGATTTTTTTTCCTAATCATATCCCTAATGATTAGTAATGATGAGCATCTTTTCATGTACTTGTTGGCCACTTGTATAACTTATTTGGAGAAATTTCTATTCAAGCCCTTTGCTTATTTTTAAATTTGCTTATTTTATTGTTGTCATTCTTTTTTTTTTTAAAGATTTTATTTATTTATTTGACAGAGAGAAAGAGATCACAAGTAGGCAGAGAGTCAGGCAGAGAGAGAGGGGGAAGCAGGCTCCCTGCTGAGAAGAGAGCCCGATGTGGGGCTTGATCCCAGGATCCCGGGATCATGACCTCAGCTGAAGGCAGAGGCTTAACCCACCGAGCCACCCAGGTGCCCCTGTTGTCATTCTTTATATGCCCTGGATATTAACCCCTTATCAGATATATGGCTTATCAATGCCTTCTTTCATTCCACAGGTTGCCTTTTCAGTATACAAATCTTTCACTTTATTGTTTCATTCCTACGTATTCTTAGACACCCAACTGGTGGCTTATTTTATAGAATGCCAAAAATAAAAATTAAAAAAAGCTATTTCTCAAAAAGAAAATACTTTCTTGTGAAAAGGGGTATAATTTGGCTTTTAAACTTAAAGTCTTATTCTTCTACAGATGGTCCTAGGGCTTTATGACTTTTTTTAACTAATAGGAAAGCAAGACATAGAAATTTGTCCTCACTTTGGAATCCCTCAGACCATTAGTCCCCAGAAAAGTTCATTGAGATGTCAGGCCTCTCTGTATTTGTGTGGAATTAACATCTGGCTGTCTGAGACCAAGGATGTCAGCCAAGCCATCTACTGTATTACTCAATTTTATAATCTCTTCCTCTTTCTGAGTAAATATCATTAATGTCATGTGAGATAGTTAATAATTTATATTCCTTTTGTTTATTGATCTGTGCAGCAAATAGCTGCTGAGTACTTATTTCATGTCAGGCTCTTTCCTTGGGTCTGGTTAGACAAAAGTAAACAAAGTAAAGTCCTTGCCCTTGGGAGCTCACATTCTAGTAAGATAATCAATATGCGGTGCCTGGGTGGCTCAGTCATTAAGCATCTACCTTTGGCTCAAGTCATGATCCCAGGGTCCTGGAATCAAGGGTCTTGGGATGAAGCCATTCGGGCTCCTTGCTCAGCAGGGAGCCTACTTCTCCCTCATCCTCTGCTGTTCCCCCTGCTTCTGCTCTCTCTCTCTCTGTCAAATAAATAAAAAATATCTTTAAAAAATAAATTAATATAATGCGCAACATCATGCAAAGAAGTGTTATAAAATAGAAGCAGAGGACAGAAGATGCAGAGTGCTGTTTTATTTTTTTCCTTTTTTCCAAATTTTTATTTAAATTCTAGTTAGCATACAGTGCAATATTGGTTTCAGTAGTAGAATTCAGTGATTCATCGCTTACATACAGCACCTGGTGCTTATCACAACAAGTGCACCCCTTAATCCCCATCACCCATCTAGCCCATCCCCCACCCACATCCCTCCATCAACCCTGAGTTTGTTCTCTATCATTAAAAGTCTCTTATGATTTATTTCCTTCTCTTTATTTTCCCCCTCTCATATGTTCATCTGTTTTGTTTCTTCAATTCCACATTTGACTGAAATCATATGGTATGTGTCTTTCTCTATCTGACTTATTTCACTTAGGGAAGCATGTTTTGACAAGGTTACATTTTTAAAGAAATCAAAAGGAAATGAGAGAGTGTCTAGCAATTTTAAAGGTTGATCTTGGGCTTTTCAACCTCCAGAACTGTGAGAAAATAAAATGTTTGTTGTTGAAGCCCCTAGTCTATGGTATTTTTGTGATAGCAGCCCAAATGGACCAAGATAATATTCTACAGTACTTAGATGCCTGAGAGCAAGTTAGAATACTGAAATTATGTGTTAACCACTTTATTTTTGCAGTAGTCATCAGGGATCTGAACTCTTAAAAAGTCTTAGAGATTTACGCAGGTCAACTTAGGGAGTTTATCCCATTCCACTCTTCTACTCAGGGCAACGGCAGTTGCTGTCTCTGAGTGAAAATAACTCTCCCCAGCACTCTTCTCAGAGCCTTAGCTACATCCTTATTCCGGAGAGTATAAATCAAAGGATTCAGTGTGGGAGTAATGATGCTATAGAACACAGAACCAACTTTGTCTTGCAACAGAGTGTGCTGGGACCTGGGCCTCATGTATGAGAAGATGCAGGCACCAAACCATAAGGAAACCACAATGAAGTGAGAGCTACAGGTAGCAAAGGCATTTCTCTTACTACCAGCTGATCGCATCTGAATGACACTGTGAAGGATAAAGGCGTAGGATGTAGAAACCAGGAAAATGGGGAGGAGGAGAAGTATGATGCTGCTGATGTACACTATGGTCTCATAAGCAGTGATGTCCCCACATACCAACTTCACAACAGCTGGAAACTCACAGTAGAAGTGGTGGATTTTTCGAGACCCACAGAAAGGGAAGTGCATCAAGATCATTGTATGAATTAGAGAGTTTATAGATGCTCCCAACCATGACATGACAGCCATCATCAGTCCCACCTTTCTGTTCATGAGAACAGTATAACGAAGTGGATGACGAATGGCAACATAGCGGTCATAGGACATGAGAGCTAAGAGAATACACTCAGCACCACCCAAAGACAAATAGAGGAAGTGCTGGGTAGCACAGCCCACAAAGGAGATGGTCTTCTTGCCAGAGAGGTAGTTGGTAGCCATCTTCGGGATGGTTGTGGAAACATGCATCAGATCCATGAGAGAGAGCTGGCTGAGCAGGAAGTACATGGGTGTATGAAGCTGGGCATCAGCACAGATGAGGAGAATAGTGAGTGAATTGCCACTCACTGCAATAAGGAAGACCACTATGGTTAAGGAGAAAAGGAAAAGATGGATGAGAGAGTCATCAAAGAGGCCTTCAAGGATGAAATCTGCCAGAGAGGTCTGATTTCTCTGCCACATCTCCCCTCTCTCAGTCTCTGGGGAAAGAGGAAGTAGAGATGAAGTGTGATATCGGATATACTGGGGTTCAGCACACCTGACAGTAAGCACCTTTTGATCTACCAAAGAATTTGTGAAGAGAATTTTTTTTTCTGTTTCTGATTCTTCAACAGCTCTAATTATTGAAATAACTTAAAAAAAATAAGTTCAAATCTTGTTGCACAAACATAATAACTCTGAAATTCCAGAATATCTATATTCTTTTAAGTACCAAACTTAAAAACAAGAGTCTCTCCTCATTTAGGAAGAAATATATGTATGTATGTGTATAGATACATATATACACATACACTAAATTTTACAGATACTAGATATATACTATTTTATAAGTATATATGTATATAATTTTTAGAAGTATAAATGTATATACATATACACTTAATGAATTGTTCAGAAATTTGGCCTTACATAATTGTGAAAGCTGGTTAAGCAGTCTATATAAGGCTCTCAGCTTTGTGTCTCATAGTGGAACTTGAAGTCCATAGGACAAGTGGTAAGGAAGGGAAAACAGAGATAAAGTGTGTTAGATCAAGGGCAGGCTGGAACCCACAAGCATGAACTTTCATAACCCCACAAAGGCAGACTGAAAGCCATGTTCTTGTTGCCTCTGGAATTGGTGGTATGGTTATTTTGCAGAAGCTGGGGCTCTTCCTAGTGAAGCCAACCATGCACACCTGGCCCAGAATTCAGAAAAGCTAAAGGAGAATCCAAGGGGAGGTAGAGCAACCACAGGCCCAGTTACTGTTTCACACCAATAAGATAAGTCAGCAGATCAGCAACAACATACGTCAACTACGAAATGGCTGCTTCCCTTCTGCCCTCTAAATCTCTCTCGGAATCTCTCCTATGGCCTGCTTTCTCCAGAAATGCACAGAAATGGGAATTCTGAGAAATGTAGTTCCCCTAGCCACACTGACACATTACAAGACCACCAGAGCCAATCCCCAAATGGTTTGACATTCATACATTTCTCCTTAAGCCAATGAACACAACAAAGTCATCCTCCTGCCTAAGATAACTATCCTATATACAACCAAAAATGTGCAAGATATTCATATACAATATAATATTCATATAAGTATTTATATAAAATATAATATTCATAAAAACAATACCCATTACACAAAAATCATCCTATCTAAGTGCCAACCCATTCTGTGGACATGAGTTAACACTGTTTCAGTCACTCCTGTTCATCCCAATGGACTCATAAGCAGTGGACTTACAAGAGCATCAGGGATGGAGGTTACACATGAGCTCAGCAACATGGACCTCCACTCACCAAGACCAGTCTAGCTAGAGCCACTGCTGGGTGCCCAGTCAGCTGACAACAGACCAGGGCCTGACCAACACAGAGTCCCTCATATGGCAGCATTCACCAAGGGGATCAGCTAACTCCTTGGTGGTAGACTGATTATGTTGCACTGCTTCCATTGTGGGAGGGACAGTACTTTGTTCTTACTGGAATAGACACTTTAGATATGGTTTTGCCTTCCTTGCCTACAGTGCTACTGTCACAGCTACCATCTTGGACCTAGAAAATGTTTTGTTCAGCATAATGGTATTCCAAGAAGCATTGCTTCTGACTAAGGAACTCATTTCACAACAAATAAAGTGGGCCCATGTCCCACATGGATTGAGCCCAGGCTCATGGAATCTAATAGTTTTACCACATTCTCTATCATCCTGAAACAAATGGCTTGATAAAACAGTAGGACAGTAGAACAGCCTTTTGAAGACTCAGTCACAGCAACAGCTAGTTGGCAACACCTACCATTGCCAATGTCTTCTGGGATGTGCTATGTGCTTTAAATTTGCATCCAGCTTATGGTGCTGTTTCTCCCATTACAAGGGTTCACAGGACCAGGAATCAAGCACTGGGAATGGGAGGGAGTCTTCTCACTATAACATCCATAACTATGATCTGCCAGCAAAATTTTTGCTTCCTGTCCCTGCACTTTTAGCCTTTTCTGGTTTAGAGGTCTTAGTTCCAAAGGGAGAGATTCCACCAAGTAACACAACAATGATTCCCTTTACTGAGTGTTGAGGTTGTCACCCTGCCACTTTGGGCTCCTCATATCACTGAATCAACAAGCAAAGGAGGTTATTCTACTGGTTGGGTGTGATTGATCCTGACTAGTAAGGAGACACTGAGTTGCTCCTACACCATGGGGATAAGGAGGAGCATGTCCTCCTTATTAATATTAATGAGGATTAATATTAAATATTAATTTAGTTAATTAATTAACTAAACTTTAATTAATTAATTTAATTAATTAAAGGATTAATGTTAAATATTCCGAATGTAGAATATTTTCTAGGGTGTCTCTCTGTGATAAAAGTCCTTGGAAAACAACAACAACCCAATTCTGCTAATGGCCCACATCCTTCAGGAATGAAGGTTTGAGTCACTCCACATACAAGGAAGCAACTGTGGTCAAAAGGAATATAGAATGGGAAGTAAAAGAAGATAGTTATAAACATCTGCCATGACCATGAGAGCAGCTGCAGAAACAAAAAGTGTCATAGTTATAGTCATTTCTTCCTTATTTTGATATGAACATTTTGCATATGTATATTACTCATATGTTTTTATTTTCTTCCCCTTGGTCATCCCTTTTTCTAACATCAGATATATTTTTAGTTAACTTCATATCTCAGCATTTAAATTATAGGCTATAAAAGGGAGTATAAATGAGATAGTAGAGTGAATTTCATATAAAGATAAAAAGGGGATTTTGTATCCTCTTATGGGGAAATACTTGATGTGTTTTATATCCTCTTCTTAGGAAAAGGTTAATATGTTTTTGGTTGTACACAGGATAGGTGTATCATGTTAGGTGAAAGAGTAATTTTTCAATACTCAATACTTCAATATTCAATAAAGAGTATTGTCTTTATTTGGAGATCAATATTGTTTAAAGAGTTGTGTATAGGTGCCAAGTGGACACATAACAAAGCCACCATATTTATGTACCTGAACACAAATAAGAGATATGTCCTGGGTAGACCTGAGAGCCTTTAAATCATACTGATAAAACTAGGATTATAACATTTAATTTGCCAGATTTTCCAGTCAGCCCTTGATCTAATTCTTACATGAATACTGATCATAATGATAGCTTGGTCTCCATGGTGAAGCCCAACTCAAAAGAATAATAGTCCAAAATGATCCCCAGAATATCTACAGCATCCCTCTAGTGTCTTTTCCCCAAACATTTCCCTAGATTTTTGTGCATTCTAGATTATCTATTTAAATTTTAAAGCAGATAACTCAGAACTCGATGTTTCAGAGTATAATTTGACCAGTAAGAAAGAGGTCTTATTTATTATTCTCTCTCTCCATATTAATGCAGCCTAGGATTATCTTTTTGGCCACCACCTCCTATTGTTATTTCAGACTTAGCCTCTTGGGGACTAAGAGCCCAACTTTCTCTATGCTTCCTCCAATCACTTCAGCCCAGTCAAAAGACCCCCATATTTCATTTTTACTTAGGTATCCATACTCCCCCCTATCTCCTTCCTCCTCCATTTCCATTTTTCTCTGTAAGGCTGCATAGTGTAAGCTTTTCTATCACAAATGTCCTGATAATCTCATTCTGATTTGCAGCCCTTGCATGACTTTTTCTTCTGCCGTCTCTGGCAACTTTCTTCATGGACTGACTGAATATCACAGGGTGAATTTAGTTACAGGGTGACTGAAGAGATGAGGAAATGAGCCAACAATGCCAGAGGATGCCCTAGCTTCTAGTAAAAGTTTACTAGATGCCTCAAGCCCCAGGATTACCTTACCTGGAATTCCCTCTGCAGAGACTTCTGCAGAACAAGTATGGAAGTGGAATGGAGAGGGCTGAATAGGTCCACACTGACTCACAAACTGGCTAGAGATCACTCAGACAGGTCTTTCCTGAGGTGCTCATCAGACTTCCTTGTCTAATTCTGAAAAATCTCCATTAACTGGTGGAATGGCATGGAAGACATTTTTCTACTCTGTCACGATTGTTGACACTAATTATCCTAGTGACAGAGTATCACCAGGAACAACAGTAACTAATTCCGTAATGCTCTTGCAATCTGTGCTCAGATTTTGAACCCCAGTAGTACGCATCAGGACAGATTAAGTAACTAAACTTCTTTAACCTCTTCCAGTTGGGCCTTTGAATCATGCATATGCTTCCTCTGCCTCTAAACATATATCTGAGCCACTGCTCAAAATGACAATGAAAGCGTGGGCAATAAGAATTTGCATTAATGTGACCTGATTAAGAAGCTACATTGAATACTAGTTTAATCATCAGTGAGTCCAGGGGCACCTGGGTGGCTCAGTGGGTTAAAGCCTCTGCCTTCAGCTCAGGTCATGATATCTGGGTCCTGGGATTGAGCCCCGCATCAGGCTCTCTGCTCGGCAGGGAGCCTGCTTCCCCCCTCTCTCTCTGCCTGCCTCTCTGCCCACTTGTAATCTCTGTCAAATAAATAAATAAAATCTTTTTTTAAAAAATCATCAGTGAGTCCAGAGTCAAAAGAAAACCTGTTTTGGATTTTCTCCTATTTTTAATCACTCAAGGCACTCTCTTCTTAGCTTTATACCTTGTTTCCTGATTAATAAAATAAGAATTTTTCTAGCACGGACATTTTTAGAATAAGCCCCTTCTTAACTGCATGAATGATTCCTCAGGATCATTCCCCAGGAATCATAGGGGTTAGAATAAGGATAAACTGAATCTGACATGACCCAATCTTGAGGACAGAGGAGCACCATCTGTGAGAAATAGAACATCCCCCTAACCCAGAGGACCTTGATGTCAAACTGAGGCAAACTGAGGACACTAAATATATGGCATCAGGGATCCCAACCCAGAGGACACATCGTGAATCTCTTGTGGAAAACATTACTCAAGATGCCAATTAGACTTGCCCTATGCATCAAGATAAGCATTCCCAAAGGGCTGTGCTTGAAGTGTTCTTGTAGGAGTTAGGGGAATGAGCTATTTTGAGGAGTGTAAGTCTGAAGATAACATGGGAATATCTTCTCCAAGGGCCAATTAACCATGGAGTCAAATAATCCTTAGAGTCCTGGCTTGTTTTTCATCTTAGAACCCAGATCTCTCTAGCCCCCTTCCATCTAACACTTTTGAGAGCCCAGTCAGAAAAATCTAGTCCCTATTCGCCCACAACATATTTTAGAGGGTTTCCCCATGTGCCATATCATAGAAAAGAAGTCAAGGAACAGAGACAAGCAGTTACCACTAGTCTTTTCCACCCTGATTGTGGGCCAAACTCCAATTTTATAGACTACATTACTATGTGAAGAGATTTAAGATACAGAAGTTAAAAAAGAAAATGATATATAAACATCTGTACATCTTTTTATTTACTACCATCTCATTCTCATACCCTGCTCTTCCTCTCCATTATAGGGATATGTTGAGCTGTTCTTTGTGTCTCTATCTCAACTCAGACATTTTAGTGTCTGAGCTTAGCTTGTTGTTTATTCTTTTAGTAGATTCAGTGTATAATTACTTTCTTCAAAACCTACCGTTGAAGCACCTGGCTGGCTTAGTCAGTAGAACATGCAACTCTTGATCTCAGGTTTGTAAGTTTGAGCCCCACACTGGGTGTAGATATTACTTAAAAATAAATAATAAAAAAAAAAAACCTACTGTCTAGGGGCACCTGGATGGCTGAGTCATTGGGCGTCTGCCTTCGGCTCAGGTCATGATCCCAGGGTCCTGGGATCGAGCCCCGCATCAGGCTCCCTGCTCGGCATGAAGCCTGCTTCTCCTGCTACCATTCCCTCTGCTTGTGTTCCCTCTCTCACTGTGTTTCTCTCTGTCAAGTAAATAAAATCTTTAAAAAAAAAAAAAAAAACCTACTGTCTAATACTTTTACCTGGTGCTCTCACTCACGAGAATGTAATCTCTCTCTAATTAAGGCAGCTATGCTATTTATCTAATTCATCAATTTATTTGAAAAATATTTGATGAGTATCTACTGTGTCCCAAACACTGTATTGGGTAGATAAACATGCAACCATAGTCCATTCCCCCATGGGACTTACAGATAAAGCTAATAAATAAACAAATATATCATGTTGGACTAAGAGTTTGCACTAATCGATATCCTTGTGACAATACTCAAGTGACATAAAACAAAACTTATACTATCTTAAGGGAAGAGCGTGGAATCATAGCAATGAATGGGCTAGAACTGATCTCAGAATCAGTTAGATTCAGTAACACGAATAATGTGTCTTCTTTTCCCATCATTCATTTTGGCTTGGATCTCTGTGTTGATACTCGCTCAGACATTTTTATATAGAGGGTATACATACAGCTGGAAGCTCTGATGCCATTCTTTTGGCTTCACATCCAGTGTCCTACCACCTCCAATTCAGAAAACTCCAGAGAAAAATCTGTTCAACAGTTTAGTCTGGTGACCACCCCTTGGAGCAATCACTGTGTGCCAGAGCCAGAAGTAAAATAATGGACTTGCTTGGACAGGTGCCCATCTTTTGGAGTTGGAGAAGTAGGGTGGTAATGGAACCACCAATCACATGGATCTGGATCAAAGTGATATCACAAAGAAACTATAGTTGTGAAGGTGTGACTTTAACAGAAGTATGGAAAGAGTCCATAAAGGACAAAACAGTGCATGCCCTCTACTAAAGTGTGGTAAAGAAGAATTCACTATAGTAGAATAAACCAGGGAGACCACTATATTAGACTGGGTCATAAGGGAAAGCCTCTTTAAAGAAGTGGCATCAGGTCACCTAGGTGGCTCAGTCAGTTAAATGTCCAACTTGTGATTTCAACTACAGGTCGTGATATCATGGGTCATGAGATCCAACCCCATGTGGGGCTCACACTCAGCAGGGAGTCTGCTTGAGATTCCCTCTCTCCCTCTGCCCTTTCCCTCACACATGCACACTCACTCACTCATTCTCTCTCTCTTTCTCAAATACATAAATCTTAAAGAAGAAGTGGGGGGGAAAGGAGGGGGAAGGGAAGGGGAGGAGGGGGAGGAGGAGGAGAAGTGGCCCCTAAGCTAAATTCTCTGAATCAGGGTAAGGGTTAATCAGGTAATCAAAAGCAAAAAGAGATTCAGGTAAAAGCAAAGACTTGTAAAATCCATGAGTTGAGACAATTCATGGTGTACTTGAGGAGCTGAAAGGAAGCCAAAGTGACAGGAGCTACAGTGAGGAGAGAGGTAGGAAATGACATCAGGGAAGTAAGCATGAGTCCAAAAAGAGAAAAAGCAAGACCTAGAAGATTTTATTCAGAGTTTTTAGAAAGTTTCTAAGCAAGGGAGTAACAAGATAAAACTTACATGTTTTAAAGTTCACACTAGATGATGCATAAGGGATAAGGACAGAGGCAGGGTGGCTGTTTATAAGGCTGTTGTTCTATTTCAAGAAGAAACAATAGTGCTTTGGACTAAGATTGTAGCAGGGAATAATTTCATGGTATTTTAGGAGGGTGCCATTAACATAACCTGATGATTTATTTAATGTGGGATTTGAGCATAAGGGACTCTCATGATAGAAGACTAATAAAACTGTTTTTTAATTAATTAATTTATTTTTTATTAACATATAATGTATTATTTGCCCCAGGGTACATGTCTGTGAATCGTCAGGCTTACACATTTCACAGCACTTACCATAGCACATACCCTCCCCAATGTCCACAACCCAGCCACCCTATCTACCCTCCCACCTCCCAGCCACCCTTAGTTCGTTTCATGAGTTTAGGAGTCTCTTATGGTTTGTCTCCTTCCCCATCCCATCTTGTTTCTAAAACTGCTTTTTAAAACAGAGGCTTAAGGGTATCATGTAAAATTATTAATGAGAGAAACTACTAGGACAAAAATATACAACTTTTTTAAATTTCAGAACTATTTAAAACAAAAAAGTAGATATATGTGTAAAGATTTAAAAAATGAGAGCAGAAAACATATGAATATAATATGACAGAATTCAGGACAAAGATAGCTGGGCTATTAATAAATGTAAACCGATTTCCCCAGTTATTCACACAAAAGGATTTTCAAATTAGGTCGTAAAGCAAAATTGAACTCTACACAATATTTATTTTGATGTAACTCTTTTAAAAAGTAGTTCATAAAGCAAAAAATAAAAGGAGGGACTGAGCTAAATGAAAATTTTAAAAACTAAAGATTCTGATCTTACCATCTAAGAAATTAGAATTCAATTCTAAAGGCATGAAAGACCAAGAAAACACTGTAATGCTAGAGGGTATTGTCTGAAGTGTATATAACATCAAAATTTTAATCTGTAAAAGACTGTAAAAATGGGTGCAATCTATAATGAAAATACAGCAGTTATGAAATGTAAGCAACAACACTTAATAAAGAAAATTATAGGAACTACAAGGAGATACAGAGAGTTACCAGAGGAAGAAAATTTCATTTTTTTTTTAAGATTTATTTATCTATTTATTTATTTGACACAGAGAGAGAGAGAGATCACAAGTAGGCAGAGAGGCAGGCAGGGGGCGGGGAGCAGGCTCCCTGCTGAGCAGAGAGCCCGATGCGGGTCTCGATCCCAGGACCCTGAGATCATGACCTGAGCCAAAGCAGAGGCTTAACCCACTGAGCCACCCAGGCGCCCCAAGGAGGAAGAAAATTTTAATCCACCTCTCGGTCTAAGAAAGATTAGGGAGACAAAGACATAAATCAAGACTAAAGAAAAGAGAAATACTTAACCAACATAAGAAGATAGCTCTCATCAGTCTCCTCAGAGAACCTGTGTGGTGCAGTAATTAAGCAGAGTATTATAGGGCCAGAGATCCTGAGTTCAAATCCCAGTTCTACTTACTGGCTATGTGGTCTCAGGCAAGTTACTTCAGCAACTGTCCTTATTCCTCTTGAAAAATGATGGTAAAAATAATCTATACTTCACAGAGTTTTAGGAGAATTCAGTAAGTTAAATGTCTAAAACACATCAAATAGTGTCATGGTGCCTGTTACATGATGAGTGCTATGTAACTATAAGCTGTCATTATCCATGAGAATAATGAGTGTAAGCTCTATGAGGACAGTGATTTTTCTGTTTCCTTCATTGATGTATTCTCAGTACCTAAAAAAGAATTTGAGTTTTATGACCACAAATAATTTTATATAACCGCATTACCAAGAGTAGTTAGGGAAAAAGCCAAAAATTTAACATATCTGTTTGAATTTCTCTGCTCATACAGTCACATTACTTTATGATAATGTATATTACACATTCAAGTTATATAATTTAATTAGAATGTGAAAAGTATTAAGGTCCTCAAGAAATCCAATTACATAAAACCTGTTGTCTAGTGAAAACAGAATCAAAACAAGAGGGAAAGAGATGGTTCAAGCATAAGAAAAATCCTTTCCTAATTGCTTAAAACATGCTTATAGGGACTTCTGCTTCTGAAGATGGAGTGGTATGGGTGAGATTTTCCTGTATGCCTGAAATAATTAAAAAGAAAAACTGCACAAAATGTATGAAACCACAATTTAAGACAATGGACATCAGATTTTTTTTTTTTTTAAGGACAGTGAGGGTGCCTGGGTGGCTCAGTCAGTTAAGTGTCTGCCTTTGGCTTGCGTCTTGATTCAGGGTCCGGGGATCAAGTCCCACATCAAGCTCACTGCTCAATGGAGAGTCTGCTTCTCCCTCTGCCCCATCCTCCCCCGCTTGTGCTCAGTCTCTCTCTCAAAAAAAATAAATCATTTTTAAAAAATTAAAAAGGACAGTGATCCCTGCCTTGAGTATTTTAGGCTTCAGTGCTGGAAGAAATCGGGTGGGACCAAACCAACTCCCTGAGTTGAGAAGATAAAAGTTGATAGTCTGAAAATTCCAAGCTTATTGGAATTTGTAGAGAAGAATATGCTAAAGAAAGAAAAACTGCACAGAGAGTGAAACCCAGAGATGTTCAGGAGCTTTCCCTTGGGTATTTGGCAAAGTATTGACCAGCATTTGTGCTTGATGCATCTACCTAAAGTTTGGAATAGTACTTGGACCTGGGCCAAGTCAGGAGTAGTGCCTGTTGCCCTCACCAAACCAGAAAACCAGTTTCAAAGTATTGGTGTAATATCCCAAAGGATCTTGAGGAATAATTAGATATACACTACACGCTGCTATGGTTCTGCCTAACAAACCCTAAAAAGCAATACCCAAAAGGATTCAATTCCCAGTACCCTAACTGCCTTCCAGAATAAAGCTCAAGAATATTTGTAGGAAAAACAGACACATAGACCAATGGAACAGAGTAGAGAGTTCAGATATGGACCCTCAACTCTATGGTCAAATAATCTTTGACAAAGCAGGAAAAAATACCCAGTGGAAAAAAGACAGTCTCTTCAATAAATGGTACTGGGAAAATTGGACAGCTATATGTAGAAGAATGAAACTTGACCATTCTCTCACACCATACACAAAGATAAACTCGAAATAGATGAAAGGACTCAACATGAAGCAGGAATCTATCAAAATCCTAGAGGCATAGGCAGTATGATAAGTAGGTTACATAGGCAGTAACCTCTTTAACATCATTTTAGTAGAGACCAGAAAGATACATATTTTCCTGTATGCCTGAAATAATTAAAAAGAAAAACTGCACAAAATGTAACATCAGTCACAGAACTTCTTTCAGGACATGTCTCCAAAGGCAAAGGAAACAAAAGCGAAAATGAACTTTTGGGACTTCATCAAGATAAAAAAGCTTCTGCACAGCAAAGCAAATAGTCAACAAAACAAACAGGCAACCTCCAGAATGGGAGAAGTTATTTGCAAACAACACGACAGACAAAGGTCTGATATCCAAGATCTATAAAGATCTCAAACTCACCACCCAAAAAACAGATTATCATGTCAAAAAATGGGCAAAAGACATGAACAGACACTTCTCCAAAGAAGACACAAAAGACTGACAGACACATGAAAAAATGTTCATCATCACTAGCCATCAGGGAGATTCAAATTAAAACCACATCAAGATACCACCTTACACCAGTTAGAATGGTCAAAATCAACAGGAGAGGCAACAAAATGTTGGAGAGGGTGTGGAGAAAGGGGAATCCTCTTCCACTGTTGGTGGGAATGCAAGGTGCAGCCACTTTGGAAAACAGTGTGGAGATTCCTGAAGAAATTAAAAATAGAGCTACCCTATGACCCTGCCATTGCACTACTAGGTATTTGCCCCAAAGATACAGATATAGTGAAAAGAAGGTCCACATGTACCCCAATGTTCATAGCAGCAATGGCCACAATCACCAAACTGTGAAAATAGCCAAGATGCCCTTCAACAGACAAATGGATAAAGAAGATACGGTTTCTATATACAATGGAATATTATGTAGCCATCGGAAAGGATGAATACCCAACTTTTGTATCAACATGGATGGGACTAGAGGAGATTATGCTTAGTGAAATAAATCAAGCAGAGAAAGTCAATTATCATATGATTTCACTTATGTGTGGAACATAAGGAATAACATGGAGGACATTAGAAGAAGGAAAGGAAAAGTGAATTGAGGGAAATTGGAGGGGGAGATGAAGCATGAGAGATTGTAGACTTTGAGAAACAAACTGAGGGTTTTGGAAGGGAGGGGGTGGGGGGTGGGAGAGCCTCATAGTGGGTATTAAGGAGGGCATGTATTGCATGGAGCACTGGGCGTGGTGCATAAACACTGAATCTTGGAACACTGAAAAAAATTAAATTAAGATGTTAAAAAAAAAAAGAATATTTGTAGGACTATAAAAATATCCAGGACACAACAAGGTAAAGTTCACAATGTCTAGCATCCAATGAAAGACTAACAAGCATGCAAAAAAACAGGAAAATATGACCCATAATAAATAGAAAAATCTGTAACTTGAAACCAATGCAGAATTGATACTGAATACACCAATTTGAAGTATCTTACCAATTATGTTGTTTAGATCAGACAGAACTAGCAAAGACCTTCCACTTATTACAACTGTACTCTATCTGCTCAAAATGCTAAAGGAAAGATTAGGCATTTTAGTAGAGACCAGAAAGATACACACACACACACACACACAAAAACACACACACACACCCTTCTAGTAATGAAAACTACATAGTCTATAATGAAAAACAATTCATATTCTTCTCTACAAATTCTCTACAATTCAGAGTAATTAGCAGCAAGTTGGACATTGCAAAAGAAAACACTGATGTATGAAGACGTAGCAATAAAAACTATTAGAAATGAAACAAAACAGAAAAAAGTCTAAAAATCAATGAACCGAGTATCTATGAGCTTAACAACCTTATACAGCCTAATATACATATAACTGGAGTCCTGAAAGAGCAGAGAGAGAAGGGATAGAAAAAGTATTTGAGGAAATAATAAAAACACTATGAGCTAAATAAACCTGACTGACACTTGTAGAACACCCCATTCAACAAAAGAATAATACACATCTTTCAAGTGCATACAGAACACTTATTAAGACAGATGATATTCTGGGCCATAATAAAATCATCAGTAAATTTTTAAAGAATTTAAGTCATACAAAGTATTTTTTCAGACCACAATTAGAAACCAAATGTTTCCAGAAAAACCTCTAATATTAACTAAATAGCATAACTCTAATCCATATCAAAGGAGAAATAAGAAGAGAAATAAGTAGTATTTTGTTATGTTCAAATCACTTTATTGAGACTGACATTCAAAAAGCTGCATGTATTTAATGAATAAAACTTGATGAGTTTGGAGATAAATGTACATACATGAAGCCATCACTATAATCAATGCCATAAACATACTCATCACCTCCAAAATTTCCTCCTGCCTTCCTTATTATTATTTTTTTAAAGATTTTTATTTATTTATTTGGCAGAGAGAGATCACAAGTAGGCAGAGAGACAGGCAGAGAAAGGGGGGAAGCAGGCTCCCTGCTGAGCAGAGAGCCCGATGTGGGGCTCGATCCCAGGACCCTGAGATCATGACCTGAGCTGAAGGCAGAGGCTTTAACCCACTGAGCCACCCAGGTGCCCCTTCCTTATTATTTTTTGTGATAAGAACACAACATAAGATCTCACTCTTAGCAAAATGTTAAGTATACAATACAGTATTTTTAACTTTAAGATCTATGCTATATGACACATCTCTAGGACTTATTCCTCTTTTATAACTGAAACTTTATACACTTTAACTAATACTTCCCCATTTCTCCCCCTACCCTGTCCTTTGCAACAACCACTCTAATCTCTGCTTCTATGAGTTTGATTAGTTTAGATTCCTTAAGTGTATGTGATATAATGTAGCATTTGTCCTTTCATGTCTGACTTCTTTCACTTAGCTAAGTCCTCCAGAGTCATCCATGTTGTCAAAAATTGCAGGACCATGGGGTGTACTGGGCTGCTCACTCAGTTAGGTGTCCAACTCTTCATTTCAGCTGAGGTCATGACCTCAGGGTCATGGGATCAAGCCCCAAGTCAGGCTCTGCACCGGGCTTGGAGCCTGCTTAGGATTCTCTCTTTCTCTTAAAAAACCCTTTTTTAAAAGGTAAATATTTCATTGTACCTATCACATATGTACATATCACAGTTTCTTTACCCACTCATCATGATATCCATGATCTGATGAACATTAAGTTTGCTTCCATGGTTTGGCTGTTGTGGTTAATGCTGCAATAAACATGGGAATGCAGATATCTGAGATACTGATTTCAAGTCTTTGAGATATATATTTAGAAGGGGGATTTCTAGCTCATATGGTAGTTCTATTTTTAATTTTTTTGAGGAATCTCCATACTGTTTCCCATAATCTTTTGCTTCCTTGATTATAGTCATCCTAATAAATATGAGGCAATATCTCATTGCAGTTTTGATTTGCATTTTCTGATGATTAGTCATTTAGCACTTTTTCCGTGTACCTATTGGCCGTTTGTATGTCTGCTTTGGAAAAATGTCTATCCAGACTCATTGCCCTTTTTTAATAGGGTTATCTGATTTTTGGTATTGAGTTGTAGAAATTTCTTATATATTTTGGTTATTAACCCTTTATCAGATCATGGTTTGCAAGTATTTTCTCCCATTCCACAGGTTGCCTTTTAATTTTTTGATTATTTGCTTTGCTGTGCAACATTTTAGTTTGATTTAATCCCATTTGTTTATTTTTGCTTTTGCTCCCTCTGCTTTTGGTGTCATAACTAAGAAATCATTGCCAAGGCCAATATCAAGATTTTTCTCTATGTTTTCTTCTAGGGTTTTACAGTTTCAGATCTTACATTTAATTCTTTAAACGATTTTAAGTTTTTTTATGTAAGGGTCTAATTTCCCAAAAACTACTTATTGAAGAGCCTATAATTTCCCCATTCTGTATTCTTGGCACCCTTGTTGAGGAACAATTGACCAGAATGTCAAATTTAAAATATTTTCTTTTTTTAATAGAAGTATAGCTCTAAGGAGATCCAAAAGATGAAATAAAATAAAATGCTTAAATATTTTATTAGATCAAAAGAAGGCACAAAAAGTAATAGAGAAAAAGGACAAAGGGAAAATTTAAAACAAGCAAGTTGATAGATTTAAACTCAACTTTATCAATAACTTCATTAAGTATAAAAGGACTAAACAGTTCAACTTAAAACCAGAGATTTTTACAATGGTTAAAGAAACAAGACCTGAAAGTTTACATAGGGCTAAATGAGAAACTGAAAATGGGAGGATCTGTCAACAGGCATTCCATATGTCTATACTATGGCACTGATAATGGTAAAACTGAGGAAAGGCAGATAAACTGTACCTTCAAATTTTTCAAAGAAGCCTTATCCCTTGACTCTGGAAATCTTTTCTATTTCAGAATTATCTACCTTCTGCATTTTCTTTTAGCCCTGAAGAGAGGCCAAATCATGAAGAACTGAAGGGTAAACTGTCAATATCCAGACTCCGAGAAGTTGATTTTCTGTCTTTCCCGAGATTCCCTCTTGGCTCCAGGAATGTAGTCTATAGTTAACAAGTCATTTTTCCAAAATCCCTTGAGTCTTCAGTTACCTGGGTTTCTTCATTGTGTCTGCTTTCCACATTTTTGGGGGAGTGGGAAAAAAAAAAAAGCAAATGGTTCTCCAAAAAACAGAACCAATAGGATGGATGAATCAATGGCCATTGGCTCACATGATCATAGAGGCCAAGAAGTTCCAGTTTATCTGAAAGCTGGAGAACGACGGAAGCTGGTGGTGTAATTCAGTCTGCGTCCAAAGACCTGAAACTAGGGGGAACTTATGGTATAAGTTCCAGCTGGAGTTCAAAGGCTCAAAAATTGGGTGGCAATGGTCTAAGCCCCAGTCCAAGTCTGAAGGCCCAAGAACCAGGAGTACCAGTGTCCCAGGGCAGAAGATGGATGTCCCAGCTCAATTAGAAGGACAAAGAAGGCAGCCCTTCTGCTGCCTTTTTGTTCTATTCAGATTCTCAATTGATTGGATGATGTCTACCCACTTCCTTGAAAATGATCTTTTTTACTTGGTCTATTGGTTCAACTTTTAATCTCTCCTGGAAACACCTTCACAGACGCACCCAGACGTCTACCAATTGTCTAGGCAACCCTTAGTGAAGTGGACACAATCATTACAGAGGTCTATAAGAAGCCTATTCTGATAGACTTGCAGCCTCAGCTTCTACATGTAAAAAATTGGAAATCATTAACTCACATCCTCACAAGAAAAAGATGAGAAAAGTGAAGATCAATGGCTTTTCTTGGACCCACCAGAGAACTGAAGTTGCATGGCAAACTGCCACCCTAGGATCTGGATAGACAGGCAAATCCAGAGAGTCAAAGCTGAGATTACCTTACCTTACCTCAAGCAAAATCCACCAGAGCCATAAACTTGTAGGAATATTTAAATAGTAATTTTGATGAATTGCTGGAGATTGAGTGTGGGCTAGCTGAAGGGTGAGAAACTTCTGGGAGCTACAGTGTTGAAGGGATGGAGAGTATATATTCATGGGTTTACCTCCAGGAACCCCACCAAATTCTTGGAAAGAAAAGTTGAGAAAGGTCCCTTTGTGGCTCTGGTAGGAGGAGGAATAGATATCATTGAAAAAAGTGCCCAGGATGCTCTACATCACAAAAGCCTAGTCTCTGGGGGAAAAGATTTTAGCAGAGCCTATCTATGGTCACACAATGTATTCGCCAATTTCATACAGTGCAAGTATAGGTTGAAATCTGAGATACTCAAGAGCATCTGGAGAAAGTGTAGGATAGTCATTGCCAAACTGTCTTCTGGGAAGTCTCGGTTGCTGTTCCCTGAGCTAGTTTCCGTGGCGAAATAAGCTTGAGAAATCCTGTGTAAGTCACAATGTATTAACATAGTAAGACTCAGAGAAATCCCTAGGTAACATTGAAAACTATTACAAGTTCATTCTGTCTTGTTTGTACATCAGAAGCATCACAAGAGTTTATTCCATTTTTAGTAAATATACCTGTCTCCCATCCTATACCTGAGAAGTGCCAGTATCAAGACACCCAAGAGGCAGGGGGAAAAAAAGTTGATAAAATAGGTAGAGCAAGAGAATATTTTTCTCAGTAAAAGATGCAAGTTCTTTAATAATAACGAAGGAAACCAGAATGTGTCAGCCCAAAATGTCTCTTTGGCATAAAAATCGTTTTGAGCTAAAGGCAATTAAGAGCAAACCCAGAAAAAGCTCCTCCTTTCCTGCGAAACAGCAGGATAGAAATTCTTTTGCTGGAAATGACATTCACAACAAGGAATCTGCAAACAAACATTTAGTCCATTAGTTTCTTCACATGCATTTACCTTCCCACAGTCTGCCACCCTTTTCGGGCTAAGACTGTTTTTCCCTTATCCTGTTTTTTCTCCACAAGTGTATTGTTCTTTGTTAAAGATAATATGTAAGCCAGAATTCTAAGAATTCTAAGCCTCCTCTTTGAGTTACTCTTCCTTTTAGGGTTTTTTTTTTTTTCCTGCTTGGTGTGTGCTGCATGTGTTAATTAACTTTTCCTCTTATTGATCTGACTTTTTGTTAGAGCCCCAGCTGAAAACCTGAGACTGGTAGAAGTAAAGTTTGCCTCCCCCACAGGAGTATGAAGGGGGGCTCATGAGGCCTTGAGAAAGGAGGAAATAGTTTGGAATCACTGCCACCGGAGATGTAAAAGGAAGTCAGGGGATGAAAAAATAAAAAGTTTGTTCACCAAGCAGCTCAAAGAGCCCACCTGAAGTCAGAGAGCAAGAGTTTGTGATAGAACCAGTCAACCTGGCTAACAGCCCCAGAAGAGGATGGAACCAAGGTAGTGATGAGTTTCCCAAGGGCTGGAAATGGGCAAGCCAGATACTGGAAGAAGTCCTGAAGGGCAAGTATACTGGTTTCCTAAGGCTCCGTAACAAACCACAAACGAGGTGGCTTGACGTCACAGTTTATTGCCTCACAGCCCTAGAGACTAAAAGTCTAAAACTCAAGATGTTGGCAGGGCCATGCTCCTTCGGAAGCTTCTAGCGAAGGCTTCTTCCTTGTTCTTCCCAACTTCTGGCAGCCTCGGGTATTCTTTGGCTTGGGGCAACCCAACCCCAGTCTCTCCCACAGTCATCGGCCCTCTGTGTCTTCACAAGGCATTTCTGTGCACACCTACAGATGGCCCTCAAATTATCAGGGTGCCAGTCATATTGGATTAGTGCCCGCCCTATGACCTTCTCTTCATTTCCAAATAAGGTCATAGTCACAGGTAGGACGTCATCACATCTTTTTGGAGGACACAATTCAACTCCTAACACCAAGTACCTTGGAAAGTTAAGGAGAATTCAGCGGAAATCACTGAATGGGGGGTTGCTGAGGCTGAAGAAGAAGATAAACCAGGATGGGCAGGGACACAGGAGAGGAGGAGAGGTCAGGGAGGGTGCTGGGAGTTTTATGAGAAGCCTGGTTAAATCACTGCCAGAAAGTTTACTGAAAGTCTGGGAGGAGACCCATTACAATGTTAGAAGTGGTGCGATTATCAATAACTTTCAGCTCCTTCACACTTTTTGTATGTTCCAAATTTTCTGTTATAAGTGCCTTTTACAACCAGAGAGAAACAATCATTATTTTTATTTAAAGACTTTATTTATTTTAGAGAGAGAGAGTCAGCGAGAGGGAACACAAGCAGGGGGTGTGGGAGAGGGAGAAGCAGGCTTCTTGCCGAGCACAGAGCCTGGTGCAGGACTGGATCCCAGGACCCTGGGATCACACCCTGAGTCAAAGGCAGACGCTTAACGACTGAGCCAGCTAGACACCTCAGTCGTTAATTCAAAAAAACTACCCAGTACCTGTTACAATCCACTGAGAGCTTACAAACCAAAGAAGGTAAAATGGGGGAAAGTGCATATACACAGATAAAAACGTGTAACAAAGGTGATGCTGACCTATACAATCAGCATCCAATAAATGCTTACAAATAAACATAGAAAAGAGCACAGGCTTTTAGCTCAGACAGATCTGGATTTAATCCCAAAACTCCCATCTGCCAGCTAAACATTACTGAGTTACTCCAAAGTCCTGTTTTCTTACTTGTAGGAAGAGGATTTTAATTTCCCCGCCCCACCGAGCTTCTGCGGGAGTCACAGGGTTGCGTTACTGAAGAGGCCGACAGCACTGTCCCAGTACTTAGCAAGTGTCTCCCACCGTTTTAGGTGTGATGTTAATTCCTTGCATAAACAGTGTAAGAATCTGACAGACGGGTGACAAAATGAACACTCGAGGGCACAGACGTGGTCAGGTGAAGAGGAGGCAGAGTAAGGGAAGATTTCCTCAACTTTCTGATCCAGGAAAGTGAGAGGTATCAGTACTTCCCGGAGAGAAGACGAATTACGTGACTGAACCGAAACAGAGTCTACAAAGTTGTCCAGTTTCAGGGAAAGTGAGACAATCCTAAACCAAAAGGCAACCTGAATTGCCTTACACAACCAGGGGAGCAATCATCTCCCATAATGAGAAGTTTCCGACGAAGGAAATGCCAACGGAGACCACGTTTCTTCTTCCTCTCCACGGTCACGGTGCTCTCCCCCGTTCCGAGACCTCAGACCTCGGCTAACATCACAGGGGGGAGCTGCGTGTCCTCAAACGCCTTTTTTAAAGCTACGGAATCTTTCCCCAGAACCACCTTAGGAAATGTCTCGTCCTAGCTCACTGGCCGGCACTGCCTCACGCGGGGCTGCCTCTCCTGAAGCCCAGGGAGGGTGCTCGCCCAACGGTTCCATCGGCGAGAACAAAGAGAGGTGGGAACTGGAGCAAGCGGCTGCTGGGAAGGCAACCAGTAGGGTCTGCCATCCGCTGTGCGCTCGGCCCGCGCCGGGGGGCGGAACAGAACATGAAACTGACACGGGAATGGGCAGGACGGATGTGCCACCTGGACCAGTATCGGGAAGTGAGAGAAGACGGCTGAGGGATGCCTGTCCCGGGGCTGGGGTACAGGGAGAGACTCTTGGGCAGGGGGACAGCCTCATTTCCCACCCGTCACTGCTGGGATGACTAAAGATGCTAAGGGACTCAACCAAAAAAATGGCCGGAGGCGGGAGACGAGGGGACAAGAGAAGGTGTGCAGATGCGTGCCGTCCACAGCACTGTAGAAGGAAACGTCCCCTGCCCCAGAATCTAGGAAAACGCCCACCCGGTGAAGAGCAGGCTCGTGCTTGGTAGGACTTCCAGGAAAGCTTGTCAGGGGCCTGTAGCCAGCGGAACCCCAGGAGAGAGCCCAGACACCCACGTGGGGGCACATTTCTGAAGCCCCGGCAAGCCCCATGACGTCCTCCCGGCACACCCCCACCGCGATCTCCAGGTTATCGCGGTTCTCAACTTCCCAGTAATGTTTCCCTGAAGTGAAAACATTTTTCCCCAAAACACAGGGTAAGTGCTGAAATCTTTCCACAAACAGGGCATTCTTCTGAGAATTCCTCCATCCACTAACGTAGCTCCACGCTGAAGAGAACAGCGGCCAAGAACTGGCCGATGCCCCATTTTTCACGTATCTCCCGTCCTGGGAGAAAACAAGCTTGGGATGCGCCGTGTCTTCGGCTGCGCTTACGGCTACTGCGGGGAGAGAGCAGCGGTTAGTAACGCGACGGCTCGCCACCGACCCTCCTCCAGAAATGCCCCTCCTTCCCGGCTTCAGTCCCGAGCATCTCCGAACAAGAACTGTTAGGGCTGAGACTCCTCGCTGCCTCTCAACCGATCCTCGGCTGGGCCTGGCAGGCCCCAGCGTGGCCCCAGCACCATGAGATCTTCATTTCCCTTCTGCTCTAAACGACTAAGACCCAGAAACGGAGCTCATTAGTTCCCGGCCCCGAGTCTTCACACTCACTATCCTCAGTCCCCTTCCATCCTCTTGGGACTCCTACCCCTTCCCAAACAGACATCTCCTTGTCCTGTGTTCTCTGAGCTGCAAAAGCAACTACCCAAACTCACACCTTGAAATCTTAAGGTTATCTGACCCCTCTTTCCCTCTGACCCTGGATGGGTTATTCGTCACCAAGTCCTATCAATTCCACCTCTGAAATACCACTCAGGTTCTTTGCCTCTTCGCTGTCCCACTGCCACCGTCTTCACTCAGACCTCTAGCATCCCCCACTTTAACGGTCTCTCTGACTTCCTTCCCCGCCTCCCTGCCTCTCAATCCTCTTCCTTCCAGACTCTCCACATCTCTCTAGTTTATCGAGCCATTTTTTTTTATTATGTTCAGTTAGCCAACATATAGTACCTCATTAGTTTCTGATGTCGTGTTCAATGATTTGCGTATAACACCCAGCATTTTTTAAATCAGGAATGGTTGTTGGGTTTTGACAAATGCTTTTTCTGCTTCTGCTGAAGTGATCATATAGTTTTCCTTTTTCTAGTTTGCTAATGTGGTAAATGACACTGATTTTTCAAATGTTAAACCAACCCTGCTTTTCTAGAATAAAACCCATTGGTTGTGACCCATTATCTATAAATATGTTGTTAGGTTATCTTCAGAATTCTTCTGTGTCCATGAAGGGCACTGATCTATACCCCTTTTCTCTTGTAATGTCTTTGTTTGATTTGGGTATCATGATAACGCAGGCTGTGTAGACTGAATTGGGCAAAGTTCCCTCTTTAGTTTTTGTTAAGAATTCATGTAGAATGGAGATTTATTTCTTATATATTTGGTAAATTCAGAGAAATGGGACATCATCTTTTTTTCCCATTTTAAGTGACATGTCCTTTTTCTGTTCATGCATCAAAAATGTTCTCTTTACCCTGGTTTTGGTGTAGTTTCCCTCATATTTCTTGTGCCTAGGACTTGTCCACCTTATTTAATCTGTGGACTTATAGTCTAAATTCCTTTTGGAATTGGTGCTCATGATTTATAAGGTGGGTCCACTAATGAGGCAAGATTTCCCCAGGAATTCAGAGTTTTCTAGTCTGGTTGCTAGGAACAGGCATTGTCTGGGTCTTGTGGGAGCACCAGGAACTGTTCCTTCTTATCAGTTTGGAAATGTCCTTCCTCAGCCTGAGGTAGTTTTTCACAAGCATCTGCTGGTCAGCACTCTGCTAAATACTCAGGGGGCACCTCTGTAGATCATCACCCTCTGGATGGTTCTCTCCTCGCCAGTACTCTGTCCAGAGTCTCTGCAAGCTCTCACTGCTTTGTCCTCCCTGGACTCAACTCATTCCTCAACGTGGCTCCACCTCCACGACCCTCCCCGCCCCCTGCGATGGCCTGGAAGCTCGTCGGGCCGGAGGCTGGAGCCATCACAGAGCTCACCTCATCTGTTTCACATTTCCTTGCCCTGTACTGCCTGCCATCCAGGGCTGGGAAAACAGTCACTTCACGTACTGGTTTATTTTAGTTTTTTTAGTTAGCTAAGTTTCAGGCTGAAGAGTAAATCTAGTCCCCGTTACTTCATGTTAGTAGACAGCCGGCACCGCCACACAGTTCATCAGGGAATTGTGCGAGAGAACTTTACAACACCTACATGCCTTGGTGCTTCCCCGGAGATCAGTTGGTTTTCTTTTTTAACCTTTTTTTTCTTCTTTTTTTTTTTTTTAAGATTTTATTTGACAGAGAGAGATATCACAAGCAGGCAGAGAGAGAGGGGGAAACAGACACCCTGCTGAGCAGAGAGCCCGATGTGGGGCTCGATCCCAGGACCCTGAGATCATGACCTGAGCTGAAGGCAGAGGCTTTAACCCACGGAGCCCCCCAGGCGCCCCGATCCAGTAAGTTTATCTTCAGACGTTCGGATACTCACCATCTCAACCTCAGCTCCTGCCTTTCCCCACAACATGCCTTACTAAAGGTTTAGTCACTTTGGACACCCAACCTTGCTTACCTTGGAATCGCTTCAGCATTTCCTTCATCATTGGTATCTGGCACACAGTCTTCACAGTTAGAACTTCAGGGGAATAGTCCACATCCTGGTTCTCACTCCTAAGGAAAGTAGAGAAAGCTGCTCTTCTTAGGAGACAACTTGGGCAGCCAAGGCCCCCAACTCCCACTGAAGGTTCCAAGCCCAAAGCTCAGACCACTGCTCGCCCATTCCCAGTTGCAAAAATGAGCGGTGGAATTCCTCGTCCACTGACTCTCAGCTGTGCCCAGACTGTTCTCTGGAGCCCAGGCCTGTTTCCCCTCCACTGAGGCCCCCATGAAAAAGCAGCAGCTCATACCTGGTCAGTACATCTTTTGGATTCTGTGAAGAGAAGAAAAATATAAGCAAGTTACATCTCCTCCTCCCAAGATCTGGTACTCAACTTTGTGAGCAGGTGTTTTTCTGTCGGTTGCGCTTGTTAATGTCACGTATGATCTCATGCTGCCGAAGCCAATGGACTGAACACACGGTGTCTTTTTCTTCACGTGACCCATCTGCACTGTTGGACAATGGTAGCCAATCCCTTTCTTGAAACCCTACTCTTTCTCCTCTGGCACTACGACACTAACTCTCTCCTGGCTTTTTGCCTACTTCTCCATCTATTGTCTTTCACTCACAGACAGTAACAAGTGTTGGTGAGAATACAAAATGGTTCCGCCTCTTTGGAAAACAGTTTGGCGGTTTCTAACAAATTAAATATACGATACAGCCCAGCAATTCTGCTCCAATTCCACCCAAGAGAAATGAAAGTGTATGTCCAGACAAAGAAGGGCAGGCGACTGTTCACATGAGCATGATCCATTAATAGCCAAAAGGTGGAAAAACCCAAATGTCCATCAGTTTGTGAACCAATAAACAAAATGTGACATATTTTATAATGAAATACTATTCGGGAATAAAAAAGGAATATAAATACAATACTAATGAATGCTACGACATGAATGAACCTCAGAAACATTACAAGTGAAAGATTCCATACACAAAAGATCACACACTATGACTGTTTATAGATATATTTAAAAAAGAAATTTATGGAGTCAGAAAGTAGATTGTCTGAGGCTGGAAGCAGGCAACAGAAATTAACTATAAACCAAAACCAAGTGATCTTACTGGGGTGATGGAAATGCTCCATCTGGACTCTACCAAAACTGGACTTTGGTAAGGTTTCCACAATGTGGTAAAAATCACTTATTTAGTTATAAAAAAGTACACTTCTAATGGGTGAATCATAAGATACGTACATTATAGGGGCACCTGGGTGGCTCAGTCGTTAAGCATCTGCCTTCGGCTCAGGTCATAATCCCAGGGTCCTGGGATCAAGCCCCGCATCGGGCTCCCTGCTCCACAAGGAGCCTGCCTCTCCCTCGCCCGCTCCCTCTGCTTGTGTTCCCTCTCTGTCTCTCCCTCTGTCAAATTAATTAATTAATTAATTAATTAAAAAAAAAAGATACGTACATTATACCTCAAGAAAGCCTTAAAAAAATTAGTATCAAAATGATTAATCGCCACATGAAGAAGTACTCAACCTCATTAGTCAGTAGGGAAACGCAGCTACCATTTGGGAGGTCAGGGGTGCTGACTGAGGGCTAACGTGCCGCTACATCCGCGACGGCTGAAGCTAAAGAACTGACAGTGCGAAGCAGGGCCGAGCAGACAGGGCGCCGGGCTCTCCCACACACTGCAAGTAAGCGCGGCAACTGGTGCAACCACTTTGGGAAATGGTTTGGAGGCATCTACTAAAGCTGAACCAACATACGCCCTATGACTAGAAATTGCTTTCACAGACACACACCGGATAGAAAGGTGGACGTAAGTGCACTGGAAAAGACATGTCTGTAAGTGCTTTTCTGTGACACTGAAAACTAGAAACCACCCACATTTTGCTTCCGGTAGAAGCACGCTTGAATAGCACGCTTGGTATATTAATACACTGGAATACTCTACAGCAGGACTTTCTTAACACTTGGGGCTGGATAAGTCTTTGCGGTGAGCTGGAGGTGAGGGGTGTTCCGCGAATGACCGGATGTTGAGCGACATCCGTGGCTTCCACCCACTAGACGCTGGCAGGAGCCACCCCCGAGTTGTGACAACCAAAAATCTCTCCAGCTCTGCCCCTGGGGGAGCAAGATCGCTCCAGGCTGGGAAGTGCTCCGCAGTGATGGGTACAAACAGCATTCTACAATGACATGGGTTAATTTCACATCATGATGTCGAGCAAAAGCAGCACATACTGAAAGACTCTTATTCAAATACAGGCAAGACGAAACTGTATGAAAAGTCTGGAGGGAGAACAGCCTCGCGGAAAAGAGAAGGGGTGTTGAGGGGGCCACGCGGAGGGTATCTGGCACCCTGGACTGAGGCTACTCGTGTTCTGTTACTTCACTTGGCTGGTGTTTTCATAGATGGGTCCATTGGTGATACTCTGTCAAGTTTATGATTTATACATTTTTCTCTAGGGATGTTATACTTAAAGTGTTTTTAAACATGTTTATTGTATTATGACAATAAAAATAATGCCGTCTGAATCCGTGGACGCCAGTAATACTTAAAAGAGAAAGTAGAGCTTAAAAACATTTACCAGCAAAAGAAAGGGTCAATGTAGATGGGCTAAGCATGCCAGCTCCGGAGGCTGAGAAAGAGCCAGAGCTACGGAGCAAACCCAAGAATTAAAAAATAATAATAATAATAAAAACAAGAAGAGCAGCTATTAATGATGTAACTAAAGCATTAACTGTACTGGTAATGGTGTTAGGAGAACCTGGATTTCCATCACGGGAAGAAGGAACGGGCAAAATGTGGTGGATGGACACATGGGTCCAACGTGTATACGGCAACAGGAATGCATCTTAAAAACATAGTGAGTGCCTAAGGAAAAAAGCAAGGTATGGAATGCAACAAGATTAAATCACTGCATAAATTCAAAATACATAAACCAAAGCAATACTGTGTATTGTGCAAGAACATATTCAAATAAAAGGTAAAAGAATGGGAGAAGATATTCGCAAATGACACTACAGACAAAGGTCTGATATCTAAGATCTATAAAGAACTCCTCAAACTCAATACTCACAAAACCGATAATTACATCAAAAGATGGGTAGAAGACATGAACAGACACTTCTCCAAA
>CM053621.1:26213888-26265987 GCA_028646535.1 Procyon lotor | reverse complement strand
TGGACTCTGAGCAACAAACTGAGGGTTTTGGAGGGGAGGGGGGTGGGGGTTGGGCGAGCTTAGTGGTGGGTATTGAGGAGGGCACGTATTGCATGGAGCACTGGGTGTGGTGCATGAACAATAAATCTTGTAACACTGAAAAAATAAAATAAACATATTTGGGGGAAAAAAATAAAAAATAAAAGGTAAAAATTAGGAACGGTATTTTTTTGATGTTCCTACAGTTGTTGTTTTTTTTCGATGTGTCTATAGTTCCAAGAATGGAAGTGACTTAAAGCCTAAAAATAAGAGAAAAAATAGATGGATGGGTGAACAGATCAGTAAAATAAGTTCTCTTAAACTCTGAGAATCTATGATCCAGTTCTATGTTCTTTGTTCTTTAAACATTTCCCTACCCTTGCCTTTGTAAGCATTCCGCTGGTTCATGTGTACCTTTGAGGTTTCAGATTCTGAGCAGATATTAAAGCTATATTGAAAAAAACTGTTTAAATGTGTTATTTCAAAGATGTGGCTAGAGTATACATTTGGGTAGGTAACCAGAATTTCATGGCTCAAGCAAGTTGAGAAAGTTCTAGATAATTCTTAGAAATCATTACACTTGGATGGCATATAACACCCTGCTAGCAATTTCCTGCTGAAAATAACTGGTGAGTGGGTTCCTATGTCTCTCTTCCTTAAAGGGTAGAAGAGAAAAAAAGAAAGCAATTGGGGCGCCTGGGGGGCTCAATTGGTTAAGCGTCTGCCTTCGGCTCAGGTCATGGTCCCAGAGTCCTGGGATCCAGTCCCACATCAAGCCCTACATCAAGGTCCTGAGATCGAGCCCCTTGTGCTTGGTGTCTCTCTCTCTCTCTCTCTGACAAATAAATAAATAAAATCTTAATTTAAAAAAAAAGAAGTAATCATAGATTGAAGGGGCCCTTTCAATAGTTCTTTCCTCTTCAGTCACACACAGAAGAAAGAGAGGTTCTGAGGACTCTAAAACCAAAGGTGAATCATCTCAGCAGAAAAAAGAAGACAGTCACAAATAAATCAGTTAGATCCTATCTGAAAACTGAAATAGCTATAAGGACACTTACCTGCTAAGGAATATAAAGGTAAGGACTACTGATAATAAACTGGCTTAAAAGTCCCAAATCTAAGGGCTAATGAATTACTATGATCGTCATGATTAAAAATTAGTAAGAGGGCACCTGGGTGGCTCAGTCAGTTAAACGTCTGCCTTCAGCTCAGGTTATGATCCCCGGGTCCTGAGATCCAGCCCCGTGTCAGGCTTCCTGCTCAGTGGGGAGCCTGCTTCTTCCTCTCCCTCTGCCTGCTGCTCTGCCCACCTTTGCTCTCTAATAAACAAATAAAATCTTTAAAAAATCATAATAAAGAAATTAGTAAAAAAGATAAATTTATCTTAAAAACTGCTGATACAGTTACCTACTTTGTGATTTTTAGGTGTGCTTTGTCTTACCACTTTAACAAAGAATTATAAATGTACGAAAAACAATAATTATAAATGTACAAGAAGATGAATGGAAAAGTCTTAGATGCGCTTCAGATCCTAGGCTAACTATTAGCCCAAGTGAGCCCAGGTATCTCATAATACCCGAGCTCAGCATACCTTTCACATTAATTTCCTTTAAAAGATGAATCTTTGATTCTTTAATGACAGTAGTAACATAATCATCAACAGAGGGAAAACATTTCTTCTCTGAAACCGACTCACGAGGAAAGATCCGTTGCTCTACAGACCAGCGGAGCCCGGGGAGCGTGCTAAGGACCCCTCCCCGGCCGGCCTCACCTGCAGCAGCTCCAGGGTGGAGCTCTCGCTCTTCTCCCTGACCTCTTGGATGAGCTGCTTCAGGGAAGTGATTTTCTGATGGAGCTTTAATGTGTTCTCATTCTGCTTCTTCTTCGTTTCTTCTTCTTCGTCGTCCAGTCTCTGAAGAAACAGCTGCTCTTCTTCTGCCAGAAAGAGGTGCAGCTTTGCAAACTCGGCGCTCAGGCTCACTCGCTGAGTCTTCATCTTCTCCTAGAGCCACAGGAGACGTGCTCAGCCCTTGCTCTGCCCGGCCCGGGGCACGCGACTCCCCAACAGCCCGTGGGCAATCTCCTCCCCCAGAAAGCTCCTGCCCAGCACCTGCCCCCCAGATTTCTGCTAATCTAGTTCTAGGACGTGGCATCTCTATACAAGCCTATAGAGTATCGGTTCATTCTCCATAACGTAGGAGTCTCTACTACTGATGGCAATGCCCTGTTTGTATGCTTTTTAAACTAAAATATACTTTCACATTTAATATTTAGTTTAGCCTCCAGAACGCTTACAGTTTAGTTTTGTTAAACCTTTAGATGTGCAGGCAGGTGCATCGTGCCTCCCAACTAAACTAGTCTCTCTGAAAGCAAAGCCCATTTACGTTCCATGATGCCGTGGACCCAAACCAGCAACAACCTAGGGACATATTGAGGAAAAAGTGGGGAGGAGAGGGGCACTACCTTAGAGACGTGGGGATAAAGTATGTGAAACTCCCATCCCCCCAACACCACAGGTCAGGAGAGACACTTCCTGTGTCACTACTGTGTCCTGTGACACTTCCTGTCACCTCATCTGCAAGGAGCCTGACAACTCTTCCCAACACCACCAAGGGGCCTCAGATGCAAGAACTGCCCCAACGGCTTGGGCTGTTACCTTCCACTCGGTAGTGTTCTTCACTTCGATGTCCTGCAAATACATGGCTTTCTTCATCTTGTCCTTCAGACCGCACTGAGTCTTAAGAAGCTTCTCCTGCCAGCAGAAACACACATCAGAGAAATCCTCTCCCCCAGCATCCTGCTTGTTCAAGAGGTAAAAGCCACCTAATCCAAACAGGAAACAAGACTGAGAAAATGTTCAAGACAGTTACAGACCTAGGCATAAAAAGTATTCTGGTCTGAAATCTTCACAGCACCATATGGAGTCTGCCTATTCAGTTGGCAAAAAATGACAACGATTAAAGGACTAATAAATACCTAATATTGGCAAGGGAGGCCTCTAACATTGCAATGCTAAGAGATTTTTGTAAAAAGATGCCGTCTTCAGTTCAGTTAGAGAACATCTAGTACATCATTAGGAATAAAATAATTAATTTATTAATTCTCATGCAAAAAAAAGACAAAACACAAACAGAAGAAAGGTGTCATCTTTCTAAAGGGCAGCTAAAAGGATTGAGAACCATTTAAAATGTGCATAATCCTACTTCCAATAATCTGGGCAATGAAACACTAGCAAAAATAATACGTATAGTACTGTTCACTGCAGCATGATTCATTATCCATCAAAGGGGAATTATTAAATAAATTATGGTGTATTGCTACTCTATACCAATCTCAGGTAGCTCTCAATATGCTGACATATTATATTAAGTAAAAAAAACTAAGCTGTTAAATAATAATATTGTATGATTCTGTTTTGAAAAGAATAAATACATACGTTATTTGTGTGTGTTTGTATTTTTTTTTAAGATTATTTGAGAGAGTGAGTGAGTGAGAACGCATGAGCAGCGAGAGGAGCATAAGAACAGTGGGCAGACGCCCTGCTGAGCACGGAGCTCTCCACCAGGCTCAATCCCATCACCCCGAGACCGTGACTTGAAAAGAAAACAAGAGCTCGACACTCAACCAACTTAGCCACCCAGGTACCCCCAGGTGTGTGTTTGTATTTAAACAGAAGAAAAATCTGGAAGAATATATATCTAAGTATTATTAACACTGGTTATTTCTGGGGAATAGAAATGTCTTGGAAATTGGGGCAAGGGGGACTAAAAACTTTATAAATTTCTGTTTTGTTTTATTTTCTACAAGAGGCATGTACCATTTTGTAATTTAAAAACCTGCATAATGGGGCACCTGGGTGGCTCAGTTGGATAAGCATCTACCTTCGGCTCAGGTCATGATCCCAGGGTCCTGGGATCGAGTCCCACATAGGGCTCCCTGCTCATTGGGGAGCCTGCTTCTCCCTCTGCCTGCTGCTCCCCCTGCTTGTGCTCTCTCTGTCTCTGACAAATAAATAAATAAAATCTTTACAAATGCATACATACATACCTGAATGGCCTATTAAAAAAATAAAAGGAAAAAAAAATAAAAGGAGTTAATCAGCATTAACAAAGTGGGGTGTAGAGAGGCAGCACCTAGTAGCAGGTCAGACGTGACCTCAGACAGAAGCAGGCAGGTTAGAGGTACACACACAAGTGGAAAACCAGTCGGTGGGCACCTGGGTGGCTCAGTGGGTTTGGCGTCTGCCTTCAGCTCAGGTCATGATCCTGGAGTCCTGGGATAGGGATCGAGCCCTGCACTGGGCTCCCTGCTCAGCAGGAAGTCTGCTTCTCCCTCTGCGGCCTGCCCCCCACCCCCATCATGCTCTCACTCTCTCTCTCAAATAAATAAATAAAACCTTTAAAAAAAAAAAAAAAAGGAAAACCAGCAGGACCTGGTAACCAAATGTCTGCAGGAGGGAGTCCAGATTTAGCCCTTGGGTTCTGGCTTGACAACTAGAAGGACTGTGAGCTATTTACCAAATTAGGAAATACAGGGAAATGCGTAGTATGTAAACGGAAGATGGGAAATTATATTTGACTTGAATTGAGTTTGAGCTGTGCGGGGGATATCCCAATGGGTACAGTTAGCAGATCAGGGTCAAGAAAGAGATCTAAGGGGCACCGGGCTGGCTCAGTTGGTTAAGTGTCTGCCTTGGGCTGAGGTCATGATCTCAACGTCCTGGGACTGAACCCACATCAAGCTCCCTGCTCAGAAGAGGAGTCTGCTTCTCTCTCTGCCTCTGCCTCTCCCCCCATCCTTGTGCGCTGTCTCTCTCTCTCAAATAAATAAAATCTTTTAAAAAAAGAGAGAGAGAGAGAGAGATCTAAGCTGCAGAAGCAGACTGGGGGGTTAGAGCACCGGCAGCAGTTGAAGCCAGGGTGAGAGTAAGATCCCCCAGTAAGAGTCCATCAAGGAGATCCAGGCTGAAACTGGGAACAAGTACATTTAAGGGAGGTACAAAGGATGAAAATCCTGTCAAGAAGCTAAGCTGAGTGGTGGCCAGTGAAAAACCAAGGAAGGATGGCTTCTTCTACACCAAAGCAAGAGAAAATGTAAATTAAAACCCTGAAGACTGTCAAATACCGCAGAGTGGCCTAGAGCAGCTTTCTGAAGTGTGAACGTATGTCAAAGAAAAAGCTAAAAGAAAAAGAAATGAACAGAACTCAGAAATAAGCGTGACAAGGTTTTTTTGTATTCTTCCCTAGGAGAATGAAAACTAGTAGGCATCACTTTTCTTCTTGATCGTTTTCAAAGGACAATGGCTCAAACAAACTGAGGCCACTGAAAAGAGTGACAGCTCCAAAGCTGGCGAGGCTGTGGGGCACCCAGGGCTTTCGCAGGGCACCAGTGGCCGTGTCAAGGGCAACAGCCGCTCTGGGGAAAGGTCTGGCCTCACGCTGAACACACACCAGCCCCAGGCCCAGCGCTCACACTCCCAGATGTGCGTCCACAAAAAGCCCTGCATGAGAATACATCGGGTCTATTCCCAAGGGTCAAAGACTGAACACAGCCCAGGTACACAGTGATGGAAAGATGGGTAAACTGCGCTACGGTCACAGAAAGGAATGCGACACAGCAGCAAAAAGAAACGGACTCCTGATGCGCACAAAATGGGTGACTCTCAAAATATGCTGAGCAGAAGGAGCCTGTAGAGAGGAGTACGGACTATATGACTGCACTTATGTGGAGTTCTAGAACAGGCAAAACTCATCTTCCGTGGGAAAAAATTAGAACAGTGGTCGGTTGGGGGGAGGGAGCAGAGATTAACCAAGAAAGAAAGGGGCGGGGCACCTGGGTGGCTCAGGTCATGATCCCAGGGTCCTGGGATCCATCGAGCCCTGCATCAGGCTCTCTGCTCAGCAGGAAGCCTGCTTCTCCCGCTACCATTCCCTCTGCTTGTGTTCCCTCTCTCGCTGTGTTTCTCTCTGTCAATAAATAAAATCTTAAAAAAAAAAAAAAAAAAAGAGGGTGGCGGAGCTTCTGGGGTGACAATGCTGGTTTTTTTTTTTGTTTTTTTTTTTAAGATTTTAAGTAATCTCCACATCCAGTGCCGGGCTTGAACTTGCAACTCCAAGATCAAGACACACATGCTCCACCCACTGAGCCCATCAGGCGCCCCAGTAATGTTCCTTATCTTGAGAAGGACTTTGGGTGCCCACGTGTATACATTTGTCAAAGCTCAGCAAATGTGCATTAAAGATGTGCATATTTAATTGTATTAAATGTTACTTAAAAAAAATACCACAAACATCCCTGGGGCAAATAACACATTATATGTTAATTTAAAAATGTTTTTAAAAATACCACAAACACATGTTAGGTGTGATTGAGGTATGCATGCGAAAGTATAGAAGGAAGTCTGCAATTAACTTTAAATGCCTCAAAAGGAAATAAGAATTGATGGACGCAGAGAAAAGATGGAAAGGTAGGTGATAAATAGAGTAAAATGCTAATGGCAGAATCTAGATGAGGGTCTACTGGTGTTATAAAATTCTTCCAATTTTCATGTTGGTTTGAAAATTGCATATTAAAATATTGGGGGGGATGAAATTACGTTGTATATCAAAATCACCTGTGCTGTTTTCTTTTTTTTTTTTTTAAAGATTTTATTTATTTGACAGAGAGATCACAAGTAGGCAGAGAGGCAGGCAGTGGGAGAGGAGGAAGCAAGCTCCCCACCAAGCAGAGAGCCCGATGCGGGACTCGATCCCAGGACCCTGAGATCATGACCTGAGCCGAAGGCAGAGGCTTTAACCCACTGAGCCACCCAGGTGTCCCCTGTTTTCTTTCTAATACAGCATCATCTAACATGTAATCTATTTATTACCCTTAATTGTTAAATAGGTATATAATCCTGCTACTTGGGAAGTTATTTCAAATAATTTTATTCCTTTATCAATGATATAACTGCCACTCTGTGATCACTGTCAAACCTGATGTATATGAAAAGCCTGTAATCAGAGGGTTGTTTTGAATGGGACCAAGATTTCTTTTAAAGTTTTCACTTTTACTTAATAATGAAAAAATAATCATCTTTTAAATAGAATGTTTCAGTTTTTTAAAAGCCCTTAACAATTCCAGTATGCATGAAATATCCTGTATAGTTGGTTCTATTCCAAGACTCTACCTAAGTCTTTTGGAGTCCTGCCACAGTTAGAATCTGAATAGGGCCCCCAAATAGGGCCCCTGACTAAAAATGGAAATTCTGGGGACATTAGAAAACTTGTTCCCGGGGCACCTGGGTGGCTCTGCCTTCAGCTCAGGTCATGATCTCAGGGTCCTGGGACCGAGCCCCACATCGGGCTCTCTGCTCAGCAGGGAGCCTGCTTCCCCCTCTCTCTCTGCCCACTTGTAATCTCGCTCTGTCATATAAATAAATAAAATCTTAAAAAAAAAAAAAAGAAAGAAAAGAAAACTCGTTCCCTGCAATAACAGAAATGGCCACGAGGTGGCAGGAGGGCAACACCAAGCAGTTCTTCAACCCCAATGCCCAGCGCCCTTCCTCACTCCACATTCCAAAAGTATTGAGCAACTTCCAGTCCGCTTACATTTATCACATGCCATTCCAAGCCACCACACTGCGGAATATGTTGTTCCCCGGGCCTGAATACCCGCTTCCTATCTATTGTACTCACCCTTGGAGAGGGAGTTCACATTCAGCTCCCTGAAACCATTTTTTGCTCCTCACTGACGAACTTTGGACCTGCTACGTACTCCATACAAACTTGGATAATTCACTCACACACTGAAATTTTTGGTCTGCGTGCTCGTGTGCCCTACAAGACAAGGCCTATGTCTTTCTTTCCATTTATGTCCAGATCCTAGAACAATGCCTGGCAAACAGTACTGAGGTACTAAGTGGATGTACACTTTGTAGTGCCACTTTGCCAGTTTGTAATAAATTGATAAAACTGTACAGCAGTTTATAGTTCACAACACTTTAACTTGTATCATTAAACTCGTGTATTCAACCAGTACTTACTAGAAACCAATTCTGTTGGCCACCACTGGAGTTACACCATAGAAGGGGGTAGGACTACTCAGGAAAGGATGATCAAGGAAGGTCTTCAAGCTAAAAGCTAAAAAGATGTAAAGGATGGAAGGTGGGGGTAGAGAAAGAGAACAAACTTGAAACAAAAGCAAGAAGACAGTGTGGCTGAAGCAGAGAACGATAAACTGATTTATGCAACGGAAACTCCTTAACCCATAAAATAGGCAGGGCAGATCATCTCCAAATTCAAACACTAAATGATTTTCCCCAACTGATGAAAAGAAGCTGGTACCAAATCCAGCCTCATCACTCCATGCCTGGCTTTTCTCAAATCATCAGTTGTCTGTTACACCTGTAGGTAGACACCTGTCCAATACAGCACGCATTAGCCAGGTGAGCACCCCAAATGTGGATGGTACAGCACGTAACACGTGCTGTACATGTAAACACAGATTTCAAAGGCCTATTCGGAAAAACAAAAGTAAAATATCTCACTGATAACTTTTCATAGCGATTACTGTTGAATAATTGTGTTCAGTAAAATACAGTATTAAAATTAGCATCACCCGTTTCTTTGTACCACTAGGAAAGTTGTATTACATACGTGGCTCGCGTCCTGTTTCTATGGGACAACACGGGCATACGCCCTCTCGGTATGACTCTTAACTAAGGGCTCCCAGGGGCCCATACCTCGAAAAATTCTATGCAGACCCTCTCCATCCCAGTTTTAAGCCCAGCTCTGAGATCTGTGTGACGCTTAACTTCTTTGCACCTGGGGTGGGGGGGTGTACTTTCAAGGGGAACAGCAGCCACTCGTGGGTCCTTTTACGAGAATGAGGTCAACAGTAAGCCTTCCCGAGAAGAGCTGCAGCCCCGCTCCGGCCCGCTCACCCGGTAGCTGTAGAAGGCCTCGTCGATGGGCGCCATGGTGTGTGTCTGGTGCTCCTGGGACTCCCTGCACACCAAGCACACGGGCCGCTGGTCTTCCTCGCAGAAGAGCCGCAGCGCTTCCCGGTGGCGGCTGCACTGGCGGGGGGGCATGGGGCCCTGGCGCCGGCGCCGCGTCCTCTCGGTCAGCCGGGCCAGGGCCCAGTTGGGCCGCAGCGCGGAGAGAGGCGACGGCTGCCGGCACTCGGGGCAGGGGAACGAGCCGCCGCCCGGCGCCCAGCTGCGGTGCAGGCAGCCGCGGCAGAAGTTGTGGCCGCACTCGATGGACACTGGGTCCTCGAAATAGTCCAGGCAGATGGAGCAGATCAGGTCCTCCTGCAGGTCCTCGGCTTCCATGACGCTTCTCTTAGTGGGGGTCGGGGTCGGGGTCGGGGTCGGGGTCAAGTCCGCGTCTGCGCGAGGCGTAGGGGGAAGCGCGGCCCCTCCCCCAGGGGCTCTGGACCCAGTCCAGGCGCGCACCGGCCGGGCGGCGGCCCTCACTCGTGTGCGCGCGCGCGCTGCGGGTCCTGAGCGCGAGCTCGGCCGCCGCCGGATATTCCGCGACGCGAGGGCGCGCCGAGGCGGCCCGGGCCCGGCCGCGGGGCACGACGGGACGCGCGCGGCGCCTCGGGCCAACGATAGAGACGCGGAGCCGGCTCCCGGACGCCTAGAGCGGACACGAGGAGCCCTCGCGAGCCGCGGCTGGAGGAGCCAAGCGGGGAGGCGCTGGTGAGGCTGGACTACCCTTCACGGGGGAGAGGTGAGGTCAGCGTTCGCTTGCGCCTCGGGGCGACTTAAGTTTTGGCGTCCTCGGCGAGCTGCACCCCGGGCGGGCGTTCTGGGCGTGCCGCAGCCCCAGGGCCTGCAGGGCCAGGAGGACCAGAGGGAGCTGTGCAGCTGGGCCCGGCGTGGGGGACAAGGAAGGCGCTGGGCCCGGTAAGCGTGCTCTCCCACAAGTCCGTTCTTTTCATGCGTTCTTCGGTCTCCAAGGCCTCCGGCCTTCGTTCTCAGATTCCAGCCCCAAGAGCTAGTTGAGTTCTCGGAAAGGCAGGATTTTCTACTGCCCCCGCGAGGCCCACATATTCTGGTATTGGAGGAGCTGGGTGAATTGAAGAGCCAGCGTTCGGAGAGGCGAGCGGGAAAGGGAGTGTTTAGCCCGCAGGAGCTAGTGGGGAGAGGGCTGTTCACCCTGCAACCTTGATTTCTCTCTTTCTTTCCAAGCCTAGGAGACAAACTCCAAGTACGAGAAGCTCATTCCTAGAGCCTGGGACACACCCAGCGCGGATCAGGCTTCTGACAGTTAAGTCAGGGTACGGAATCTAGAGTTAGATGATCTTACCCAGCTGGGTGACTTCCCACCAGTGTCTTAGGTGGTTCAGCTCTCAGGAGATCTGTGGGTATGGGATACTCTAAGCCAACTCGGGGTGATCCGCAGAGTGGCTCTTTATCGAAGATGCTAGAAAGGAGCAGGTCTTGTAGCTGCAGCTGAGCTGCCCGAGCAATTCCCGACCCTCCTACCTGAGGAGGTCGAGACCAGAACACAGCCTGGAGAGTGGAAGCTGTTGTCATAAGGAGGACATTGTGAGTGATCTGATGGGACCAGAGAGTGGGTGGAAAGGAAATCTGTTTTGTTTTGTTTTTTAAATGGAGTGGTTAAGATCGGGAAGCATGGATACATCGGTTTTGATACAACTTGAGCAACAACCATTTTGCTATCTCAAGAAACATCCATTGAGACTTTCAGCAAACAATATGCTTGCCTATTTCAGGGAATTATCTGCTTCCCGTCCTTGGATTTTTTTTTTATTATTCTCTCTTTATTCCTTTTCTTATGAATGAAATTTTAAAATTCCTCTTCTGTCCCAATATCAGATACTGCCTTTCCCATAATATGCTCAGTAAGTAGTTCCTGAATGTCCGATTAAATGACTTGAAAAGAGGTTCATGTGATATCTGTGTTCAGGGTTTTGACAAAAGTCCGACAGAATATCTACTTTTTTAGATGTTTATACCACTAATACATGCATTTTCTTTGAAAATTGGAATGCTGTATTGAGAAGGAATCTGAGTTTTAATATAGACCAACCAGGAAGACGTGCTCTCATCAGTTGCTGATTTTTGCCACGAATGTGATGTAAGTGTGTATGTGTGGGTATGTCTGCCTATTCTTGAGTGGCAAATATAATAAGGTCATTAGACACCTTAAGGTCCTTATGGCTTCCATCCTGCTATACTCCAGAGATGAACTTCTGTCTTTACTGAAAATATTGAGGACTGCTAAGTCACAATTTTATTCATATGGGGTCAAGAGACCCCAAATAGCTGAACAACCTTGAGAAAGAAGAACAAAGGAAGAGGATTCATCCTTCCCAATTTCAAACCTTATTACAAAGCTACAGCAATCAAAATATGTGGTACTGGGATAGGGATAAACATACAGATCAATGGAATAGAATTGCGAGTCCAGCAATAGTGCAATACATTGACAAGCAATGGATTTGCAACATGGATGCCGAAAATCAGGCAAGAAAAATGGGCTTTTCAACAAATGGTGTTGGGACAGCTAGATGTCCACATGCAAAGAATGAAATTGAACCCTTATACCATATGTAAGAATTAACTGAAAATCAATCAGACCTAAATGTAAAGCTGAAACTGTAAAACTCTTAGCAGGAAACATAGGTGTCAATCTTCACCTCCAAGGATTAGGTATCAGTTTCTTAAATACAACACCAAAATCACAAGCAGCAAAAGAAAAATTGATACATTGAATTTCCGCAAAAATGAATAACTTACGCCTCAAAGGACACAATCAGTGAAGTGAAAGACAGCCTGCTGAATGGGTGAAGGAAAATCCTGTATCAGATAAGGACCTAGTATCCAGAATACCTAAAGAACTCAGCAACAGGGGCGCCTGGGTGGCTCAGTGGATTAAAGCCTCTGCCTTCAACTCAGGTCACAATCTCAGGGTCCTGGGATTGGGCCCCGCATTGGGCTCTCTGCTTGGTGGGGGTGCCTGCTTCCCCCCTCTCTCTGCGTGCCTCTCGGCCTACTTGTGATCTCTCTCTCTCTCTCTCTCTCTCTCTCTATGTTAAATAAATAAATAAAATCTTAAAAAAAAAAAAAAAACCACCTCAGCAACAAAGGTACAAACAACCCAATAAAAAATGGCCAAAGGATCTGAGTAGTCATTTCTCCAAAGGAAATATACCAAGAGTCAATAAGCACATGAAAAGATACTCAACATCATTAGGGAAATGTGAATCATACAACAATGAGATACCACTTCATCCCCCTAGGATGGTTACAATTTAAAAAAAAGAAAGGGAGGGAGAAAAAAAAGAAAAAAGAGAAAAGGAAGGTAGGAAGGAGATAACCAAGTGTTGACAAGAATGTGGATAAATTGGAACCCATTTATACATTGCTGCTGGGAATGTAAATAGTACAGCTGCTGTGGAAAACACTTAAAAAGAGTTACTATATACGCCAGCAATTCCACTCCTAGGTATTTACCCAAGAGGGTGGAAAACATATCCACACAAAAACTAGTATATGAATGTTCATAGCATAATTAATAGCATAATGTTAATAGCCAATAAGTAGAAACAGTTCAAATATCCGTCTACTGAAAGAAGGACTAAAATGTGTGGTAAGCCATACAATAAAATCGTTAAACCATGAACAGGAATGAAGTACTGATACCTGCTACAGCATAGAGAAACTTCAGAAACATTACGCTAAGTGAGAGAAGCCAGTCACAAAGACCAACATATTGAATTATTTATTTCATTTATATGAAAGGTCCAGAATAGGAAAATCCATATAGAGAAAAATATGTATAGAGAGAGAAAGTATATCAGCAGTTGCTTATGTCTGGGGGTACATGGAGGTTTGGGGGTAAAAACTAAGGGTTGTTGGGTTTCTTTTTGAGTTGATGAAAATGTCCTAAAATTATATTAATAAATGCACAACTCTGTGATTATACTAAAAGCCATCGAATTGTATGCTTTAAGTGGGTGAATTGTATGCTTTAAGTGGGTGAATTGTGTGATATGTGAACTGTATCTCAATAAAACTGTTTATAAAGGATTATCAAGAGAGAATTCTAAATGATGACATTTGCTTTTTTTTTTTTTTCGTCCTTGGTAACTTGGCTGGACTGTGGTTACAGTAGATGAGGGGTTCTTCATAAAAACACTTTTGTGGAAGGAAGAAAAATTATTAATTTTCTAGTTGTCAGTCCCTTGAGGGACCAAATATCTTTCTTTAGGATTGAGCCCTCCCGATTTACCCTGGGATAATTGGGGATTCAGAAGGAGAAAACAAAACAGGTAGTTGCTCTTTGTTGAGAATTTGAGGGTGAGGAAGAACTGAGGGGAAGCTGTTTCTGCAGAAAGGTGGGGGGCTCTAATACCCCCAGGCAGGTGGGACAGAAAGACTCAAGAAAAGAGAAGCTTGATACTTAAATTATCTCCCGAATCATACTGTGATGCAATCCTACTCCCTTCCTGTTAAAGGACGCTGGGTTAGAGATGCAAGGAAGGCCAGTCTGAATAGGACAAACACTGTGGGGCTGGGGACGTCCAGAGGTTACGGACTCAGAAGCTGGGGGGAGCCGAGAATGTGGAACCACAGGGGAGAGGTAAGTAGAGTCACTGCGACAGGAAGGTGGTGGTGACCAACAGGAATGCCAGCGGCGGCGGGCATTTATTGTGCAGGACAGGGGAGAAGCACAGTTTTATGGAGGCTTCTGCTGGCTGACTCTGGAAACAAGCCCGTGAAAACTGTGCCACCGACTCCAGAACATTCCAGAGGGAAGGCAGGAGCCGGAGTTCTCCCGGGAAGTGCATCAGGCAGCATGGCTCGTGGCTCTTGGGGATGCTTCAACAGCCTCAACTTTGTCATGGAAGTAAATCCCTGCTCACTGGATGTGCGGAAGAAGATCCAGTCATAGGGTTCCCTTCGGAGGTGAGGCAGGTGGCTTCATAACTCTGCAAAGTAGAGAATCAGGCGGGAGCTGAGACTTTTTCGAAGGAGGCAGAGGCCCAAGTGGAAAGGCAGGAGTTAGGCTGACTGAGCGCCCTGGTCCTGGTTCATTGGAAAGAGTGGTCAAACCGATGGGGTTGGGGGTCGGGGGACGGGCTGGGAGCAGGGGTCCCAAGACAGCTGCCTAGAACCTGGTTTTCTGTTTCGTAACACGCGGGAGGGGTGCCTCCCAGAGGTAGAGGGACCTGCCGTGGGAGATCATGAGGACGGAGACCTCAGAAGCAGGAAGAAGGAGGGACATCGGTGCCCTTCTCACCTGCTTCTCGGAACGGCTCTCTGGCTTCCACCGCCGGGAGGCTAGCAGTCGGTTCCTTGTGTTTTTTGGTGCTCTCTGAGGTTGGGGAGTAGTTGGAAGGAGGAGATTGCTGCTTCCAGGTCTTCCACCATCTCCCCAGGCCCAGGAGCACAAGCTCCGACAGCGTGAGCAAGAGACAGAGCCCGCTGACCCCAAACATGGTCTTGAGGAAGATGGTCTTCTCAAAGGGGCGGGACAGGTAACAGGTTATACTCCCGAGGCAAGGTTCCCGACGGCAGGCAAAGGAGCTGGGCACCTTGAACCCATACAGATGGTACTGCACCCCCAAGGCCGCCCCCTCCAGGACCAGCCGCACCCCCAGCTGTGCCACGTAGGCCCAGAGCAGCCTGGGGCTTCCCGCCCCGGAGGAGTCTCTGCGCTTCTCCCCTTGGCGGGTCAGCGGCGGCTCCTCCTTGGCCTGTCCCGATTCTTCCCAACGCCAGATCAGATGGTACAGAGTAAAACCCACGTAGAGGGCGCCGGGCACAGCCCCCAAGACGACCTGGAAGGCCCAGAAGCGCAGTGGGGAGAAGGGGTGGAAGGCATCGTAGCAGGCGGCCTTGCAGCCCGCCTGCTGAGTGTGACACACGAACTCGCTCTGCTCGTCGCCGTAGATCCCGGGCGCGCTGGCGGCCAGCAGCAGGAGGCGCGATCCCAGGAGCACGGGGAGCAGGAGGCGCCCCACGGCGGTGGAATGCCGGCTCTCTTCAGCCAGGAGCTGCCTCAGGAACCTGCCGCACATCCTGTTAGGGAGAGAGGACGGTGATGAGGGCGGGCCTGTTGCCCCTGTCCTCCGGGAGGAGGGCAAGGCCACCTCTTCACTGCGAATCCGAGGATAGGTAAAGCTCGCCTTCTTGTTCCTCCCCAAGGACCTGGCTGATTGATTACCAAGACTGCTAGCTCCTCGGTCTAGGTAACGGCGTCATCTCTGCAAATTAGTGACTGGATGCGGGGGCGGCTCTCTCTTCTGCCCCCTTCTGTGCTGTGTGGGAGAAGACCAGGCTGTCTGTGTCTCTGGCTTTCCCTCCCTCCCTCAGTGCCTTCCCCAAAAGCTGGGCAGAGTCCAGAGCCCCCTGACGCCCACCAGGCCTGGGCCCACTCCTGTCAGTGGCGCCTGACACAGGGCTGACCCCCGGGGACCAAGCGGTCTTGTGCCCTCTGCTTTTCTCTGGCGCCAAGTCTCAGCTGCTTGCAGGTGCGGGGGTCCGGCCCCCGCTCCCAGCGCGGTGGTGAGACGGAGGTGCAGTTAGGGTAGGGGGCTCGCTGTGGATCAGGTGAACAGTATGTCAGGGCCCTCCTGAGTCTGGTGTTCTCTAGGCCCAGCCAGCTTTGGAAAAGGAGAACGTTTTAAGGAAAACCCAGCAGAATCTACTCAGTGAATGTAATGAGGCGTGGGGCCAAAGCCAGAGCTGACTGGATAAAAATTTGAAATTCCACCCTGCTTCGTACATTGTTCCTTGGGCTCATCTCTCCCGTGTGGTGAGAGGCGCCCCTGGTCAGGAACAGAGAGAAATCCCTCCCTCACTATAAAGCTTTAAAAAAAAAAAAAGAAAAGAAATCCCTCCCTCCTTGGGACAGAAGAGCATCCCGGCTGCAAGCCCATACTTGTCACAACACAGAGCCCTCCTCCGTGCCCAGACACTGTTTCCCACCGTCCCTGTTCGGCCCCAGCTCTTACACACTGGATCCCCTCAGTCTCAGAAGACCCCGCAAACCTTTTATTCCACATGGAAAATAGAGACTCTTTGATGGGCAACCAAGCAGTCCCTCTCTTTGGCTGCTTCCTTCCGTAGCATCTTGGAAAAGCAGCTCTCACGCTCCCTCCCAGACCTGCATCCTTGGGCCCCTCCAGCTGCATCAAGGACTTACCCACCCTTGTTTCCTCTCTGCACTTGCTTAGGCATCTGTCTCCCTTTCAACTCCAGTCATAATCTGAATTTCTGACTTTTAGACACAGCAGCAAATGAGACATGCCTATTTTTGCCTCGTATCTGATTAAAACACCCAGAAAGATGCACAAGGCCATTGAAATCGGCCCCATGGTATAAACGGCAGTAGACCATTGAACAGCACAGGGGTTGGGGACACTGACCCCTCCACAGTCAAAAATTCCGCCTATAAACTTTGGCTCCTCCCCAAAACTTAACTACTTAAGCCTTCTGTTGTGCAAAAGCCTTACCGACAACATAAAGTCAATTCACGCACGTTTTGTGTGTTATGGATGCTATAAACTGTATTCTTACGGAGAAGTTAGCTACAAAAAAGGAAACGTTAACGGAGAAAATCCTGAGGAAGAGAAAATACGTTCACAGTAGCGTATGTATATTGAAAAAAACCCATGTGTAGACAGGAGGATAGGGATGGGGACAGCTGCAGTGACCAGCCTCGCCCCAGGACAGGGATGTCCCACAGCCTGGGGGCCTCCGCTCAACAGAGGCAGCTGCCAGGGGGCCCCTCAGGCAGTGACGGCCACCCCATCTGCCTGGAAGTGTGCCACCAGCCTGTGGCCCTCGACGGCTGCAGCCACCCATGAATGTGCCCACCTCCAGGAAGCTGCCTGGAGGAGGGTCCGTGCCCGGCAGGGAGGAGCCCAGGGCCCACAGCTGCCCTGGCGAGTTTGAGCCCCACATTGGACTAGCGATTACTTAAAAAAAAAAATCCACATATAAGTGGACCAGCAGGGTTCAAATCCATGTTGTTCAAGGGTCACCTGTATAGATAAGGACAAGCCCTTAAGCTGAAGCTTAGGCAGAATGGTCACTTCTGTGCAGTCAGAAGGGATAGACTGAGTTGCTTCCAAGGGGACCGTTAAGAGGGGCTTAATTGACCGGAGAACCATGCCACCATCCACCAACCCTGAGAGACCGTATTTGGAGCCACTACCAATCAGAGTTTGAGCCTCTTCCACCTGCCTCTCCGTCCTGTTTCTACCTCCATCATGGACTATGAGAAATCAGAAGTGTATCAGACCGCTGAAGATTCTTCTCCATAAAGTTGGGTTAAAATTTTTAGAAGAAACCTCTTTTCAGTCCTTAGGGGCAAAATTGGCCTCATGATTAAAGACGGCAGATTGAAGATAGAGATTTGTCCCCTCTCTCATTCCAGAGACCCCTAGAAAACTAGAGTAGATGGATCTTTAAGTGTTTAAACCCACCATAAACAGAGGAGAAAGATCACCAGTTGCACAAGGAAAACCACTTTGAAGGCAAATCAGACTGTGGTGCTGGCCCGAACACTGGGTTATTCTTTGGGAATTCAGAGGAAGGAAAAGAATCATTGAAAATAAGAAAAGGTCAATAGATAAGGGAAATCAGTTTCCTAATTTGAAAATCAAGACCATAGTAAGGCAAAATCACTAGCTTATTTACTGGATGAGAAAACACTTGGTGACGTGCCTGGGAAAGAGAGCAGTTTCTCCATTAATGTTCAACTGGGTTTTGTTTGGAGAGATCCTGAGTTCCATGCGTTTGTTCGGATGCGTAGTGAGACGTTTGGCGGCATTCCTGGCCTCAGTCCACTAGATGCCGGTGACACACTTCTCCCCTGGAGATGTCTCCAGACACTGCTGAATGTCCCCTGGGGTCCGATTCACCCGATCGAGAACCACCGCCTCAGGAGGATACTGGCCCATTCTGCTCTGGTTGTGCAAAGCAAGACTTCCGTACTGGAGCATCGCAGAGGGTTTGCATTTGGTGGGACTCGATTATCGCCCGTTTCCGGGCATCCTCCCTCCACAAGCCCTGTCTGTGAGGAAGCCTACAGCCCTGCCCTGCCTCATGAGTCTGCAGGGCCCTTGCACTTAGGGGAGGCAGCCCTGGGCCCTGGGGGCTCCTGCCCTGGTTTTCCTGGAAGATGCCAGCCTAAAGATTAATTTGGTAAATTCTCAAGGCTGGCTCTCAGCCTCACCGCATTTCAGAGTGCAGGCCCAGCATGCTCTAAACACATTTCCAGCACATTCTCAGAAAACCTGGGATCTAACACAGAGCAGGCTTGGCATATTCCGATGCCGGGAGTTTGAGTAATCCTTTTTTTTTTTTTTTTTTTTGTAATATTTTATTTATTTGAGAGAACACAAGCAAGGGGAGTCAGAGGGACAGAGGGAGAGGGAGAAGCAGATGCTCCCCCTTCCAGCAGGGAGCCCAGTGCGTAGCTGGATCCCAGGACCCTGGGATCATGACCTAAGCCAAAGGCAGACACTCAACCGACTGAGCCACCCAGGCGCCCTGGGATTTTGAGTCATTCTCGGAGGCCCTATCACTGGTTCTTCTCTGCCCTGTGCCCACCCCAGACCCAGAGCCAGACACCTGATGTCCTCTGAGAGGCTCTGGGGACTGAACGGGGGTCTCTAGAGCTCACCACAGAGCTTTGGAGATTTGGGAGGGAGAGAGGAAAAGGCAGGACTGAAGGACTTGGTTTGAAGCTCCCATATCGAATTCTGAGCCCCCTTCTGATCCTCAGCCCTGTGCCTGTCGCCACCAAAACAGCACGGATCCCGGGACCTCCTGGAAGGTTCACACAAAATCGCGCTCCATCTCCCGAAGTCTTCAGACCAAGGGTTTTTTCCTTAAAAGACCAGGGCCTAAACACAAGCCTTCCTCCTTCCTCATCCCCTGCGTCCTTGGGAGCCCCTGGTCCCCGCATCTCTTCCAGCCGTCCCCAGCCCTCTGGTTTCATTCTCTGAGACCCACATCGGCCGCCCACAAACACATCTGCAGCTCGGCCCACGGGGCCAGAGCCCCCAGGCTAGGACGGGGCCAGGCGAGCTGAGGGCCCAGCTTCCTTTCAAAGCTCTGCGCAAGGGACACCACTGTTTCCATAAGTGGAAAAAGAGTTTGAAAATAAATCTTTTGGGAGGGAGTTGGCAGGATCTGAACCCTGTCAAGACTTTAGTTAATGAAGCAATACCCGCGAGCTCAAGATTTGGAGGAGGGTGGAAAGCCCAGGCTGTGTGGGGATTTTCAAATATGTAAGTAGATTTTTTTTTTTAATTCCATCATGATTTTGCTAAGAATTTTTCTAGGCATCTATATTCTTTGGGAGAAGAATTTCAGGATTCCATTGGTGTCAGAAGCCCTCTCAGCCAAGTAAGGTATGAGGAAGGGATGTGCCCCCGAGGGCAGTGCTGGACCCGGCGCACTGCTCCTATGTCTCCCCATCTGGCCTGGAAAACGCTCCAGATTCTTTTACCCAAAATGTGATCCCCGAATGCACTGGCATTACCAGGAATGCAGAATCTCAGGCTGCATCCCAGGCTTAGCAAATCAAATCCGAATTGTAATAACACACCCCCCACTTCACCACCCCCCACCCCCACGGGTCCCTGGCATATGCATTTGCGTCAGAGAAACCCAGTCTAACACCCAGGCAGCCCCTGCCCTCGCTCCCCCCAGGGCCCTGCGCCAGCCCAGCTGCTCTCTGCCCAGCACTCACCTGGCAGCACCGAGCAGGAGCACCAACAGCAGGGGAAAGAGGCAGGGCAGAGTCCTCAGGCTGGAGGCAGCAGGGTCCCAGCTCTCCCCCAGGCCCTGCCTCCCGCCCCCACCCACATCTTCCCCCTCCCCTCTCCATTCCTGGCAGCCTTAGTGAAGGGTAAGAGAATGGCAGCCGGAGGAGCAGGCAGCCCTGTTAGTGAACAAGGGGCTCTGGAGAATGACCCTCTTGTTGGGGGTGAGGGCTGCCTCTTCTAGGCGCACTGAAACAGGGGTTTTGGAAATCATCCAGCTGGATAGTCTTCACATTTTAAGTGATTCGATCTTCTTGACGGTTTGCCAAATGGATTTTTTTTTTTTTAAACTCCGGGAGCCTGTTCACTCCTCCAAGGGATTCCATTAAGCAACACATAAGATAAGTTGGCGTCTTTCTGTTCACATCTGGTCCACAGGATAGATGCGTGCATCCTTAGGACCAAAAATCTCTGAGCGGACGGGCCAATTCCAATGCAGCCACATGTCCTTCCATTCACCTGCCAGAAAGCCTTCCTCTTGCCTTTTTGATTTTTCAGGTGGGAGTCAACGAACATGGTCAAGTCCCCCCTCTCTAGGCTTGAGATGCAGGAGGCGGCACCCTCACCCCTTGCCCTTGGGGAGACCTAACAGCTTGTCTCTTTCCAAACATATCCTCTCTCTAATTTCCAACAACTCTGCCATAGTATACAACTCAGATGAGGGCATAGGGCTTGCGAATGACATAACCATTATTTATTTATTTGGGGGCTTTTCTTTCCCTTGAAATACTTCACCTCAGACTAATCACTTCAGAATATCACACATGTTGTATTTTCTAAAACGTTACATCTCAAAATCCCCGGTTTCCCAATTCAAACCCTATTACACTAACATTTATTCAGTACTTAATAATGACAAATATTCTAAGTGACAGATGGCTACTTATTTATTTTTAATTTTAATTTAATTTACTTATCACCCAAGGCAACCTCATGATGTAAGCCTGTTATCCTCTTTTACCGAGGAGAGGGGTCATGTAACTTATTCAAGGTTGACCAGCTAGTGAGTTGGAGAAGTTGGGATTCTAACAGGCAACGTGCCTATAGATGGCAAACCCTTAAACACTACAGTATGGCTAACTTGCCCCGTTATTCAAATCAGCACCTTTTGAAAGACCTTCTCGTTGTAACCCCATTGTTAATTTCCTACCCTCAAGAAAATTAAAATCTTCTGCTTACATGTTCTGCTCCCCACCGACTAACTTCACCATCCACCCTGGATCCCAACCAAAAACTTGAGCATCATCACTGACAATCTCTCCTTCATGGACCAACATCTTCTCAACTAATATTCAGTGTGTGTTTGTGTGTATATACCAAATTCTGTTCATTCATCCACCGATGGAATCCGGATGGCTTGGTGATTGTGAATAGGGCTGCTGTGAACACGGGTGGGCCAAATTTCCTTCTCCTGGAAACACAACCTTCTATAGTTTTTCTACCGGGGAACTGTCAGGGGTAAACTCTCTTCATCCTCTTTGGTCTTAAAGTGCTTTCGTTTTATCTTCAATCTTGAATTGTTATTTAGTTGGCTAGAAAATGATTGATGGTTATTTTCTTTCAGAACTTCAAAGGTATTATTTAACTGCCTTCTCCTATCTAGTGGGTTTATGTCTTTTCCATAAAATGCCTGTAGTAGACCACATAATGCCCCCGAAGATACCCACATTGTAATCCCCAGAACCTGTGAATGTTGCCTTATATCGGAAATGGGACTCTGCAGATGTAGTTAAGGATCCTGAGATGGGGACACTCGTGGAATATCTGCGTAGGCTCGATGACATCACAGGATTCCTTATAAGAAGGAGGCAGAAGGGAGCACCTTGGTGGCTCAGTCATTAAGCATCTGCCTTTGGCTCAGGTCATGATCCCAGGGTCCTGGGATCGAGCCCCACATCGGGCTCCCTGCTCGGCAGGAAGCCTGCTTCTCCCGCTACCATTCCCTCTGCTTGTGTTCCCTCTCTCGCTGTGTTTCTCTCTGTCAAGTAAATAAAATCTTTAAAAAAAAAAAAAAAAAGAGGAGGCAGAAGATCATAGGGTACACAGTAACACAGTAGAAGATGTGAGGACAGAGGCAAGAGTCTGAAGTGATATGTGGATGGGGCCATAAGCCAAGACTGCAAATGGATAGGAAAGGCGAGAAAACCACTTTTCCCTAAAGCTTTTGCCAGAAATGTGGACAAAACCTTGATTTTAGACTTCTGACCTCCAGAACTGTAAGAGAATGTATTTGTATTGTTGTAAGCCACTAAGTCTGTGGCAATTTGTTACAGCAGTGATCAGAAACCAGTACAATGCCTGTTCTTGACTTTTGCCCGATTTTTTATTGGGTTGCTTTTCTTTTTCTTAAGGATTTGTTGGAGGTTTTCTATTTTGTATATGTTATTTTTCGGTCAGTTACATATTTTGCAAATATCTTCTCCCAGTTAGTGATTTGATTTTTCACTCTTGTCATGGAAGCTTCCGGTAACAAATGTTCTTCACACAGTCAAATCTTCCAATTCTTATCTTCAGTAGTGTGTCCTTTATCCAGATATGATAGTTTTGATGTGTGGAATTTTTATCATTCAGCTTAAAATTTTTTTTATTTTCCATCATTATCTTGTCTTGATTGCATGGAATGTTTAGAAGTACATTTTTAAATTTCTAAATGTATGGGAGTTTTCTGCTTCTTCATGTTAATTGCATCATGGTCTGAAAGAACATACTTTCTGTAGTTCCAGCCCTTTAATTTTGTTACTCTGTGATCTAACATGTGCTCAGTTTTCTTAAATACTCCATATTTATGCTGGAAAATAATGCTTTCCTTTGATTACTGAGAATAGGGTCCTCTATAAGATCATTAGATTAGTCTTATTTTTGACATTAGTATTTTGCTCTATGTCTATACAATCCAATATGGTAACCATAAGCCACATGGGGCTATTGAGCATCTGAAATGTGGCTGGGACAATTAAAGAAATCAATTTTTAAGTTCATCTAATTAATTTTTATTTAAATTTAAAAACTGAGGACCACCTGGGTGGCTCAGTTGGTAACCGTCTGCCTTTGGCTCAGGTCATGATCCCAGGGTCCTGGGATAGAGCCCCACCTAGGGCTCCCTGCTCAGTGTGAAGCCTGCTTCTGCCTCTACCACTCCCCCTACTTGTGTTCCCTCTCTCGCTGTCTCTCTGTCAATTAAATAAATAAATAAAATCTTTTTGAAAAAAATTGAAAAATTAAAAAAATTCAAACTGAAACCCCATAAAATATTTTTCTGTTAAATACAACTTTGGGGTTTTTTTTTAAAGATTTATTTATTTATTTATTTATTTATTTATTTGAGAGAGAGAGAGTGAGCAGGGGGAGGGGCAGAGGGAGAGACTGAAATCTCAAGCAGATGCCCCACTGAGCAGAGCCTGCCCAGGGGCTCAGTCTCACTACCGAGGGCATGACCCAAGCCATGGTCTAGAATCAAACATCTAACTAACTGACTGAGCCTCTGCATCCTGACAACTTTGTTGTTTCAATAAGACAACATTGCCTTCAACCATGCATTGCTTAAGATATTATTGTTACATTGTAAAGCAAGTATCAAGCTCAAGCATGTGCATTGTTCCTGGTGATTCACATAAACATATTACTGATCTAGTTAATGCCACTAGATGGATTCATTTCAATGATTTAATTGCCTACTTACCAATGTAACATTACAATGCATTTATTAAATATTTTATGCAGACAGCATGAGTTACAGTGATACCCATGTAAATTACACTCATAATTAAATTGAAGTACTTTTTAATTTTAATTATAATATAATTATTTTACTAGTTTAAAAAAATAAATAAGTAGGGAGATGCCTGACTAGCTCAGTCAGTGGAGCATAATCTTGGGGATGTGAGTTTGATCCCCACCTTGAGTATAGGGATTACCTCAAAATAAAATCAATCATGGGCACCTAGGTAGCTCAGTAGGTTAATGCCTCTGCCTTCAGCTCTGGTCATGATCTCAGGGTCCTGGGATCGAGCCCCACATCAGGCTTTCTGCTCAGCGGGGAGCGTGCTTCCCCCTCTCTCTCTGCCTGCCTCTCTGCCAAATAAATAAAATCTTTTTTAAAAAATAAATAAATAAATAAAAATAAAACCAATCAATCAATAAAAAAGGGATAAACTTTTAAATTTAAAATGAAGACATGTGGAACACTACATCACAAACTAATGATGTGCTGTATGGTGACTAATAAAATAAATAAATAAAAATAAAGTGAAGACACACTACTAATGCAGAAATAAGTGGAGATTAAGAACCTAGCTAGTTGAAATTTTAATGTTGAAATTTTAACTTTTTGTGGGTGCCTGGGTGTCTCAGTTGGTTAAACATCTGTCCTCAGCTCAGGTTATGATCCCAGGGTCCTGGGATTGGGATTGAGGCCTGTGTCTGGGGTCCTTGCTCAGTGGGGAGCCTGCTTCTCCCTCTCCCTCTGCCTGCTGCTCCCCCTGCTTGTGCTCTCTCTCTGTCAAATAAATAAAATCTTAAAAAGGAAAAAGAAATTTGAACATTTTGAAATACAAATCAATAATAATTATTTTAAACATTATGTATTTATATATGCTTGATACATATATACATATAGATATATAGATGTAAAATTTTACTTCCAGGAGAGTTAACATACAGTGTTAATATTAGTTTCAAGTATATGATATAGTGATTTGACAATTCTATACATTATCCAGTGCTAGTTATGATAAGGATTTTACACATATTTCTAACATTGAATCAGTATGTATACTAATCAGATGAATAGCTAATTACCACATAACAAAAGCTATTATTTTGTTCTGCTGAATATACTACATCTGACCCAATGGTTAAAAATTGGGACTCCTTGGTTAATTCTTCAGTGGTCCACCGCTGTCTGCCTTTATCCATTCTATTACCCATTATTGAGGGCCCAGACTAATGAATTCAGTAGAAATATGATGGAGACCACCCCCATGCATTTCATAATTATCTGAAGATGCCACTGATTTCTGCTATTTCTCCTACAATGTAATATTGTTTTCCATTTGCTCTCTTGGCCAAGTATGAGTTTGTGGGGAGGAGGGTCCATTTGGCCTTTGCAACCCACATTTGACCCTTGAACAATGCAGGGGTTAGGGACACTGACCCCTGTGCCATTGAAAGTCCATGTATAACTTTTGACTCTCCAAAAACTTAACCAGTAATAGAACTCCATGAGATCATTTTTATTGCAATACGCAGTTCACTGGAGAGAGGAACCGCTCTCTGGGAGATGATTAGCTCTGATGTTTTAAACGGATGCTCACACTTGAGCTCACCGCAGTAGCAACAGGAAGTGGTTAGGAAATCATGACAGTAAAATATGTACTACAGCTAATTTTATGCAGTTAGGATTTAAGACTGCATCTTTACATGTGTTTTCATTTCTCTTGACCACAAGTAGCACCATGTACAGTCTGCAAGTGTGTGCATAAGTTTTGATAAATTTTAACTTTTTAAAATAAGATTTGTGGGAGCATCTAACTGGCTCACTCGATGGAGTATACAACTCTAGATCTCAGGGTTGTGAGTTCAAGCCCCATGTTGGGTGTAGAGATTACTTTAAAAAAAAATCTTGGGGCACCTGGGTGGCTCAGTCGTTAAGTGTCTGCCTTCGGCTCAGGTCATGATCCCAGGGGCCTGGGATCCAGCCCCGCATTGGGCTCCCTGCTCGGTGGGAAGCCTGCTTCTCCCACTACCATTCCCTCTGCTTGTGTTCCCTCTCTCGCTGTGTTTCTTTCTGTCAAATAAATAAAATCTTTAAAAAATAAAAAATAAATTTTTTAAATAATAAAATAGATTTATGATTTTTATGGTAGTAAATGATAAAATAGATTGTTTCTACATATATGATATACCTTTTACATAATTTTTTCAATATTTCTAGGCTGTGTGGTTCATCTGTACCAAAAAATTTTCAAATTGTTTTAAATTTCCCCCAAAATGTTTCCAATATATTTATTGAAATAATCTTCATATAAGGCTAAAGACATCCTACTAAAGAATGAATGGGTCAATCAGGAAATTAAAGGATAATTTTTTAAAAATCATGGAATCAAATGAAAATTAAAACACTATTGTTCAAAGCATTTGGGATACAGCAAAGGCAGGCCTAAGAGGGAAGTATACAGCAATACAAGCCTTTCTCAAGAAACAGGAAAGGTCTCAAATACACAACCTAACCTTACACCTAAAGGAGCTGGAGAAAGAAAAGCAAATAAAGCTTATACCCATCAGGAGAAGAGAAAAAATGAAAATTAGAGCAGAAATCAATGAAATAGAAACTGAAAGAACAGTAGAACACATCAATGAAACTAGGAACTGGTTCATTAAAAGAATCAATAAGTTTGAAAAACTTACCCTGGCCTTCTTCTTGTCAAAAAGAAAAGAGAAAGGACCCAAATTAATAAAATCGTGAATGAAAGAGGAAAGATCACAACCAACATTGAAGAAATACAAACAGTTATGAGACATATTATGAGCAACTATATGCCAACAGATGAGGCAATCTGGAAGAAATGGATGCGATTCCTAGAAAGTATAAATTACCAAAACTGAAACAGGAAGAAATAGAAAACCTGAACAGACCCATAACCAGGAAGGAAATTGAAGCAATAATCAAATATTCCCAACAAATCAGAGTCCAGGACTGGACAGCTTCCCAGGGAAATTCTACCAAACATTTAAAGAAGAATTAATACCTATTCTTCGGAAGCTGTTTCAAAAAGTACAATTGGAAAGAAAACTTCCAAGCTCTTTCTATGAGGCCAGCATTATCTTGATCCCCAAACCAGACAAACACCCCACCAAAAAAGAGAACTACAGACCAATAACCCCAATGAATACAGATGCAAAAATCCTCACCAAAATACTGACCAATAGGATCTAGCAGTACATTGACGGGATTATTCACCACAACCAAGTGAGATTTATTCCTGCGCTGCAAGGGTGGTTCAACATCTGCAAATCAATTAAGGTAATATACTACATTAATAAAAGAAAGGACAAGAACCATATGATCCTCTCAATAGATGCAGAAAAAGCATTTGACAAAGTACAGCATCCTTTTTTGATTAAAACTCTTCACAATGTAGGGATAGAAGGCACATACCTCAATATCATAAAAGCCATCTATGAAAAGCCCACAGCGATACCATTCTCAATGGAGAAAAACTGAGAGCTTTTTCCCTAAGGTCAGGAACATGGCAGGGATGCCCACTCTCACCACTGTTGTTCAACAGAGTACTAAAAGTCTTAGCCTCAATAATCAGACAACAAAAAGAAATTAAAAACATCCAGATTGTCAAAGAGGATGTCGAACTCCCACTCTTCACAGATAGCATAATACTCTATGTAGAAAACCCAAAAGACTCCACCCCCGAATTGCTAGAATTCATACAGGAATTCAGCAACATGGCAGGATATAAAAATCAATGCACAGAAATCAGTTGCATTTCTATACACTAACAATGAGACAGAAGAAACAGAAATTAAGGAGTTGATCCCATTTACAACTGCACAGAAACCCATAAGATACTTAGGAATAAACCCAACCAAAAGGCAAAGGATCTGTACTCAGAAAACTACAGAAGACTCATGAAATAAACTGAGGAAGACACAAAGAAATGGAAAGACATTCCATTGGATTGGATTGGAAGGATAAATATTGTGAAAATGTCTATGCTACCTAGAGCAATCTACACATTCGGTGGAATCCCTATCAAATTACCATCAACTTTTTTCACAGAACTGGAACAAATAATCCTAAAGTTTGTATGGAACCAGAAAAGACCCCAAATAGCCAAAGGAGTGTTGGAAAAGAAAACCAAAGCTGGTGGCATCACAATTCCAGACTTCAAGCTCTATTACAAAGCTGTAGTCAAGACAGTATAGGGTTGGCACAAAAACAGGCACATAGATCCATGGAACAGAATACATGGACTCTCAACTCTATGGTCAACTAATTGCCGACAAAGCAGGAAAGAATACCCAATGGAAAAATGACAGTCTCTTCAACAAATGGTATGGGAAAATTGGACAACCACAAGCAGAAGAATAAAACTGGACCATTTTCTTATACCATACACAAAGATAAACTCAGAAGGGATGAAAGACCTAAATGTGAGACAAGAATCTGTCAAAATTGTAGAGGAGAACAAAGGGAGAAACCTCTTTGACCTTGGCCAGAGCAACTTCTTGCTAGACACATCTCCAAAGGCAAGGGAAACAAAGGCCAAAGTGAATTCTTGGGACTTCGTCAAGATAAAAAGCTTTTGCATAGCAAAGGAATAGTCAACAAAACCGAAAGACAACCGACAGAATAGAAGATATTTGCAAATGTCTTATCAGATAAAGGGCTATATCCAAAATCTATAAAGAACTTATCAAACTCAACACCCAAAGAACAAATAATCCAATCAAGAAATGGGCAAAAGACAGGAGCAGACATTTTTCTGAAGAAGACATCCAAATGGCCAACAGACACATGATAAAATGCTCCACATCCCTTGGCATCAGGGAAATACAAATCAAAACCACAATGAGATACCACCTCACACCAATCTAGTGGCTAAAATTAGCAAGTCAGGAAATGACAGGTGTTGGTGAGGATGTGGAGAAAGGGAGACACTCTTACACTGTTGGTGGGAATGCAAGCTGGTGCAGCCACTCTGGAAAACAGTATGGAGGATCCTCAAAAAGTTGAAAATAGTGCTACCCTAGGACCCAGCAATTGCACGACTGGATATTTACCCAAACATACAAATGTAGTGATCTGAAGAGGCACCTGTAACCCCAGTGTTTATACCAGCAGTGTGCACAATAGCCAAACTATGGAAAGAACCTAGATGTCCATGAAGAGATGAATGAGTGAAGAAAATGTGGTATATATATACGCAATGGAATACTACTCAGCCATCAAAAAATGAAATCTTGCCATCTGCAACAACGTGGATGGTACTAGAGAGTATTATGCTAAGCAAAATAAGAATCAGAGAAAGACAGTTGTCATATGCTCTCACTCATGTGGAATTTAAGCAACAAAACAGAGGATCATAAGGGGAAGAGAGGAAAAAATAAGATGAAATCAGAGAGAGAGACAAACCATAAAAGACTCCTAATCATAGAGGCAAAGAAATGGAAAAATGTCCAGTTCTGTGCGGGGATGGGGTAACTGAGTGATGGACATTAAGGACAGCATGTGATGTAATGAGCCCTGGGTATTATGTAAGACTGATGAATCACTGACCTCTGCCTCAAACTAATAATACATTTTGTGTTAATTGAATTTAAATTTAAAAAAAATTAAAAATACTGCAATAAAAAAAGAAAAGGAAAAAAACTTCATATAAGTGGACCCACACAGTTTAAACCCAAACATCGTAGGTTTGAAGAGCCAACCCTAATAGTATTACTCCACTGGTCAAGGAACCTATGTCAGATTCAGCCACACACTAAGCTTATCCATTCTAATTATCCATTCTGGAACATGGGAAATGACTACCATATGGGTCTGTAGAGCCAGTGACTATAAGATGTACTGGGAGAGAGAACTGGACCAGGGCTCTACTTATGGAGCCAGGCCTCCATATGCATTATGATGGAGTGTCCTCAGGCTTGTCAGTGTCAAATCAACCCATGTATCCAACTGTCCTAGGAAGATTTTGTATTCCCCTTCCCTGTTGGGTGGCTTCTTTGAGTAAACGGCTGTAGATTACTATGTAGGTTACTATGGGGACGTATCTATTGTTTTTCATGCTATTATAAATGGAATTGTTTATTTCTTTTTCATCTGGTTCATTGTTAATATATAGAAACACAACTAGTTTTCATAGTTTGATTTTGCATCCTGTAACTTTACCGAACTTGTCAATTAGTTCTAACAGGTTTTTGATGGAGTCTTTAGGCTTTTCTATACAAAAGATCGCCATCAGCAAATAGAAACTGTTTTACTTCTACCTTTCCATTTGGATACCTTTCATTTCCTTTTCTTGGCTGATTGCTCTGACTGGGATTTCCACTACTGTGCTGAATGGGAGTGGTGATAAGGGCATCTTTTTCTTGTTTTCAGTCTTAGAGGGAAAGCATTCAAACCTATCACTGTTGAGCATGATGTTAGCCAAAGGTTTATCATATATGGCCTTATTATGTTGAGATGTGTACCCAATTTGTTGAGAGTTTTTGTCATGAAAGGACATTGAATTTTGTCAAATGCTTTTTCTGTTATCTATTAAGATGATCATATGATTTTTGTCTTTCATTCTATTAATACATTTGTATCACATTTTTTGGTTTGTGTATATTACACCAACCTTGCATCCCAGGGATAAATCCCATTTGGTCATAGTGTATAATCCTTTTTATTTGCCATTGAATTTGGTTTTTTAGTATTTTGTTGAGAATTTTTGCATTTATATTCATTAGGAATATTGGTCTATAGTTTCTTTTCTTGTAATATCCTTATCTGGTTTTGCTATCAAGGTAATGATAACCTTGTAAAGTGAGTTTGGAAGTATTTCCTCCTTTTCTATTTTTTGGAAGAGTATGAGATGGACTGGCATTATATATTTTTTTTTCGTTTTTGGTAAAATTCACCTGTGAAGCCATCTGGTCCTAGACTTTAATATTGGGGTCTTTCCAGTCACTAATTCAATTTCCTTACTTACCATTGATCTGCTGTTCAGGTTTTCTATTCATGATTCAGATTTGGTAGGTTGTATGTTTCTAGGAATTTATCCATTTCTCCTAGGCTGTCCAATTAGTTGCTATATAATTGTTCATAACAGTCTCTTGTGCTCCTTTGTATTTTTATGGTATCAGCTGTAATATCGCCTCTTTCATTTGTAATTTTGAGTCCTCTCTTTTTTTCTTGGTAAGCCTAGCTAAAGTTTTGCTCATTTGATTTATCTTTTCAAAAAAACAGCTCTTAGTTTCACTGATCTTTTCTCTTGTGTCTCTGTTTCATTTACTTCTGCTCTGGAAGAGGCAGGATGGGAGCAAAAGGTGGCTCTAGGGTCAGACTCTTCCCCCTCTGCCGAACGGCTTCTCAAGGAGGAGCCACTGAGTCAGGTGGCTTTAGCACACCTTCGCTCACAGCATGTGATCATCTCCTCGGAAACCAAGAGCCGTGACCCTGCATTCGGGGCCATGCAGATGGTCCAGCCAGAGTGACCAAAGTCCTTGTCTAAGTGTCTGGAATGGGGGTGGCAAGTGGGGAGGTGCGCAGAGCCCAAGGAATAGGGACACTTTTCAGAGTTGGATGAATTTCTCCAGATTCCTCAATGGCTCCATTTATAAATGTCCTCAGTGCCCGGGTCAGTGTGGGTATCAGGGGAGGAGGCTAAGTGTGGTGCCGGGGGGCCGGAGAGAGGGGGGTTTTGCCTAGTTGTTTCTAAGCTTCTGACAAGACCCTAAAGCACCCAGACAAACTTCTCTTTCACAGTAAGTTTCTGAGGATCGGTGCCAGGAAAGAAGCTCCCGAGGGTAAAGAGAGCTCTCATCCCACTCCTTTATTCCGCCAAACAATGCGCTCTTGGTCTCTCCTCGAATGAGACCAGCGTCCTCCCCCAACCATATGTTGCCGGCCTGTGCCCCGGCCTGGAGCAGCAGCGTGCAGGGATCCCCCAAGGGTAGGGAGTAGTGTGGGGGCCTGCCATCTATCTCTGTATCCACCATGATGGGAGAAACCTTTCTTCTCTCCCTCCCTCCTTTTCCACAGCTGGATGTACCTATCTGGTTTTGAGGAGAGTGAGAGCTAACTAGGGACAAGGGTTGAGGGGAGGGGGCCGGTAGACGGCAAGCGTCAGAACAAGCAGGAAAAGGGGCGCCTGGGTGGCTCAGTCATTAAGCGTCTGCCTTCAGCCCAGGTCATGATCCCAGGGTTCTGGGATCAAGCCCCGCATCGGGCTCCCTGCTCTGCGGGAAGCCTGCTTCTCCCGCTACCATTCCCTCTGCTTGTGTTCCCTCTCTCGCTGTGTTTCTCGCTGTCAAATAAATAAAATCTTTAAAAAAAAAAAAAAAAAGAACAAGCAGGAAAACATCTGCCCAGAGAACTGAAGACAGCAACACCGAGCCTGGGATACTGCCCCACCTGGAAAGAAGAGAGCTAAGCCAGTCCTGCGCCCATCATCGCGTGAAAATCTGGAGGAAACAAACGTATAAACAAATAATTTTTTAAGATTAAGAATCTGTAATGTTTACAAATAGTCAACAAATGCATTTCTCACCAATATGGCAAGAATTCAACTTAGCAGCAAGTTTGCTCAAAGAACTGGTGATAGAGAGGCAGTGTCCTTGTTTCATTCCATGCTGAATCCAGTCTGGCTCATTACCAGCATTTCTAGAAAATTCTCCTTCCTGAACTGTGTACCACATAAAGATAAGCTCTTGCCCATGCAGGCATGCAATGCTGGGAGGCTGACAGGAAGGAAAGCCTAGAGACCAGAGGCCATGAACTATTGATTCCAAAGACCAAGTTTTTCCTTCTTGGCCTTCTGCTGCCCCGCAGTGGGACTCAACAGTTGACCCACACCTCAAAGTCTTCTCCACTTTGGCAGGTCCTGACACTGTGGCTCCCTTTACACAAGATTTTCCAGCTCTAGTGAGGTCTTTCCCAGGTTTTAGGCCACTGCCCTCCCCCACAACAATCACACCTTCTTTCTCCATGATTATAAAGGCAGAAAGCCCCTGAGGCCCTAGCACCAAGTGGTGGGGATGGAGGATGGGAAGAAAGCCAAGTTCATAAGACCAGGAAGGACATCTTTAAAAAAGACATCATGGACTATTCCAAGGACAGAGAATGCCAGCAGACTGAGTGCTATCCTGTTTCCACAAGCTCAAGGAGCAAATCCCTAGTAGGCATGGAATCAGGAGTTAGCAGGAAGGATTCACCGGGAAATGGTTGACAGAAAAAGGGAAGAATCCTGTAATTGGAAGTAACAATGTAGAAAACATTTTTTTATAAAGACTTTTTTCTGAGTAATCTCTGCACCCAATGTGGGGCTCAAATTTAAAACCTTGAGATCAAGAGTCATATGCTCCACCAACTGAGCCACCCAGCCACCCCCTCAGAAATGTATTTTAAACAAAAAAATTGATGCAACCATCACTGCTTTTATAGCTTTATAGGATAAAATCATTAATAAAAATGTTAAGAAACACAACAGAGTTGGAAATGATGCCATGATCAAAGCAGAAAATGAGGCCAGATAGCTGGCTGCGGGGGCGGGGGGTGGGGGGCGCACTCCATTCAGGGTCTTGCACCTTCTGGGGTATGTTGAACTGAGAGCTCTAGAGTAAAAACAAAGAAAAAAAGCAGGGTAGTGTTCTAGAGATATGCCTACCACAATGGACAGATTCATCAAATTCAACAAAGAAATCCCAGCCTGCGTGCCCTTGGACCCTGTAGCCCTGGACGCCAAATAGAAGTGGGACTCAGAGAACATCCCAGTCAAGTGGCTGAGGCTGTCTGGAGGAGGAAAGCCCTGACGTGCTCAGAGGGATCACCTACTACCAGGACCACGTGTTCAGTGCTCCCTGCCTTCTACTCACCATCAATGAGGAAGAGAAGGGCCAAGGAACCTTGAGAAGAGGGGACATAGCATGTCGAAGACCCAGGAAGAGAAAGAGGGCTTCGAAGTATAGAATGGTGTTCCTCAGAATCCTACTTAACCCACAAAAATAATTATCAAAAGCTCTGCATTCAGGATGAGAATAAGAACAGGGAAGGACATTACCGGCTCACTCCTGAGCCTCAAGGAAGGTGCCTAAGTTCACATTCTCTCCTTATCTTGAGCTCCCCAGGGAGAAACTGGCCTGGTTAAGCCCCATAGACCCTTGCTCTCGATCTCTCTCTCATTCCTAGTTTTTTTTTTTTTTAGCCGAATTGGGTGCACAATATGTGAAAATACTATCTCTGACACTTGGTCATGAAAGAAAAACCAAATAACTCAGAAGGAAACAATCCAGCCAGTGATATTTCAAAGCAACTTCTGGCCCCTTGAACAAATTTAAAAAACCACATGACAGGAGAAGAATTTCAGATCAATAAGGAAACCCAAAGTCCACAGGAATAGGCCAGGCTAAGGCAGACTGGAATGTGAGATCCCACCCCACCACGGCAGGAGAGAGGGGTTGGGTGGGCAGGGGGAGGGAACCCCCTGTGTGCACACTCTCCTTCCCTCTCAAATAAATAAATAAATCTTTTTTTTTTTTTTTTTAAAGAAAGAAGGAAGGAAAAGGAAGAGAAGGATCCAGAGATGTGAATGTTCTCTGTGCACTCTCCAGTGTGCTGGGTGTGAGGGGGGTCCCACCCGGGGGGTCCCACCCTAACCAGGGTCTGCCCAAGCCCAGGCTCTGGCCATGTGCAGAGCTTTTCCAGAGGGGGTCTGACAACACCCCAGTCCCTGCATTGAAAGGCAACACACACCCCAGGCATCTGCCACTTAACAGCCCCCCTCCCCTCCTCCCTCGTCCACTCGCATTCTGCCACCTGGGGGACACGCAAAGTCCCAGCCTGCAGCCAGCCATCTTGGCTCTCAGTTTGCACACCGTCTATGAACTGGCTGAGAGCCACCTCTGCCCAGCGTGGCTTGTGCACCCTTCTCTGTCCCTGTCAGAGGAGGAACCTGTCCTGCAGGCTCATTGGCTGTGGAGTCACCTTTCCCAGGCTGGGCTCACAGCCCAACCATTCCCATAACTACACCTGGCTTTATGTCCAAGTAGTCTTCTTCCGAGCTTCACCGCCAGGGCAGTCCAGAACCTTCCAGTCAAGTACCATGGGCACAACGGCATTTGTCCTGCTGTCCCTGCTACTCCTTCTGGGGCCTGCAGTCCCTCAGGAAACCCAAGCTGGTGAGTAAGGAAGCCAGGGTGGCTCTGGGGGTCAGAGGGGCTGAGGAAGGGCCTCTAGTGCAGCAGGGATTCCCAGGGATACTGTGGGAATGAGTGTCCCAGGCTGTCACCTAACTCAGCTCCCAAACTTCGAGAAGCGTTGAGGAAGCCTCTGGACTCCTGCTAAATGAGGCCTTAGGGAATCAGAAGCTAAAACCCTTAGCTGACAAATGAGTAGAACTGAGACCAGAGAGGTGAAGTGACCTGGCCAGGGTCACACAGCCAGGACAGTGCAGGAGCCACACAGGTAGAAGTTCCTGTTCCTTCATTTCTTCCAGCGGCTGGATGACTATGTTTGATTCACAGAGAAAGAGGGAACAACCCTAAGGGGCAGATGTGAAGGCAGGTTAACTAGAGGATTGTAGAAGGAAATCTGTCCCTCCCACCACCATCAGACCACAGTGCCACCGTTAGCCCTGAAGGCAAGTTAGGAGGAAGCAAGCCAGCTGGATCTGGGAAGCACCAGAGTCAACACTAAAATAGGAAAATGAGGCTGTTTCTTGGCCACAAATTTCAGGAGGAAGAAATGGAAGGTAAACTGTGCATGTTTGAAATTCGTTATGTTTAAAAACCATGAGAATATATGTTTTATTTTAAAATGTTAATCACATCCTACACCAAAATCTGTATGAGCGTTCTCCAGAGAAACAGAACAAAGAGGACGTATTTACAGAGGAAGAGACTGGTTTTGAGGAACTGGCTGGTGCAATTGAAATCTGTAGGCCAGAGATATGGAAAAGAGTCAGTGTTGCTGTCTTGGGTCCAATGGCAGTCTGGAGGCAGAATTCCTTCTTCCTTGGGGGACTGGGCTTCTTTCTTGTGACCTTCAACTGATTAGATGAGGCCCACCCCCTGTAAAGCGTAATCTGCTTTAAACAAGGTCTAAAGTTAATCACATTCAGAAACTAGTTAGCAAGAATAATTTCAGTACTTGAACTAGGAATCTGCCATATGACCTCCAACATTATTAACCCCAATGTGAGTTATATCACGAATTAATTATTGGAAATGATCCCCCCTCTCCACGCCCCTGCCAAAATGCAAGGTACGGGAATTCTGAGATCCAGATCCTGGTCTTACCCTGTGCCAATCCATTTTAGGTCATCTCCTGAGTTTTCTGGTAAATTCTTCCTAAACATTCGAACTCTATGTCTTAGATTGGGTTATGCTTCAGTAACAAAGTTTTTAGTGGCATAACCCTACAAATGTTTATTTCTTGCTCATGTAAAGTGAATACAGATAAGGCAACCTTCCTGTCTTCATCCTGAGGTCTCCACAGTCATCACATAAATAAGAGAAAGATGGGGCGCCTGGGTGGCTCAGTTGGTTAAGCATCTGCCTTCAGCTCAGGTCATGATCCCAGGGTCCTGGGATCGAGTCCCGTGTCAGGCTCTCTGCTCAGTGCAGAGCCTGCTTCTCTTTCCTCTGCCTGCCTCTTTGCTTACTTGTGGTCTGTCAAATATATAAATAAAATCTTTAAAAATAAGCGAATGAATGAATGAAAGAAAGAGCGAATGAACAAATGAGTTCATAGGGCCTCAGACCAGAAGAAAGACCTCATTCCCACTCACATCCCCAGAACTCAATAGCATGATCCCAACATACGTACAAGGAGGCTGAGAAATATTATCTTCTTATGTGTCAAAAAGAAGCAATGAAGACACAGAATGGTATCTCAAGTACCATCCCCAGAACAGACGTAGGGCCCTTCTCACTTGAGTGAGCCTCCAGAGGGTCCCAGTGGCCACGGCCCCCATTCCTGGCCCTCTGTTGCCCCACATTGGGCCTCCCATGCACGGACCTCACACCTCAAAGTCTTCTCCTCTTTCCCAGGGCCTTACTCTCTGAGCTTCTTCTACACCGGGCTGTCTAGGCCCAGAGACGGCTTCCCCAGCTTCCAGGCCACGGCCTACCTCAACGACCAGGATTTCTTTCACTATGACAGTGAAGACAGGAAGGCCATACCCCGGTACCCGTGGAGCCAGATGGAAGGAATAGAGGACTGGGAGAAGGAGAGTGAACTTCAGAAGGCCAGGGAGGACATCTTCATGGTGACCCTGAAGGACATCATGGACTACTACAAGGACAAAGAAGGTCAGTGGACCACGGACTGCTGGGGTGGAGGGTCTTAGCTCAACAGGCAGCCCTGCAGGGGTGAGTTGAAAGGGGTCAGCAGGATGGAAATAACGGAGACCAGCGTAGAAATTCACAGGCACTCTGCCTCCCCACCCCCACCCCCCAGCACATCTGCTCTCCTCCTGCCCCATCCCGTCCCCATCCTTGGGTCTCCCAGGAAATGACGTCAGAGTCAGCTCTCATCCAGGCATGCATGACCTCTCCGCTGCACAGCCCGACCTGTGTGAGGCTGATCATACTTTAGAAGGCGTCAGGCTTCCCTGCCCAGGGGTGTCAGGGAAGGAGCAAGCTAAGCCTGGGATCAGTCAGATCTGGGTTCGTGTGGTGGCCTGGCCAGTCACCAGCTGTTTGACAGTGAATGTGTTCTTTTTTTTTTTTTTTTAAGATTTTATTTATTTATTTGGCAGAGAGAGAGAGAGATCACAAGTAGGCAGAGAGGCAGACAGGGAGAGAGGGGGAAGCAGGCTTCCCGCGGAGCAGAGAGCCCGATGCGGGGCTCGATCCCAGGACCCTGAGATCATGACCTGAGCCGAAGGCAGGGGCTTAACCCACTGAGCCACCGAGGTGCCCCAACAGTGAACATGTTCTTAATGATCTGTTCTGAACCCCTGAGTTTGGAACCTCCAAGAGATTCCATAAAACTTACCTCTGCAAATTCCATGAAGGCTAGAACGTCATCGGTCTTGATCTCCCTGATCGTCCCACCACCTGGGACAGCCACGAATAACCTGCTCCAATGAAATACGCTGAGTGATTGAGAGAAAACACCTCACACAAACCATGGCCCATCCTGGGAGCTCAGCAGGGACTGACTTCCAAGCCACACACTGTTAGAGTTACATGAGTCCCGAGGACCCTGCTGTCCGTGAGGAGCAGACCCGGGAGGGCCCATGGACCTGCGGTAGGAGGCAGATGGGGAGCTGGGACGCCCCCACCCCCACGCCCCACCGGCGGTCTCTCGGGTCGGCCAGTCACTGGCTGGGGAACTGTTGGTGCTAAATCGTCACAGGGTGAGCGTTGAAAGATGGGCTTCTGAGCACAAAAATGCCTAAGACGCTACGTGGAATCTGAACATTTCTTAAAGGAGGCCAGAGTCATGCACAAATCTGAAGGATAAGAAATGGGAAACCCTGGTAAGGAAAATGGCCCTCACTGTGTGTCAGAAGTAGGAGAGGGGGAGGCCCAGGGGCCCGGGAAGGACCCCAGCAGACATCTGGCTGGCTGGACTAAAGACGTGGAAGCAAGTCATTAAGAGTAAAGACAGTAAAGAGAGGAACAGAGAGTGCGAGAGAATAACTAACATTTCCCGAGCAGGGACCGTGTGCCAGGCACGGGTGCTGACCTTGGGACCGCTCGCAGCAACCCTCGGAAGCAGCACGGTGCCGGCTGCTGTTTGCAGGCCGAGAAGACCAAACCTGGGGCCGTTAAACGCTCAAGTCCAGGCCGGGTCAGGGTGCAGGGAGACCTGCGGTTTGAGCCCCAGGAGCTTGAGATCAGACGCTGGGCCCACAGCGCTAATCGGTATCGGGTCCACACCGGTTGTGTCCCCCTCCCAGGGGAGGCCAGGTTCCAAGACTTGTGGCTCACTGGGCAGGGAGGGGGGCTCGGAGATTCATAATGAGGGTAGCAAACTCCAGGCAAGAGTTTACTCAATCGGTGACATCAGCTGGACTTAGAACAGAGGGGGAAAACAGGAGAGATCTGGTGATCTGTATAAAACTCCGAATAATTTCTGGTTCATTTGGAGACAGCATCTCAGTGTGGTTCTGTCGGGTTCCTAAGAACCCCCACGGTATTCACAGTTCACTAAATGAGATGACGTGGGAACGGGGAGGGGGCCTGGGAACATGGTGCATGGTCCGCTCTCCCTGACTCTCTCCCCGCCAGGAAGGATGCATTTCAGCCCAGACTGGCGGAAAACATCAAACCAAAGCACCTTTCCCTCTTCCGCTCTATGTCTGGTTCGTAACCCATTCGCCAAAATAAAGGGACCACACGCGCTTAGATCTCCAAAACCTTGCTTCTTGTTGTTTCTGCAAACTGTGTAGGAGTTGGAGTAATTAAAACGGAGCGGATGCCGGGCTGACCAACTTCCCCGGGGGGGTCCGGGGAGGGTGCAGGGTCTCACACCTTTCAGGGAATGTTTGGCTGTGAGCTCCGGAATAACAGAAGCAGCGGAGCGTTCTGGAGGTACGCCTACGACGGAAGGAACTACATCGCGTTCAACAAAGAAATCCCAGCCTGGGTCCCCGAGGACCCAGCCGCCCTGGACACCAAGCAGAAGTGGGAGGCGGAGAAAGAGTACGTGCTGCGGGCCAAGGCCTACCTGGAAGAGGAGTGCCCAGCAATGCTGCGGAGGTACCTGCAGTATGGCGAGAGCTACCTGGACCGACAAGGTACCCCGGCTTCCTCTGTCCTGCGCCCCCGCGCCGAGCGGAGAAAGACCAAGGTGATCTCAGGCTGGGAGCCCGGGGAGCATCTCCGGCCGATCCCGCGGTGGTGTCTCTAGGACGATACCTCCCGGCTGGGCCGTGGATGAAGGCAGGTGTGGGACATGCCTGCCTGTCACAGTCTGGTTGTCGCAGGCTGAGAAGCAGTGAGAACGAGGGTCCCATGGGACAGAGCAGGGACGAGTCTGATGGATAGAGCTGCGGGCAGAACTAAGGCGTGGAGCTGAGGCTGGGGGAGGAGGGAGCCCCAAAGCTCACTCAGAGGTTGGGGAATAAATAGAAAAATGTATTGGGGGGGGAGTCACAGTTTCTTGCCATCAGATGTCAATATGTGGTGGAGGGACAGGGGAGCCCGAGGCTGGTGGTCATTCCACGATCCAATGGGGAGGCTCCTGGAAGCCCTCGGCCTTCCCTGATCTTCCTAAAGGTTCCCTGGGGAGGCAGACACAGAGCTTGGAGTTCTGCTCATCGCGGACGCCCAGAGAGCGGGAGGGAGCAGGGAGCCGCCTCAATATCCACACCCTGTCCCTCCACAGATCCCCCCTCCGTGTCCGTCACCAGCCACGGGACCCCAGGAGAAAGTCAGACACTCAAGTGCCGGGCCGATGGCTTCTACCCACGAGAGATCGAGCTGCACTGGATTCAGGGGAACGATATGCAGGAGACTGAGTCGGGGGGAGACGTGCTTCCCAGCGGAAACAGCACTTACCAGTCCTGGGTGGTGACGGCAGTTTCCCTGCGGGACAGAGCCCCGGACTCCTACTCCTGCCGCGTGAAGCACAGCAGCCTGGCCCAGCCCCTCACTGTGCTGTGGCCGGGAGTGAGGGCTGAAGGCTCCGGGGGCACCCAGGGGCAGTAGCCACCCCTCCTGCAGGGCGGGCTTGACGAGCCCTAGAAGTCACTGCTGCATCACCAGGGAGGGCCGGTGGTGGACTCGGGGGCTCGGAAGATGGAAGATTCGAATGCCAGCCCCCCCTGAGCTGACCCAGGGCTCAACTGTCTTGCAAAACCCCATGATCTAATCTGTCGAATCAAATCAACAGTGATCCCCTTGCCTCGCACCCGATGTAGAAAGGTATTTTTAAACTGACATGATATAAAAATGGAAGTAGATATCACCTTCATCCCGTGCTCCTAAGCCTTCAGTTCATCTGGAATTCTTGGTACCGACTCAAAGCATCCTGCCCTTGGGGGGGTGGGGGGGTCCTCTGTAGTGCGGCGTGGACCACCTGGGCCCTCAGGCCTTGTCCAAGAAGAGCCCACTGTGGACGTCCCCTCTGTTGGGAGCTCGTAGACACTCTTTAATACAAACCCACACCTCTTCTGTGCCTCAGTGGCCCAGACCCGCCTCCTCCCTGTGAGACGCGGCCCTCCTCCATTCCAGCTGCTCCACCTGCCCCACACCTTTGGGCCTTGGAGCTCCCCAGACCTCCATCTGAGGTCTGAGATGCCTCCTCCCTCCGGGACGCACCCCCAGGAAAACAGGGATCAGATGTTCCTGGACTCCTTCCCAATTCACTTGAGTGTGGTTTTGGTTTTGGTTTTATTTTAACCCAGTTACCCACCACCATGCACAGGTTTAAAAACCCCAAAAGACACAGCAGAGCTCCCACACCTGACTTTTCCATGAAGCCCACTTGCGTGCCCACATGAAGCCCACAGGCTTCCCTCCCCAGCCCTGGCCTGGATCCAAGCTGAGCTCCTTCAGGAAATCACCCCCCAGCATCCAGAATTCTGAGCCAACGCTTAGTCGTTCTTGAAAGCCTAAATTTGAAGGTTCTACTTGTTATTTTCGATACGTTGGCCCAGTTTGGAAATCAAAGCTGAGGAAGTAGCCTCCTCAGTCTGTGCAAAATCCACCTTCCTTTCCTCTGGAACCGGTAGGGGAAAAATAAGCAACAAACAACAACAACGACGTCTGTCTGAACAGTAGAGGCTGCAGAGGAAAACAATCCAAATAGACAAGAGGGAAAAATGCAGCCGTGAAGAAATAAGACCACACGGCAGGAGAAGAATTTCAGATCAATAAGGAAACCCGAAGTCCGCAGGAACAGGCCGGGCTGAGGCAGACTGGAATGTGGGATCCCACCACCCCACCACGGCGGGAGAGAGGGGTTGGGGCGGGCAGGGGGAGGGAACCGCTGGACACTCCAGTCCTGGCCAGCTGTGGGGGAAAGGGAGACGAACACGGAGCCACTCAGACACCCAGAGAAGCTTCCTGGAGGGGTTCAGATTTCAGAGGAGGAAGTGAAGGCCAAGATGGCTGCCAAGAGGAGATGGAAAGATTGTTCCTAACCAGCCAGTGTGAGAGGCTGGGGGGTGGGGGGGGAGGGGCGGATTCACCGGGACCTGAGTGAGGCTGGGGCTGGGCTGTGGGCATCACTGGGCACACCAGGGAGGATGAGGGGCCTAGAGGAGCCAGTGTGGATCCTTCCACGAGCACCTCCTGCCCACCCAACGGAGAACCAGCAACAGATTCTCCTGCAGGCAGGACCTAGTTCAAGTGCTCTTTGAAGATGCCCCACCCCGGGAGGACCTCACTGCCACAAACCGTCTGCTTGGCCATTCCTCAGTCACCCTGTCTCTCTTGAAGGTTACTCTGGGGACAGTTCACCAGCTAGACCGTAAGGGTGGAGGGCTCGGATTGAGGCAGGAGATGGCAACAGGATACGGGACTTAACCGTAGTCGCTGTTGAGGTCCTCTCCAGTTTGGCTGAACGCTGCTTTCCCAACCTGGCTTGTCACTAGAACTTGATAAACAGACACATCTAGAGTTCTCCATTTCCTCTGCTCATTTATTGGTGTTTTCACTCCAGAATTCCATACTGAGTATTTATTTTCTGCTTGGTACTCTAATAAACACTAAAGACCAAGCAGAACAAGTGGGTGCCTCCCCTTCTTGCAGGGAGTTTACCCCAATTCTGCTTATTGAAACAATACCCTCCATCAAGGTTCAACCCACATCTTACCTCCTCCCGCGACCACCACCATGATCACTAATTCCAACGTAGACTCATCCATGCTGTGATGTCTCTCAGAAATATCAGGGAAGATTTCCAGAAAGACAAGGAGTAAAGCCGATGACCACACTATCTCAGCATCCCAGACCATTCTCTTTTTTTTGTTCCTTTCCAAGTGAAAGGAAAAGAATCAACGATCGAAATATCTGGGGAGAGAGCATTTGGGGCAGAGGGCACAGCAAATGCCAAGGCCCTCGGGCAGGAACAGTCGTGGTGTTTGAAAGGCAAAATAAGGACCAGTGGGCGGGAGCATCATGAACAGGAGGAGCGTCAGAGGATGTTGAAGAGGCAGGTAGCAGTCAGATTGTGCAAGGAAGGCATCCTTCACCTTGGGAAGGAGTTTCCACTGCAAATGGCCTCACCTGGTAGGTTCTAACCAAGATGGCGGTAGGACTTGCTTTTGTTTGTTTGTTTTAAGATCTTATTTATTTATTTGAGAGCGAGAGAGAGCAGGGGCAGGGAGAGGGAGAAGCATGCTCCCCGCTAAGCAAGGACTCAATTCCTGGACGCTGAGACCATGACCTGAGCCGAGGTCAGAGGCTTAACCACTGAGCCACCCAGGCGCCCCTGCTTTGGGGTTTTAAAACATCGCTTTGGCTGCTATGTGAGGAAGGGACCGTGGTGACACAAAGATGGAAACAGGGAGACCAGAAACAAGTCCCAGGGAAGGACTCACACTGGAATGGACTGAAATGGTAGCAGCGGTGAAGGCAGCCAGAGTTCAGGATACATTCTGGACGTCAAGCCTGCAGGACTGCAGACGGACCCGATGAGCCCTGAGTTTGCTGATGGGTTGGTTATTCAAATCCCAGGTCTTGGATCTGAGCCATTTCTGGCCGTCCCCTCCCCGCAGGCTATGCCTCACCGGCCTGCAGCCTCAGCCCCCTGGGGGGCTCTCAGTCCCCCGGATCCCTACTGCACCTGGAAGCTTCCTGCTTCTCATCTGAGGGAACATTTTCCAGATGACCTACCCAGAATAGGATACTCCCAGTCCCTGCTCTGGTTCCCAGCGGAGCTCCCCGCAGAACCAGCCTCCAAACCAATCCGTGCTATTCCTTTCTGCGCCCTCCCTAGCTCTTACAGCTCAGACGTGTCCTCCCTCTCACTCGCCTGAGCTGCAAGCTAAGGTCCCCAGTTTCGCCCCACGTTGGCGTCCTCCCCCTACCCGGCCCCACCCTGCCTGCACACTCTCCGAGGAGCTCCTCCTTCCAGACCCTCCTCCCTACCCTTCCGGACGCAGCTTCGGCGTGGCCCACGCGCCCCCTCGTGGTGGAAAGGCAAAGGTGCAGGCTGGTCGTGCTCACCTGGGGGGGGGTCTCCTCCCGCCTGAGTGCCAGGAAATGTACGCGCACCTCTGGAACCCAGGAAGCCAGGGTGGCTGGATTTATACCCCGATAACATCAGAGCTCCGGGAAGCAGAAATGCTTTCTACCTGGGAGGTGAATAACTGCTATCGATCATTCCTAAACTAAGAGCCGGCAGAGAGAGGAAAAGATCCAACTGAACTCTTCCGTGAAGCCCCCTTGACCCTGCTCCTCCTGCCCGTGGCTGCCCCAGAGTTTGTTTCCTTCTTTAGACCTGACCCGATACTCCTCCCTCTCACCTGCCCTGGTTCAAGGGCTTGCGTTTGGCTTTGAACTTCACATCCTAGTGCCAACTTCAGGCAAAAACAGTAAGCCAGTGACAGAAGGAGCCTTCCTTAACCAATGTGGCATTTAGGAATGACCTTCAGCTGCAAGGAATAGCATACTTGACTGGAGATGGCTTAACGAAGAGGGATTTTTCTCAACTATGGGCCAGCATCTCTATGGGTTTGGGTTGCCCCCTACTGGTGACAAAAATAACTGCAGCAGGTGTCTACTGCAAATTCAGCTCCAAGCCAGGAAGCATGGCCAGTAGGTGATGACCAAATCCTCTTTTCCCCAGAGTTCTGCCTTTGATCACGGAGAGAAACCTTCCTAGGAAGACATGCCCACCCACCCCTGCCGAATTCCCTTTACATCTCACTGCCCAAAGCCAATTTCTAAGTAGCCACAGGCTGGGTCCCTTTCATGAGATAAGAGTTTTCTGTCAATTCTTGTCAAAAATCAGAGCACATTTCTTAGCACAGAAGAAGCAGGAAGATTATTCAGGGGTATGCAGCCAACAGTTTCTGTTACACTTGAAAAAAATGTGGTATAATGTTTTTTTAAAAAAAAGGCAGTTGCCTCACTTAATGAAACATTAGCACATTCCCATTAATGTCAGGAATAAAACCAGAATGCCTATTGCCACAATTATTCAATATTTTTCTGGAACTTCTAAGTGAATTCCTTAACACAAGAGGAAATGAGAAGTTCAAACACTAACAATCATGAAATGAATTAACACTTATTAGCGGACGCTCTGCCTTCCTGCCAAGAAAACTCAAGAAAATCAATGGCCAATTGCCCAAAATAAGTCAAAGAGTTCAGAAATGTGGGCGACAAGCAAATACACAAGATCAATAGATTGCCTGTATATCAACAACAAATAGTTGGGAAATATTAAAGAAAAGAGGAAACCCAACCACAGTCTCTTGTAAAGGAATACAAGGGGCGCCTGGGTGGCTCAGGGTGGCTCAGTCATTAAGCGTCTGCCTTCAGCTCAGGTCATGATCCCAGGGTCCTGGGATCGAGCCCCGCATCGGGCTCTCTGCTCTGCGGGAAGCCTGCTTCTCTTGCTACCATTCCCTCTGCTTGTGTTCCCTCTCTCGCTGTGTTTCTCTCTCTCAAATAAATAAAAAAATCTTTAAAAAAAAAAAAAGAAAGAAAGAAAGAAAAGGAATACAAGTAAAGTACGCAGGAATGACTAGATGTTTTCCTCGAGGTTGATCAGTCAGTGGAGCATGGCAGCTCTTGATCTCAGGGTTGTGAGTTCGAGCCCCACGTTGGGTGTGGAGCCTACTTTAAATAAACAAATAAGTGTTTTAAAAAAGAAGAAGAAAGAAGCCCAAAGCAAAAGCAACATGTTTCACGGGGAGTAATGTTGCTTAAGGACCACCTAGGCAGACAATTTCCTTAAACTAAAGCTGCCTTTAGTTTTAATTAAATATTAATAGCTGTACGTTAATAGTTGAAAGGAAGTGTGGGAGCATGAAGGTGACCCCAAAAATAATTTCAGTATACACACTGTTCTCACTTCACGATGTCCCATTAACTTTGCCTTGCCTTCTCTCAGCCATGCTGTCCCGCAGGTGCCTCCTAGGCTCACAACACCTGCTGAAGGAGCACTCAGCTTCCCTGGACCCTTGAGCACCCAGTCCTTACCTGAGGATCTTCAAACACATTGGGCGAGTCAGTGTCAGATTTCCTTCTCAAGCTAAGCAGCAGATTTCAGCACAATTCAGAAATTCCCGAAGTAGGTGGTAAGCTCAGCTGCAATTGCACCGTATTGCCACGGGAGGGCACTATGTACCACGCTAACGGATTGGGGGAGGTTCCTCCAGCAGCTTTAAGAACGTGTAGGGCTGTCGGGAACTCTGGTTGGCGTTGCTCTTCAACTGTTTGCTGATCCTTTTTATAATTAGGGGGTCATCTCACTTCGTTCTCACACCTGCCCCCCAGCATTTCCACCTCAATATCCTGAAGACCCCTCAGAATCGCGAATTCAAACACCAGCATGATCTTCACCCTCCACCCCATCCCTAGAGGAAACCAGGACAATTTCCCCTCTTCCCCCCCTTTCCTCCTCCCCGAGCCCCTATTCCTGATTTCTCCATCTCAGTTGAGGGCATCTTTACCCTCCTAACCATCCAAACTAAGACCTTTCATTCATGTCCCCTCCCTTTCATGCCAGACAGCCTAGATGTCACCCAAACCGAAATGTGCTCTCACTCTTGTCCCTTTCTCCACCCAGATGGCTCCTGTCTGACTGTGCCTCCCTTGGGTAATGTGCAGTCCTCCGCGGTCTCTGGCCTTTTCAGTCATCCTTGATGCCCTGATAACACAGGTGAGATCATGTCATTTCCTTCTTTAAAGGTCAAGAAAAGCAGAAACAACCCCAGTGTTTCCATAGAAGAGTGACTAGGTAAACAAAATGTGGTCTAGTCCTACAATGGAATATTAACCTTTAAAAAGTAGGAAATTTCAGGGGCGTCTGGGTGGCTCAGTCGTTAAGCATCTGCCTTCAGCTCAGGTCATGATCTCAGGGTCCTGGGATCGAGCCCCACATCGGGCTTCCTGCTCAGCTGGGAGTCTGCTTCTCCCTCTCCCTCTGCCTCCGCTGCTGTTTGTGCTCTCTCGCACTCTCTTTCTCTCATATAAATAAATAAAATCTTTAAAAAAGAAGGTAGGAAATTCTACCACATGCTACAACACGGATGAACCTTGAGGACATCATGCTAAGGGACAGCAGGGTTTGGGTTCATCCAGAACTGACATTGGACTCAGACAGTTTTATCAACAGGCCAGGTTTTTTGAGACAACTCACAGCACAAGGGCAAGGATGCGACAGAGGGAACTACTTCTAACACACGCTGATCTGAACTAAACCTTTAAATCAGCCACTTCCCTGGTCTCTAATGTCCATTTTTAATAAAGGGAAGTTTCTGGGTTGAGTTTACTTTTCTGAGTAGATCTTCCTACTGAAAGCAAGGGGAGTTCTCCGTCTTCGTCCTCTAGCTGGGAATAGCTTTGCCTAAAAAGTAATAAAGCCGGCATTCAGGTTTCCAAACGAGGCTTCTCGGCTTTGGTTACCGCAAATCTGTCTGAAGCCGCTTTGTGCAGCTAAGCGGACACACCAGCCGGGAGTGAGCTCCAGAGCTGCTCCTGGACTGGAAGACAGTTCCTATGTGACCACTCTAGGCGACTTATTTATGCTCTTGGGTTTTGTTATGGCTGTTTTTTAAAATATTTTATTTATTTATTTGTTTGTTTATTTGAGAGAAACCAAGCGGGGTCATGATGGGCTCAAGGAGTAATCTCAGGATCCTAGAATCAAGCCGTGCTCCAGACTTCACACTCAGCAGGGAATTTGCTTGAGATTCTCTCTCTCTCTCTCTCTGCCCCTCCCCTGCTTGCATGCGCTCTCTCTCTCTCTCTCTCAAATAAATAAATCCTTAAAATAAAATAAAATGTCAGCCATCAATGAGCTTACAGATTTGCTATTGTTGTCCTCGGTCTGATTAGCACATCCGGAGAGAAAGAACTAAAATAGTGCTCCCTGATGTAAGTATAATGCAAGCACATACGAAATGTTACATTTTTTGGTAGCCGCATTTTGACAAACAGGAAGAAACGGGTGGAATTAACTTTAATGCTCTATTTTATTTAACCTGGTATGTCCAAAATATCACTTCCACATACACATTTTAAAATTATTTTTAAGCTATTCAGTGATATACTTTGCCCTTTAAAATTAATCAAAATATTTGAATTATTCATTGTAAATGTTACTGATGTATCTTATATTTACCTTCCTTTTTTTCATGTGAAGTCTTTGAAATCCAGTGTGTATTTTACATCAGAGGACATCTCAATTGTGATTAGACACATGTCAAGTGTTTAGGAGCCACATGTGGGGGCTAATTCCTGCCCTGTTGGCAAAAGTAGGACTAGAATCTTAAGACAAAGAAGATACTTAAGGCAGAACATTGCCAAATCCACACCCCCGCTGATCAAACAGAATGCAATGATTTTTCACAGGGCTGCATTTCTAGTTCTACTGTGGCGAGAGCTGAGGTCGGAGGGAAGGCTTTCTCACATATTTGGGTGACTGTTTTCCTCCGCTGTAAATTGTTTGAAGCCAAATGAAGTCTTTTTTTTTTTAAGTTTTATTTATTTATTTGAGAGAGAGTGAGAAAGAGAGCACGCGTGCACAAGCATGAGTAGAAGGGGCAAATGGGGAGGGAGAGAGAATCCCAAGCAGACTCCACACTGAGTACAGAGCCCTACAAAGGGCTTCATCCCAGCACCCCGAGATTGTGACCTGAGCTGAAACCAGGAGTCTGATGCTGAGCCAACTGAACCACCCAGGTCCTCCCCCCCACAAATGAAGTCTTGAACCTTCTCCAGGGTAGCTTTTCCAATGTTTCTTTAGGCTTGAGTTATAACTGGAAGAATCCCACCCCCCACCCCCCACACCCCCGTATGCTAAGATTTCTGAGCAATGTAAAATTATCAGATGTGTAAGAAGTCCTGATAAATGCCTGGGTGCCTTTGGCCACATTTATTATTTTCAGGAGGGTCCTGATTTGAGTGTCTCATTGGGTTTTCCTCCAAGGTGATTTTTTTTTTTTTTAAGTAGGCTCTACACCCGGCATGGGGCTTGAACTCACGACTCTGAGATCAAGAGTTGCATGCTTTACCGACTGAGTGAGTAGGCACCCCATTTGTTTTGATTTTTTTAAAGAGAATATGTAGATCCCCTACCTCCATTGAGGTATGATTGACATATAACATAGTGTAAGTTCAAGGTGTACAGTGTGATGGTTCGATACAATTATATATTGCAAAATGATTACCACAGTAGGATCAGGGTCAGATTTTCCTTTGTTTTTAAGGCTGAGTAATACTCCATTGTCTGTATAGACCACATTTTGTTTATCCATTGGTCAATAGACACTGGGTTGCTTCCACTTTGGGGCTACTGAAAATCATGTTGCTGTGAACATGAGTGTATGATATCTCTTCACACCCTTGGTTTAAATTCTCTGGGGTGTATACCCAGCAGTGAAATTGCTGAATCCCGTGGTAATTTTGTTTTGGATCTTTTGAGGAGCTGCCATCTTGTTTTCCACAGCGGCTGCAGTTTTTACCTCCCCACCAGCAATGCACAAGGGTTCCAATTTCTCCACTTGCTATTTGGGTTTTTTTTTTTGCTAGTAGCCATCCTAATGGGTATGAGTTGGTCTTCTCTGAATTCTTGCACACTCCATTTGGTCGGTTCTGGTGTTTTGTTTTTCATCTTTTTAATTTTTGTGGAGCTTCCCCCCCCCCCAATTTGGTCGATTTTGAAACCGTTAGATATTTCCTGCCATTTTGAACAGTAGGTTTTAATTTTCAGAGCGTTCGTTTCGGATGAGCGGCAGCCCCAGGCAGTGGCAGGGGCCCAGGCCCGAGGGCCCAAGTCCTGGGTTCTGACTCAACTGTCGCTGAGAGACCCTCAGCAGGAGCGAAGTTTCTTCAGGCCTCCTTTGCTCGTCCTCTGGGGGAAGCCAGCAAGATAAATAATGCGCGGTGCTCCAACCCCTCAGCTGAAACTCAGGCCTGGATACATGTGAAGTGGACATTCTCTCCCACAAGTGAGTTCCTGGATTCGATCTGCATTTTTTTTTTTTCCTTTTGACTCATTTTGCTGCCCCCGGGGTGGGGTACATGCCGCCCCTGGGAGTGCCGTCAGGGGTCCGGCGCGGGCGGGTCCCGGGCGTCCTGCGAGCCTGGGGAACCACCGAGAGACGAGGCCTCCCGGGTCCTAGAGAGGGCGCCTCGACCGGCCGACGCGGGCGCACTTCCGGCCTTTGTGTGTGGGCGGGTGTCGGCGGCCCGGGGGTGGGGGTGGGGCCGGTGCTCTGTGCTTCGGCCCCTGGGGTCCCCGCGGACGCGGGGCTCGGCGCTCCCCACCCCCTGGGGCCGAGGCGGGGGGTTCCCCGGACGCGCAGCGCGGGGCTCGGCCTCACCTAGGGGAACCCCCGAGAAGGCCCTGTGCGGGCCGCGTCTCCGCCCGTCCCCGCGTTCCGGCCTTGCCACCCCGCCGTGCCCCCGGCCGGCACAAAGGAACCTCCAAAGACTAGGGGTGCGGTGGGGGCGGGGTCCACGGTTTGACCCCTCGTTCTGCCCGGCTGCAGAATTCAGGCCGCACCCGCTCCCTCCCTAATCCGTGTTGCTGGGCACGGAGGATCCTTCTGAAAATGAAACGGTTGCTTTAATTGTGAAACGGGCTCCGGATCCCTCCTCGACTTGGCGTTTTCATTGTTCAGGGCACGCTTAGCACCCCGAGCACTGGGCTGGGAGGAGGAGAAGGGAGGGCGCGTTAGATTCTCGTCTGTCCCAGGCTGGGGACACTAGCAGGGGAGCGGACGGGGTCGTCCCTGACGGGAGATGCGCGCGGGAGCTGGCGCGGAGGTGCGGGTAGGGCCCCCGCGGCCGGGGATCCGGACGGGAAACGTGGCCAGGTGGCTGCTAGTGCGAGGAGGGCTAGGACCTGGGGCTGTGGACGTGCCCACCAGCCTGGAACATTCCGGTTAGAGAGCTGGAGCAAAAGCACAAAGGTGAAAAGGTGGGGGGAGCTGCCAAGAGAGGGTAAATATTTCAACACCATCCTGAATGTTTACTCTGTGCTGGGTTGGGGAGATTAAAGAATGTGCCCGGACCTCAAGACCCCGCCCTGGAGGTTGTTAAAACCCTTCTGCTGGAAATAGCCGAGACTCTTAAAAAAACAAAAACAAAAAAAAAAACACCTGGATTTGTTTTCTAGAGGTTGTATGGCAAAAGGATCGCTGAATGCCACTTAACAAGCTGTGTGACCTTGGGCAATTTTCTTAATCTTTCTGACTCTCAGGTTCCTTCTTTCTAAAGGAAGGATGATAGTAGTATCTAATAGGGACCAGTGAATGAGGTAATATGTATAAGCACCTGCCTCAAATGTGTGGCAGGTACTCGGGGTCCTCCTAGGATATCCTAGGATAGAATGGGATAGGATAGGATAGGATAGGGTCCGATCGTCCTGTATCTTTCTGCACTTGATTTGAAGTCATGTCACTCATTTTTTTTCTCGTATCAGCCCAGACACCGGGCACTTTTCTTGGTGTCTTTCTTTTTCAAATCACTATCATTAACATATAATGTGTTAGTTGTTTCGGGGGTACAGGTCTGTATCTTGCTATTTCTGTTCGCTTTTTAAGATTTTTGTTTCTTTGCGCATACTTTTTCCTTTCATTTATTTCTCAGGCTTGAAATCAAGTATATTCTTTTTCTTTTTCAGGCTTGTATACAGACCTTTCTGCTGTACTGTGATCTATGCATTGCTAAGAACTTGATATTCTGCAAATTTTCATGTCCCCCCAGAATCACTTAAAATAAGATCAAGGCTAATAGAGTTGGGGAGACTCCTCAAAACTATATATTTTGGGGGTGCCTAGGTTACACAGTTGGTTAAGCATCCGACTCTTGGTTTCCGCTCAGGTCATGATCTCAGGGTCCTGAGATTGAGCCCCACTCTGCACTCAGCATGGCATCTGCTTAAGATTCTCCCTCTCTGCCCCTCCCCCTCGTGTTCCCTCTAAAATAAATAAATAAATCTTTTTTAAAATTCCACATATTTTTGTAACCAGAACTTAGGAAAAACAGTAATAATCCTAATATAAAATGTTGGCACAGAGGCATCTTGGCTGGCTCAGTTGGTAGATCATGTGATTTTTTTTTTTTAAGATTTTATTTATTTATTTGACAGAGAAAGATCACAAGTAGGCAGAGAGGCAGGCAGAGAGAGAGGAGGAAGCAGGCTCCCCACTGAGCAGAGAGCCCTACTCCGGGCTTGATCCCAAGACCCTGAGATCATGACCTGAGCTGAAGGCAGAGGCTTTAATCCACTGAGCCACTCAGGTGCCCTGCTAAGAGTCAATCTTAAAAGTTCCCATCACAAGAAAAAAATTTTGTAACTATGTATGGTGGTGAATGTTACCTTATTGTGGTGACTATTTTGCAATATATACATATATCAAATCATTACATCCTACACCTTAAACTAATACAATATGTCAATTATATCCCAATAGAACTG
>CM053621.1:26186901-26213388 GCA_028646535.1 Procyon lotor | reverse complement strand
CCCCCCCCCCAAGATTTTATCTTTAAGTAATCTCTGCACCCACTGTGGAGCTCAAACTCAACCCCGAGATCAAGAGTGTCACTTCCTCTACCAACTGAGGCAGCCAGGAACCCATCTGCAAACCATAATATATAAAGTGATGGTGAAAACAGTGCGCCTCTGGAGGCTTCTTCTTTTGCTCTTTGGAGGTGTTTTCCGTGCCTCGACGTGCAGCTTTGTGCAAAGTGCTAACACAGGTCACTTTTCATAAAGGTACTAATAATTTTGTTTACTGTGTCAGGAACAGCACCGAAAACATATCGGCAAACGTCTCCCAGGCCAGGAAGCAGAACACAGACCCTGTTTGGATCAAGTCCGCCCCCTGAGCCTGAATGATGACTGCAGAGTCGAGGGAAGCCACAGGTCTGTCCCCCCAGGCCGCCCAGGAGAAGGATGGGATCGTGATAGTGAAGGTGGAAGAGGAAGACGAGGAAGACCACATGTGGGGGCAGGACTCCAGCCTGCAGGAGACGCCTCCCCCCGACCCGGAGATTTTCCGCCAGCGGTTCAGGCACTTCTGTTACCAGAACACTTTTGGGCCTCGAGAGGCTCTGAGTCGCCTGAAGGAACTTTGTCATCAGTGGCTCCGGCCCGAGATCAACACCAAGGAGCAGATCCTAGAGTTGCTGGTGCTGGAGCAGTTCCTTTCCATCCTGCCCAAGGAGCTCCAAGTCTGGCTGCAGGAATACCGTCCCGATAGTGGGGAGGAGGCCGTGACCCTTCTGGAAGATTTGGAGCTTGATTTATCAGGACAGCAGGTAAGAAGTGGTGAAACCGATTCTGTGTAAGTGGCGCCTGGGCTTTAAGCCTGGAGCAAAGAGTTAAGTTTCAGTGCAAAGCTGGCACTCGTCATTGTCCTTGTGGTGATGACTCTGCTCTGCTTTGCTCGGATGCTGAAGGGCCTGCTGGCCTCCTGGTCTGCCGACCATCTTTTGGTTTGTTTAAATTCCTAGTTTACAAGTGATTTACCCACAAGCCCACCCTGTTTGTCCTCAGGTCCCGGGTCAAGTTCATGGACCTGAGATGCTCGCAAGGGGGATGGTGTCTCTGGATCCAGTGCAGGAGTCCTCGAGCTTTGACCTTCATCATGAGGCCACCCGGTCCCATTTTAAGCATTCATCTCGGAAACCTCGCCTCTTACAGTCACGCGGTAAGAAGCAAGGTTTCATGTGGGGAAAAGCAAACTGTTCGGGCGGGGGTGCCCTCTCTGTGTTGCTGAGGGCCTGTGATTTAAAAAAAAAACAACAAACACACACAGGCATGCTTGTTTCTTATCATTACACGTTATTGTCACTCTTACTAAATATGGGGGAAATCTAATTTACAGACCAACCTCAAGAGTTAATGTTACTGAGAAGGTAAATGAAATGTACATCATGAACGTGGGTGGACATTACATTATTCTTGGAGTTGTTAGCATTTTGAACGTCCAGCAGATTTTTTTTTTTTTTTTTTTTACACAAAATTGCTGGGCAGATGTAATATATTTCCAGCCTAGGTTTTGAAACACTCTGGTTAATGTCACGAGTTACCCTGAAAAGGATCATTTTTTAAAATTCATTTTATTTAAAATATATAAGAATGTTGTATAACCTCTTTGTCTAGCTTTCAAAACTTTCAAACAGTGGGGAAAATATTTTGTTTTTGTTTGAGGGACATGAGAAAAAATCGTTTCAGGGTCATACGTAAAAGTCAGTTTAAAGTAGGTACATAGAACACCAGTGGAAACACGAACATACTAAAAGTCCAGTTGTTCAAGAAGCATTGATAAAGGCACGTTCCTCAACCAATGTGTTCATGTGTGATGACACTCAAGGCGGGAATTAGAGCTTCAGAAAACTCTTCTGTGCATTCTGGGGGAATGTGTGTAAATCTGTGCCTGGTGATGATCGATCCACCACTACCCATCCCGTGCCGCTCTGTGTCCCATACAGGGTTTGCGAGGTCTCTCCGCGCTCCGCGAGGGGGAAATCAGAAGATTGAAGAGGATAGTTGTAGCTTTCAGTGCCGGATTAGAGCTTCCTGAGGCCAGAGTAACAGTTTTAGAGACCCGGGCACAGACAGCACTGATCCCTTAGTAAATAGTTCTGCAGGGAATTCAGCCATAAGCATTTATCCTTAAGGCCCCCTCGGCGCTCCTCTTCCAGAGTCTTTCCTGATTCTCACAAGGCGGAAACGCTAGATACTTGGTCTTTCTGCACATTTTGCCTTAGCTTGTTTTACACCCGTGTGGCCTGAAATAGTTCCAGGGTTTAGTAATTCAGTTTCAAATTCATGTCTCTTACGTCTTTGCCGCTCAGTGACATCATCTGTTTATCCAGTAACGTTTCCAAATCTAATACTCCTTGGAAAGGGAAGATTTTGATTTTGTGGTTTAAAAAATTTGTATGGTGGTTCTCCCACGTTGCAGTTTGTGTGACCGTCTGATAGACATCTTGTAGGAGATCAGTGTCGACCCGCGCTCCTGCGTACTGGTCAGTGTCTCATCGGCGTTTGAACCTTGTATAACGTTTAGTCAGAAAACCGCGGCTAAGTGAGGCGGAAAAGTAGGGGGACCAAAAACGGCCAGAAAAGACCCCCTCTGTGCCCTGTGTTTCAAGATGTCACTACTAAAGATTATTAATGCTCGTGTTATATTTTCCACAACTGAATGAGATTGTGACGGTCCCGTACTGTTCCTTGGGCTGGAGAAACTTAAACGGTGAGCCAGACTTGAGTCAGGAACCGGAAGTTACCCACGTGCGTAGGTGAGGAAGCATAGGAGGCTGGGTTGTAATTCCGGCTCTGCTCTTCTTGGCTGTGTGACCGTAGGCAAGTCCTTGACTTTCTCGGTGTTTGGTTTCCCCCTCTTTGAACTAAAGGGATTGGACCAGGTGATTTTAAAGACCCTTTTATGATTCCTTGCGACTTGGAGTAGCAGAGGTCATACTTGTTCTTCGTTACACTCTGCGGTTACCTGTTCTGTAGTGGCGCACTGAACATCAAACATGCTGGGGCAGGAAAGAGAGTTCGCCGGGCCCTTCTTGGAGGGGAGGCCCGGGGCAGAGCTGGTTTTACTCACAGCTCCTTTCTCCTCCCTCAGCTCTCCCTGCCACCCACGTTCCTGCCCCTCATCACGAGGGGAGTCCCAGAGACCAGGCGATGGCATCTGCACTATTCACGGCAGATTCCCAGGTGAGCGGTGGGCCCCTCTGCCTTCCCGAGACCCTCTTGTCTGCCTCTCTTCCTGGAGCTCTTTCAGCTCTCTCCACCCTGGACGCCATCTTGATGCCCCTTCCCGCAGAGTAGCCCCAACCCCTTTCCCCATCCACCAGAGCCTGGCATGATCACCTTTCTTTCCCAGCATCCTGTAGGTTTGCAGTCACCTCTGTCCCTGACTCCCAAGTTTGGGTGATGGGATTGTCCCTGAGCTTTGGGAGAACTGAGCGTGGGGATCTCATATTATTGCAGGCAATGGTGAAGATCGAGGACATGGCCGTGTCCCTCATCCTGGAGGAATGGGGATGTCAGAACCTGGCTCGGAGGAATCTCAATAGGGACAACAGGCAGGAGAATTATGGGAACGTGTTTTCCCAGGGTAAGCCTGATGCAGGATTATTGTCTGAGATTGCTTTTCATCTTCTTTTTTTCGATAGTTGTGGGATCTCTGCTGTGTGCAGTTGAGAGTTGACAAGGATTGAGAGACTCCTGAGCCCCTTTTCTTCAGGCCGGATAGCGAAGGAGCACGTTTGTGTTCGCTTCACCCTCAGAGCCTGATACGGTGATTCCCTGATTCCAAGTGACTTTTTTACTTTTAGGTAGTTTTTGCTGTTTGGAATCAGAAATACTCTTAAGTTCCGGGTTCTCACCTCTTCAACCACTCTGATACCTAGGATTCTTCTCCAGTCCCCATCAGCGGTAATGTAGGTGCCTCTGTCAAGGGGGTGGACTCTGTATTTCCTGTCGTAGAGGTCCTGAGGATGAGACCTGCTCGTCATCGGTCTAATCCTGACCTAGGACCGCATCCTTCCATGGGCTCTGTCTTCTTCCATCCCGTGCGCACTGCTCCACAGCAGCTTTGTGTTAACTCATGACTCGTGCCTGTGACCTCCCTTACGATCACCCCTTACGGGATTCCCTATTTCAAAACCTAACGGTGATCTTCTACAGAGAGGTCTGCTCCTGGACGTGTAGTAAGAACAGGAACAAGCCCTCAGAAGCGGCAACCAGATAAGACAAGTGACACAATTGACACACATCCCCATTTGTCCCCTTTCCTCAATCCCTGGAAGACAGTACTGCAAAGCAGCTCTCAAATAAGTTGTGTCATGGGACATCCACGGTGAGACTTCGGCCTGGGGAGGGCAGAGGGAGGGTGAGTGAAGAGAACTGAAAAAAGAATGTTACTGAAGAAGCCTCAGGTTTTGTTTTGAACCATAGACCTAAGCGAGTGGTGGTTTCTTGGTACTTGCTCTTTGGACCAGATTCTGAAAATTAAGCCAAAGAACTGATCTGTGTTTCTGAGCTGGGTATTACCTACCCTGTGATAACTTCAAAAAGCAAACACTGGTTGGAGACAGTCTGGGAATTATCCCGATAACCAAGGAATTTGGCTTGGAATTCAAAAGAAGTGGACCGATTTCCTCCTCTTACAATTGGTTCGGTATTTCCGGCGATTTCATCACTAACATCAGGGCTCAGATACTGTTCAGCTTTCCGTGGTTGCATTCGGGGGGCCTCTGGGGGGTAGTGCAGACCCACTTGGAAGGGGCTTTGAAAGCCACCTAAATAAAGAAGAGTTGCAATGACTTGGGTTTTTTCCTAGATAAATGTAAACAGCTATAAAGTAGCGCATGTTCATTAAACAATTTTCACTCTCAATTTAAAAATAATGACAGGCCGAGTCTAGCAGACTACAATAAAGATGTAGTCCACTGTTTTAATGTGCTGGTTGCCAAATGACAGGATCAGCTTTGCATTTGTAAAATTTTGGGGTTTTTACATCATCTCCCTCATGGGCCATATCCAGGATTGTTTTCAGTCTCTCTTCTGTTCTCGGGTATTCTCCGCGGTCTGTCAGCGAAGGTTTTAGTTATGTTTACTAATGGCCCAGTCAACGTCCTCTCCCTCATCTCTGATAATTGAGCACCGGCAGCTCTGTGCCGCTCTCACTGGAGGAGAGAAACTCCTGCATCCGCAGACCGTCCACTAACCTGCCAAGGCCCGAGCTCCTGTGCTGCCCACTCACTGTGGACTTGTTAAAGATCTCACCGGAAAAAAAAAAAAAAAGATCTCACCGAATCAGAGTATTCGCTTTTCCTTTGTTAGCTATGCATATGCCTGCCTTTGTGGGCTGGTGCCTCGTGCCCTTTCCAGGAGGGACCTGTCTGTTCTCTTTGTTCAAACTCATACTTAATATTAGAAACAGAACATGATTTTTTTAATGTATATTCCTTCATATTAGTTACTGGGTGATCAAATCCTAGAACTGTGAGTTGTGACCTCTTCCGTTACTTCTTTCCTCATCCCTCCCTTCCCTAACTTCCCTCTGGTCTTCACCTCCCCCCCCCCCCCCCCCCCCCCCCCCCCCCCCCCCGGCCCCCCACGTGTTCACTCCCATCCTCTCCCCGCACACCCTCCGCTGTCCTCCCACTCAGCCCGCCCTCTCCTTCCCAAGCTCTGCTCCCTGTTGTCCCGGAGGACAGTGTATTCCCCCTGTTTTTCTCCGATTTTCTCCCTGATTAATACTGTGAGGTCATTTTGCAGGCAGGTAGAAGCTTCCAGGAAGACAGTGTCAGTTGAATAACTCACATATTCAAAAGAAAATGGTGCCATTTGTATTTTTTATTGTGTCAGGTTGTGAAAACAGGAGTGAGAATGAGGAGTCAACCTCAAAGGCTGAAACCTCGGAAGACTCAGCGTCGCGTGCGGAGACAACAGGAAGATTCCAGAAAGATTTTGGAGAAAAACGTGAACAGCAGGGCAGAACAGTAGAAAGGCAGCAGAGAAACCCTGAGGAAAAAACTGGAAGAGAAAAAAAAGATTCGGGCCCGGCTACAGTCAAGGAAAAAAAACCCACCACGGGAGAGAGGGGTCCAAGGGAGAAGGGTAAAGGTTTGGGAAGAAGTTTCAGTCTGAGTTCAAACTTTAACACTCCTGAAGAAGCTCCAACAGGAGCGAAGTCCCACAGATGTGATGAATGTGGTAAATGCTTCACGAGGAGTTCAAGCCTTATTCGCCATAAAATAATCCACACTGGAGAAAAGCCCTATGAATGTAGTGAGTGTGGGAAAGCCTTCAGTCTTAACTCAAACCTGGTCTTGCATCAGAGAATCCACACAGGAGAGAAACCTCATGAATGTAACGAGTGTGGGAAGGCCTTCAGTCACAGTTCGAATCTCATTCTCCATCAGCGGATCCACTCTGGAGAGAAACCCTATGAATGTAACGAGTGTGGGAAGGCCTTCAGTCAGAGCTCAGACCTGACTAAACATCAGAGGATCCACACAGGGGAGAAACCCTATGAATGTAGTGAATGCGGAAAAGCTTTCAACCGAAACTCGTACCTTATTTTGCATCGGAGAATTCACACCCGAGAAAAGCCCTATAAGTGCACTAAGTGCGGCAAGGCCTTCACCCGGAGCTCGACCCTCACTCTGCACCACAGGATCCACACCAGAGAGCGAGCCTCCGAGTACAGCCCCGCCTCCCTCGATGCGTTTGGCGCCTTCCTGAAAAGCTGTGTGTAAAGCGAGAGCTCGAGAGAATTCGTCAGCAAGCCATTTCCCCCTTTTGTTTCCAAAATTGCTTCAGAGACCTGTGCCCACGGAGGGGAAGAAAAGAGGGCCTCAACGGATTAAAAGGAAAAAACTCACACTTCAGGATCCTTGTAGTTCTATCCGCCGTGTTCTGCCTCTGCATCGTCTATGGACACGTAACCCTTCCACACGGGCCCTGCAGGGAAAAGCTAGTCCTGTGGAGAACCCACACGCTATTTCCATGCAAGATAAAAGCACACCAACAGTCACACATCAAGCTCTTCAGGAATGAGGATACCTTTAAGGCTCTCGGACTCGGCAGCCACAGCCTAGAATTGAAAGATTAAGATTGGCTCCGTGAAAGCGATACTGGGGTTTAAAGCTGCTTTCCGCGAACAAGCCCTGCTTGCCCGACATCCCGCTATACCTTAGTTCTCAAAAAATGAGGAACCGTTAAACTGCATCGGGACATGCTGCTCAAATGAATGATATATACGGTGAGTTATATAGGTGATCACTGGTAGCCTGCCAAAGCTATAGAAATCTAGGACTGTGCGGATCAGTATCAAACCAAAGATTTCTAGCTCTTCCTGAGAGAGGGTATGTGCACCAGTCTACAGTTCCAAAGGATGGTGACAAATGTAGATGGTTCTATCCTCATCGCCGAGATAAATTCTACTGAAATAGCAACAATGATTCAAAACCCTTCTCTCCCTTCTCGAAATCCCGAAAGCACTATCGCACTGGCAAAAGCATTTCTCCACAAGTTAGCACTTGATTGATTGTAGACTGTCTTTTAATCCTCCCGCCGTTTCATGTGCGGAAGTTTTCATCACGCCCCCTCCCCCGAGAGAGGATCGTCGTCTTCGATCATCGAGGGATCCCTCTGTATCCCGGCAGCACTGGACACAGTGCTGAACACGTAAGAGGCGCTCGTTACACCTGACTTCCAGCAGGAGTTCTACGCTTACAGTGAAGTCCTGTGTGAATCGTGAAGTAGATCAGCATCGCCCAGCTTGTGAAACGGACCCTGGGAGTCCGAGCATGCTACGGCTCCAGGGTCTGACGCTCTTTCTATCCTAGATATAAAAAAGAGCCGCTGGCTAGCTGCCTGCATAGACTCTTCTAAACACAGATCTGTGGGTAAATACCACAGAATGTCAGAAACAACTCTCTCGTCGTCATCTTCGGAAAAATAGGAACTTTTACTGAGGCCGTGTCTTGACACTTTTCTGGGGCAAAAGACCTTAGCCAGAATTCTCTTCGGTCAGCTGATGAACAACGGGATCATTTAGGCACTTTCTGAATCATTTGTAACTAAATAATACAGTGGAAAAGATGTGACTTTGGTTGCTCTTCAGAACAAGGAAAGGTGGTAGAGTGCACTTTCCCCCCCACACTTTCCAGAACCTTTGCAAAGGCATTTGATACCGTTAGCTGACAATTACCCAACGTGTTTGTTGCTCTGAGAAGTTCACCGACAAGCCGGGATGTGGTTGGTCATATCATAGTTGGACCGCACGGGGTCTTTTCTGTTTCTCATCCCTGAAGACTGCGGGGAGGTTATGAAAGCAGGGAAGAAGCAATCTGCTGCCTAGAAGCTGATGACAGACAGTTTTCGGATACGCACACGGGATACCCAGGTATCATTGGCAACATAGGCAGTCCTCAGGGACTTGGGTAGAGAGGTCTCTGCTCTTGAGAGCGTGCAAATGATGGTGGACAGCCCTGCGGGAACTTAGAAACAGACTAAGAGCAGACCCGAAGACTCTTCGCCTAACGGGAGAACCCCACAAAGCATTTGAGTTCATCCCTCAAGAAACAACTAATACTGTCTTCCTCCACCAGTTGTTCGCTGACCGATGGTGACTCAAGCCCACCTGACGGCCTGGCTTTATGGGGAACCAACGAGTGGGGGCGGCTGTGGCCTCAGCTCCAGACCAAACTAAAATTCTGCGCAGCAGTGATTCTCGGGCCTCTCTTTGTAACTGGGACCGACCGCGACCTTCCTGAAGCTTCGAAGCAGTTCCGTCAGTGTTGCCTGCGGAAACTTCTAGGGAGTCCGCCAGAAGAGAAGACCTAATAGCTTTTTCTCGTAAATGAAGGTGGAAGAAGTGCTTTTAAGGTGTGCTTCGAAAAGTGAGCCGCAGTGGAGGCTCCGCACGAACCCGCCAGCGCTCGTCAGCAGGGACTTGCCCCCCGGAAGCCCTGAGCGCGCTGAGGCGCCTCAGCCCGGGCGCCGAGCAAAGCGCCAGGTGTTCTGGAGAGGCAGCGACCTCCGGTTGGTTCCACGTGGGCCTCTCTTGAGCCACAGCTACACGTTGGCATCACGCAGCCATCGACTGTTTTGAAAGCTCAGTGCAACCCGCTCCTCGCGTTTCTGCCCTGTGCCAGCCATGGGGTGGTCCCCGTGGTTGCCTCACGTCTTCGGCAGACGCCCGCCTCCAAGCAGCCGTTTGAAGACGCGCTTCCGAAGAAGCCAGGCTCCGGCTCTTTATTAAAACCATTCACGTCGCGTCCATGTATCCGCTGCCCAGTGCGACGCGCAACTGGGTCATGGTCAGAAGGGCTTGCCACAGCTCATTAGCGTCGGGACATTCAGAAGGGCTTGACCGGCTGAAGTCTGTTCACAGTTGACGTACTCCGTAGTTAACCATTAGCATGCTAGTTGACCCAGTGGAAGTCTTGGAAGGGTTTTAAGAATATACTTTATGAAATAAACCTGCCAGGAAGAGAAGTGAAGTTCTTCAGATCGTTTCTGAAGTTCTTCAAATTTGTTTCTGCTCCAGCCTGGCAGGCAAAGCGACAGCCTGAGAATATAGATCTCTGAGGCATCTTGATAGGTAAGACACTTAGTATTTTACTAAAGGCATAAAAAAGTGAGACTGTGCTAAATTTGTACAGAGAGTTCGCCGTGTTTGACATGTGTGACAGTTGACCTCTCACATACATCAGAGAATTCATTCCAGAAAGGAACCTCATGAATGCGATACGTATGGCAAAGCCTTCCACCCCGCCTCGGCCGTCAGCATCAGAAAGCTTACGCTGTAAATAAACTTTATTAATATTGTATGTGAGGAAAACTTTCATGTATACCACTCGTTGCTTTGGACAGAAAAATGAATTCCGTCAGTATGCTCCGGTCATGTGATGAATTTCAGAAACACTGCAGAGGAAGCTCAATGTTAACCCCAGAGGATCCACAGAAGGAAAAAAAAATGTGGGGAAATGCTAAAAAAGAAGGCAAAAATTGTTCATGCTGAGTGCTTCTCTATATATTTGTATGACCACAGGGTCAGTGTCCGTGTTTTATACCTGCGGCCCCCGCTGTTAGTCTGTATATTCCCTGTAAACAGATAATGTATTTTATTTTAATCTATTTGACAGAACACATCACTCCAAAAGAGGAGTTTGGGAGTGAGTAGTGAAGGAGGTGATGTGGGTACAGACAAGAAGTCAGTTTACAGACCTGAAGAGGGGGGAAATGAGAGAAAATCTTCATGGTGTGGTGCTCACCAAATCAGGAGAGGAGATCAGGAGATTCCTTAGGAGAGACAGGTTAATAGGGCCCTAAAATGGAACAGTTCGTAGAAACATCTGCAGCTTCCTGCGCGTTTTCTCTTCAAAGCCAGGAGGCGGACGCCTTAGCTCACCATTCCAGGCAAAGAAAATAGGTTCTCTGAGCTTTTGGGGGGGTAGGGGTGGGAGGGGGGCTTCTCCATGAATGGAGAGTGGGGAGTGCCCTGGAAAGGCCCACGGGGCCACTTAACCTTGACCAGATCATGGAAACCGTAGTCCCGCTTCCCCTACTACCTAATCTTCGTGCTTAGGAAATTTGGGCTAGCAAAGCACCAAGATAGACCCTTTCCTGGAAAATGGGCACAGATGCATCCACTTCCTGGTAGGAAGTTTTTCTGACGAGGCTGGAGAAGCATTTTGCCGTATTCCCTTGGGCTACGCTCCCGTGTTCCTTCCCAGCCCCCCACTCGCTTCCCCGGGTTGTTCCTTCCCCACAACTGTTGCAAGGCCTGTGAAGATTGGTAGCTGTGAAGGAGGAATTCTTTCCTCCTCTGTACCCTAGAGTTGATCACCTTTTCTTCCAGGGTCTGGTCACCCTGAAGTCCTCATCAGAAGCTCGCTAACCAGGTTCAGCCTGCCATCCTCATGGAAGATTCGTTACGCGAACGGGAGTAACAGTATTAAAGCGTAGTCAGACGGTGACAGCAATACTTACCAGAGGGGCCGTAGTTTTGTGTGTCCCGCCCTGAGCGACTTCTCAGAAATATTTAAGAGGGGGCTGGGTTCCCCATCTGGGAAACCAAATGAAGGTCTGCAGGTTGCAAAGTGAGATGTAGAATCAGAGAAGAGGAAATTAAGTGGTATAAATAGATCTTTTTGTAGAAGTTAGAGTAGATTTTTATTTCAACTACTACTGGAGAATTCAATAAAAAGCATTATTTGAAAAGTTTTCCTAACGTAGGTTTAGGTTTTGTTTTTAGGATGGACACACTACTGTACATTTAAAAGCAGTTACTTATTTTGCTACTCAAATTAATTTTTTATTCTATCTGAAGATGAAATTATCTGTTTTACTTTTCAAAGCTTTGTAAAGCAAACTTGAAGTTCTAGGGAGGCTAAGCCATCTCCAATTCTGCAGGTCACACAAAAGTTGGAGAAACACTTCGAACGTCTCATCCGACAGAATGTCTTAACGTGAGAACACGGTTTCATGTTGTTTGGGCCTGTTTTAACAGTGGATCCCACTAACCTCATGTTTTTCTCTTTATCCTGAAACAGTGGAAGGTAAGGAGAGTCCTTAGGTTGACTTCTAAACAATGTTATTTTAACAGCTTTAAAAAAAAAATGTCTTTAAGATTTCTCCCCTCCATTTACGTAAAGAATCATGGCTCACTTAAGAGTTACACAGTGGTCAGCAAAGCTAATTGGTCCTAATGTTAAACTTTCTCCCTTCCGCAAGCACTCATTAAGCAGTGAGGCTAAGTGTTTTAAGAGACTGGGAAAAAAAAAACCCAAAAACGAAAAACAAAAAAAACCTGTGAGTGAAAGGTGGCATTAAAACTTGGATTTCTTTCCAGTTTCAGATTTGGGTTTTGTGTTCGCTTCGGCAACACATACACAGGTGTGAGTTTTAAGTTCCTTGGGTCCAGGGAAGGGACGAGGCAGTGCAGGCGCCCCGACTCAGGTGTGTGGGTCAGCACTCGCTTGCCTTCCCCCTCACCTCAACCTCTGAACGGTTTAGGTACGGTTTCTTTCTGCCGTAGCAAGGACAAAGCATGTTAGGCTTAGAGTTGCTTCTGCTGGTCGCAGGGGTTCTTCGTGAGAACAAATAGGTGGGGGGCGGGGGGACAGCAGACACTGATCGTGCAGGAAAATCTTGGTCGAAAAATCATATGAGTTTAAGGGTAAGGGCGGGGGGGGGAGCGTTGCAAGCAAAATCAGCGATTATTTTAAAATGAACATAATGTATTTTTATTAACTTGTAGCTAAATATAGATTATTACAACCGGGTCAACATGATAAGCCTAAATCTATATAGAGAGCTTAACTCAGGCATCGTCTTGTTTATCTGTAGACTGGATAAGACAAACCTTTCCTGTGTTGTCAGTCCCTAGTCTCTTAGTTTAGAGTAAATTAGACCAAAAGAAGGAACTCGTCTTTGTATACCCGCAGAATTAAATTATTACTGTTGAAACCTGGCCTTTCATTTCACTAGTCTTAGAAGAGTCCAGATGCTTGGTAGATGTTCAGTAAGTGATTTTTGAATTGAATTTGTTCATTTAAAATCCTCATTAACCTTTCTAGGAAGGCTGCTTTGAATAAATAATGGAATCTTAGAGGAAATGTGGTTTTTAAAAAAGCTAGGGGACTCCTCTATTGGAAATAATTTGGAAACTTGATGGAGGACTAAAGTCTCCATCATGAGAAATGGCAACAAAGTACCATTTACGTGCATTTCTGTCAGTGGTCCATTTTAGGAGGCCAGCGGTGTCTGACAAATGTTAGAGCAGATGGGGAAGGAAATTGTGGGGAATTGTAATAAATATATCTTTATGTCGTTTCTCTTCTGGGTCATGGTAAAACAATAAATTATCACCTCTAGGTGGCAATGTTGGCGGCGTTTGTTTTTTCTCACTCTTGGTTGCATAAAGGCACAATTTTTTTTTTTTTTGGTAAAGATCTTATTTATTTGACAGAGAGGAGAGAGATCACAAGCAGGCAGAGAGGCAGGCGGGGTGGGGTGGGGTGGGGTGGGGGGGCGGGGGAGGGGAAAGCAGGCTCCCAGCTGAGCAGAGAGCCTGACATGGGGCTCAATCCCAGGACCCTGAGATCACAACCTGAGCCGAATGCAGAGGCCTTAACCCACTGAGCCACCCAGGTGCCCCAAATGCACACATTTTGGATGAGGCGAAACATAATTCCAAAGGTAAAAACTGCAACTGTAACCCGTAGGCCCTCCTCGGGCAGAGGAACGTGTTTTCCAAGAGAGCTTCGAGTTCTAGGTAGCTTCTCGGAAGGGGGGCAGCTGGATGAAAAACCATGGAGTGAAGTAGCTTTCAATGATTTCCCCCCCAAACACAATCTCAGAAGATGGAACCATTAAAGTACAACCTTGTTTTTTTTTTTTTTTTTTTAAAGATTTTATTTATTTGACAGAGAGAAACACAGCGAGAGAGGGAACACAAGCAGAGGGAATGGTTGAGGGAGAAGCAGGCTTCCCGCCGAGCAGGGAGCCCGATGTGGGGCTCGATCCCAGGACCCTGGGATTGTGGCCTGAGCCACCCAGGTGCCCCTAAAGTACAACCTTTGACCCATTTATGAAACTCAGAAAAAACTGAACATCCTGATGGTCATCATGTGATCTGATAGTTCAGACTTGCACACTGTGGCCTCTCACCCAAAAACCTGGTCTTGTTATTGCATAATATAGTGAAACAAACTCCGATTTTTTTTTTTTTTACTTTGTCTCATTTAAATAATTGATTTATTCGCCCTATTTAGAGACCAGAATCAAGACACAAAGTGTTCTATCTGCTTTGGTTTCAGGGTCCTTAAGGAATACTAACTTCCTGCTTGCTTTCCAGGGCAATAGTGGAATAAACAATTTTTTTTTTAACTTAAAGAAGTAAAAGGTGACACATGGGGGAAAAAATGTATTTTTCTGCATTGCTTTCCACAGTCCAGGCGAAGCTCACCTTCTCCTGGGCCACTGTCCCACGAGCAGAACCTAAAGTGAGGGCTTCTGTGCAGGGGATTATTTTAGGAAACAATTCCGGAGAACCGAAGTGAGGGACAGGGCGGGCAGAAATGGGGAGAAAGCCAATACGTGCTTGAATTTGGTCGCACTGCGGAGGGTGGGCCCTGAGCTGATAAAATCAGCCGCGGGCCCGGGGAGGACAAGTGCCTTACAGCAGCCCACAGGACACACAAGAGTTGGGGGTCAGGGTTCCTTCCAGGAGCTTCCCTCCTCACCTTTTCACTCTGTGCAGTCCCGTCAAACCTGATGGCCGCCTCCCCTGCCCTGGGCCTGGGCCCTCATCCCAGCTGCCCGAGGGAAACATGCAGACTCGGCCGCCTGCCTTCCGTCCTGCCCTGCTGGGTGATCCTACTCGCTGCCGTAGTTGGGTTCCCGGTGCAGGTGCCTCCCGCTCCCCAAAGCCCCATGCGGATCATGGCTTCATGTCACTCTCAGCAGGTGTCCCTCCCTGTTCCTCCCCAGGGGCCTGAGGCCACTGGGACGTGCTTCACCGTCTGGCCCTTCCTGCTCCTGGAGCCGCTGGCCTTGCTCTCTGAGGCCTCCATCCCCGCCTCACCCCTGTTCTACAGTTAAGCTCTGATGCCTCCATCCCCCCTCATCCCTGTTCTACAATTAAGCACACACCTGCAGCTCTAGGGAGCCAGACAGTCTTTTGTTTGACTTTGTCCCTTTCCTTTGGATTACCAAATTCCTCCACCAAGTGGACTGTGGCCACTTGTCCCCACCGCCTAGCTCCCTCTTAAAGCTGGAATTCAGCTCTTCGCCAACCACTTACCACGCCACAGAAGACCGCGGGTGTCCTTGACAGCGTTTTCCCTCGTCTTCGTTCTCCCTTTTCTAGAACGTTTGGCCATTTCCTTGACACTCTTGTCAGTGGCTCGTCTTAGCCTGTCCTTCAGCCCCTCTCTCTCCTTCACTCATGAATGATAACCATGAATTTTCTCTAATCCACGGTTTTGCAAAGATGGTTGCCGCATTTTGCAAGTGCAGAAATAGGCCCAGGAAGTGAAGCGGCTTACCAGATAAGCAGCAGAGCCGAATTTTACTGTAGTTTTTGTAAGTTTACTTACTTTTAAGTAATCTCTACACCCAGCTCGGGGCTTGAATTCACAACCTGAGCTCAAGAGTCACAGGCTCCACTGAGTCAGGCAGGCACCTGACTGATCCAGGCACCTGGATCTTCAGGTGTGTGACTCGGGCAACTAGATTCTTTCCACTACTTCATTGTCCCTTGTTCTCCCTTATGAGCTCAATTCTCCCTCCTTTATAAGTCACTTACGTGATCCCACAGCTACGTTTATGGAGCAGCCTGGCGCAATGGTTAACCGTCCACAGGCTTCGAGTGGGCAATCTAACCCTTTATCCTCCACGTACTTGCTGTGTCCTACTTACCTCACGGGCAAAATGGGCATAGAGTCACTAGAAGCATTAAATGAGCCATTATGTAAAACATGTACAACCGTGCCTGACATAAGTGTGCCAAAAATATTACCCGTTAGTACTTCCTCCGGGGGCCTCTCGATCTTCTCAACGTTTGTTTGCCCCTCACAAAAGTCTCACTTATTTATTTATTTTTTTAAAAAGATTTTTATTTATTTATTTGACAGAGAGGAGAGAGATCACAAGTAGGCAGAGAGGCAGGCAGAGAGAGAGGGGGAAGCAGGCTCCCTGCTGAGCAGAGAGCCCGACGCGGGGCTCAATCCCAGGACCCTGGGACCACAACCTGATCTGAAGGCAGAGGCTTTAACCCACTGGGCCACCCAAGTGCCCTCTTTTTTAAAAGAAACATGCTGGCAGGTCCATCTCACGAGTCCCTAAAACACACGTAACCTTGAAATCAGGTTTTTGTGAAATTGGGGACCCTGGCTCTGGGTCCCTCTCAGTCCCAAATGTTAGGTTTAAATTTCACACAGCCTCTGGGATTCTCTCAAGTTGCCGCCCCCCCTCAGCTGACGTGGGTCCCTTTGCAATCCCAGATCCTCCAAGGAGCCAGGTTACCCCTAGAATAATGAAAATTGCTGCCCAGGCTTAAGGGGACCGACCTTGTCTCAAGCCACCTGAGTCCCTCTGCCAGTAGTCACCACTGCCCCCAAGTCTAAAGCATGGCCTCCACTCCGGATTCTTGAGCCTCCCCTACCCGCATTATCTTTATTGTGTGCCCTAAATTTGGTTTTGGATTCCACATTTTATTTTTTATTTTATTTTATTTTTAAGATTTTTTATTTATTTGACAGAGAGAAACACAGTGAGAGAGGGAACACAAGCAGAGGGAATGGTAGCGGGAGAAGCAGGCTTCCTGCCGAGCAAGGAGCCCGATGCGGGGCTCGATCCCATGACTCCGGGATCATGACCTGAGCCGAAGGCAGACGCCCAACGACTGAGCCACCCAGGCGCCCCTGGATTCCACATTTTAAAAGAGAAACGGTCCAAGTGCAGGATAAGAAAAGCAAAACCGCCTCATATGCCCAACAAAGGGTTTTCCCTGGTGAGGAAAAAACTCACTGGGAACTTGGTCTCTGCCCTCAAATATCTGAAGAGGGATACGAGAGGGATTCAGTTTGTTCTGCATGAGTCCAAGACAGAAACAAAAGTCCTTTTCAACAAACATTACTGTCTGGCCACGCACGAGGAATAAGAAAAGGAAAGCAATAGGGCAATGAGTAAGGAGATAGCGAAGCGGCTATCGATGCTCCCAGGACTCGTATAAATTAGAAACAGGCACCCCATGCTCAGGACACTTACTCGACTGCCTTCGTTTGGCAAGTTGTGATAACCGTACAATTCATTGATCACTCCCTGATACGGTGAATGCAGGGGAGCTGCCCAAGCAGGAGCAGCCTTTGTGAAAGCCACCGGCAGAAGAAAGAGCCTCGTGCCGAGCCAGCCAGAGCTGCACCAGCTCAGGAATTCAGGTATGGCTGGGGGACTTTAGGGGGCTGCAGAGACAGGGACTTTGCAGGAGAGAGGGCTGGGCCAGATGCCCTTTGTGATCTCCTTCTATTCTAAGAGAATGCAAATTTTTCTGGGTTCTTCCAGAAACTAGGGGAACAACTTGCAACCTGCTCTTGTAAAAAGTCTTGGCAGGGAGCTTTACCCTCTCTTATTTATTTTTTTATCTTTTTATTTTCAAGATTTATTTTTTGGAGAGCGCACAGGTGCAAGTGGGGGGAGGGGCAGAGGGAATGGGAGAGAGAATCTCAAGCAGACTCCCCGCTGAGCACAACCTGGTCTAGGGGCTCGAAGTGGGGCTCAAGCTCATGCCCCTGAGATCAGGATGTGAGCTGAAGTCAAGAGTTAGAGGCTTAGGGCGCCTGAGTGGCTCAGTCGTTAAGTGTCTGCTTTCGGCTCAGGTCATGATCCCAGGGTCCTGGGATCAAGCCCCACATTCGAGCTCCCTGCTCAGCGGGAAGCCTGCTTCTCCCTCTCCCCCTGGTTGTGTTCCCTCTTTCTCTCTCTTATTCTCTGTCAAATAAATAAAATCTTCAAGCCACTCAGGCACCCCTAACATCTCTTAATAAGGAAAAGGGAGGTGGCTCTCACCAGAGAGGGCAGAATTGAAAACAAGGATTTGTGATAGGCGGAGTCACATCTCTATCCCTGGGGAAGTGGGCAAGAGGATAACATTAAACCAGAGAGGAGATCAGAATATAAGAATGTTGAAGATTGGGGCACCTGGGTGGCTCAGTGGGTTAAGCCTCTGCCTTTGGCTCAGGTCATGATCTCAGGGTCCTGGGATCGAGCCCCGCATCGGGCTCTCTGCTCAGCGGGGAGCCTGCTTCCCCCCCCCTCACTCTGCCTGCCTCTCTGCCTACTTGTGATCTCTCTCTCTCTCTCCCCCCCCCCGTCAAATAAATAAAATCTTAAAAAAAAAAAAAAAGAATGTTGAAGATTACAAATCTCTTACTGTCCGTGTAGTCAGTTACACACTGGCTCACTTTCATATGATCCAAATCCTTTAAAGTTGTCAGAGAAGATGGGCACCTGGCTGGCTCAGTCCGTAGAGCATGCAGCTCTTGATCTCAGAGGTTGTGACTTTGAGTCCCACACTGGGGGTAGGGATTTCTTAAAGTTTTCAGAGAAGGTCGTGTTTTGCCCATTTTCCAGAAGATCAAGTTGGAGATCTAAATTTCCCAATGCTCACTGGCCACAGGGCTCCAGCTGTAAGCTACAGGTTGTCTTAACTATTTCACTCTGCTTGTAGTCTCTTTTCCTTTTTTTTTCCTTTCTTTTTTTAAATATATATATATTTTTTTAAGTAATCTCTACACCCAACATGGGGCTCGAACCTACAACTCTGAGATCAAGCGTTGCATGCTCCACCCACTGAGCCAGCCAGATGCCCCAGATTTTTGCCTTAATTTAAAGAACTTCCAGCAGTTAGAACTCTCTGAGAGGAGGGACCTGTCCTCTAAATTAGTAAGCTCCTTGCCACGGAAATGGTTAGGAGGCAGAGGGCAGTCACAGAAGGAACGTCAGCATGTTACAAGAGGTTAGACTGGTCTGTCACCCAAGATGACACATTCAGTCACCATTTACTGGTCTCCACTCTATTCTTGTGGACCACATCTGCAATTATTTGCAGGAGAACTGTATTTTTCATTTTTTCCTTGTGACTTCGTTTGTTTGTTTATTTAGAGAGCGAGCAGGGAGGGAGGGGCAGAGGGAGAGAGGAAAATGCTCAGCATGGAGCCTGACGTGGGCCCCCACCTCAGCACCCTGAGATCATGACCTGAGCAGAAATCAAGAGTCGGACGCTCAACTGACTGAGCTACCCAGGGCGCCCCCTTTCCTTTTAACACAATGCCTGACACATTCTTGGTGTTTGCTGAATGAATTCACTGGAAAAAGTATGAGGTTCTTGGAAATCAAAGCTGCTCTAAAGAGGAAATGCAGGTAACACATCACAGTGAGCCACTAGGCAAGGTAACTTCTCCTTTGCTTTTTTATAGTTGTGCCATATGGTCATAGTTATATTAATGGAAGAAAATAATAAGTCACCCTGAGTTAACTTGCTGTAATATGGGGTGCTTTGAATGGATGGCCGTGTTGATCTTCCTAATGCTATTTTATTTTATTTTATTTTATTTATTCATTATTTTTTAAAGATTTTATTTATTTGACACAGAGAGAGAGATCACAAGTAGGCAGAGAGGCAGGCAGAGAGAGGGGGAAGCAGGCTCCCTGCTGAGCAGAAAGCCCGATGCGGGGCTCGATCCCAGAACCCTGAGACCATGACCCAGGCGGAAGGCAGAGGCTTAACCCACTGAACCACCCAGCCACCCCTCTAATGCTATTTTTTTTTTTAAGATTTTATTTATTTGACAAAGAGCTAGTGAGAGAGGGAATACAAGCACGTGGAGTGGGAGAGGGAGAAGCAGGCTTCCCACCGAGCAAGGAGCCCGATGTGGGGCTCGATCCCAGGACGCTGGGATCATGACCTGAGCCGAAGGCAGCCGCTTAATGACTGAGCCACCCAGGAGCCCCCCACATGCTATTTTTAAAAATCTGTTGAGATATAGTAAGGACACAGGATTGAATTAGAGAATCGTGATCTACTCTCAGGAGCACTACTAACTAGCTCACTTGTGTGCCTTGGATCTGACTTCTCCAGGCATTGATTTCTTCATCTGAAAACAAGAGCTTAAGGTCTCTTTTGGGATTAATATTTTCCAACTCTGGGCTCCTTTGCTTTTTGCTTTTTTTTTTTTTTAAGATTTTTAAAATTAACTATTTATTTGAGAGAGAGAGACAGAGTGAGCAAGCACACAAGCAGGGGGAGGGACAGAGGGAAAAGGAGAGAGAATCTCAAGCAGACTCCCCACTCAGTGCAGAAGTAGATGCAGGGCTTGATCTCATGACCCTGAGAGCATGTCCTGAGCCAAAATCAAGAGTCGGACACTCAACAGACTGAGCCACTCAGGCACACCTCCTTTGCTTTAGAAAGAGCAACAAGCTTAGAATTGGAAGGATTTCCTTCAAGCCTCAACATCACAGCTTACTGGTTGCATGGCTAGGCAAAGATCATTTTGACTAAGAGGCTGGATAGAGCACTACCAGGGCATCGACATACTTGTGACTCATGGAATTGTGTGGGTTTCCTGGTTTTCCCCAGTGATTCTGTTCCCTTCAACCGTGTTTTCCTCCAGTCTAATTCAGAGGCAGCGGAGTGCCTAAAAGCATAGGCTTTGGAGAAAGAGCCAGGTTTGAATCTTGCCTTCCCCACAGATCACTTGTATGACCCTGGTCAAGGTACTTACTTTTCTGTGCTAGTACTTAGTTTCCCGGTCTGTTAAACAGAGATGTTAATATTTTACAGGGTAAGTATTCTGGCCCAGTGGCCTGTCTTAACAATCTAATCTGATGGAAATGATGCTGTGTGACTTCCAAGGCTGGGCCCTAAACATCGGCAAGCTCAACCTTGACCTCTTAAGGAAGCCAGTTGTACCACGAGGAAGCCCAAGCAGCCATGGGGCGAAACTCACACGAAGGAGCACTGAACCCCCGGGCTGACATCCCGGCTGAGCTCTAGTCTGTGGGCCAGCGTCGACTGCCAGCCATCCCAGCTCCTTAGTTGACGCCACAGGAAGCGGGAGAACCCAGGCAATCCGCAGACTTATGAGATCGTATGAGAAATGATGGTGGTTGTGTTAAGTCACTACATTTTGAGGGTTTTTTTTTTTTTAATGGAGCAATAAGGAAGTGAAACCAAGTGCTTAGCAGTACTTTGCCTATAGTAAGTGCTCTAAGGAGGTATATGGAGGGAACAGGAAAGGTGAAGGAGTGCCGTGAAAGGGTTGGAAGTCAAGGAAAAACTAACAGGAGTGTGGGGCAAGCTGTATGATGTTAAAGGTCATCTAGCGCAAAAATGTGCTCTGCAATATTCCTGTCCTTCTCATCCCCATGGCTCTCCCCCCTCTTCAAGGCTGCACCAGATGATACGGGAAGTGGTCACTTTGAACAACTCCATTAGTAAGTCCTTCCTTATATTGAACTTTTCTAGCATTTCCATTCATTGGTCTTAGTTCTGAATTCCAAAGTCCTATAAAACACATTTCTTTTGGAAATGACAACTCTTTACATATTTGAAAACTATGACTACTTTGTCCCTCATTCTCCTCCTCTCCTACCTAAAGTAAGGAAAAATTCTACAGATTCTCTCCAGTGGAGTAGTACGGTGTTCAGACCTCGCACCCTCCAATTTGCCCATTTCTGGGCCACTGTTGGCTTTCGGGTGCCTCTTAACAGGTGGCAGCCAGAAACCGCCCATCTTAGATGTCTAAGGGGGACGTGATTGAATGAAACAAAACTGACCATGTGATGACTGTTGAAATGGGCCAGTTGGTACATGGAGGCTCACTGTCATCCTCTCTACATTTGTCTTTGGGGGAAAAAAAGTAATGACCCCCAAAACAGAGAGGGAAATGATACCATGTTTCTATAAAGTCCCGGTGCATTTAGGCAGGGAATTTCATGTGCAGGCATGCTGCTGTCCTTCAGCATGCGTGCCTTTTGAGGGGTCAGGCAAAAGCAAACTCAGTGGGGGCTGGAGGAGGTGGTGCAGAAATAAACAGGGAATCTGGTCTGAACCCTGCAGCTGAGCAGAAGCAGCGGGAGAAAGCTGTAAGCAGAGACTTCTTTAACAAGCCCCCCGGCATCAGGAGCACCTTAGAAGGCAGCCTCTGAGATTTCTGCCCAGAATTCTGTTCAGATTGATGCCACCGTGACTCGAGTCTGGCGGTGATCACTCAGTCTCTGGCTTCATGGGCCCAACGTGGGGCTCCGTGTCCATACACGTGGATCAAGTTCTCATGAGGTGACAGGTCCGGGTCACGGGGGAACCCTCTCCCTGGACGGGGACTTCGGGGATCGGGTGGGAGAACCGCCAAAGCCTTCACCTGGTTGCCACTTCCTTGGTTAAAAAGAAGAGGGGGTGGAACTAGGTCCCCGAATCCGCTTGTCCCCAAAACGCCCAGACCCCCGACGAACCCGAGACATCGAGACGAAGAGAAGACTTTTCCAGTTCCTAGAGGGACCGCTACGGCCCCGTTAGACTCCCGCGGGGGCGGGGCTCTGACGCACTTCCGGCTGCGCCGGCCGCGGGGTGCATCGAGGTGTCCGAGCGCTTCGAGCGGTTTCAAATCCGGTGAGTCTCTAGATTCCTGGTTGGCGTGGCGGGCGAGAGAGGGAGCCTTGGCCGAAAGGGTTCGGGGAGGGAGGAGTAGGTTGAGCAGCTGTGGCCGCTGGAGAACCCCCGCAGATCGGTCACGGGAGGTCTTCAGGGAGGAGCCCAGCCGTAAGTAGCGGAGGCGCTCGCTGCCGGGAAAGCCTTTTCCTACCCGCCCCGGGGGTTTCACAAATGAAACTGCCTCATTCTTGTTCCCGAGCTGTTTTTCTGTGCTCTCCCTGAGTCGAACCGTCAGTCACACCCGGGTTGCTTTCTCTTTTTTTCCCTGGCTCTCAGTAGGAAATCCGAACTCAGGACTAATTGATGAGAACAAGCCTGAGGGGCTTGGGGACGTGCGAGGGGAAACCGAGCCTCATTAGAAGTCCCGGGTGCGGCTGATCCAAGAGGGGGAATGGTTGGTACCTTTGGGTTTTGTTCGGATTAGAAAGCACACACACAACAGGCATCTGCTCGAATTTGGAAACGGAAAAAGGAAATTTTTGCCTTACTGTTTATAGTTTGTCGAGACAAAGGTGATCTGGTGGGTGAGGTTCTTGGAAACCTATGTTATGTAAGGAACAGTTGAGCGAACTGTGAAGAAGGGAGTTGAGAGGCAAAAAGCAATTGTTTTCAGGGATTGGAAGGCTGCTATGAAGAAAGTAGGTACTGTACAGTAGAATTCTGTGCCTCAGTTACCAGATTTGCCTGCCTACGAGTTTTCAGGTACACAAGGAATGTGTTAAAGGTATTCTAGATTTAGTTGGTAAGTACCATTCAGTTAGAATCTGTGATAATTTGTTTAATTTATGCCTCATCTTGTTTCATAATGGATTTGGGGCACTTTTATAAAAGAGTATATACATTTTGGGAAATTGTCATAAAAGGGGGGGACCCACAAAACCCTGGGAAGAGGAACTATTCTCTTCTGGTTATGGTTATATCAGTCTTATGGTAGACTGAACTTATGAGTTTCTTGTGCTAAACATTCTAGGTAGCCTAAAGAAAGTAGTTCACTGTGGGGCACCTGGGTGGCTCAATCTGTTAAGTGTCTGCCTTCGGCTTGGGTCATGATCCTGGGGTCTTGGGATCGAGCCCCACACTGGGCTCCCTTCTCACCGGGAGCCTGCTTCTCCCTCTCCTCCCCACTTGCGCTCTCTCGCACTATCTCTGTCATTATCCGTCTCTCTCCCTCAAATAAATTAAAAAAAAAAAAAAAAGGTAGTTCACCATGGTTTAAGACAATGTGATTTAGGAATGAAGCCTTTTGTTTTCTATCCACAAGCATTTGATTTTATAAATACTTTGTTAAGGAAACTTCAGAAGCCTGGGTACCCGGCTGGCTGTTGGTAGAAGGTGCAACTCTTGATCTCAAGGTCATGAAATCAAGCCCCACATTGGGCTTAGAGCTTATAGTCAGTCAATAAATAAATTTAAAAAAAAATTCAGAAGCCAAGACCTGGAGGGCATCCCTGAGTGAACCTTTAGACAAACTCAACATGACCAAATATGAAGTAACTGGCTTGCTCAAGGGGGAAAAAATCAAGACTGAGCATTTATTGGATTTTTAAAAAATGGTTGCCAGTCTGATAGATGGAAGCATTTCGTTGTAGCTTTAATGTTCATGTATTTTATTATAACTAAGGTTAAGTATTTTTTTGTGTATTTATTATTAAGCTGAGATTTGAAAGACAAATAGAAATCTGCCCTGAAAACTGAGCAGTGATGAGACGGTATGAGGAGGCAGAGGCCAGGCTGTGACTTTTGTATGCTGAACAGAGAAATTAATAAAATGGTTGTAAACAGCTGGCTGTTATGTGCAGATTTGTATGCAAAACTTCTGGTATTAGACTTAATAATGTGTGAAACTTTGATTTTTCAGAGGGAACTTTAGGAGCCAAGGGCAGGCTGCCACAAGATGGAGCACTTTCCAATGAATAGTATTTTGAGTTAAAAGCAGTTGAAACCCAGCAGATTCAGGAAAGGCCCTTCACCTTTCCCCTCAAGTGCCTGCCTGTACCAGAAAGAGGGCTATTAAAAGATTCTTCGAGGGACGCCTGGGTGGCTCAGTGGGTTAAAGCCTCTGCCTTCAGCTCAGGTCATGATCTCAGGGTCCTGGGATCGAGCCCCGCATCGGGCTCTCTGCTCAGCGGGGAGCCTGCTTCCCCCACTCTCTGCCTACCTCTCTGCCTACTTGTGATCTCTCTCTCTCTCTCTCTCTGTGTCAAAGAAATAAATAAAATATTAAAAAAAGATTCTTCTCTACCTAAACAACGTGCATAGTAGGGCACCCTTCGTTTTGCAAACATCTCCTCTCACCTTCCTGCTGATGATCTTCCTCATCTTAGTATCCTCAGCCCCCTCTCGTTGATGTTTAAGCCTCCATCTTGCCTGACTGCCTTTAGAATTTCATGTCTGTGTGGTTCCTGTACGCAGAAAGCTGAATTTGATTTTCTCCTGTTGATTTTTTTTTTTAAGGTAAGCTCTATGCCGAATGTGAGGTTCAAACTCACAACCCCGAGATCAAGAGTCACATGCTTTTCTGGCTGAGCCAGCTAGGTGCCCCCACCTCCCCGATCTTTTTAATAAAAAATAAATCAGTAAACCTCTGCTGGGAGCCTTTGAGCTTTAGAGTTGGAGTTGCCAAACTGGAAAATGGCTTGTGTGATTTCAGAGGAGGACAAGATTGTCATAATTTTGTCAACTAGTTAAAAGTGTTTGATAAAAGTAAAGGTAAGCATTGTGTTATGTTTGCAGTAGACCTGTTAGAAACTTTATTTCATTAGGCCAATATTCTGATAATTGTTGGATGAAAGTCTGAAATTAATTATTGTTCCTAGAGACAAAATAGGCACCTTTTAAAAAAAATAATTGTAAAAGAAAAACATTTAATAACTTTTTAAAAATATCCAACGAACTCTAAGAATGGTCTACTTCAACATCATAAGTATTGAAATTAACAGCTAACATATTTCTCTTTACTTTCACTCCATAATAGAATAGCATTTATCAAAGCTTCTTTTCCCCCCACTTCCCCATATTTTTAAATTTATATATTTTATTCGTTTTTTTTTTTAAGATTTTTAAAAGATTTATTTATTTTAGAGCACACACACACACACACACACACACACACACACGGGGAGGGGTGGAGTGAGAGGGAGAATCGCAAGGAGACTCCCCGCTGAGTGTAGACCCTGATGTGGGGCTTGATTACACAACCTTGGGCCAAGATCAAGAATTGGCCACTTAATTGACTGAGCCACCCAGGTGCCCCCAACAATTTTTTTTTTTTTATTTGACAGAGACAGAGAGATAACAAGTAGGCAGAGGCAGGCAGAGAGAGAGGGGGAAGCAACCTCTCTGCCAAGCAGAGAGCCCGATGCGGGGGCTCAATCCCAGGACTCTGGGATCATGACCTGAGCTGAAGGCAGACAGTTAATGACTGAGCCACCCAGGCGCCCCTAAATGTTTGATTTTAGAATAGTTTAGATTTCTAGAAAAGCTCAAAGATAGTACAGAATTCCCATACTTCTTCTCCAGTTACTGTTAACTGCTTACATCACCATATACATTTGTCACAACCAAGGAATGAACATTGGTACATTACCATTAACTAAGCTGCACAATTTATTGGAATTTCACTAGTTTTTCCCTAATCCTTTTTCTGTTCGGTATCCCATCTAAGGTACCACATTATATCTGTCTTCAAGTCCATTTAGTGTCCCCTGATCAGTGACAATTTCTCAGACTTTCCTTGTTTTTGATGACCTTGATAGTTTGGAGAAGTACAGATGAGATATTCTATAGAATGTCCCTCAATGTGGGTGTGGAGGAAGACCATAGAGGTAATGTGCCTTTGTCACCATTGTCATTAACATAACCACTGGTGATGTTAACCTTGGCGACGCGGTTCACCTTCTCGGTGAGAGCTTCCCTTCAACCCCTTTCCATACTCTCCCCGTGGAAGCAAGTCCCAAAGTGCAGTCCACCTTCTTGACAGAGGATTATCTACATAAATAAGTTCTGGATGGGAGATTTGTCTCTTCCCTTCTGTTTATTCATTCCCTCTCTCTTTTTTTTTTCCTTTCTTTACATAGCGTGGACAGATACTTAATCACCTTCCGGGTTATAGTCCAATACTGTATTACTTGGTTGCTCAAATTGTTTCAGCTGTAATCATTGAACTTTTTGTCACTAGTGGATGCTCCAGGCTCATTTTATATGCTTCCCAACCTAGAATCAACCATTTCTCCGTTTTCTAGTAATTTTTA
>CM053621.1:26166816-26186401 GCA_028646535.1 Procyon lotor | reverse complement strand
GGCAGGTACTCAAGTGAGTGTTGAGTGAATGGACTTCACTTTTTGGCAAATGAAGAAGATAGAAGTAATTGTATTTACTACAGATGTTTTTGGTGTTCTCATGTATCAACTGACCAGCATATTTAGAGTACTTGATATTTAGGGGCGCCTGGGTGGCTCAGTGGGTTAAAGCCTCTGCCTCCAACTCAGGTCATGATCTCAGGGTGCTGGGATCGAGCCCCACATCGGGCTCTCTGCTCAGCAGGGAGCCTGCTTCCCCCTCTCTCTCTGCCTACTTGTGATCTCTCTGTCAAATAAATAAATAAAATCTTAAAAAAAAAAAGCATAGAATACTTGATATTTAAAAGAAAAATACTTTTAAACATTTTGTATTTGTATCATATACTGTGGTTTAATTTTTTTCCCCCAGTTTCTTCTCAGAAATATATATCTCATCAAAGTAAATACCTCTGTAAGAATATAGTTAGTCTTTTAGTCTAATACTGTTAGTCTAATCTCTGTCATTGTACTTGTCCTTCTGTGAAACCTAAAAGTAAAGGACATTTAAAAACTTGCATGTAGGGGCACCTGGGTGGCTCAGTCATTAAGCTTCTGCCTTCGGCTCAGGTCATGATCCCAGGGTTCTGGGATCGAGCCCCGCGTCGGGCTCCCTGCTTGGCAGGAGGCCTGCTTCTCCCGCTACCATTCCCTCTGCTTGTTGTGTTCCCTCTCTCGCTGTGTTTCTCGCAGTCAAATAAATAAAATCTTTAAAAAAAAAAAGCTTGCATGTACCCTACCCAAAAGTGGGTCAAGGGAAGCCCAAACTTACATCATGGGGGCACTTGGGTGGCTCAGTCACTTAAGCACCCAACTCTTGGTTTCAGCTTAGTTTATGATCTCAGGTCATGGGATCAGCCTGCATAGGGCTCGGAGCTCAGTGCAAAGTCTGCTTGTCTACCCCCTGCCTCCCACATGCTCGCGGTCTCTCTCAAATAAATAAACGGGATCTTTGAAAAACAGATTTTTAAAAATTACATCATTAATTATACTCAGTTATTTTTAAATATTCTAGTTAATTCCAAACTTCTAGCTTGATTCCTGGTTATGCTGACTAGCCCCATCGTTTGACTAGCTTCTTTTTTTTTTTTTTGTAAAGTAGGGGGTTTGATGTGGGGCTTGAACTCACAACCCTGAGATCAAGAGTCGCACGCTCTACTGACTGAGCCAGCCATGCACCCTTGGCTAGCCAATTTTTAGTATTGAAGCTCCAAGTTTTGGATTTAGACAGGCGCCATTTGGCCGGTCAATATCCTGTTGAAATCTCAGGAGTTGTAAGATTCTGAAATAGTTTTTGGAGCAAAGTTAACTTAAGATAATTTCAAAATTATACCATTGTGCACTTTTTATTAGGATAGAGACAAAGTAAGATTAAGTAGGATCCTGAGCTGACTCCCGAATGAGTTTGAACCGTAATTTTTATGTTAGTTTTGCGGTGGCTGTAATTTCCACAATTTCGTCTGCTAAAGGTGTGGCTGTCAAAACCTAAAAAGCATCCTTTTTCTTTTTGTAATTGATGGTAACCATATCTTCTCAGGTTTAACGTGTAGCCCTGAAGAAGCAGAAACCCAAAGGAACCGATATTCCTGCTCCACAGAGTCCCAGCTGTGGGGAGGCCGTTTCTGGAATCTGTGTGATGACCAAGGTTTTGGGCATGGCTGCAGTTCGTGGCCCGCGGCCTCCGCGGGAGAGGGGGCCCCTGGTGGGGAAAGAGGAGGAAGAAGAGGAAGGGCAGAGCCTCCCTAGCCTGGAGGTGTTCCGCCAGCGCTTCCGGCAGTTCGGCTACCACGACACGCCTGGTCCCCGGGAGGCCCTGAGCCAGCTCCGGGTGCTGTGCTGCGAGTGGCTGAGGCCCGAGATCCACACCAAGGAGCAGATCCTGGAGCTGCTGGTGCTCGAGCAGTTCCTGACCATCCTGCCCCAGGAGCTGCAGGCCTGGGTGCAGGAGCACTGCCCGGAGAGCGCCGAAGAGGCCGTCACTCTGCTAGAAGATCTGGAGCAGGAACTGGACGAGCCAGGACAGCAGGTCGGCTGGGGAGACCCCACAGGCTGTGAGGCTGGGACGGGAGCCCTCTGGGCAGGACTGGGTTTATCCGTCCGGTGGGAGGGGCTGAATAGCGGTTTCTGCGGACTTAGCTGTCGGTACGCTGTCTCCTGTTTCCCTTCTCCTGTCCAGTCTTGATCGTAGCCGTGGATGTGGTTCTTTTCTTTTTCCTGAAATTGTGCTTTAGCTCGCCTGAGGCTTGCTTTCTCCTGCAGTTGACCCTTGAACAACACTGGGGTGAGGGCTGTCAACCCCGCCTCTCCCCACCCAGCACACGTGCATTTGAAAAATCCCAGTATAACTTTTGATTCCCCCAAAGCTTAACTTCTAAATGGCCTACTGTTGACTGGTAGCTTTACCAATAATGTAAGTGGTCAATTAACACGTGTGTTGTCTGTTATGTGTGTTACATGCCGTGTTCTTATAATAAAGTAAGCTAGAGAAAGGAGAACATTAAGGAAACAAAGAAGAGAAAATACGTTTACTGTACTATATGTGTCCAAAAAAAAGGTACATGTATGAGTGGGCCTGTGTCGTTGAGACTCGCGTTCAGGGCTCACGTGGAGTTCCGAGATGAGCTGCGCACAAACCCTGCCATTCCTGGTTGTCTCTAGGTCTCACCTCCTCCAAACGAACAGCGGCAGGTGTGGGAGAAGAGGTCCTCTTCAGGAACAGCAAAGTTCCCAAGCAGCACGCAGCCCCGGTCTGTGGAGACCAGTCACAAAAGCGAGGGTTGGGAGCCCTTGTACATCCAGGAGACTGGGGAAGAGCAGGATCTCACTCCGGAGCTGAGAAAGGGTCAAGGTAGGGACCGTGTCGTGCCGTGTGCTCCGTGCCCCAGGCCTTTGTGGTGGAGGAAACGGTATAACCAATGACTAGTTGTGAGGCGGTGCCCCTGAACTGACTTGCCTGCTCCGGCTGCCTCGGCAGGACGAGTGCCTGAGCGCTTTTCCTCCCGACCGCGTCTCACACATAGTCAGTGTGGGGACAGGACATACTCTTAAAAAGGGTTGGTCAGAGTGAGTTTAAAAGAGGGACTGTTTAGGGGCACCTGGGTGGCTCAGTGGGTTAGGGCCTCTGCCTTCGGCTCAGGTCATGATCCCAGGGTCCTGGGATCGAGCCCCGCATCGGGCTTTCTGCTCAGCGGGGAGCCTGCTTCCCCCTCCCTCTCTGCCTGCCTCTCTGCCTACTTGTCATCTCTCTCTCTGTGTCAAATAAATGAATAAAATCTTAAAAAAAAAGGGGGGGGGACTGTTTAGGGGCGCCTGGGTGGCTCAGTCAGTTTAATTATCTGCCTGCCAATCGGGTCATGATCCCAGGGTCCAGGGATCAAGTCCCACATCCGGCTCCTTGCTCATCAGGGACCCTGCTTCTCCCTCTGTCTGCCGCTGTCCTTGTGCGCTCTCTCTTTCTCTCTCTCTCTCTGTGTCAAAGAAAATCTTTTAAAAAGTTGGGGGGGCACTGTCCAGAGGTGAAACAGGTTGAAGGAACAGCAAGAGATGATGCTTGTTCATTTGTTAATGACTGAACGAAGAACCTGTTAAAATCGGCATTGGATTATGCAGAAATGGTCCCAGGGAAATTCTTCTCAGCTTCTGCCTCATAAGGTTACTTCAAATATTTTGCTTATTTATTGAGTTACTTATTTCCCACACATAGTACACGGCCACCTGAAGGAAAGTCTGGACATGCAGCCAAGTGATTGCTCATCAGCAAGAGTGAAAGGGAAAGTGCCGTGTTGACAGACTTCTGTACTCTTGGGGGGCCGACGGGTCTCAGGGAGCCCCTGGTTCAGTGTGGGTTTCTCTTCCTCCCCTTTTCCGGGTGTGTGGACCTAGAAGTGTGCCTGCCTGGTGCGGTGCTCTAGAAAAGGCGGTTGGCTTCCGTCTGGCTCTAGCAGTACTGACTTTAGGACCGGAAGAGCGGTGAGACACGGCCGCGGTAGGGCACGTGCTGGGAACCAGACCCTCCTGGGAGGTGAGCCCCCTTGACCGGGGCCTAGCCTGGTCACACGCGGACTGAAGTCCTCTTTTGTTGCTTTTATGTTCCGCTTCTGTGAGAACGTGGATTTCGTGAGTTTGCCACTAGCCTTATCTCCCTTAATCACCCTTTTTATTTTCCTTGATCAGCTTTGACCATTCGGTAGTATTTCTTACTTGTTGTTTCTGCGTGAGTTTCACCCGGCTCCTTTGCTCTGTCCCAAGAGGTTTGGTTTTGCCTTCCTACCCTCTCTGTATGAGGTTGTTCTCCTACAGAGAAAGCCTTGTGCTCCTCATCCTGTCCTAGCTGCCTCTGGGGGCCACTGTGAAGGCCTGGGGGTGACTGACTAGTGTCCGTGTGATGTTGCGACCTCTCTCCTAGCCACCCTTCATCACACCTCCCTCGTCAGCTGACGTTTCCGTTTCTCCCCCAGCAGTTTCTTCTCGGGATACAAAATGACTGACCTGTGCTTATTCTGCTTCTTGTTTCAGATCGTAACTCGAACACCCAGAATGAGGAATCAGTAGATAAGCAGAAAAGTTCTGAAGAATCTGAGGGACTCAAAAGGGATGTTACTCCCATGACGATTGCCAGTCAATGTGAGGCCAGGTTAGAAAGGCAGTGGGCAAACCTGGAAAAGGAAAGAGGAACAAAAACTCCTCTTCTAGACAAAGGTTCCAAGAAAGGCAGGGAGCTGATTCCCGCGAAACCTGCCCCGGGAGAGAGGCGTTACATCTGTGCCGAGTGCGGAAAGGCCTTTAGTAATAGCTCGAATCTTACCAAACACCGGAGAACGCACACTGGGGAGAAACCGTACGTATGCACCAAATGTGGGAAGGCCTTCAGCCATAGCTCAAACCTCACCCTTCATTACAGAACACACTTGGTGGACCGGCCCTATGACTGTAAGTGTGGGAAAGCCTTTGGTCAGAGCTCAGACCTCCTTAAACATCAGCGAATGCACACGGAAGAGGCGCCGTATCAGTGTAAAGATTGTGGAAAAGCTTTCAGCGGGAAAGGGAGCCTCATCCGACACTATCGGATCCACACTGGGGAGAAACCTTACCAGTGTAACGAGTGTGGGAAGAGCTTTAGTCAGCACGCGGGTCTTAGTTCTCACCAGAGGCTCCACACGGGAGAGAAGCCGTACAAATGTAAGGAGTGCGGGAAGGCCTTCAACCACAGCTCAAATTTTAATAAGCACCATAGAATCCACACTGGGGAGAAGCCCTACTGGTGTGACCACTGTGGAAAAACCTTCTGTAGTAAGTCCAATCTTTCGAAACATCAGCGAGTCCACACCGGAGAGGGAGAAGGGCCTTAACTGTCAAGTAATGCTCCCCGAGTGGTGTTTGTTTTTATTAAACTTTAGCCCTTGGATGCTAGGGAGGAGCCCAGTAATTGCCATATAAACTCTAGTCGTAGATTTTGTTTCACTCAACATCGAGGGGTGCCTGAGGACAGGGTGCTCGGTGGTGGCACCGTGGGCAGGAGGTGCCGGTGGGTGGCAGAGTGCGGTCCCCTCACCGTGCTTTGGGGTCCCCTCGGCCAGGTTGGCACTACTTTTTATATAGTTAAAACTGAGTGTATCCAGTGGAATTAAGGAAGAAACACTGAAACTGTTTAACTGTTTTAACATATATTCAAGAAGTAGGATTTGTAACGAATTGAGCCACACTGAAAACAATTTAATCTGATTCTGAATAAACTTATAACATCTTGTCATGGTGCCGGTTACTGAACACTGGTCTCAAGAACGGAAACTATTCCTACTGGTTTTAGCTTAGGGGACATTTGGATTTGGAGTAATTGGAACTTGTCATGCTCGTGAAGGTGCACATCGGGAAGTTGGAGTAGAGCATATAGAGTAGCTGCGTCTTGGTCTCCGTTGTGCTTTATTTTATTTTATTTTTTTCTGTATGCTGAACACATCTTTTTCATCGGAGAACATGTGTCAGCCTCGTGTGCATTTGGGTTGTGTATATCCTGTCTCTGCCACAGTCTGAAAATCTCGACTCTGCAGTTTCCTTCTAAACTCCGCAACTCAGTAACACCCAACATGGGTTCGTTAAGTGCATCCTTTCTGTTTCCTGCCTGGAGCCGGGTGAGACGTTTGCGTGGTCTCCAAGCAAGAAGAGTCTGCTCTCCTACGGCAAGGGGGGAGGGAGATGCGTTTGTTAGGCCAGAGGGTTCTGGAGAATTTGGGGCTTGTACTCCAGCACACCTCCCCAGATGCCCCATGCGTCAGGATCCCAGTCTCTGCCAGTCAGGGCCCAGAGTTTGGGGACAGATGACTTGGCCGGGCTTTGCATTTAGCTGTCTCTGCGGTTCTGCCACCCCCCACAGTCAGCCGCAAGCAGGTGTTCAGGCCCGGCTGCTCTTGCCGAACAAGATGGGGATCTCTCTAATCCCTCCTGTGGGCGACTTGGGCTTTCACGACACACCCTGAAATGATAGTTGGCTGAACTGAGCCTGTAATTTTCTTTCTTCAAAGCTTGAGGGAGAAACTGCCGTCCCTGTAATTGCCACCGTGCCAATGATGTCTCAAGTTCTAGGACTATTACAGAAGCTCATGCTTCCCCTTCTACCTGAATCTCATCTCCTGCCGTAACTGCTGGGAATCTTCCTAATGGCCGTGGGAGAGCGCGCCAGAGTCACCACTCCCGCGCTCGTTACCGGGCTCCCCTTATTAACCATCCGACCAGACCAGCGAGTGACCTGCCCCAGAATCCCATCCTGAGGGCGCAGTTTCCAGGGCCACTTGCAGTACCGACTGTTAGAGTTTGGATTTCCCCTGAAACAGCCTGCGACAGGGGCTTGAGGGCAGACAATTTATTTAGGAAGATGATTCCAGGAAGCCAGGTGTGAAGGAGCAGGAAAAGAGGGGAGGGAAAAACCAATAGTGGGTGCACTGCTGAGCGGGTGGCTTCTGTAAGCAACTAGTGCTCAAATCTGGGGACCTTCACCGAACAGCAGAGCAGATGGGAGCAACTGGTATACCTGACTCTGCTCCAGGCCCAGTGCCCACCTGTGGTAAGGAGGCAGTGCCTCCTTGGCTGCCGGAGAGTGGCTGAGACCCCCTGGTAGACTGGGAAGAGACTGTCCCCGGGGGGCTTTGAGGCTATCTTGGTCTGAAGATGCTGTGAGAACCACCCCCCCATCACCCAAATATGCATCTTCATACACACGCACACAAATGTACAGGACTTCCATTTGGATCCTAGATCATATTTGGGGCATACTCAGTAAGAAAATGATTTAGTGTTTATCTGAAATTCAGATTTTTCACCGGGCATCCCGTATCTTGCAGTCCCACCCCTGGGACCTGGGGGCAGCAGAGTGTCCACCCCTTTGTCTCCCCAGATGTGATCTGATGAATTGAGGGGACTCACTTACACCAGTAAAATGTATGTTTGTGGATGAGGTGACAGCTTTGTGTATCCCAGGAAATACGTTGTGATTTTATAAATTCTAGAATAGCCTCTCGCTGCTAGCCTGGAAATCAGGGCAGCAGCCCTTTCCTTGCAGCCCACCTCCAGAATTCTCTTTGGTGGAGATGCCTGCTATGAGGAGACAGAAGTGTCTGATCTAGCCTGAGATGGGAAATAACGCATAGCTGTTTGCACACTTCTATGTAATGGCTTAATTTCACCCCATCTAGTCTATCTACAGTCATACAATCATATAGTCCAAGTATATGATTCAAAACCGTGATTCTAGATGAATAAACCAATTTTCATTCTTATTACTATATTTGTAGTAACATCAGAGCTAATATATGTTCACATTTCATTTTTTTCAACCTTTTATAAAATACACAAAATTTGCCATGTTATACCCCTTAAAAATATATAACTTACTAAAGACACGCAAGCTTTAAATTTGTACCAAGCTAATAGAAAAGATCTCATTTTAAGGGGTACCTGGATGGCTCAGTTGGTTGGGTGTCTGCCTTCGGCTGGTCCTGGGATCGAGCCCCATGTTGGGCTCTCTGCTCAGCGTGGAGTCTGCTTTTCCCTCTGCTCTTCACCCCCTCCACCCTGCTCATACTTTCTCATTCTCTCAAATAAACGAAATCTTTTAAAAAAAAGAAAATATATAATTTTAATTTTTTTGAAAGATCTTATTTATTTAAGAGAGAGCGCTGGGGTAGCAAGGAGAGCAGATGGAGAGAAACAAACACACTCTGCGCTCAGCATGGAACCCAACGCAGGGCTCAGTCCCACGACCCTGTGATCATGACCTGAGCCCAAATCAGGAGTCTGGATGCTCAGACCACTGAGCCACCCAGGCAACCCCGGAAATAAAAATTTTTTAAAGGGGGGGGCAGCATTAAAGGCAGTGATGGGGAAAAAAAAAGACTGAAAGGTTTTATTATTTTTTTTAATTTTTTAAAGCTTTTATTTATTTGACAAAGAGAAGGAGATCACGAGTAGGCAGAGAGGCAGGCAGAGAGAGAGGGGGAAGCAGGCTCCCTGCTGAGCACAGAGCCCGATGCGGGGCTCGATGTGGGGCTCGATCCCAGGATCCTGAGATCATGACCTGAGCCGAAAGCAGAGGCTTTAGCCCACTGAGCCACCCAGGTACCCCTGTTAAGGTTTTTTTTTAAAAATGAAGGTTTACCCATAGAAGATAAAGGAATATAGTTGTAAAATTAAGAATTTAAAAATGGATTGGCAGTACCAATATTAACTCATTTCTTTACAATAAGATACCTACCTTTTTTATCTCTGTCCAAGAGCCATTGTCCAGAAATAATGTAAACCCCAATATGTATATATTTCTCCCCCCCACCCCTGCTATGTGGCACCAGTGTTCCTCAGAGAAATAGCTAATTTTATATTCAGAAAAAATATAAAGTGAACCTGGTGATGTTGTTGTGCCAAAAGGCTTTCAGATTTAATGAGGTTATATTGAAATGACACTGGGGCCAATCTAAAATGAGCTCACGTTGGGACACCTGGGTGGCTCAGCTAAGCATTTGCCTTTGGTTCCAGTCATGACTCCAGGGTCCTGGGACCGAGTCCCACCTCGGGCTCCTTGCTCAACCAGGAGTCTGCTTCTCCCTCTGCCTGCCGCACCCCCTGCTTGTGCTCTCTGACAAATAAAAATAAAATCTTTTTCAAAAATAAAAGAAATAAAAAAATAAAATGAGCTCATGTCGGCCAGTGTTGTGACAATTTGAGCATCAAAGAGATTATTGGCTGAAGTGGACTGTCACACATGTAGTCTAAAAAGCCAGATTTGGGGGTGGGAAACCGGACTGTCTTCATCAGGAGGGAAGACTGTGGTGAAAGAGGGCACCCCGGCCAAGGGAGCAATTTTGAAGGTGTACAGATAGAAAATATAAGGCTCTGGCAATTGATTCTCTCAAAACTAGCTGTCTAGGGGCGCCTGGGTGGCTCAGTTGGTTAAGCAGCTGCCTCCGGCCCAGGTCATGATCCTGGAGTCCCGGGATCGAGTCCCACATCAGGCTCCCAGCTCCACAGGGAGTCAGCTTCTCCCTCTGACCTTCGCTCCTCTCCTGCTCTCACTTTCCCTCTCTCAAATAAATAAAATCTTAAAAAAAAAAAAAAAAAAAAAAACTAGCTGTCTACACAGACACAGACTATTTGTATTCTTCATCCCCTAGCCCTACCTGCCAGGTTGCTCATATCCTTGTCTGAAGACTGCTAGAGTCTGACAGCAGACCCCAGTGAGGCCACCGGTGCCCTCCCTTGTGTTGACTTTTGGTAGGCTTCCTTTTTTACTCTTATTTTTTCCCTTTCTTTTAGATAAAAGCTTTACAGAAGTTCAGACATTCCCTTTCCCACCTTGGCGGACCGCCTTGAGCATCCCCTTAGGTGACTTAGGACACTCCGGAGACCATGGCCTCAGAAGGATAACCATTAAGAGCCTGGCCTTTGAGAACTTGCTGGGAATTAACCCAGCGGGCTGGGCTCTGGGGCAAATACCAACCGGGAGCTACAAATTGACTTCTCAGCCCCAGAGTGAAAGAGCTGGTAGCACTGATCGCACTGGGAATCCTGGGAATCCAAGAGCTGCTCCTTTTGGATTGTCATCAGGGGGCCTTTTACAGAATCCCATTTTGAGGGGACCATTTCCACCCTGCCCTGCTCTCCTTGCCACTGCCCCCTTCCTCATCTGCAACACTTTTGGAAAGTCTCCCTTCTCGGCACTTTCCATATTTTACCCGAAGTGGTCACTCAGATTACTGTCCCTGGAGAGTGAGGTCCGTTGCATTCGCACAGCTGACGGTGGGCGCCATAAATACGGGATACCCCGGAAACTGGGGTCAAACGGGAGGCAGGGCTGAAAGGGGCTCCAGGACGGCCCCCGTTACTCAGGATATCACAAGATTTCATTCTGCGTGTGACCGGGAAGGATTTGATTCCGACAACGGGGCTCGTCCTGTGAGGGCATAGAAGTGAGCGAACCACGAAGCCTTTCCACCTCCTGCCCCCAAGCATTTCACACACTCGGCTTCTGGGGGGGCCTCGCCGGTTTTCTTCGGACGCATCGCATCGGGAACTTCCCCGACTTTTCTCTCTCATCGCTTGTACAGGTTTTGCCCTCACGGGGAATTCTCTGATGAACTGGAATGTTCTCTTCAGATTTTAATTTCAAGGGGGCAGCTTTACATGAAACAAACACAAAACTCGGTTTATTGAAATTTCAAATCAAGGCGAATTTTTTTCTATTGGTGAATCCCTCAGAAGTCTTCCTTTTTGCCGCGGGTAGGCTCGGGACCCGGGTGGCGCGGGGCGCTCTCCTCATCCCTCGACAAGCCCCCGCCCCCGTCGGGTGGGCGGTGCCCGAGCATGCGTCCTGAGGCCGAGAGACGCGGCGCGTCGCCCCGCCCGGCCATCAGGGGGCGCGGCGGCGGGCTGGAGCCACAGGGCTGGCGGCGTGGGCGCTGGAGCCGCGCGGCCTAGGCCCGGAGTCAGCGAATCACCGAGAGGCGAACACCTCCAAAGTTCCTAGAGAGAACAAGTGGGCGTGGGGGCTACGGGGAAGGGCTGGCTAGTGAAAAGGTCCGACCCGGAAGCGAAATAGAGAGAACTTCCGTTCTTTGTTCTGTCCGGGTGTGTGGGTCTGTGACAGGGTCCAACGGGGCCTGGTCTGTGTCCGGCTCCCCAAATCTCCCGTCCCTGCCCCCAGGGTGAGTCCGGCAGCCCCCGGGGCTCGCGGTGAGACGGAGGCTGTGGCCGCCGGGGATAGGGGTGGTGTCGGCGCTGCTGCGGCCCGCGGGGTCCCCCAGCCCGCCCGGAGCACGGTGCCGGGAGGCGCCGCTCCCTCCCCCGCAGCTGGTCCCCGACTCCACTTCCCCGGGGACCTCCCTCCGCCAAACGGGGGGGGAGGAAAGGGGCTCCGGTTCTGGGCTTAGGACTTAGCTCGAGCACTTAAAAGTTCCAGTATGGCTGTAAACGGGCCCCTCTCTTTACAACAGCTGATGACAGCTTCCCTAACTTGCTAATTCTCCCAGACGCTTTTATTTGGTGTTAACACAGTTATTCGCGCCAGTGGCAGGAGAAGTCTCTGCATTTAGCCGGGGGTGAGATCTGAGGAGTCGTCGTCAACGAAGTTAGAACTAGGTCTGGAATGCGGGGGTGGGGGGATGCAAACTTGGATCCCGGGAATAATCCCGCTGGCGCTCGGTAAATCGAGTCCCGTGCGCGGACTGGTATAGCTGTGTCTGGCTCCCGCTTTCTATTGTGTTAGGTCCCTGAAGTGGGATTGAACGCCAATGGATGTTTACGCTTTGAATGGCATTCGTAAACTCCAGAAGAGGTTAAGCAGGGTGGTGAACCCAAAATAATGGAATTATGAGAAGAGCTAAAGGTATTTATCCCCAAGAAGAGAAGCGTGTGGACAGTGGGCATCGTGTGGCTTAACAAGCGTTTGAGGAACAGTTGCGTGGAAGGAGATTCTATTCTAGAAGCTCTTTAGGGCAGGGCGCTAGGCTTCTGTAAGGTGGAGGGGATAGATTTTCACCTTCCCAACCGAAGACCTTTCTGGTGGTGAAGCTCTGCAGCAGTGGACCAGACTCCGTCCTCAAGTTGAGAGTTTCTTGCAAGTTAGGTGTCAGAACATTGGGAACTTGAGAAGGCATTTCTTACACTTGGGTGAGAGGTTGACCTGAAGAACCTTCAGTTGCCTTTTGGCTCTCCAGGGGTACAACACAGATAACCAGTTGTGTCTTAATTGTGTTGATTAATGTATGTTCTTTTTTTTTTTTTTCTTGTATCTATCTGAGTAGACATGAAGTTTACGTGAATATTTTTAATTCCTCCCTCCCCCCCCCCTTAATCATAGAGCACTGGCATCAACTTAAGTTAGGATTCCCAGAAACTTGCACAGAGGCTTCCAATTCCTGATCATTGCTACTCTGGTCTTCTAGGACCTAACTCCAAAGAAGGAAGGAAAGATTCCAGCAGGTAAAGCTTTCCATGACTCGTTCTCACTGCCAGGTCATCTTTGTGAGTCCCCAGGAGCTGCTTTAGGGCGAGTGGAGCCAACGGGCAGTGGAGCGGGGAAGGGCCCTGCCTGGACCCGAAACTGTGGGGGCACAATGGAGATTTTTCTATGAGAAACATTGTGTACTGATGCAGACAGTGGGGACTTGTTCTTAACAATATGCCTTTGAGTTCTGGCTTCGGTTAACCCAGCTGTGAGGAGGGAGGCTTGCTTTTTTCCTCTGGAGTCAGAGCCTCTGAGTTTCCTTTCTAGAGAGAGTTTGGACTAAGAGCTGATTTGTTGGAGGTGTCTGCTTATAAACAGTCCTGGAAATTGTCAAGTTGGTTGATAGGAGCAAAAGACGGCTGACTCTCAGAGTTGAAGGGACCCATCGAGGAGGGCGCCGGTGGCAATAGGGTGTGTCACCTTGATTGCTCTTGAGCTTGGCTCACACCTCCATTCTGTGCCTTTCACTGTGGAAAGGCATTGGTGATGGGCATTCTGTACCCTCTTGTGGCCCAAACACTAGAGATCTGTGAACTCTGAGTCTCAGGGCCCCTCCCCTTTTTATGCTTTATGTGAATGCAACTGTTTTAATGATAAAGCAAATATGGTTCACATTCCTTTCAATAGTTCCTTGCAATGTAGTGACACTCGGCAGTTGTTTGTTACATGAGCAAATAAAGAGGGAGGTAGACAAAATCCAGGGCTTTTTTTCTTTTCTCTTGCCCAAGTGTAAGAAAGCTCTGGTGGCTGCTTCATCTGCCCTTGGCCTGTTGATTCTTGTCATAGCATTCAAGTGTGAAGTAGAAACTTCTACCTGAGATCCAAGCCTTTGTCTAGATACTCACACGTTCTATTTTATTCAGTAGAGTGACAGAGAACAGACCTCTCTTGATAGTCATAGCAACTGGGGAATGGGGACATCAGCAGGGATAAAAATGGAGTAATAAGTAATATTATGCTTTAAAAAAAACAAGTGTTGGTCCCTGCGTCAGGGGCTTATATTCCAATCCAAGGAAATGTATTAGGAGAAAAGGGAGGTAGTAAGAAGTCTGGCTGCTACCTTCTCTGTGACGGACCCGGCACCTAGATCTGGTGAGGACGCACACCAGCTCCCTGCAGTGACACTGCATGAGGACCACAGAGGGGCCCCTGTCCCTCAGTAACATCCTGCCTTTGGCTGAAACTCCCCTTTCCCCTTAGAAAGAGGAGGAAGGATTTCTCTAATTTAATTAATAGATTGGAGCTATTTTCCCTAGTTCTGGGTGTCAGCTGTTTTATGGGGTTTTTGTGGCCACCGGGGCCAGGGGTGGTGTCGGTATTCTGTAAAAAAAACCAGTATTCTGGGTTTTTTTTTCAGTCATTGCTTAGTATTTCATGAGAGACTGAGAACTCATGGAAAGTTTCCCTGATCTCTGCTATATGGGTGCTGTTTTGTGACCCCTTTTCCTTGAAGGATAACACCTAAATGTAACACAACAGCTAGAAACCTAATAAAGTAAATTTTTTTCTTCTCTTAGCTCTAATGTTTATGAGGTTTTTTAAAAAAAAAAGTGCAAACAGAAGCACGTGGGTGGCTCAGTCGGTTATGCCTCTAACCCTTGATCTCGGCTCAGGTCTGATCTCAGGGTCCTGAGTTCAAACCCCACATTAACTTAAAAATAAATTTTTAAAAATCTGTAAATAGCGGGGCGCCTGGGTGGCTCAGTCGTTAAGTGTCTGCCTTTGGCCCGGCTCGTGATCCCAGGGTCCTGGGATCGAGCCCCACATCAGGCTCTCTGCTCAGCAGGGAGCCTGCTTCTCCCGCTACCATTCCCTCTGCTTGTGTTCCCTCTCTCACTGTTTCTCGCTGTCAAATAAATAAAATCTTTAAAAAAAAAAAAAATTGTAAATAGCTTTATGTACAATTCCAAACATCCTTTTTCTTTCTTTTTTTTTTTTTTTTTAAGATTTTTATTTATTTATATGAAAGCGAGAGACCAAGATAGTGACAGAGGTAGCAAGAGAGAGCACGAGCAGGGGAAGGGGTGTGCTCCCCACTGAGCAGGGAGCCCACTGTGGGACTCCATCCCAGGACCCTGGGGTCATGACCTGAGCCAAAGGCAGGTGCTTAACCCACTGAGCCACCCAGGCGCCTCTATCCCAAACATTCTTAAAAGTTAATACATTGCGGGGCACCTGGGTGGCTCAGTGGGCCAGGCCTCTGCCTTCAGCTCAGGTCATGATCCCAGGGTGGTAGGATCAAGTTCAAGTCCTGCGTGGGGCTCTCTGCTCGGCGGGAGCCTGCTTCCTCTCCCCCACTTATGCCCTCTCTCTCTCTCTGTCTCTCTCTCTCTCTCTCTCTCATGTCTCTCTCTGTCATGAGCGTGCACGGCCACGCACGCTCTCTCTCAAATTTCTTAAAAATCTTAAAAAAAAAGTTGATACATACACATTTTGCAAAATCTATGTGTACACACTTTTTCACTTTATTCTGTTTTTTTTTTTTTCAGTCATTGCTTAGTATTTCATTCTGTTAGTATCATTATTTGTCACCAGTGTTCCGTGGTTTTTTTTGTTATAAATATCACTGGGTAGGGGCACCTGGGTGGCTCAGTGGGTTAAAGCCTCTGCCTTTGGCCCAAGTCATGATCTCAGGGTCCTGGGATCAAGCCCCACATCGGGCTTTCTGCTCGGCGGGGAGCCTGCTTCCCCCTCTCTCTCTGCCTGCCTCTCTGCCTACTTGTGATCACTCTCTCTGTCAAATAAATAAATAAAATCTTTAAAAAAATTCTTCATAAATGTTAAAAAATAAAATAAATTAAAAAATAAATAAATATCACTGGGTATGTTGTGGGAGCCAAAGGTAGAATATTATTTAGGAATAGGGCCCCTTTCTGTGGTGCCAATGGAATTTCATCAAAGGGAGCAAGTGTACGTATTTATCAGGATCTGCAAGCCAGGTCCTGGTCGCTACGATTCCTCTTGCTAATCGTGGGTACTAACTGAAATGCTGGCTCTAGGGAGGTGGGGTTTTTTTTTTTTTTTTTTTAATTTATTTAATTTTATTTTTTTATCATTGAACTTTGAACTTTGCTTCTGCAGTGCTTACTCATTCTCATTCAAAACCTGCTTTCTGCCGAGTCTGCAGCCAGTAGACCAGAGACCCAGAACTTCTAGCCCTACCCATGGAAACTCAGGCTGATCGCGTATCTCAGGAACCTCAGGCCCTGCTCGAGAGTGGTAAGAAACAGAGATTCGTTTATGCTTTTATTCGGGCATTCAGCAGTCACGCTGCGTGCCTTTCTCACCAGGAACCATGCTAACCACCAGAAGCCAGGTGTGGCTAAGACACAGTCCTTCCCATTCAGTCGCTTACAGCCTAGTGGGAAAGCTGACTGAAGCCAATAATGAATGTATAGCTCGGTGGACTTTACAACCAAGGCATTTGTGAAGGGTTGTTGCAACCTCATGCGGGATTAAGAAAACTGTGACGCAATCACAGAATTCCCCGCTCGTGGTAGCAGCGGACCCTTAGTCCTACTTTGTGTTCTCTAGGAGCGTGCACGTAGGGGAGACTCTTGGGAAATCACTTGGTAGGTCACAGGCAAATGGATGAAATGAGTATTTGTATTTTGCTATCATGGACTGTGCCATTGACTTTGGAGCCAATTGCCATTGAAAGGGTATACTTCTCTGGAAAAAGCATTTAAGGATCTCTTTGTTCCGTTGATTATACATAGTCTTGTGTCTCTGGGGGTTTAGAGTCTCTAAGGGACAAATATATTAAGAATTACAGAAGAAGAGGGGTGCCTGGGTGGTTCGGTGGGTTGGGGGCCTCTGCCTTCGGCTCGGATTTAAGGGTCTCGGGGTTCTGGGATCGAGCCCTGCATCGGGCTCTCTGCTTGGTGGGGAACCTGCTTCCCCCTCTCCCTCTGCCTGCCTCTCTGCCTACTTGTCATCTCAATCTCTCTGTCAAAAAAAAAAAAAAAAAAAATTACAGAAGAGATGGATCAGGCCCAGAAACAGGAAACATTTGTAATGTTTAGATTCAACCCGGGGGTAAAGAGAAGAACGGGCATTGTGTTGTTCAGTTGGGGTTGGGTGAGGCTGCTGGTTTCCTCTGGTCTAAGAGACCTTTGTGCACAAGCTTGAGTTCAGAGATGTGGAAGGGCTGGAAGGGGTGTGAGCAGGAACGTCTGCATTGCTGGCCAAGTTGGGGAGAAAGCACGAGAAGGTGCTTATCACGAACGGGAGGGCCGGGCTGGTTTCTCGGAGGGCACAGTGACTGGACAGAAAGGGAGGGACCTGGGGCAGACGGAGAGCAGTATCGACGGGGCTTTGGACGCCTCGCCTCCCCAGGGAGTGGGTCCTGGGTTGTCCCAGGACCCTGTGAGTTTTCTGGGGGTTGGGAGGCCAGAGAGCAGATTCACTCGCGGACCCTGTTCTTGTCCTTCAGCTCTTCCTTCTTCAAAAGTTCCTACAATTTCCAACAAGGACAGCCTGGGGGATGAGATGTTGGCAGCCGCGCTCCTAAAGGCCAAATCCCAGGTGAGCTGTGGTTCCCTCTGTCCTTCTTTTCCTTCCCACATCATGGAAACATTTGTGCCGTGACATCCATTCAGCGTCCCAAACCGTGATTCCCTCCGTCAGGAACACGGTCCTTTCTGCTGAATCACGGCCCCCTCTTCCTCCGCTGGAACCTCCTTTCCCCCACCTCTTAGCTAGTCATTCTGCATCCTCATCCCCAGTCGTCTTTGGTGCTGCCGGTCCCATACCCTGAAATTGCACGCAAGACCATGTTGTTTCAGGAGTTGGTGACGTTTGAGGACGTGGCTGTGTACTTCATCCGGAAGGAGTGGAAGCGTCTGGAGCCTGCTCAGAGGGACCTCTATAGGGATGTGATGCTGGAGAATTATGGGAACGTGTTCTCGCTGGGTAAGGAGTTAACGCTTTCGCAGTAAGACTCCCTTGGCGTTTCTTTGTTTCCTCGGGGGCTAGTGACGCTTGAGTCACGGAATGATCGGCTGAGGATTGACACGGCCTCGGAGAATACTGACAATACTAACTCCCGCTTGTAGACTCATTGGCAGTTTATCAAGGGCTTTCCGGTACATTCTCTCGTGGAAACTTCCCAGTAATAGAGGCCGCTGGTGTTCTTGTGTTTCCGGTGAGGAAGGAAGTCAGAGGTCCTCAGTGGTTCATGGCTGGTCCCATAGCTAGCGAGGAGCGGGACTCGAGTCCTGGTCTTTCAGCTCCAAATCTGCTGCTTTTTTTTTCCATGTAATTCTTAAGTATAATTCAGAGCCTTTTCTAAAAAATGAGCGTGTTCGGATCCCTAGACACCTGAGGTGCTGCTCTGTGCCCGAGTGCACATCTTGGAGCTTCTCCTCCTTCCCTTCTCCGTTGGGCCACCTCGAAGGGTCTGTTGCTCTGTTCAGGACCAGTGCGGCTCTGGCTCCTGGAGACATTTCCGCTTGTTCCGGGAGCAGCTGGTGTCTTGAACCTTTAGTCTGTGGACTGTTAATTCCTTGTCCGTCACGCAATGTAGTGGGAACATTGGGCAGTGTGGGGCGCCTCCCTCACTCCCAGTGGAGACCGGCTGCGCATTTCCTTGCGGGCCCCGAAATCCGGGGTGCAGAATCCAGCTCCGGGACCACTGGGTATGAGCAGGAAGAACCTTGTCCCGTGGGCAGGCTTTCCATTTCCGATTTTTGATACCATCTTTGGGCTGCATTGAGAGGAAGAGCCCGGGATCCTGGGTTCGAAGGGAACGGAGAACAGCGAGGGACTGAGAGGGGTCCATTCCGGTGAGGGAGAAACAGCCACTCTCCACCACCCATTGCCCTGTCATTACTTCTTAAAATACTGACAGACTAAAAATGCTAACTATCTAGACGCTTTTCAGTCATCCTCTCTGCCCAGAGCTCCCTTTGAAAGCCCTCAGGCAGTGAAAATAAGGAAGTCAGACGAGAAGGTGGTTTATGTATCCTCACATCCTAGCGCACAGCCTTTGAGGCCTTGGGCCCAGAGGCGGGCTGAGCTCTGTCTTTTGCCTGTTCCCACGGGTTCGGAGTGTGTGGCCTACGGATAGTGTTCTTTTTGCCTGGGCCCATGGCAGTCTCTGTGGCCTCCCCTTTGTCGCTTCCTCCTGCTGTGCGACTGTTTCTCGTCACCCTTCTGTGCTTGCTTGCTCACGTTTCTTCTGCCCTATCTCCCGGAAGCCACCGTGTCCCCTCTTGCGTTCCCAGGGTCTGACCTATGTGAGGAGTTTGCCACTTCATTAAACGGCGTGTCCTTTCTCTTCTGTTTTTGGTTCCCGCCCCTGCCCCGTCTGTCTTCCTCTCCTCCCATCTCCAGCCTTCTCTGTGCTTCTGGCTTTTTCGCTTTGGTTTTGCTTCTGGCCTTTCCCCTTCCTCGACGCTGATCTCTCGGTGTGCTTCAGCTGCCCCCAGCCCGGGCTTTCCGCCCCGTGAACACCCTTCTCATCATTATCCTGCCTGCTGGTTTTGATCCTTTCTTCCACAAGGAACAGGTGACGTTTGTATTTTGTGTTGTGCCAGATGGCGAGACCAGAACTGAGCACGATCAAGAAATTTCCGAAGATACAGGATCACATGGGGTGCTGTTGGGAAGATTCCAGAAGGATATTTCTCAGGGTCTTAAATTTGAAGAAGCCTATGACCAGGAAGTCGGTCTTAAGAGGCCACTGGGGAGCTCCTCGGGAGAAAGATTGACTAGGAAGATGCCAGACTTTGGTCAAGTGACGGATGAGGAAAAGCTAACCCCCGTGGGCGAGAGAAGTGAGAAATACAGTGATTTTGGGAACAGCTTCGCTGTGAGTTCTAACCTTATTTCGCATCAGAGACTTCCCGGGGGAGACAGACCCCATAAGTGTGATGAATGTAGCAAGAGCTTTAATCGAACTTCGGACCTCATTCAGCATCAGAGAATCCACACGGGGGAGAAACCCTATGAATGTAGTGAGTGTGGGAAGGCCTTCAGCCAGAGCTCACATCTTATTCAGCATCAGAGAATCCACACTGGAGAGAAACCGTACGAATGTAACGACTGTGGGAAGACCTT
>CM053621.1:26146707-26166316 GCA_028646535.1 Procyon lotor | reverse complement strand
AGACTCCCCACTGAGTGCAGAGCCCAATGCAGGGCTCGATTTCATGACCCAGAGATCACGACCTGAGCCGAAACCAAGAGTCAGAGGCCCAACCTTGTCACCCACCCAGGCACCCCCCCATTTACATTTCTAATAAGATCTTTCTTCTTTCTTTCTTTTTCTTTTTAGTATTTAACATTTTTTTTAAGTTTTTTTTTTGTTTATTTTTTAAAGTAGGCTCCATGCCCTGCGTGGAGCCCCAGCACGGGGCTTGAACTCACCACCCTGAGATCGAGACCTGAGCTGAAATCAAGAGTTTGACGCTTAACTGAGCCACCCGGGTGCTCCCCAATTTTTTTTTTTTTTTTTTTTTTTTTTAGTAGGCTCCATGCCCATTGTGGGGCTTGAGCTCACAAGCGTGTGATCGGGAGCTGCGTGCTCTACCGAGTCAACCAGACGTCTCATGAGATCTTTCTTCTGATGGGATTTTGACATTTCCGTCAGCTTTCTTATGATGACAGGCTTTTTCTCCAATGGGGGCGGTTTTCTGGGGAAGACTGTGGCTCTGCTTGAACATGACCTGGGGAAAGGGGATACTTTTCTCTCTCTCTTGTGGAATTTTGCTGCTGTTTCTAAACAGCTCGCAGATTTAAAATACTCATTAGGTCTTGCTAAGTACTGATATCTCAGCCGATACCTTGATATCCGCTGCTTCACAATCACCCCCTCCTGGAGTAAGTCCTCAGCTTATCCCCGGTTGTCAATTTTTGGTCTAAGAGAACAGAAAATAGAAAAGGCGAATGCCGTTAATCTCTGTGGTAAGGAAAAGAAACATTCCACAAAAAGTCTAGAATGAGTTCCAAGCCTCTGAGATAAATGGGCAGGCAGCCGGGGCCCTGGAGGCAGACAGATCCACCCCTGCATTGCTTGGAGGCCCCGAGTCGGCTTCCTAAGACCTAGTTCACAGATTCTTCTGGGTACAGAATGCACGCGAAAGCCTCAGGCACAGCCATATTAATTCAGTAAACAGTAGCTGGTGTCATCTCCCAAAAGCACCTGCTGGGGGCGCCCGGCTGGTTCAGCCGGTGGAGCGTGTGGCTCTTCTCTTCATCTCAGGGTTGTGAGTTCGAGCCCTGCGTTGGGTGGAGAGATTACGGAAAAACAAACAAACAAACAAATAAATAAAAACAACAGCCATGACACTCGCCAAATACATTCTCCTTCACACGGAGGTCAGTGTGGCTTTCTGGCAGCTGCCCAGAAGAGGAAGAGGAGAGTTTAAGAAGAATGCCCCCGTGTCCCACACTCGTAATCAGCATCACGTCCCCGTGTTCTCAATGCTTCCATCCTCTGCTCACTGCATCTCCCCTAGGAAGATACTTCCTCTCGCCACGGCCTGTCCTGCTCGCCCCTGCCTCCGCGTCCCTGCCCCGCAACCAGCCCGTGACCCACGTTTTGTCACTACCTGTGGTCTCTGGATGACAGAGGGATACCATCGATACATTGGAAGCAGTGACCCATTTGGAGACGTGGGGAGGGGCCCAGTTTGATAGATGCGGGAAAAGAATCGAAGAATACGCTTCATCTCCTACTTCCAATGAAATCCGCCTCTCCGATACATCTTGCCATTATTCAAGACACTCTGCCGTCGTCGGTTATGTAATGGCCGCCCAAAGGGGTCAAGCCCTCATCCCTGGAACTTGTAAATGCTATTTTACTTGGAAAGAAAGGTCTTTATAGATCTAATTAAGTTAAGGGATTTGAGATGAGATCAGCCTTTTATTTTTAACTGTGGGGAAACTGAACCCGGAGCTCTTGTGCTTGATCCCACCGGGGTGTTCATCCCACGAACTGTGCAGAGATTCACAGAAGAAATGAAGGCCCAGAGGATCGCTGACCTTGTCGGCTCGGGAGGAGGATCCCCTCAAGGTAATTACGGTGAGCGGAAGTTGCTCCGCTGGGACAGAGGTCTCCCGCAACTGGACCTCGCCCACATATCTCTATTGTCACCCTAATAACAGCAGTCAAAGAACTCAAAAGAACCCTCAGCTTTCAGAATAGAGATTATAAATTCTTTACCGGGAAAGGGGTCCAGTAAAGACTGATGATCTACCCAAGGTAACATTCTGGTTGGCAGGAGGACGCGCTGCTGGGGTGTGAGGGGGATGAACGCTCACATCACAGGTGGCCTTTGATGTGCAAAACAAGGCTCTGGAGTTGGCTCTTTGTACTTGAATACCTTCTGCTGGATTCTAGGGAGCGCAGAAGTAGCTCTTACGCCTGTGGACCTTTGTGCATGCTTCTTCAGACAAATCAAGGTGATCCATTAACTTTTGCAGAAAATTTGGTTAGTTTCCAGTGAATTGCCTTCTGAAGGAGAACAAGGCCGGAGTTGTGTTCTACTCGGCCCAGTGCCTTTTTTTTTTTTCCCCCAAAGATTTTATTTATTTGAGAGAATGCGAGCAGGGGGAGGGGCAGGGGGAGAAGCAGACTCCCCGCCGAGCAGAGAGCCCGATGTGGGCTTGAGGTGGGGCTGAGCCAGCCTGGCCAGGGGCCAGACCTGTTGCTCCGGGCCACTCAACCGCCACTGAAACCGACTCCAAATAAAAGATGAGACCTGCTCCTGGATCAAGTCACGATACATCATCATATAATGCTGACTGACATTCCTCAAAAAAAAATTTGAGGGAAATAGTGTTTGACTCAATTCTCATATTTTTTTTTAAGATTTTTATTTATTTGCCCGAGAGCGAGCGAGCAAGCACAAGCAGGGGGAGCGGCAGGCAGAGGGAGAAGCAGGGTCACCGCTGAGCAGAGAGCCCGTTGTAGGACCCGATCCCAGGCCCCTGGGAGCATGTCTTGAGTCAAAGGCAAATACTCAACCGACTGAATCACCCAGGCGCCCCTCTCATATTTTTCAATTAGGAAAATCCATTACTTAATCTAAAAACTGAATTTTGGCTTCTGCGGTTTTCCCCACTTTATTAGCAGTGTGCCCACTAAATTGTGTGTTGCTGTTTCAACCTGTGGTCCCCGGCACGGCCTCCCACCCCATGCCCAGCCCCCCATCCTCACTGCCAGCCACTGTGGCTGTAGCAGGAACCAGGTGCTGCAGGTTCTCGGGGTTCTCGGGGCCCAGAGGACACTCGGGCCACTGGCTTACACGGCACTGGCCAAAGGAGACCGTCCGGACACCCTTCCTGGCGCAAAGGAGCGATGTCTCTCCTAGGACCACCCGTGACGGCCCCCTTGAGGCCCACATTAATGGGTCTAATGAGGTCTTGTGGATGGGCTGGGACTGGGCAGGCCTCCCGAGTTGGTCACTTTCAGCAGCGCCCCCTCAGCAGCAGGTCACCGAATCCCGGTCTCAGCCGCGGGCCTCCCGTCCATGCCCGCAACCTGTGGTTGCAGCGGGACGCCTACCCTGCAGGAGCCAGGCAGCTGCAGGCATGCCTGGGAGGATGAGCAGCAGCTAGGGAACAAGTGCCCGGGTCACAGCCAGCTGTGGCCGCTGGGAGGCGGCCTGTGGAAGGAAGATGGCTCCCTCCACGGCAAAGAGGCAGCGAGGCTCTGGGCTCCAGCCCGGCCGCATCTGCGCACATGGCCGCTCGCGGGCTCGCCCACGCAGGTGCTGTGGCTGTTCATCAGAAAGTGAAAAACTCGGGGCAACCTTGGCGGGGGGCTTAGTCGGCTAAACGGCAGGCTCTTGATTTTGGCTCAGGTCATGCATGATCTCAGGGTCGTGAGACTGAGACCAGCGTGGAGCCCACTTAAGATTCTCTCTCCCGGGGCACCTGGGTGGCTCAGTGGGTTAAAGCCTCTGTCTTCTGCTCAGGTCATGATCTCAGGGTCCTGGAATCGAGCCCCACATTGGGCTCTCTGCTCAGCGGGGAGTCTGCTTCCCACCCCCCCACCCCCCACCGCTGCCTGCCTCTCTACTTGTGATCTCTGTCAAATAAATAAATAAAATCTTAAAAGAAAAAAAAAAGGATTCTCTCTCCCTCTGCTTCCCTGTCCCCTCCCGGCCCCCACCTCTATAAAGGAAGGACAGACAGAAAATTTACTCTCACAAAACCTGCATGAATTTTTGCCACAGCTGAAAATACTGCTGGTCAAGTGAGTTGAGCTCACCTGCCCACCCCCCAGCCCAGCAGAGGCCTTCCTGCCCTGTGCTGTCAACGGGAAGCCCTCGTGGTCTGGCTCTGCCATGCCTCTAGTCTTAGAGAGGCCTTCAGGACAGACGAGGTGCGGCCGAGCCCCTGCCTCCAGATGGACCCCCTGGTCCCGTGTGTGCGTGCTCATGGGTGAGCAGGGGGCTCACGCTTGGACGCACAGAGGAGAAAGCTGGTCCAGTCTGCCTACACAGCAGCTGTGGCCTGGCAGTGCCACGAGCCCCAGCTCTGACTTGGATCCTGCCTTCGGATTCGGCCATCTCTCTGCACCCTGCCTCGCCCTCCCTCCCGACTTCCCCCGGAGCTGGTCTGGAGCGGCCACGTCATAAGCCCCGACGAAGCACTGGGTCGAGGCACTAACCAGCCCCCTGGACAGTGAACCTCCAGTTACGGGCAGGAAGCCCTCCTCACGGTGACGTTGCCACGGGCAAGTGCCTGGTAAAGGGGTGACCCAAAGGAATTACCACAGCACTTCTGACCAAAAGGTAAGGATTAAGAGACCCCTCTTAGCCCACGGCCTGCAGGGACCATCCTCGCACAGTCTCAGGGCACTTGTCTTAAAGAGGAAAGAGAACTGTGGAATCGGGCATCCATTTTCAATAACTAAAAACAAGTGGAGTATTCGCTGTCATTCAGCTCGGGGCCCAGGGGGGTCCCAGTCACACACAATGCTCCCCTCCGTAGAGCTGTGGCGGAAGGATGTCCAGACATCCTGTCCGTCCCTCTCCACAGCTTCAGCCTGCTCCGTCCCCACGTGCCTGGGACTCCCCAGTAGTTAGATGCTTCTCTTGGGTCCTGCCCTGGGATGTTGGGGCCTAATGGCGGGGGTTCCTGAGCAGGAGGCTGGGGTGGAGGAGGGCCGCCCTGGCTCCTGGGTTGGCCTGGGACAAGCACAGGGTCTTGCCCTCAGGACCTGGCTCTTACAGGCCAGCTGCCCTCCCCACACTGTGTCCCTCAGTGAACCAAATGGGTTAAAGCTCTTTTTCACCCCCTACATCCTCGGCGCTGCGCTGCCCCGAAGCCATGGAAATCGGGCGCTGCGCTGCCCCGAAGCCGTGGAAATCGGGCAGCTGCCGGGTCACTCGTCCTGTGGGGTTGGGGCTGCAGCCTGAGGTCAGGCAGCTGAGGAGCGAGGTCGAGTCTCTCCCCGAGGAAACACCAAGTGCACGAGCAATACTATTCCCAAAGCCACGCTGGGAGTGTGGTTGTAGCAGCTGGTAACCCGCTCCAGCAGCCACTTTGGGAGCCAAGGTGCCCCTCGCAATCCTCGTCAGGCCTCTGAGGGAAGGCAGCCCTCCTGAACTAAGCTGGGGAGAGAGCCTGTCACAGAGAGCCAGGAGGTACACCCCCGCCCCCCACCCCGCAGAGCCGGTAGACTTGTGGCTGCTGACCCCAGAGCTTGAGGCCAAGGTCAAAAAACCAGCCTGAGGGTTCATTTCCCCTGTGCTGCCTCCACCAGGCCCTGCCCTCTCGGTCTGTCTGGAGGGTTGGCGTGGCCTCCGGCTGGTGGTGGTTGTAGCCCCTGACAAACGGGTTAGAGTCCGTGGTCCGTGTTCCTGTAGGGGAAGACGTGCCTGAATCCCGCTTTTGGGGTCTGGACGGGGTTTGCCCTGGAGAAGCGAAGCTCAAGCGATCTTGCGCGGGGCCCGAGGTCTGTGCTGCTTCTACACCTAAAGATGTAAGTGGGAACTGGGGGGATGTGCTCACAATTTTAATTTTCCAGCCCCTTACGAGTTAGAGAGTTAGAGGGAGTTTTCGCATTCAGGGACTGCGGTGTGCTGCCAGGGACAGTGGGACGGATGGTAAAACCCAGATGGAGGAAGGGAAAGCACCGCTTGCCTCGGAGGCGCCGCCAGGTCGGTGCCGCAGCGCCACCTGCGGGACAGTCAGGGGCACACCTGCTGCTGAACTCCAGACCCAGGGGGCTTGGCAACTCTGCAGCTTGATACCCCCGTTGTGGAGTGAATCAAGTCAAAGCTGATGAATAACAAGATGGGCAGAGCCTAGCAGGCCTCATTGGTGAGGCAGGAATGGTATATTTAGGGGCACAGTCGGTCTGGCCCCAGAGGGCTCTTATGTGAAATGGACCTGCTGTTTTGGAAGAAATGGAGACATGGATCAGAAGGGACCGGAAGTCTGAGCGTCTCCCCTGAATGCCTGGGCTTGGTTCCCTGATGGCTCGGCGAAGGTGAACCCTGATGGGGTCCACTGGGTAGCTGCTGCTGCCCAGCTTCAGGGCCAGCTGCCCCAAACTGAAAGCCAATGTCACGGCTCGGCTCAGTGGGCGGAACTCAAAGCTGTTCTCATCATGAGTCTGGCCAGCACTCCTCTCGAGGAGCCTGGCTACATTTTGGTGACTTGGGCTGTCAGCCAATGGCCTGGCTGCTTCCTTGGCCACTTGAAGATGACAGATAGAGAAGATGAAAGGCACATGATTTGGGGGCAGTGAACGCACCTTGGCTCTGACAGTCGAGTCACTCGTGTGCTTGCCCATGGTGGGGACCGGGTGGTCTCTGATAAGACTGGCACTTTTAAGATGCTGATCAAGCCTGCACTGCCCAGAAGTTCCCGCCTCCACCTAAACTGACTCCATCGAACCTTCGACACCTTCTAGGGGCTCTCTTGGTGCCAATGTCCCTGTTCTAGTCTGATCCCCTGACTTAGGCCACATCATTATAGCCCCTGAAACGAAACTGTATCATGTTTTAGGTTTTGCAGACCATCTACAGTCTGACATTGGGGTGCACAAAGCTTTTTCTCACAAAAGCTACCCAACAATGGGTCAAGGTGTTGGATGGACATTCTACACTCCCTACCATCCTCAGCATCTGAGTGCAAAGGCCTGGAATGGCCTCCTCCAGATCAGGATGAAAGGAGGCCTTTCTAGACTTGCTTTGAAAATTCTGTCCTGACCGTTCCTTGGTTTGACACGTCTCTCCCTCCCCCCAACCCCACCCCATGGCTACCCCAGGCCATCCGGGCTGCAGCCAAAAGGGAGCCTAGGGAATTCCAATCCTCTGGGTACAGCCCAGCCAAAAGGGAGCCTAGAGAATTCCAACTTAATTCTGCTTCAGCTACCAGGATTCTCTTCATGGACTGACAGAATGCTAGATCATGAGGACAATGACCATTCGATTGAGGGCACTGCTCTCCACCTCCCCCACAGGGTGCTGTGGCGGGCTGGACAGTGGCCCCCAAAGACAGCCAGGTCCCAATCCTTAGAACCTGCAAATGTCACTTTACAGGGAAAAAGAGATTTTGCAGATCTGATTAAATCAGTTAAGGATCTTCAGATGGGGAGATTATCGTGGATTTCTAATTAAGTTAAGGCTCTTCAGATGAGGAGATTATCCTGGTTTATCCCAGCGGGCACTACGTGGAATGCCAGGTGTCTTTATGAGAAGGAAGCAGGGAGGAGTTTTTATTACAGAAGGGGATGCAACAAAGGGAACAGAAGGTCAAAGAAAAAGATTTGAAGTTTCTGCTAAAAGACTGGACTTGAAGATGAGGAAGGTGACAAACCAGAACACATCTTCTGGTACCTGCTGCCTGTGGGCGCTGGAGTGGGCTCTGCGGGGTCGAGACGCAGGTGTCCACCTGCTTTCCGAAGGCTTACACTTTGGTACAGACACAGAGTGAAAGAGCCAGCCCGACAGATTGGAGGGGCAGCAAGAGGGGGTAAACGCAGCGCACAGCAGCTTGCTGGAGTGCAGGAGTGGGAGGAGGTAGGGGGCTAGGTAGGAGCGAGCTAGGTTTGCCAGAAGCCAGTTTTGAAAGGCTGCTGGGAGTGCTGGGGATGTTTCTAGCGCTGTAGGTAATACGGTATTTGAAAGGAGGCCAGGAGGACAGCAGCTGAACCCCTTCAAATCAACCATTCCCTGAAAACCTATTTGAGTTCCTGTGGGTCAGCTGTGGTGTTGGTCACAGAGGCCCTCAAGGCAGCGCGCGGGGCGTGCGAAGAGAACTGCTGGGAGGGCCGGGGTGGCTGAAGCACAGGGAGGACCGAGGCGCAAAGCAGAGGACACGCCGGCGGGCAGGCAGGGGCCGGATCCTGCAGGGCCTTGCACGCCGCGGTTAGGGGCTTGGATTTTATTCTGAGGGCAAACACAAGATCTTTCATTCCTTCTGCAACAGCCTTAGGAACTAGGCCGTTTTATCCCAATGTTACTTACGAGGGCGGTAAGGTTGGGAGGGAACAGGGTTAAGCAACTTGTTAAGCTCATCCACAGCTGCAGGCGACGGGCAGGACCCCGGGCCTCCAGAGTCCGGCGGCTCCGGGGCAGCCCGCCCGGCCGTTCGAGGCCCCGCGCCCACTGAGCATGCGCCGCCGGCCTACGGAAACCGGCAGGGAGGGGGCGGGGCCGAGGCTGGCGGGCGCGGGGAAAATGGCGGCGGCGGCGAACGGGACTGGAGGGAGCAGCGGGATGGAGGTGGATGCAGCAGGTAACGGGCCTCGCGGGGGCTGCCTCTGGTGACGCCCCTCGGGGAGCGACAAGGCCCCCCTGGACTCCCGGGAGGAGTCAGCAGGCGGGACGGCAATATCTCCCCCTGAACTAATTTGCGGGAGGGATGTATGGCTCCGGCTCCGCGGTCTCCCGCTCGCAGCCTCGGGGCAGAACGTGCGGCCCCGACGCTAACTCGCCCTCCTTTTCCTCCACCCTCAGTAGTCCCTAGCGTGATGGCCTCCGGCGTGACGGGGAGCGTCTCCGTCGCTCTTCATCCCCTCGTCATTCTCAACATTTCAGACCATTGGATTCGCATGCGCTCCCAGGAGGGGCGGCCTATGCAGGGTGCGTGTTCGGCATAATTCTCCCACCTCCTCTCCTTGGTCACCTCCCCCAAACGGGGGTCTATGCCCCTTCCGTTCCTGAGACCGGTACCCCCTCTCCCAGGTCACCGTGTCTCCAGCGTTGGGTTCACGCTGACCTCGACCCTTGGGCTAGACCGATGAGGGTCAAGATTCCTAACCTTCCTGTCTCACGTATGGTTCTCTCCCCTCAGTGATTGGGGCTCTGATCGGGAAACAGGAGGGCCGAAATATCGAGGTGATGAACTCCTTTGAGCTGCTCTCCCACACCGTGGAGGAGAAGATTATCATTGACAAGGAGTATTACTACACCAAGGAGGAGCAGTGTGAGAGGGGGATAGACTTGGGGGGGGTGAGGAGGAGTGGGAGTAAGAAACAAAGGCAGCGTGGGGAAGATGGAGTGTGTTGGGAAGAAATAGGAGAGTGGGACAAGAAGTTGGGGTGGGGGAAGTGAGGACAGTAGTGGAAAGGATCTCAGAACACATTTAGGTATTCTCTCCAGATGACAGTAAAGGATAAGAGAAGCTAGAAGGGATTAATTATTGTGAATTGAACCAGGAGTTGAGTGGGGAGGGGAGAAGTTGATGAAAAACATACCAGGAGCTTCCAATTAAGGGAGGGTGGTTTAAAGAAATACCCTGTGCTCTGGCTCTTTCCTCTGCAGTTAAACAGGTGTTCAAGGAGCTCGAGTTTCTGGGATGGTATACCACCGGGGGGCCCCCTGACCCCTCCGACATCCATGTCCACAAGCAGGTACACGTGCTCACACGTGCGTGCTGGGGCAGGGTGAGGGGAGGGAGAAGGATGGGCCTTGACACTCGCGTCCACCATCCCCTCTTCCAGGTGTGCGAGATCATCGAGAGCCCTCTCTTCCTTAAGTTGAACCCTATGACCAAGCACACAGATGTGAGTAATACTGACCTTGGGCCTATTCTGTAGCCTCCTCCCCTGCTGTCCTTCCTTTACCACATCTCTGTCTGGTTGAATCTTCACTTGAGGTGAATTCTCCCACTTAGGGGGTGTGTGACTTTTGGTTAGTCATTGAACCTCTAAACTGCTTTTTTTTTTTTTTTCTAAACTGCTTTTTGCCTCATGTGTGAGGTGGGGATTATCCTTACTTCAGTGGGTCGATGAGAAATCTACGGTGGAAGAGCCAAGCCCAGCTTTTGGCCTGTCATATAGTTTGGGGCACTCGATGTCACGCTGTCTGTTGTTTATTTACAGCTTCCCGTCAGCGTTTTTGAGTCTGTCATCGATATAATCAATGGAGAGGTAATGGCCTACCCTTCAACCCTCGGATCCTGCTCCTGGCCCTTCCTGCTTCTGACCCTGCCTTTGTGCACCGTAGGCCACAATGCTGTTTGCTGAACTAACCTACACTCTGGCCACAGAGGAAGCCGAACGCATTGGTGTGGACCATGTGGCTCGAATGACAGCCACGGGCAGCGGCGAGAACTCCACGGGTAAGGCAGGCTGGAGGGGCTTCCTCAGCTGTGGGGCTGGAAAGTCTGACCACATGCATTTTCCACGTTGGCCTGCTCCTGTCTCCCTGCAGTGGCCGAGCACCTGATCGCACAACACAGTGCCATTAAGATGCTGCACAGCCGGGTCAAGCTCATCTTGGAGTACGTCAAGGCCTCCGAAGCGGGAGAGGTCCCCTTCAACCATGAGATCCTGCGGGAGGCTTATGCTCTGTGTCACTGCCTCCCAGTGCTCAGCACAGACAAGTTCAAGACAGACTTTTATGATGTGAGTATAAAACCCAGGCCGGGGGAGGTGGGGCTTCTGTACATCATTTCTGTATGCGGGACCTGGGACGGTCCACTGTTGCCCCACAACTGGTCTGTTCCTTCCAGCAATGCAATGACGTGGGGCTCATGGCCTACCTCGGCACCATCACCAAAACCTGCAACACCATGAACCAGTTTGTGAACAAGTTCAACGTCCTCTATGATCGACAAGGCATCGGCAGGCGGATGCGGGGGCTCTTCTTCTGAGAGGGTATTTGAAGGGACGACACACAGGTTGGACAATGGTCCCACAGGGGAGGGGTGTCACACTCCCGTTAGAGAAACCTCCTGTCGATAATAAAAGGGGAGAGCCCCTCAGCACCCCTTTAGTGGCTCTGTCCTCTCTGTTGGGCACCACACAGCCTTCTCAAGATCATGAAAGGAGGCTCTTGGTTCCAGCCTCGCTCGGGCAGGACAGCACGCAGTGATGGGGACAGCTCACTGCCACTTGAGGCGACCCCACGTTTGGTCAGGTGTGTGAGTCTACACTGAGCCAAGGCTGCCCGCTTCAACCTAAGGAAGCCAGGTGTTCTCTAAGGTCTCCCTGCGACAGCAGTGCGGAGACCAGCCCTCTCCACGTGGCTGAGGACTGATGCTCTTAAGTGAATGTCTTTCCTGGGCAGCCCGAGAGCTGTGGGCCCTGTTGATTGGCAGAGTGCTTATGACGGAGCTCTGCACCTGACCCTTGTCACCCCCACAGGCAGGGGCTCTAGCCACCGTGCTAGGGACCAGGTGTGAACGTGGGGACTGGTACATGTGATCACTGGTCCAGGGTGTCCCACCTCCCTGTGGCACCTTTCAGCTCCCTGTCCTCACCCCTAAACAAAGCTTTAGAGTGAGAGGGGGTGACAGAAGGTCTGAGCGCTGAGGCATTTCAAGTAGAAAAGGAGAGGAGTTGCTTGGAGGCTCTTCAGTTCCTAATGGCAGTCTCTCCAGAGCCGGGGGGGCACAGTAGGGCTGCGCAGGGGCCTGGACCAGAGACCCATCTTCCACGTCATCTCCACACAGCGGGACTTGGAGTGACAGTGCCTGGCAGGTAGAGTGGGCGCCTTCCTTACCCGGTCAATTTATGGAGTGAACCGGGTAAGACAAGCACAAAGGGAACAAGGTAAGAATCTAGAAAATTCTTAATGCCCTCTTTGAATAGAATAAAACAATCCACAAACACTTTATTAGCAAAAAGAATAAACCAAGTGCAGCTCAGGAGAGACGAGGGGGTCCTCTTTTCCCCTCAAAGGCATCACGAGCTCTTTTCGGTGGTGCTGGCAGGGTGGTCAGCGCATGGAACCCAGAGTAGACCCCAGTGTCTCACCTGCGGGAGGGACTCAGACAAAAGTGATCCGTGTCCGGGCGGTATTAACCTGCCAGACGTTTAACTCCTCGTACTCGTCTAGCGCCGCCTGGAACTGGGCAGGGGTGAAGCCCCGGGAGATGCAGCGCTGCTCCGCCTCCGCAAAGCGCACACTCCGGCCGTCAGAGACCAGCTCCCGGACGGTGGCAAATATCACGTCCGCGGGCCTCTGGGTCCTGCAGGGAACAGTGGGGCTGTGTGAGGTCAGAGGGACCCTCGGCCCGTGGTAGCGTCCTGAGGCCACCACCACACACGTGAGGACGGAGCAGTAAGGCTAAGTACTCGGGGCGGGAGAGGCAAGGGGCCTGGTGTGGGCTCACCTCGCCGTCTGCCCCTTGTCGCCCAGCAGGGAGTCCTTGGACATCTCCATGAGCCTGATGGCTTCGTTCACATCTTCTTTCTCCACTGTGTCCACCATCCGCAGCCGCGCCTGCGGGGAAGGGAGGGAGAGATGGGCACGGGAGGAGGGGAGGGAACCACCTCAGGGAACCCCGCCCCACCCTGCTCCAGCTTCCAGGAGGGCAGCCCCAAAGATGAGAGGAGAGCCCCCCGCCCAGCAGCCGCAGTGCGGGGCCGGCACTGTCAGACCGAGACAAGTGCAATGCGCGGGCAGCGTCCAGCAATTGCCCAAGTCTCCGCCTTGCAACGCTGGCCAGTCCCGGGGTTCCGCTGTCCTGTGAGGGAGACCAGCCCCCTCGGAGCGCCCCTGGGCTCCCCACCACGACAGACAGAGCAGGGGGAGCTCGAGGGGGAGCTCGGCCAGGAAGGCGGCTGGCAGAGAGGTCGCGTCCCCGGGGCTCGGGAAGTGCTAGCTCAGCAGTAGGTCAGGTAATCACACTACCTGCACGAACAGCACTTTGGAGCCCCCGGGACTAAGGTCCAAGGTGTGCGGACAGAAGTGCAGGTTTCTAGCAAGGATGGAGGACACGGGGAGCGCAGGCGACCCCCCCCTCCCCAGGCTGGAGAAGCGGGGGCAGGCCTCTCCCTCCGGGGACGCCGTGCGTGCCCTGCCGGAGCAGCAAGTACCCACAGTGCGGTAGCCCGCAGGACCGCTATCTGCACTGTCAGCACTTTAGCACCGGCAGGGCCTGAGCGGGAGGGAGGCGGCCAAGGGCGCAGTGGGGCTGGGGGGGGGGGGGGGGACCGGGGCTGCCCGGGGAGGGGGCCCAGGCGCTCACCAGAGCCGTGGACAGTCGCAGGATGGCCAGCAGGGTCCGGGCGGAAGTGTAGGTGGCGTCCTTGCTGGCCCAGGCCTCCCGCCTCATCTCCACGTAAGCGGCCGTGATGTAGTCTGCCAGAGACTCCGGCACCGCGGGCTGCTTCTCCCGGCACATGGCGATGTAACGTCTGCAGAGAAGGTTTGTGGGAATGTGAGAATTCTCCACTGAAAACACCTGATTCCCCCAAGTAGGAAGAACAAGTTCGCTTGAGCATCACTGGTGGTGTTCTCCAAATGGCACCTTCCAAATAATTTCTAAGTTTTTAGAAAAGCAATTTTATAGGAATAAAATCCACCTGTCACAAAAGATGGTCAAGTCCCTTCCCCTGAGCCTAGGATGGGGGGGATGTACTTTCAAGAGAACAAGGACAAGAGAACTGAGGGCTCCCTGGGCCCCCCTCGGGGCAAACAGTGGGATCAAGTACAAGGAGCAGCGTCCAGCCCCTCCCTCCACCCTGAGAGGGGCCGCGGGCGGGGGCAGACACCCTGTTATCAGCCCCACAGAGGGGAGGGAGCAGGGTGGTCAGGAACCCCCCTAACCCATGTTCTAGGGGACGCACGCACAACCCAAGCTGCTGCCGCGGGGGCTGACGGGCCAAGCACGCCAGCCGGCCTTGCCCCAGCTCTCCTACCTCATTAGCTTCATGTCCAAGGGCTCAAACTGGGCTGGCGGCTGGCGGCTGTGTTGGTGCACGTAGGTGATGTGCTGGGCCAACCTGGGGAGAGCGGAGGCAAGCAGACATGTTCTCCTTGGGGCCACGTACCCCGTGCCCCGTCCCTCAGCTCACCGGCTCTTCCCAGTGTGGAAGGGAGGCTGTCCCAGGAAATCCTCCCCGGGGTTTTAGCCCTGACCCCACACCTCCCTAAAGCACCGTGGACCAGCTCCCGCGTAAGAGAGGAAGGCTCCGGAGTTCCTACGAGCAGGGAACCAGAGGGATTTCCAACACCACCTCTCCCTACAGAGCACAGGGGGTGAGGTGTGCGTGCGCACGTCCTGGAGCGCTGGGCTCCGCTCACCGTAGGTCATTGTCCCGGTCAGGCCGGTCCTGGATCAGCCAGAGGAGGTCAAAGCGGGAGAGCAGCGCCGCAGGCAGCTGTATGTTCTGCTCCAGGCTGCGGCGAGGGTTGTAGCGCCCGTAGGCGGGGTTGGCCGCAGCCAGGATGGAACAGCGGGCGTTGAGGGTGGTGAGGATGCCGGCCTTGGCAATGGAGATGGTCTGCTGCTCCATGACCTCGTGGATGGCCGTGCGGTCCGCCTCGGCCATCTTGTCAAACTCGTCGATGCAGCACACGCCCTGGTCGGCCAGCACGAGGGCCCCGCCCTCCAGGGTCAGCTCTCCCGTCACCGAGTCCCTGAGCACGGCTGCCGTGAGCCCCACTCCCGAGGAGCCCCGGCCCGTGGTGTACTGGCCTAAACGGCAGGGTCAGGAACGGGGAAAAAGCAGACACACTGAGGAAGAGGAAAAGAACGAGGGAAGAAGCAAGAACAGGGTGGGGGTGAGGCCCGCGGGGCCCAGGCTTCCCGAGGCCGCTGAAAATCGAGTACGGACACCAGAACCACGCCCCCTCCCTGACCCCCAAGAACAGAGAAGCGTGGGGGCCCGCTCTCCGGTACCTTCACCCCTCCCAGGGTTGTCACTCACTGCGGGGCGCCAGGCGATCGATGTAAGACAGGAGCTGAGACTTGGCCACACCGGGATCCCCCATCAGGCAGATGTTGATGTTGCCTGGGAGAAGGGTTGACCCGCAGGTGACCCCTTCTTTCTAAGCCAGCCCCCCCCGCTGCAGCAAATACTCCTGAGACCCTCCGGCTGCCCAGCGTTACTTCTCATCACCTCTGTGCCCACGAAGCCCAGAGGCAGACTCTTTACTCTGTGACACAGAGGTGACAGATTTGATGTGTCCCAGGACACCGGTCCCTGACGTCCCGGCTCCCTCCCTCCTGCCCCCCCACCCCCACCCCATTTACCCCTGATCTTCATGCCCCGAGGAGACTGGTCCACCCCTCCCACCAGCAGCAGCAGCAGAGCCTTTTTCACATCTTCGTGCCCATAGATCTCTGGGGCGATGGAGGCCGCCAGCTTCTCATAGAAGTCCTCCTCTGTGGGAAAGGTTACAGTACTTGGGGGGCGGGGCTGGTACCGGAAAGAAATCCCCATTCCCGGGCTCCCCCGGGCCCCTCACCTGCAATCTGCCTCAGCTCCTCCCTGCTCAGCTCTCCGGCTGCAGACTCGTCCTCGTCACTCTTGCTCATCTTCACGACCCGATGGGCTTCCAGGTAGGTTTCAGAGAGGAGACCCTTGGGCAGGAAAACGCCAGGGTTCGGATGGAGGCCCTTTCACATGCCTGGTCGCTGGACTACCTGAGCAGCTCCTGACAAAACCCTTCGTGCTACTTTGCCAGTGACAGCTCTCTCTGGGGGGGGGACAGCGAGAGTGGAGGTAGAGAAAGGGGAATCTTTCCTCCGCCTCTCAAGCCCCGCTCTTACCTGTACCACCTGTCGGAACCCAGTGCGCAGGATCGGCAAGAAGATGCCAGTGACACTGACGTGGTCCCCGGGCTGGGCGATCCTTGTGTTCTCTCCTTCTACCAGCACGGTGATGCTACGAGGGATGTTTCCCACAGGCACTTGGTCACTCTGTAGGGGAGAAGGCCCGCGGGCAAGGAGGAAGGGACGTCCAGTCGATGAGGCTCTCATCTTCCAGACCTAGGCATCGCACCCTCTGCTTCTCAGCCTCGGCGGAGCCAACAGAAGGGAGCCCGAGGTCTTCTTTGCCCCTTCCAAACCCAACTAGAACGTTCAAGTTAAACCTCCCTCCTGCTCTAGCTCGCCTCTCTGCCTCAGCTCCTTTGTTCTTTCTTCCTCCTACTCTGTGGACACCTCGGCACCCCCTCCCTGAGCCCGATACCCCAAACTCACATGTTCCTGCATCTTGATCTCCTGGAATTTGATGAATTTAGAGCCACGCGTCTGCAGATACAAGCGCCCTCCCGAGCGGTTGGTCTGGCACTCTTGGCTCGGGCACATGATCAGAGGCATGAAAGTAGGAGATTGGATCTGGAACGTGAGAAAGGAAAGCAGGAGGAAACGAAGTCAGTCACCTGAGTCAATGTTTCCTCCTCGAAGTTCACGCCACAGGTGGTGAAGAATGTCTTGACCCGTCCTGAGTTAACGACGACAGGAAGCAAGAACACAAAACAGATGGAATGACCACCACAGACCAGAGAAAGAATGGCAGGTGGACACAATCACGTTTTACAACGAACACAACAAACGGCAAATAAATATCAGCACACAAACTAATTCTGGGCGAAATCACCCAACAATTAAGTGCGTTCCTATTCCTTGCTCTGTACGTACCGGCTGGTAGGTCTCCGCCCCACACTGGTCACAAGTGTAAGTGGCCACCACCATTCTGGGTTTGACTTCAGAAACACGAGTGACAATTCCACGCACAGTGACCAATTTCCCCACAGAGTCAGCCCGTACTTCCCGGATCACACGAGGCTTGTTACTGCTCGGGCCTTGAAAGTACAGCTCGCTAGGTGTAGAAAACGGTCATATTAAGGTCCTGGAGAACAAATGCCCACAGCCTCCCCCACCGAGACCACTCACAATCTGCGCATGAGCTCAGGTGGGTACTGGTTCTGCGGGCTTCGGGCTGCCCCAGGGTCACGGCTCCGCTGCTCCATCATTAGCCGGTGCTCGATGTAAACATCCAAGACATCTTTGTTCACCACCTAAAGACAGGAAAAACAAGGGGCTGGCTGAATTAAGCAAAGACCACAAAGGGCACAAGGCAAAATTTATTACCCTTTCTGCCAGCTCAGAAAAACCACCAGCATCTGAGAGACTTCCCAGGAGCAACCTGTTCCTTGCCCTGCGTTTTTCCGCAACCGCTCACCTCCCTCTCCTTGTACTGAGGGAGCAGCTCCTGTACAGCGTCAGCGAAGAGCCGTACATAGCGCCTGGCGTTCTCACAAATTGAGTCCACCAACTCAGGGTCGTCCTCAGCTACATCGTCTAGGTCTACGTACATTGCCACTTGCTCCCGATGAGCCAGTCGAACCTGCGGTAAGGAAGAGACAGGAACAGAGCCGTGCTTCACCAGGCTTGGCTGGGTCTCCCCGCAACAGGGGGGGAAAGCAGCCCAAGACAAAGCAGTGCTCACTTCTCAACCCCCAAAAGACATCCTAACTCGTAAAAAACACACTGATCATCAAACACGTACAACTAACTACACCCACTTACCAGGTAGTAAATAGAACACGGACGGAGTCACTTAGGACACATACTTAAGGAAACAAACCAGGCCACCCCTTACAACTCCTTAGGCAAGCATCCATTCCCTTCACTTTATCTTAAACTTACCAACTGGTTCCCATACTTGAACTGCTTCTTGCCAAACTCATCATCCTGGTAAAACTCCTGTAGGAATTTCTTAACCTTTTCTGGAAAGAAAAGGTAAGATCACAAGAATCAGTCTTTCAGATACTTTGCCGAAAACTCCCTCGATACAAATCTAAAAAACTCGCTTTCACTTACTACATGTACGAAGTAATCAGTTTACGTGAACATCTAAGTAAGCCTTCGAAATTCTCCCCAAGTAGGGCAGAACTCCTTCTAACAAGTCTGTTCTTACCTAGGGAAGGAGAAGGGGCCCCTAGCAGTTAAGAACATTACCCAACCACCTACCCACCCCACCCCCTGGGAATTCCAGGCTCTTAGTTAAAAATCTCAGTACCCTTTCCCAAAGGCCTCCCACGCCCCGCCACACACTCCGAGCTCAAAGTTCACAGCTCTTCTTCCACGCGCAAGATTCCCTTTCTCGCCGTCTCCTCCATCTCTCCACCAGGCCCGTCCTCCACCCCACCCCCTCTCCCGCCACTGCTTCCGCTCTTAGTAAACAAAGAAGCACATGGGCCCAGAGGCAGCCGCCTCACAGCCCGGGATTCCTCCGCCCAGAGCGGGAGCCAGTCCGGCGATTGGCCGGCTCGTCAAAGGCCACGCCGTCCCGCCGCACCACCTCCTCCCTCGGGCTCCCGCGAAGCCCCCCAATTCCAGGCACGCCCCCGCTCTGAGCAGCTCTCTCCGGGGCCGCCGCGCGGAAGGACACTGTTTACACACGACACTCCCTTCAGCGACGTCGCGCAACTTCCGCCCGCCTTCACTTCCGCTTGGAGGTTGGCCTAAAATGGCCAATCCCAGCGCGCAGCGGCTCGGGCCCGCCCGCCCCCGGGACTCTGGCGCGTCTCCCGAGGACGCGGGCGCTCCGAATGCTTAAGGGCGCGGAGGGAAACGAATCCGTGGTGCCCGTCCCTGGGGACGCAAGACCCTTGGGGTCTCCTGAGCTCTTGCGCGCTACCCTCTCCTCTGGAGCCCCCAGCCCGCTGTCCGCGCCCCGTGCCCCGCGAACCCCCACTCCTTCCCCAAAGTGACCCGCTCTTCTCCGACCTCGGTAGCCCGCGCGCCTCCCAGGCACCGTCTGCCTCGGCCCCGCCGCCTCCCGACCCTGCCTCCGGCCTCGCGCGCCGAGCCGGCCCCCAGGACGCCGGTTCACACCAACAAGTGTTGGCCGGGACGCCTCCCGCGCAGGACGCCCCTCCCGAGTTTGCATACCCTCACCTTTCTCGAGCACATAGTCTTTAACTGCCATTGCCCGGGCGGCAGCAGTTGGCGGGCTCAAGGCTCACTCCCGGGGCAGCAGAAAGTGTCCGCGCGGCGGGCTGCGGACGACCAACCGAAATTGGCGCGAAACGTCGCGCCCCACATGACCGGCGTCGCCGCGAGCAGGCCTATCAGAGAAGAGGCTCTTCGCCCCTCCCACTCGCCCGCAGGCCCCAGCCTCGGCCAATTACCGGGCGAGCGTGGGCTGAGTGATGGGGCAGCGGCGCGGGCACCTGGAGGGAAAGGCGGGGCGGGGCGGGCGCCGGGTTTCCCGCGGTCGGAGCAGGCACTGGCAGAGGAGAAATTGCTCTTAAAGGGCCAGTCTCCGCGCGTCCTTTTGTTCCGGGGCCCCAGGGCGGGGCCGGCCCAACTTTCGCTGTCGCCTTTGCCTACTCTCCGCAACCGCCATGATCTCCCAATTTTTCATTCTGTCCTCCAAAGGCGACCCGCTCATCTACAAGGATTGTATCCTTGACCTGCGGGGCGGGAGGAGGGGCCTGGGTGGGAGTAGTGCCCCGGAGCCAGCCTGTGTCGCCGACTCCTTAGCTGTCCTTCCACCCGGTCAGTCCGCGGGGACAGTGGCGGTCGGGATGTGGCCGAGCTCTTCTACCGGAAGCTGACGG
>CM053621.1:26135490-26146207 GCA_028646535.1 Procyon lotor | reverse complement strand
CCCTTCATACTGTTTTCCACAGTGGCTGCACCAGTTTGCATTCCCACCAACAGTGCATGAAAGTAATTGTGTTTGTACTGTTAGATTTTCAGTGTAAGGGAAATGAGATACAAACATAAAGTCAAATGAGAAAATAAACCACTAACTCTAAAATAAATTTGAAATCTCAAAATGAATTCGTGATTTTTAGTGGTATCCATTGTGATTCGTGATTTTCTGTGGTATCTATCATCCATCTGCATTCTCTTCTGTTAAGTGACCTAGAAACAATGTTACCCCAATAATCATGAACACTCACAGTGATCAGATACTCATTTCTTTTTTTTTTAAAGATTTTTTTTTTTATTTATTTGACAGAGAGAAACACAGCGAGAGAGGGAACACAAGCAGAGGGAATGGTAGCGGGAGAAGCAGGCTCCCCGCTGAGCAGAGAGCCCGATGCGGGGCTCGATCCCAGGACCCTGGGATCTGACCTGGGCCGAAGGCAGCCGCTTAACAAGTGAGCCACCCAGGCGCCCCTCAGATACTCATTTCTAATTTCATTCTATTCACTCCTAACTCCATGAATTCTTGGAGAATCAACAAATTCTAGGTCTGGAGCAAAACAGTACAAAGTGAGCCTGGGATACCATGTGCCAGAAATCAAGGAAGCTTTCTAGTGTCGGAGGTATGTCAGAAAGGATACAGGAGTCAATTTGGGAGAGATTGTGAAAATTCAAATATTAGAGAAAAGAACGAGAGGGAATAATTAGAGAAAAATGATAGTTTTATTAAAAAACAAACAAACCTGGTTCGGAGCACCTCGGTGGCTCAGATGGTTTAGTATCTGCCTTCGGCTCAGGTCATGATCCCAGGGTCCTAGGATCGAGCCCCGCATCGGGCTCCTGGCTCAGCGGAGAGCCGGCTTCTGCCTCTCCCTCTACTGTTTCCCCTGCCTGTGCTCTCTCACTCTCTCATCAAAAAAATGAAATCTTTTTTAAAAAATTGGCTCAATCACACCAAATTTATAAAAATCTATATATCCACAAGGATACTAAGAAAAGATAGTCATTTGCTACCATTTTAAACTGGCTCTTTTCTTTGTAAATTGGTCATTAAAGGGAAACAGTTGAACATTTTCTTGCCTTTCCAGAAGCTATCTTTCAACTAACCTATTATCTCCAGTTAATGAGAGGAAACATTATTTTTATAAAAGTCCAACTTTGTAATTGTAGAAAGAACAATAGAGTTAGAAAACCAACCTTTTGGGGGCACCTGGGTGGCTCTGTCATTGGGTATTTGCCTTTCGGCTCAGGTTGTGATCCCAGGGTCCTGGGATGGAGCCCCACATCAGGCTCTCTGCTTGGCGGGAAGCCTGCTTCTCCCTCTCCCGCTCCCCCTGCTTGTGTTTCCTCTCTCGCTGTCTCTCTCTGTCAAATTAACAAATAAAATCTAAGAAAGGAAGGAAGGAAGGCAGGAAGGCAGGAAGGCAGGAGGGCAGGAAGGAAGGAAGGAAGGAAGGGGAAAACAAAAAAGAAAATCACCCTTTTGCAGGGTACCTGGGTGGCTCAGTTGGGTTAGGCATCTGACCCTTAGTTTTGGCTCAGGTCCTGGTCGCAGGCTGTGAGAGCAAATCCCTGTCTGGCTCTGTGTTGGGTGTCATGGAGCCCGCTTAAGAGTCTCTTTATCCCTCTGCCCATACCCACCCTCTAAAAATTTTAAAAGAAACAAAATCACCCTTTTGTAACATTTATAAAATGATTCATACAGGCAGTCATTATCAGCTATGTTAAAATCATTAGGAAAATGATTAATGGGGATTTCTGGAATTCATACAAGGCCAAAATGATACCACTAGATTCCTTTCTGCTCCCCAGGGGAAAACATAAATGCTGTGGAGGGATCAGGCTTGTATAACTTTATCCAGCGGCCACTCATGGTCACAGTCATTGATGGTAAGCAGTGAGATACTGTACATATCCTCCAATATACTGCGAATAGAATTTACAACATTCCTTTGCAAATGCTTAAGTTAAATCTATCAAGTCTTTAATTCCTGATGTATTTTTATAGGGAATAAAAAAAATGGAGGATTAACTAAATGTCACCATCAGGTAGCAATCAGAATTATCCAGAACGTGGGACATTTGACAGGACAACTGGCTCTGACTTTTCCACTAAAAAGGATAAGGAAAAGGAAGGACGAGTCTGCATTTAAAGAAATCAAGGGATTGGGATTTAAAGAAATCAAAGGATTGGGCCACCTGGCTGGCTCAGTTCGTGGAGCACATGACTCTTGGTCTTGGGGTTGCGAGTTCAAGCCCCATGTTGGGTACAGAGATTATAAATAAATAAGCTTTCTGGGATGCCTGGGTGGCTCAGTCAGTTGGGCCGCTGCCTTCGGCTCAGGTCATGATCCCAGGTACCTGGGATCGAGTCCCACATTGGGCTCCTTGCTCAGCGGGGAGCCTGCTTCTCCCTCTGCCTGCTCTGCCCGCCACTCCCGCTGCTTGTGTTCCCGCTCTCTCTCTCTCTGTGTCAAATAAATAAATAAATAAAATCTTATAAATAAATAAATAAGCTTTTTAAAAAACGAAGAAAGAAAGAAACCAAGGGATAAATGACCAGGTCCTGGAACAGATCTTGACTTGGAAAAAAACAATTGTATGGATTCTTGAAGGACAATGGAAGAAATTCGATTATGAACTGCATATTAGATTTAAGGTATTACCACTCATTTTGTTCACTGTAATAATCTTGTTTTGGTTAGGTATAAAAATATTCTGTTTCTAAAAAATTTTTTGAAATATTTTAATTCTTTTTTTTTTATTAATTTTGAAATATTTTATTTATTTATTTGACTGAGAGAGCAAAGCAAGCATAAGCAAGGGGAGTGGCAGGCCAAGAGAGAGGGAGAAGTAGGCTCTTCAATGAGCAGGGAGCCGTGGGGGGGGAGGGGTGGCGCAACATGGACCCTGGGATCATGACCTGAGCCGAAGGCAGATGCTTAACGGACGAGTCACCCAGGTGCCCCCTCTAAAACATTTATACTGAAGTATTTGCGAGTGGAGTGTCATGATTCTGTAACTGACTCAAATACTTAAGGATATGAAAATAAAGTAAAAAGGGACAGGTATATGCCACAGGAATGTAATGGAAATAACACTGTTGAGAGGGAAACTGATTTGGGGGGAGGGAAAATTGGTAGAGCGATGTCCTTGAACGGGCAAGAGGGGATGAGAACCAGAGCAGAAGTGGAAGAACCAGTCATAGATAAGAGCAGGGAGGTAACTTTACAAAAACAGGTGGGAAGATGGAGAATTCTAGTGCAGTCGCCAGGTGGTGAGGAAATGTGGTTGCGGGAATCTGCAATCTCATTTCCAGTTGCTTTGTTTTGTTCAGGAGAATATGTTAGGTCATCTGCTGAGGGAGAGGTTGGGGAAGTTTCCAGGAGAGAGGAGACTTGGGGGAAGAAGTCATCTGGGAGTGGCCCAGTGGAACTAGGACAGTGGCTCTCAGGCTTCAGGGCACATTAGCAGCACCTGGAGGTCTTATTGAAGCAAAGACGGGCTCCTCCCCAGAGTTTCTGACTTGGCAGGTCTGGGGCTGGGCCTGAGAAGCTGCATTTCTAACAAGCCTCCTAGGTGATACTGATGCAGCCCATTTGGGGACCACATTTTTTTTTTAAGATTTTATTTATTTATTTGACAGAGAGAGAGAGAGATCACAAGTAGGCAGAGAGGCAGGCAGAGAGAGAGGGGGAAGCAGGCTCCCTGCTGAGCAGAGAGCCCGATGTGGGGCTTGATCCCAGGACCCTGAGATCATGACCTGAGCCGAAGGCAGAGGCTTTAACCCACTAAGCCACCCAGGTGATGTATTTTTTTGTTACTTGTTTCTGGGTCTTTCCACTAGAGTTCATGCACAACAAAACAGGAATCTTGATTTCTTGTTTTGGTCACACTGCTCTATTCCTAGAACCTGGAACAGTGCCTAGACATCAGAGGTTCTCAATAATTATTTATTGACAAAAATAAGCGGGTGTGAAAAATAAGAAAGGAAGGAAGGAAGGGAGAAACAAAACAAAAACTCACATAATTAAAAAAAATAGAGGGGCTCCTGGGTGGCTCAGTGGGTTAAAGACTCTGCCTTCAGCTCAGGTCATGATCTCAGGGTCCTGGGATCGAGCCCCACATCGGGCTCTCTGCTCAGCAGGGAGCCTGCTTCCCCCCGCCCACCCCCGCCTGCCTCTCTGCCTACTTGTGATCTCTCTCTCTGTCAAATAAATAAATAAAAATCTTAAAAAAAAAATAGAAACACAGTTCATCAATATGTCTAAAATTAATGTAAATACATTGGTAAAATAGAAATCTAGCTAGTTGCTCACCATCCCATTTTCTCTTCCTAAAAACTTTGTTTCCTAAATTCCCTGAGTGGCTTGTGGACATTGGAATTTGGGCAGCAAAGATGTATAACACTTCCCTGCCTGGACATAAAACACCCCATGTAATCTTCTATTCTCTCTCTTTCTCTCAATCTATCAGTGGGCCAGATGCAGAAGACCAAGTAGTGACCCTAGGAGGCTTTGAGAGACAGTGGGGACTTAGGACGAAAGTCACCGCTTAAAGGACAGCAGTATGGAAGGCTGCTCCCAAACACTGACTGGACTTTAGATGAGTTCAAAATAAACTATTGTACCAAGCCATTGAAATTCCGGGGTTCTTTTTATTATGCAAAAAAGAGGAATGTCAAAAATTGATTCATCAGGAATTACTAGTGTATCAGAATCCAATGAGGAGAAAGAAACACACGAGATTTAATTTGAACAGGGAAAGTTAAATGTAAAGAATTATTAATTATAATAGGGTAAAGAGAATTCTAAACAACACTATAGAGTTGAGGGACAGAACCTGAATTCTAGAGTAATCTTTTAGCTTACTAATTTGCTCTAAAATGGTATCCATTCTACTATTTATCCCATCTACTGAGTGTTTTCAAAGAATATTTCCACTTGGAAGCTATCTACTTGGTTCTTTCTACTATGTAAAGAATTCAAAGTAACATATACATGGATGGAGATAAAACTGACTCCAGGAGGGATCTGAGCTTCCACTCCCAACTGGAAGCAACATGGCAGACAAGGTGCAGTAAAGAAATGCTAGTTGGCACTGTGCCTTCCTGCCCTTGGTGTCAGTAGGGCAAAGTGTGGAGCTGAATTTCTACCTTCACCCAGTGGCAATGAGACAGGGAGAGCTGGTGCTCCATTGTCACCAGGCGGGTATCAGTAGGGCCCCCAAGGCAAGAATATACACCCACCTAGATCTGCATGCCACACCTAAACAAGGTGATTGCCTGCTAAAAAGAACAAAGGTAAAATAAGACCCAGAGTCTCACAACATAATACCCAGAATGTCCAGTAAATGAGAGAAAAATCATTCCTCATATCAACAGCCAGGATAACCACAACTTGAATGAGAAAAGATCACCATCAGGGGCCAACATCAAGAGTACTGAGATGTTAGAATTATCTGATAAGGTTTTTAAAGCTGCCATCATAAAAAACGCTTGAGTGGGCCATTATGAACACTACATATCTATTAGTACAGCTACAGCTTCAAAGATTGATCCTTCCAGGGGTGCCTGGGTGGCTCATCGGTTAAGTATTTGACTCTTGATTTCAGCTCAGGTCATGATCTCCAGGTCATGAGATCAAGCCTCGAATCAGGCTCTGCTCTGGGCATGGATCCTGCTTAAGATTCTCTCTCTCCCCCTCCTACTGCCTCTCTCCTTCGGCTCTCTCTCTTAAATACATACATACATATATACATAAATACTCGACCCTTCCAAGTGTTGGCAAGGATATAGAGCAACCAGAAGTCCTATCCAATGATGGTGACAATATAAAATGGTACAACTAGTTTGGAGAATGTTTTGGCAGTTTCTTTTTTTTTTTTTTTTTCGTTTTGGCAGTTTCTTAAAAAGTTAAGCATATACCTACCATATGATCCACTCCACTTTAAGGTAGTTATTCAAGAGAAATGAAACATATATCCATACAAAGACTTGTGCACAAATATTCATAGCAGCTTTATTTGTAATAGCTAAATTGGAAACAACCCAAATGTCTATTGACAGATGAATGGACAGTCAAGAAATGGTATATCCGTACAATTGAATACTACACAGCAGTAAATAGGGAATTAACTATAGCCACGTGCAAAAATGTGGATGAATGTCAAAATTATTATGTTGAGCAAAAGAAGCCACACAGAGAAAAAGAGTACATATTGTATGGTCACATTTGTATAGTCCTAGCAAGTGCAAACTAATCTAAAAAGACAGAAAGAAAATGGGTGGTTGCCTGAGGAGGGAGTGGGAGTGGAGGAGTGGGAAGGATTAGGAAGGGCCATGAGGAAACTTCCTTGGGTGAATATGTTAATTATCTTATTTGCGAAGATTGTTTTCCAGGTAGACATATATATCTTACAAAACTGCACACTTTTTTTTTTAAGGATTTTATTTATTTGTTTGAGACAGAGAAAGAGAGCATGAGTAGGGGGAGAGGCAGAGGAAGAAGGAGAAGCAGACTCCCCACTAAGCCAGGAGCCTGACATGCAACTCGATCCCAGGACCCAGAGATCACAACCTAAGCCGAAGGCAGACATCCAACCATCTGAGCTACCTGAGCGCCCCGAAACTGCACACCTTAAATATGTTTTTATGTTTTGTCAATTACACTTCAATAAACTATTTAAAATAAAGGAGAAACTCCAACTAGCTTAATGCCTGAGAGTTACAGTATGACAAATTTCTAAACTTTGCAGGAAGACAGGAATGTATCTGAGCTTCCCATCTGAGGTCAGAGATAATATGCTTAGATGATGTTCTTCAAAAACATGGTAAGCAAGAGCTACAATTAGCTTATTGCTAACTTTACAACTGAATTCACAGAGGGTATGATCGCTGAACATGTGGCTAGCTTTTCTATTCTATCTTCCTCTTCCCCAGATAATTTTGAGATTGGTAATAACTTTGTACAAGGTACTGCCTTCTTGAGACATACTTTTGCTCTATATAACTTTAGAGATGCTAAATGTTTTACTTTTTAAAAGATTTTTTTTTTTGTTTACTTGACAGAGAGAGACACAGCGAGACAGGGAACACAAGCAGGGGGAGTGGGAGAGGGAGAAGCAGGCTTCCTGCGAAGTGGGGAGCCCGATGCGGGGCTCAATCCCGGGACCCTGGGATCATGACCCGAGTTGAAGGCAGATGCTTAACGACTGAGCCACCCAGGCGCCTTGTTTTACTTTTTAAAATGAGAGGTAATTCACAGGTCCTGTGATAGTTTCCTGTTTTCCACCAATCTTAAGTATTTAGAAAAATGGTACACAGGGAGGATTTGGGGTTTGGATCAATTTAAGTTTGGAGGGGCTGAGGGAAGTGCAGGCCCTGAGCAGAAGTCACTCAGGTTTTAGGTTGTAAGAGAACCACAGCTTGCTCTACCAGCTGCTGCTCAACAAGGGAAAGAAAGAAAGAGAAAAGAAAAAGAAATTGAGTCAGAGTATGGGACAAAAATTGGAATTTTATGTTGCTTTCATTAATTTTACTTAAAAAGAGAGTAAATGGGGATTTTGTTTATTAACTAGGTGGGGGGACCTTTTTGTATTATCAGAAATTGTATTATTTGAAGGCTTTTTTTTAATGCTGTCATTTGAGCTCATTACATAACATCTGGTTACCTAAACTGGAAAGGCAGCTCAGCAGTAATAATTACATTCTCCTAGCCCAGACTCCTTCACTCACTTGCTCTTGAAAAAGCCCCAGCATCCTGCCCCACCTCTCCGCCAACAAACGTAGGAGCCTTATCTCTCAACGTCCTTGTTCACATTTTCCTTCATGTCCTGCCCTCTCCCCCCAGAGCCACTCACAGCATATGGTGTCCCCCAGGTACTCCCACCACTGCCGAAGAATGGAGTCCCCCATCGTGTGGCCGTGGCCAGTCAGGCAGCCCAGGATGCTGTCAACAATGGAGGAATGGGGAGAGTAGGACAGCAAGTGCCACTCATCCCAGTGGTAGAAGCCAGAGGGCTTTGGGCCCAGAATCCCAGGGCAGCATGGGGGCTATGGGGACAGCGTAGTAAGGAAAAAGAAAAAACAGAACAGCTGACATTTATAACTTACAAAATGCCAGGCACTCTTTGTGCTTTATAGATATTATTTCCTTTACTCCTTTACAAAATCCATGAACTACTATACTATTCTTATTTCCATTTAGAAAAGGAACAGTGAGGCACCATACCATATAGAAAATTAATGCAAAATGGATTAAAGGCTTAAATGTAAGACCTTACATTGCGAAACTACTAGGAGAAAACTTAGGGAAATCGCTTTTTTTTTTTTTTTTTTTTTTTAGGGAAATCGCTTTTTAACACTGGTCTGGGCATTATTTTTTTGGATATGACACCAAAAGCACAGGCAAAAACACAAGCAGATGTATGTGATTGCATCAAACTAAAAAGTTCTGTATAGCGAAGCGAACAATCAACAGAGTGAAAAGGCAACCTATAGAGTGGGAGAAAATATCTGCAAACCATATCATTGATAAGGACTTAAGCTCCAAAATATATAAGAAATTCCAACAACTCAATAACAAAAAACCTAATATCCAATTAGAAAATGAGCTAAGGACTTGAGCAGACATTTCTCCAAAGAAGACATATAAATGGCCAACAGATATATGAAAAGATGCTCAACATTACTCATCATCAGGGGAGTGGAAATCAAAACTACAATATCACCTCACACTTGTCAGGATGACTATTTTTTTTTTTTTAAGATTTTATTTATTTATTTGACAGCGAGAGAGGGAACACAAGCAGGGAAAGTGGGAGAGGGAGACGCAAGCTTCCTGCCGAGCAGGGAGCCTGATGTGGGGCTCAATCTCGGGACACTGGGATCATGACCTGAGCCGAAGGCAATCGCTTAACCAACTGAGCCACCCAGGTGCCCCAAAACACACATCTTCTTACTGATAAAAAAAGAAGACGTGCATAAAAGAGTACATAAAATGTAAAATCCGGTAAAAATAAACTATAATCTTTATATCTGGAAAGAAGAGAGGGTGGTAGTGAAGGGGATGAAGGCATAAGAGGAAGTTTCTGGGGATCCTGGTAATGTCTATTTCTTGACCTGAAAGATGATTACACAGATGTGTTATCTTTTATTTCATCTGAGCACTTATGATTTATGTATTTCCATGCATGTGATAGTTGAACTTTTTTAAAAGTTGGAAAGTTTTGGCTGCTACACCAAGAAGTTTGGCTCTCGCAGTGAAAGGTTACTCTGGAAATGAAATCAACGCTTTCCTTGGACCAGATTATTAAGGAATTGGGGTTTCCCTGCCAAACTCCCTCATACTTTTAGAATAAAGACCAATCGTGCCAGATCAACCACTTAAGTGAAACCAGAAATCCTATTTTCATTTGAAAGCCCCTACTGTTTAACTATCAACAACCCATTCAACTGTTTTAAATGTGAGTTTAAACAGTCCAAACAAAAATACATCTGTAGCTACATTTAGCCCCACAGCTTAAGTTTTGACTTACGAACAAATAGTGAAATGCCTTCTCTCAGAGATCTTTTCTTTTCTTTTTTAAAGATTTTATTTATTTATTTGACAGAGAGAGAAGGCGAGAGAGGGAGCACAAGCAGGGAGAGTAGGCAAGGGAGAAGCAGGCTCCCCGCTGAGCAGGGAGCCAACACAGGGTTCCATCCCAGGGCCGTGGGATCATCACCCGAGCCGAAGGCAGACACTTAATGACTAAACCACCCAGGCACCCCTCTCAGAGATATTCTTAGCTTCTTGCCATACCCTTGCTTCCAAAAGACACAGCCAATTACCCACTCTCTTTCCAGACAGGGATTTTTCCCCCCTGAATCTCTGCCCTCTACCCCCCTCTTTTCTAAAAAGCAGGACTGGACACCATGGATTTTCCATCTCTTTCTTTTACACTGGGACAGAAAGGAAACACTTTTGAAGGGTGAGGAGAGTGGAAAACCATAGGAATTTTTTTTTTCCCTCTTTTCCATAGGGATTTTCCTTGAACAATCTCTTCGGGATTTGTGTTTTGGATTCCCCAATAGACCCTAATACCCAACCACTCACTCACCCCTCCTAAGGATGATGTCCCACCCTGCAGTGGCTGCCCCTGGAGTCCCACAGGGGCACAGGTAAGGAGACTGAGAGCTTCCCTCAGTCCCGTCACCCAGATTAAAGCATTAATCAATCCAAACCTTAGGTTGCACAATGAGAGAACACAAGAGCCAATGATGAGAGGCAGCAGAGGCAAGTGTGGTACTCCCCTAAGCCACAGAATCTTGTACCCCACGAAGGGATTCATGACAGCCTAGACTTTTGTCTCAAATGTCCAGTGTGAACCACAGATCCATGTACAGCATAAAACAGCAAAAGTTTAGTAGGCCTTCCTAACATTAAAGAGGGAGTAACTCTGGCAACTTTCCAAGAAAAGGTGTGGAAATTGTTATGTGGCATATATGCATGTTCTGCCTGATCCTGCAAACTCTTCCAGGTCCTGTGTCTCTCAAAATCTATCTTTCTAAGTCCTAGTCCCCCATCCCGCCCCCCTCAACCTCTGGAATCCTAAAGTCTCACTTTCTGTCCTTTGGAACCACTACAGCTCCTGTAAGCAGGCAGATTCCATTCTGGGGTGCCAAGAACCAT
>CM053621.1:26094580-26135390 GCA_028646535.1 Procyon lotor | reverse complement strand
CCCCCCCCCCCCCCCCCCCCCCCGCCTGCCTCTCTGCCTACTTGTGATCTCTCTGTCAAATAAATAAAATCTTAAAAATAAATAATAAATAAAAATAAAAGAATGATAATATCCAACATAAATTCTAGTGACAGTGTGTCCTAATATAGAGTGCTCTGTAATTTGTGCAACTTTTTGAAAGAACTGCCTGGCAATAATAATAGCTCACATTTATTGAGCTCTTATCATGTTCAGACTCTAGGCTAAGTGTGTTATTAATTCTTTTAATCTTCACAGCAGCCCTATGGAACAGTGTGCATCACCCTCATTTTATAGATCTACAAACAGAAATACAGAGAAACTAAATGATGCAACTAAATTACATAGCAAATAAGTGTTTTTAATCCATTCTTTAGCTACTACTCTACACTGTAGATGACATCCTTTATTTTATTTTTATGTTTTTTTTAAGGATTTTATTTATTATTTATTTGACACAGAGAGAGATAGAGATCAGAAGTAGGCAGAGAGGCAGGGCAGAGAGAGAGGGAAAGACCTGCTGAGCAGAGAGCCTGCTGTGGGGCTCGATCCCAGGACCCTGAGATCATGACCTGCGCCGAAGGCAGAGACTTTAACCCACTGAGCCACACAGGCGCCCCTATTTTTGTTTTTAAAAGATTTATTTATTTGAGAGAGACAGACAGAGAGAGAGAGAAAGAGAGAGAGAGAGAGAGAGAGACAGCGTGTAAGGCTGGGGGTGGGGGGCAAAGGGGAAGGGAGAAGCAGACTCCCTGCTCAGGATCCTGAGATCACGACCTATGTCAAAGGCAGACGCATAACCAACTGAGCCACCCAGGCACCCCAAATGCCATTCTTTAAAATGCTCCTTCTAGGGGCGCCTGGGTGACTCAGTTGGTTAAAGCCAACTCCTATGCCTTCATTTCTTCAAAACAAGCATCAAATCCACCCTCTAGTATTGTGTGGTTTTGGAGCTAAATATGACTGCAGACTTAAAGAGAAAAGCATAGAAATAAAACCTACGCCACCCCTTCCCAAATATTTTTTTCCTTTCTTGTTTTTGGCAGCAGTGGGGTGGGGGTGGGGGGCTTCTCCTTTTACTTTATCTTTTTTCTTCTTTTCCCTGAAAAGAAATAGATAATGTACCACCACCACTTCCTTCCCCTCAAACACCATTCTGGACTCAGGTCATGCTGTTACTATCTAGCTACTTACTATACATCTTGTGTAACTTGCTTTACCTGTTCCATCTGTAACTAAATTAATCATGCCTACCTTATTTGATTGCAAAGTAGTTGTGTTGATAAATAGAACCTGCAAATGTTCTGAAGACATAAAATACACTTTATAAATTCTGAAGGAGACAATTTTTTTCCTAATTTCTTCTTTTGCTCTCCTTCCTCCTTTGACTGCTTGTTAGATTTTCTTCCTTTTCTGCTCCTTCTCCTTCCTATTTTCTCCCTCCTCACCTCTGTCCATTTATTCATTCTGCAAACACTGATCACCAGTTGGGTCAGGCACACTGCTAGGGTTCTTTGAAGTGCTCACAGCTAAAGTGGGGAACCTGTCTGTCTCATAGACCAGTAGCTGCAGTATGATGTCTAAGTACTAGAACAGCACAGAGGACCCTGTGACAAAATCTGGGCGTAGGAAGTCTTCATAGAGGAATTGGTGGTTTGAAGAGGGCCTTGAAGGATGAGATAGCTCACAGATAGGCAGAGAAGGGAGGAAAGAGCATCCTAGATAGAAGGGCCACACGCACTGAGAAAAACATGGGTAATCCCAGAAAAGCAGAGGCAGAAGATGCAGTTAGAATGGAAGGTTACAGCCACATCAGGGATGTTTTTTAAACCTGCCTAGAGAGTTTGAACTTACTAACCCAGCTCAGGGGTTCCTGGTTTTGTTTTTGTTGTGGTCTCAGGAGTGGGCTGGCATGATCATTAAGTGGTCTCCCCACCTAGGTGGGAAGGGGTTGGCAGGTACCAGCTGTGTAGACAGAATTAGCAAGGTCTCATCCCAAGCACTTCCTAATCCTCGCCTACTCGCCCTTTGCTTCTCTCTTCCTTCTTTTTCTCCCTTCCTTCTGCTTTAATCTCCTTTTCCTTTTGCCCTTTACCATTCTCAGCTCTCAGTGCATTTGGAGCCAGAAAGTTCAATGGTAGCAGTAGGAATTCTGTGAAAGTACATGGGTGCCAACGTGGTGGGGGCGAAGGGTGGTGTGGGAGGTAAGTGGGGATCCCCACTGAGGCTCTTGATCATTTGCTTAACCGTTAACACGCTTGGTTGGGGGGAAATGAAATAAAGCACAAGGAAACAAAAATGGGAGGAACAGGCACAGGATTCGTGGCAGGGGGTTTTCCAACCAAACAGGCAAGACAGAATCCATGTCCATGTTTCTATTGTTTTTTGATTGTTTGTTTTGTTTTTTAAAGATTTTATTTATTTATTTGACAGCGAGAAAGAGATCACAAGTAGGCTGAGAGGCAGGCAGAGAGAGAGGGGGAAGCAGGCTCCCCGCTGAGCAGAGAGCCCAATGTGGGGCTCGATCCCAGGACCCTGAGATCATGACCGGAGAAGAAGGCAGAGGCTTTAACCCACTGAGCCACCCAGGCGCCCTAATGTTTCCATTGTTTAATGCAAATAAACAAAGTGGGTCTGAGGTATAGACAGTGAGAAAATGAAGCTGTCTTTCCTCCTGCCAGGGTCTTGAGCAGTCTGCCAGGGTAACTCAGGGACAAGCCTTCCCACCAGCCCCAGGACCTCCCACAGCTGGGAACGACCAATAACGATGACTGGGGGGCCCAGTGCAAAATGAAAACATTGTTCAAAGATTATTATGAATTCCAAAATGGGGACAGCAGAGCATTAAACTCAGCACAGGCCCTTCTGAGCATGGGGGTTGGTGCGAATGTACAGTTTGAGCACCCATGAAGTCAGCCCTGATGAAAGGCAGTGGTAATAGGGACAGGACTGGCACTACACAGGAACCGACCCAAGCAGTATAGGAAATGAGGCGGTTGGGTTCCCACAGTGAGGTCTGTGAACTATCTGAAGTATTCAAAATATTTAGCAGAAGTGGATATTGAAGGTATCCAATATCCAATGCATATTGGAAATAGAAAGGAAGATTTCAATAAATTTGAAACAAAAATGGGGAAAAGGTTACATCATAAATGCAATGTTGTAAAAAGAGACTAAAATAGACTGGGTGGCTCATAAACAACAGAAATTTAGTTCTGGAGGCTGGAAGTCCCAGATCAGAGTGGTCCCAGAGCCAGCATGGCCAGGTTCTGGTGAAAGCCCTCTGCTGACTTTAGTTTTATCCTCACATGGTGGAGAACAGAGACCAGAAGGAAGCTCTCTCCAGTCTCTCTTTTTTTTAATTTCAAAATTTTGCAGTTTATTTAACAGCATAGTAGGAGTGTGAGTTTACTAGCTGTGATAATCGTATCCTGGCTGTGTGAGTTTTTAACATTAAAAGGTGTGTGGGGATGCCTGGGTGGCTCAGTTGGTTGGGCGCTGCCTTCGGCTCAGGTCATGATCCTGGAGTCCCCGGATCGAGTCCCACGTCGGGCTCCCTGCTCAGTGGGGAGTCTGCTTCTCCTTCTGACCCTCCCCTTCTCATGCTCTTTCTGTCTCTTTCAAATCAATCAATCAATCAATCAATCAATCAATCTTTAAAAACAGTTGCGTGAAAAGTATACTTTCCAGTCTCTTCTTATCAGGGCGCTAATCCCATTCGGAGGGCTCCACTCTCGCAACCTAATTACCTCCCAAAGGCCCTACCTACTACCATCACACTTGGGGTTAGGATTTTAACATATGAATGGGAGTGGGGGGGAGACAAACATTCAGTCCATAACAAAGGGCGTCATTGGTGATGAAAAGATTAAGAATCATGAAATAAAATTAAGTCATCACATTACAATCTAGTCAATTTGAGAGGACTTTTTTTTTTCTTCAGAGAGAGAGAGAAATAGAATGTGCAGAAAGCAGGGAGAGGAAGACAAAGGGAGAAGCAGACCCCCAACTGAGCAAGGAGCAGGGCCTCAGCACTTGATCCCAGACTCTGGGATCATGACCTGAGCTGAAGGCAGATGCTTAACTGACTAAGCCACCCAGGCATCCTTGGGAGGACTTTTTGAGGGAAAAGCCAAAATCAGAAAAAATTCCCATGTCCAACCAAGGAAAGTTCTTCTTCTTCTTCCTTTTTTTTTTTTTTTTTAAGATTTTATTTATTTGACAGAGAGAGAGAGATCACAAGTAGGCAGAGGCAGGCAGAGAGAGAGGGTGAAGCAGGCTCCTCAGGAACCCCTCGGGGAAGGAGGAACCCCAGGAAAGTTCTTCTTGATGGGCCCAACCCCCTCTGTCTCTGCGTTGACTTGGAAGTTGGTTAGACCGTCATGCTCCAGCATACACCCCCCTGGGTCCTCATTACCATCCCATCCCCATCTTCGCTCCTTCCCAGTCCCCCACCCCTCCTTTCTTCACACTATCTGCCAAGACGTGCCCAGGTTATTCTTTTTGTAGTGGCTACCCTGTCATCTATTTGAGGAGAGCAAAGGGTCACCAAACTTGGCTGCCTTACCTCTCACGGGTAAGGTTTGTTTTGTTTTATTTTTTAAGATTTTATTTATTTATTTGACAGAGAGAGAGATCACAAGCAGGCAGAGAGGCAGGCAGAGAGAGAGGAGGAAGCAGGCTCCCTGCTGAGCAGAGAGCCCAATGTGGGGCTTGATCCCAGGACCCTGAGATCATGACCTGAGCTGAAAAGGCAGAGGCTTTAACCCACTGAGCTACCCAGGTGCCCCTCTCATGGGTGGTGTTACGGACAGGGAGGTGGGGATGAAGGAGAGGGAGGGCTAGCTGGAAAAAAGATGACATTGGATTTGAGAGTCTGAGTTTTATTTGATTTTGTTTTGCCAAATTTTGAGAAAATAGGGCCCCAGTTTGTGAACATGATCTTGGTTTGCAAAGCAAGGGCTAAATTCTAATAACAGACCTGAACTGAGGTTTCAGGGGCTAAAGAAAGGATAAGGATGAGTTGATATTTTCAAATACAAGTAATACAGGGCTATTAGTCCACAACCAAGAAAATGTTATTTAACAAGTTCACAGTGGTACCAACAGGACTCCTAGCGATCAGGCCACTCATTTCTTTTTTTTTTTTTTTTTAAAGATTTATTTATTTGACAGTGAGAAACACAGCGAGAGAGGGAACACAAGCAGAGGGAGTGGTAGTGGGAGAAGCAGGCTTCCCGCAGGGCAGGGAGCCTGATGCGGGGCTCAATCCCAGGACCCTGGCATCATGACCTGAGCCAAAGGCAGACGCTTAACGACTGAGCCACCCAGGCGCCCCCAGGCCACTCATTTCTAAACAATGTCAGCTCCTGGCTCAGTGTCACTCTCTCCAATTTACCTGTCCTAACACTCAGCAATTTGAAAATCCACGTAGATGAATCTTTCAACACTATACAGCTTTTCACTTCTGTGAGCTGCTCTCCATCGATGACAGTGTTATCCACCCTCCTTTAGTCACTCACTCTGGGCTGACCATTTCACACCTGGGCCTCTGTCCTCAAACTCCAAATATGTCATCTCCTCCTCTCTCTCAGGCAGTGACTGTAGTTCCCATTTCTGAAAAAGTGTCACAGATTCCCCCACCTCTGTTTTCTATCAAAATCTGTGTCCATATAATTAGCCTGCCCATCGGTTGCCATGGATGAACCATCTATATTTGTATCTAAAGACAATCCTTCACTAGACCCCATCCTTCCTCACCTTCACAAAGCTATTGCTCCAGAACTTCTCCTTTCTTTCCCTTCCATCACCATTTCCCCCCCTCTTTTCTGAGTTATTCCATTGGCGTACAGCTATGCTTTTATTCTCTCATTTTGATAAAACCCTCCCTTGACCCCACTGATGACCGAGGTCTGTCCTGATCACTGATGTATCTGGCCCTTCCACCAGCTACTGCCCCATTTCTTGGATCCCTTTGCAGTAAAACTCTTAAAAGTAGATGACTTTACTCAATGTCATTGATTTCTCTACTCCCATTCTCTCTTAATCTTGTTATAATCAGACTTTGTTCTGACCATTCCACTGAAACTGCCCTTCTTAAAGGTATCAATGACCTTTATAGCACATAATCCAACAATCGATCACCTACTAAAGGTTCTCAGCACCTCTCAGGAGTGTCTGCACCAGCTGGTTACTCCCTCCTCCTCCCTGATACATGCTCTTCACTTGTTTTCCAGGACACCTCACTGTCCTGGCTTCCTCTGACCTCACAGATTGTTTCTGCTCAGACTTCTTTGCTGATTCCTCCTCTTGATGTTGACATGGCCCAGGGATCAGACCCTGATTCTCTTCTCTATTTACACTCATTCCTTTCTTGAGCTCATCCAGTCTTGTGGGCTTCAAGAACTATCTATCTACCAATAGCTCCCAAATTTATATTTCTAGCACAGAACTCTTTCCTGAATTCTAGATTCATATCTATCTACTCAAAATCTCTACTTGCAATACGTAGCAGATAGATGTGGTGAAAATGAACTTTATTTCCACCACCACCAAATGCCCTCTAAATAAATTACTCTATCTTTAGCTTTTCCCATCTAAGTTGATGATAATGCCATCCTTTCAGTGGCTTGGGTCAAAAACAAAATAATTCTTATTGCTTTGTTTTTTTTTCTCACATCCTACATTGAATGCATCGGGAAATCTTATTGGTTTTACCTTCAAAATGTACTTATAATCTGACTACCTCTCAATACCTCCACCACCACCCTGGTCTATGTCACCATAATCTCTTACCTAATAGGTCTTCTTGCTTCCACACTTACCTTCCTATACAGTCTTTTCTCAACGTAACAGCTAGAATGATTCTTTTAATAGTAAGATTATGTTATTCCTCTGTTTAAACTCCCTGGTAACTTCCTCTTTCACTCAGTATGCATTCTCAACAGAAGCAATATCATCTCCAAGGGGATAAAAGTTGTTTCTTAGGAGTCAGGGGGTTAAAAAAAATCTTGAATATTACAATGGTTTGTGGCCCTCTGAAGGCCATAGTACATAGACAAATATAAGTTTATCTATAGTATTAAAATTTTATCAGAGGGTAGCAATAATAGGAAATAAAATCTAAAGAGTCTCCTCAGGAGCATAATAATTGGGGGAAAAAGGCTGACAACAACTAACTCAGAGGAAAAACCAAATTCCTACACAGTTGTACATTATCTGGCCTCCATTACCTCCCTGAAGTTTTCTCCTACTACTCCCTCCTTAATCATTCAGTTTCAACCACACTGGCTTTTTTGCTGATTCTCAAGTATATCCATCACACACATTCATACATATACATACTGAGACTTTGTGATAGTTACCTCTGCCATGGATACTCTCTCCCAGGTTTCCTCCAGGTTGACTCCCTCACTTCCTTCCAGTCTTTGCCTGAGTCTTCTCAAAGTCACCTCAGAGAGACCTACTATGACCTACCATATTTAATACAATAGCATGTCCCTCTTACCCCCATACTCTGGCCCCCATTTACCTTGATGATTTTTTTCCCATACCATTTATCATCTTCTAACGTACTACTTAATTTTCCTCTTATATGTATTGCTTGTTTTCTGTCTCCATCCACTAGAGCATAAGCTCCATGAGGGCAGAGTTATACACACAGCCTCTAGAAAAGTGGCTGGCATAGAGTCATAGCTTTCAATGATGAATTAATCCTTTCTGGCCCTAGAAGTATAACTTAAATCCTAGAAGGAATTATAACTTCAGTTGAGTGTGAATCTATAACTGGAAAAAAAGTATTGGGCCAGGGCTGAGGATGTGACGAACAACCACATTATTAATTCTGTCTGGGACCCCCCTCCTTAAGGTCATAAAAATAACTAGAAATTCAAGCCTGTTAAAGCTGTATCTGGAGCCCTGCCCAGGCGGAGAGCGACTTTTTGCTTAGGCTTCACATTCATGAAAGCCTCAAATGTAGATTTTGAACATACCCTCTGAAGAGGTTTGGTTATATATTCGGCCAGAGACATGCCCACAAGGAAGGAGGGAGACTTTTCAGATTAAAACTTAACTGGTGTCTCACTATATATAGCCTTCTGCCTCAGAGATTAACTTTGTAAACCTGGCAATTATGGCAGCCTTGTCAAAATCATAAAGCTTTGTAATATCTCTGTGTTAAAAGCATTTGTTTGTTAAATGTAACCATTTCAATCACGCCATAATTTTGGAACCCTGTTTTTTGCTTTTCTTTGGTTTTTCACATACCATTAAATTTGAGAAATGGAAGTGGCCTGAGATTTGAGAAAGCCTGCATATGTTAGATGGCTTTGTCACCTCTTGGCCACTGAGAACTAAGGAAGTGGACTCTCCAACATTATATCGGCTCCCAGTACTCACAGGCTGCCAGGCTCCAGACACTCAAATGCCTCCTCCCCTTCTGGCTCACCAGTGCTTCCCCCAAGATCTGTACTTACGAAGCACATTCCTTCCCCTTTGCTCAGTTATCCCATAATACTCCTGGGTGGAGGCAGAGGAAAACCAGTGGGAAAGGATTATCCCACAACTGCAGGCCCAGGTATGAATGCTGCCACAGAGACCATCACAGCAAAGGGGCACCCACCCTCTTTGGGTTTTGTGGCTGTGGTGGTTCACTTTTGTGGCTGTGATGTCAACTTGGCTAGGCTACGGGACCCAGTGGTTCGGTCAAACAACAGTCTAAATTATATATAATCATCAACAGACTTCCCAACCCCCACTCTGCCTCTTTCCTGGCTCTTAACCCTGACACATCCATTCAACTAGCACTTTTTGAAGACTGTGGAGTGACAGTCATTATCTTTGGGAATAAAATGTTGGAAACATCACAGCCCTGACCCCCGTACTGCTCAGCCTGTAAGTAAGCTAGGCAGGCTAACAAAGAGTAGCAGTGAAATGCAGTAAGTGTTACATGAGAGATATGAGCCCCTTCAATCCAGGTGGGACAAAGTGTGTATGTTGGGAGAGGTCAAGTTGGGGGAAAATAAAGGAATGTGTAGTTTCTGGGCACTTCCCAAAGTCCCAACCTCCAAATATCATCAAAGTAGGGATCAGGGTCAATATATGAATTTGGAGGTGGGGGCACACAAGCATTCAGACTAGAACCCTTTGTATCTCTTTCTATCCCATCCCCCTCTCAATCCCAGAAGTAACCATTATTTCAAATTTTAAAAATCTTTGATCTTTATCGTTTTGAGACAGATAAGAAGATAGATAATATCTCCAATTCCAAGAAGAGTGTCTGGTACACAGAAGGTGCTCAATAAACACTGGTTGAATGAAAGAATGAGAAACTTTGCTCTCTACATGAGTATGAGTTGTGAAAATGAAATAATTCTGATGATGGCTGATGAGCATTGTCCTGTGAAGGGCTCCTCTGTGTCAAGTAAAATAAAAACAGGGACTATCTGAGGTAAAATTAAATGTAACTTTAAAAAGTAATAATAACCATAGTTGGCTGATGGAGCAATGGGAAAAACATCAGACTCAGCACCAGCAAATTGGACTGGAATCTGGCTCTGCCACTTGCCAGCTACTGTGCCTGTGAGCAGGGCTCAACTTCTCTTAAATTTGCACTTCCTCATCTGCAAAATGGGGATACTATTACAGCGAGGTTCATGAGAGGGATAGGTAAGTGTAGGGATGAAAATGCTCCAAAGAGGAAGTTAAAAAAATGATGCTATGAAGTGTCATCAATATTTAAGGCCAAGGGGAGCCTTTGCAAATCAAGTAGCTCCACATAACTTTGTTTCTATATCCTCCTCCCAATTTAAATCTTATGTTATAAACATACCTTAATTTGGGGTATCTGGGTGGTTCAGTTGGTTAGGCATCCAACTCTTGATTTCAGCTCAGATCATTATCTCGGGGTTGTGGGATTGAGCCCCATGTTGGGCTCTGTGCTGAGTGTGGAGCCTTTTTGGGATTCTCTCTCCCTCTCTCTGCCTTTCCTCCCCCACTTGCGTGTGCACACTCTCTCTCTAAAAAATAATAATAAGTAAACATACTTCATTTTTAAAAAAAGGCATCCATCTTCTCTAATGAACCTTCTCAAGCAACAGTGCTTACATTTATTGAGATATAATTCACATGCAGTAACATTCACTGTTCTAAAGTGTGCAATTCAGTGGTTTTACTACATTTACAGCTTGTGTAACCATCATCACTCTATCATCCCAAAACATTTTCATCGCCAATTAGGAGTCGCTCCCCATTTCCCCCTCCCCTCGGCCCCTGGCCACCACCCCTGCTTCTTGTTTCTATGGATTTGCCTAGTCTAGACATCTCGCATAAATAGAATCATACTCTGTGTGGCCTCAGGTATCTGACTGCTTTCACTTAGTGTAATGTTTTCAAGGTTTATCCATGTTGTAGGACTTAATCAATACTTCGTTTTAGAGCTGGATGAGAGTCCATTGTATGGATATGCCACGTTTTCTGTATCAGTTGCTGAGTTTATGGATATTTGGGTGGTTTCTACCCTTGGGCTATTATGACTAACGCTGCTATGAACCTTTGTGTGCAAGTGTTTTGCGGGGACATGTTTCCCATTCTCTCAAGAATCCCTCTAGTTGTGGAGCTGCTCTTAGAGCAACTCTGGTTGAACTTTTCCAGGAACCGCTGATGGGTTTTCCACAGCAGCTGCCCCGTTTCACAGCCCCGTCAGCAATGCACGAGGACGCCAATTTCTACACCCGCACCAATAAGGGCTTATTATTTCTAGAATCACTCCTCATTTTACCTCACCAACACTTTCTCAGTCGCATTGGTATTGCGGGTCTGGAAACTACTTAAATTAAAACAAAAGTTCTCGAGGTGACACTCAGGTATTAATAAAATGACTTCAGAGTACTGTTTCTAAATTTTCCCGGCAGAGAATATTCAGCTCTGCGGCTGCCTCTTCGGAGGGGAGGAGGCGGGGGACTCGACTCAGACTCACCGTCGCACCGTTCCTCACAGAATCCCGGGAGGAAAAGCCATTTTGGGAACAAATCCCTGTCTTAAGGGAATAGTTTCCTGGAGTAGAGATAAGAGTAGCCTTCGACTAGCTCTTCACGTGCATTTCACGTCATTTCACTTTATACTTCACTCGTAGTCTCACTGGTGGGCAGTTTGGCTCAAAGGGAAGGTCCGCCCCTCTGCGCGCAGGCGCACACCCTCAGCCCTCCCTCCTCCCTCCGGCCCCGCCCCTCCAGGCCCCACCCTCCGCCCTCCGGCCCCGCCCCTCCAGGCCCCACCCTCCGCCGACAAGCCCCCTCCCCTCGAGCACCGGGCTGAGGGGCGGGGAGAGGGCTGTGAAGGAGGGCCTACGACCAATCCGCTTGCGTCTTCGGGAAGCGGCGCTCCGCACTGGCAGATTAAGGCTGATGGTGTACTCAGGTTCCAATCCGCACTCTGGGGGCGGGGCTAAAGCCCAGAGGCGCAAGGCTGGAGGGGACCGCCTGGTGGAAGCACGTGACCTGGGTCTGGAGCCGGAAGCTACCTATCTGATAGGGAGCGCCCCCAGCACCTAAGGCTGCGATGGTGAGTGAGGACGCATGCGCGGCAGTACGCGCTAGGGGTTCTGCATCCCTGTTCCCCAATCTCTTTGGTTCCCCTGACTTGGGCCTGTACTCTGCCCTTACCTCCTATCCACCCGGGCACGCAGAAAGAATAGAGATGGGAGGGGACGCGACGTAGAGGGCTGAAGAGGGATCTGTGCGAGGGTGTATGAGCGCTGGGGAGTAGTCTGTGGGGGTGGGGCCGGCCACCGGGGGAAATGGAGATGGGGCGGGTGGGGGAAGGGAACAGCGGAGCTGCGGAGGCCAAGGGAGCCCAGGGTCAGAGGGTGAGAAAGTGGGAAGCTCAGCAAGATCAGTGTTGAAGGCTTTGTAGAGGAAAGGATCTGGAAGGGCCCTTAGCCGGGGAGAGAAGGTTTGGGGGGCCTTGTCAAGGGAGACTTGGGTTTGCAAGTGAAGAGCATCTAGGGCCATCTGGCATGCATCTCACTAATTGCATCTTTACCCACTAGACTTCTGCACTGACCCAGGGGCTGGAGCGAATCCCAGACCAGCTTGGCTACCTGGTGCTGAGTGAAGGCGCAGTGCTGGCGGTGCGTTCTGGGCAAGGGAGGGGGTCCACCAAGGACACATGGCCCCGTGATCTCTTTTAACATTGCCCGGTTTAGCCCAAGTTGTCTCTATTCTAGGTCATAGCTATCATGCTTCGCAGATAGTAAGCTTTCAGTAACTAATCAAATAAATCGCTGGAATCATAGTCTGGTAACCTCTGAGTTAAGAGAGGTTTCATGACTAACAAAGTCAGACAACTAGTTACAGGATTGTTGATGACTCGTATTCAAATTTTCTCGAATATGTCTCTATTTGGTATTTATTTAAGAGGCTTTGAATTGTGTTTCATAGTACAATACAGTGTTAAGCTCTCTAGAAGTTTTTAATGGAGCTGGAGAGACAAGGCTTAAGGATAAAAGTTGAAAGCAATGCAAGTTGTAAAGACTAGTGAAGGAGACAAGAAAACGAAGGATTCAACCCTTGTGTTCTAACTTACATTATGACAAGGAGACTGTTGGAGGAGGTAAGAATTGAGCTGGGCGATGGATGGTTGTGAACAGGCAGAAAAGGAGAGTACTCAGGGTTGGAGTGGTGGGGTTGTATTGAAAAGATCTAGAAAAGTTTGGAAGAGGATATGGTAATCAAAGATCTCATTGTGGAGGACTTTCAAGGCTGGGTTGACACATTTAGGTTAATCTTGAGGGTAATGGGAACTTTGAAGGGTTTTAAACAGAAATGTGAGCTAAGGAAATAGTTGAGCAAGATTATTCTGTTAGGTGTGAAGATAGCCAGAAGGGGTGGGTATTCAGAAGTAGGGGGAGCTGCTGCAAAAATCTAGGTATGAAACAGGTTTGGTGGCAGTGAGGAGGAGCAAGGAGAGAAGAAATTTTAAAGGAAAAATCAATATATCTTGATAATGACTAGAGATAGGTAATTAGAGGAGATACTTCTCCATCTAGTAAGACTTTGAACCCAAGCTTAGAATTATAGTGCCTTAACAAACAGGAAATTAAGAAAGGAAGTTGGCTGGGGAGGGGTGAGGTAAGGAGATTTTGATCACTTTAGACATTTTGATGTAGAGTGATAGCAGTCAGTATATATTGCCAGGAGCTGTTCTGAGCATCTCATCAATAATATCTCCATGTAATCCTCACAATGAGCCCATGGATAGGAACTTGTCCCAATTTACAGATGAGAAAATGGAGGTACAGAACGTCTAAGAGAGCAAAGGGCACTGAATGTGACCTCGTTGGACGGTCCTTGTAGAGGAAGTTGGGAGAGGAAACTGAGAAAGTCACCAGAAAAGAGGAAGCCTAGGCCACAGTTACATCATTACGCAAGGGCTAGGTAGTAGGGAGGGTCTCAAGGACAAAGAGGATGTTCATTTATGTCAGACTGTGCAGGTAGAGCAACAAGTAGAAAGACTGAGGAAAAGAGGGGGCCTTGAGGGGTGCCTGGGTGGCTCAGTGGGTTAAAGCCTCTGCCTTCAGCTCAGGTCATGATCTCAGGGTCCTGGGATCGAGCCCCGCATCGGGCTCTCTGCTCAGCAGGGAGCCTGCTTCCCCTCTCTCTCTGCCTGCCTCTCTGCCTACTTGTGATCTCTCTCTCTGTCAAATAAATAAATAAAATCTTTTTAAAAAAAAAGGGGGCCTTGGACATGTCAGTGCTGGGTGGGCACAGAAGTTTGAGAATGGTTTTATCAAGTGGAGAGAGGGGAAGAAATCAAGTTTCAGCAATTAGGAAAGAATGTGATCAGTAAAGAAACGAATGAGGGTCAATGCTCACTGGGGAAAGCCCCATCTTGTAAGGATGAGAAACAAGACGCCACCAAGAGGGGCAACGATATCACAGGAAAGTTTCAGGTTTGTTTTTCCAAAAATGGGGGTGACCTTAAGGGTACTAGAAAATTGAGAGGGAGAGGTTACAAATGTTAGAGCCAAAGTGACTGTTCCTGGAATTCTTTCCCAATTCTGTTCCCTAATTTCTGCCATCCTTCCTCCCTCTGAGTGCAGTCATCTGGGGATCTAGAGAATGACGAGCAGGCAGCCAGTGCCATCTCTGAGCTGGTCAGCACCGCCTGTGGTTTCCGGCTGCACCACAGCACCAACATACCCTTCAAGCGCCTGTCAGGTGAGGCTCAGCCCTGCCCCCCACTCCCCGCCCCACCCCCTGTGGTGGTGGTGGTGGTGGTGGTGGTGGTGGTGGGAGGGGGTGGGGTTTGCTCCCAGAGGCTTCTCTTCTCAGGGAAAAAAAAAAAAAAAGCGCCCATCTCCTGCCAACCTCCCACCATCTCCCCCTGGGGTCCCTGGTCCCTTTGGGATTCACCCCTGCATCAGAACAATGAGAAAGCATGAGAAGGGAGGGACATATTGGAGCCCTCGTACCTTCAACTACTGAATGCCTTTGGCTTTTGATCCCACCAGTTTGTGTGATCCTATAGAGGCCGTTGTACCCCCACTAACTCTGTGCTCCCTTCCCTCTCCCGGGCGAGGGAAGGTGTGTCTCCTCTTCAGTGGTCTTTGGAGAACACACGCTGCTGGTGACCGTGTCAGGACAGAGGGTATTTGTGGTGAAGAGGCAGAACCGAGGCCGGGAGCCTGTTGACGTCTGAGCCTGTCAGAGGGCAAGGGGCAGAGGTGGACTGGGTCTATGGGCCTCTGATGAGGAAGACGCAAACCTCCTCCACCTCTTTCTTGGCTTGCTGCTAGAACTAAGGCTTTCTGCTCACCCACTTCCCCACCCCTACCTGGAAGGGCAGAGGCTTGGGGACTTTGCACTGTGTCAAGGAGAGTGAGAGCAAGAGGATCTACCTCTTCCCTCCCTCCATCCTAATAAACATAAGTCTGATGTTCCCTGGCCCAGGGATGTGTGTATGAGAGTATGAACGGGGGGGGGGGGGGGGGGGGGGGCGGTGGTTATACCCCCAGTCTGTCTTCTGTCTTCTAGGGAGATACTCGTGTATGTGGGCCCAGAGGGTGGGGTAAGGCACCTGGGCCTATAAAACTGGCAGTCAGAGGATAATATGGTAGGAAGGGAGCTGATTTGGTGTGCATCCCGAGGAAACCCTTCTGAGCCCCTGGGGTCTCTGCTCCTGCCGCTAAGACACAAACGGAAAGTCATTCTTCTCCCTCCTGAACAGGCATTTAATAGTCTTATTTCAGTTGGAAGCAGTAGTTGGAGAATAAATTACAGGAACAGACAGATCAAAAGAAAAGAAAACCCCACACAACTTAAAGTGCTTCAGGCTGCAAACGTAAACATGAGGGGCAGGAGGAGGCCACCTGGCTATCTCCCCTTTCCCCTGAGACAGAAGGGTCATTGTCGGGGTCCCTTTACCATCACCACCCTCTAATCTCAGCCCTGCGGGTGGGTGGGAGGGAGGGAATGTCAGAGGCAGGAGAGACAACTTAATAGGAACAAGGAATACACTTTGTAAACTTAGAACCAGGGTACAGGGCGGGGGGCAAGGGAGCTCTTGGAGCCCCTGCCCTGGCCTCGGGGTGGGGCCAGCCCCCCCAGGGAGTCAGGGAAATACTGTTGGCTTAGTGCTGTAGCCATACCCGCCCATTTCACAGCTGCTTCCCTCGTCCCTCATCAGCAGACACAGACAGGTGGCCCTGTTGGGCTTCCTCATCCACGGTGGGAGGCATCCCAGGGGAGGCACAGTCTGGAGCGAGGACCCCTTCCAGGGGCTTTCGGTTTCTGGGAGTGTAAGAGGGAGGAGAGCCTGCCCGGCGCTACTTGACAGGCTCCACCACCAGGACCTTACACTCACGCTTGGCAATCTTGTCCAGAGAAAGCACAGCCTTGTCCGGGGGCAGGTAGAGGGGACGGCCCACAGGAGAGGCCACAGGAGGTGTGATGGCCCTGCGCTCCATCACGCTGCCCGACCTGGGGGAAGGCAGAGGCTGTGGGCTCCGGTTGGACCCCAGGACCCTTTCCTGCTCCCGCTCCCACTCCCATTCCAGCCTCCCCCAAGGCCAGTGGCACCCCTCCCACGCTTCCATACCTCATGAGGTGGCTGCGGGAGGGCTGTTGGTGAGAGAAGGACTGAGAGCGGCCCAGGCTGGCCTGGTGTCTCTCCACCAGGTCCCGGACGGCAGGGCTGCTGGGGCTGCTCTTTCGAGAGAGGGGCCGGGCCTCAGGCGGAGGGTGGGACACGCTAGCGGTGAACTGCAGCTTCAGTTTCATGTGTTGGCTCAGCTGGCACGGGGAGACACAAGTCAGCATTCCAGCTCGGCCTCCAGGCCCCAGCCTTCCTTTCCCATCAAGTTCCCCACTTGCTCCGCCAGCGTGGGATCGAAGGTCCACCTTCCCTCTGCCCCGCTGTTCTGTACCACCTGTGGTGTTTCGTCCGCAGAGGCAGGTGGCTCTGACTCCTCCCCCCCTGACATTCTGCATAATCCATCACACAGTCTAACCCCACCCCCACCCCCCTCCTGCAGTCCACCTCGAAGAGCCCCGTCCTCAGAGCTTGGAAGGCCACACTGAAGGTGAGCGCACTGCCCTTCCGGGAAAAGCCTAGGTTGTTGAGGGGCGTGTGGCAGACAATGGAGTCCAGGGCTGCCTGCATGGCCCGGCGCTCCTCCTCACACAGCTGCTTTCCTGGAGGGGGTGAGACACAGAAAGAGCCACCAGTAAACACATCTGTACAGTTGCAAAGGGCTTTCGCAAAGGGCTTTCATGAGCACAGTCTCATTTGATCCTGAGCTGCTCATCTTTTGCTGAAGTTCATAAATAACAATAGTTAATATTTACTGTGTGCTGAGGTCTATTCTAACCATTTCACTTATGTTAACCATTAAATCACCCTAACAACCCCATGAGATATTATTTCCCCCATTTTAGAGAAGAGGAACCCGAGTGAGGCTCAGAGAGATTAAGTAACCTACCTAAGGTCACACAGCTAGTGTATGGGAGAAGTAGAAATCAAAGATAGCAGGGAGCCCAGATCCAGGGTCAGTGCCCTTAAAATCACTGGCCCACTGCTTCTCTAAGCTTTCCATCGGTGACACTATGGAGACCACCCTGGAACAGAGCTGAAGGTGCCTGCCGCAAGCCACCCACCTTCATGACTTCCTTTCCCCTCCTCTTTTGGGACAAGGTCCCAGAGCCTAACATCCCACCTACCAGCCTGTGCGTGCTCCGGGGTCCACACGAGCCTCACAGCAAGGAAGTCTTGGAGATTGTTGAGCAGTGTGTAGGTGACGGTGAACCGCTCATAAGTCCGAACAGGGGACTCACAAGAGGCAGTCATCACAAAGCATGGCCGGTCCAGGCGGATGCTGGGCAGGCTAGAAGCAGTGAGAAAGGGAAGCGGGGCATGTGGCAGGGCATGTTACCAAACAGGTGAAAAGGATGGTGTCCAGCAGGGAGTCCAACAAACTCACCGGTAGTGGGTGTAGATGCTCTGGGTGAAGGGCAGCTTTGGGGTAGACCACTGAACCACAGCAATTAGGGGAACTTCTAGGCCCTGTGAGAGAGACAAAAGGAAACATGTAACTGAGGTCCCCTTCCATCTTTTGTCACCCCCTGGCCCTCCTCCCACTGCTTTTTCTTAACCTTGCTCCTTGAGCATACCAGCCTCTTAAGCTCACCTCCTTGGCCCCTTGAGGGGGTTGCTCACCCCCTCTCAGCTGAAACAGGAAGTTGTGTTCCTCCAGGGCACTAAGCGGGCAGGGGAAGCAGCCAGAGGTACCAGGGAGCCGGCAGAAGGAGCCCATGGAGACTTCCCCAGATTGGTGACTAGTTCAGCAGAAAGAGGGACAAAACTTGATCTTTTCATGCCAGAGCTCTTGGCCCTGCCCCAATCCCCACTTTGCAGCCCTGCCCCCCTCCTCAGGACCTCACCAGACATTGTCCACCAGCAGCACAGAACCGTCGGGCATGACAGGTAGATAACTAGCATTGAAGTTTGGGAGAATACGGATATCCCAGATGGAAATTTCCTCCTGGGAGGAGCTGTTCAGCACTGTTGGAGGTAACCAGCTCAGCTCAGCTAAGAGTACCTGGACCCCTCAAGCCCCAACTTTACCCCTCCAAAATGGTCCAATCCCCACCAGTATGCCCAGAGTAACTGCCACCCAGTCAATGCCCTTGCTACCATAGACCTGAGCCACAGATCTGCTCACCCTTGAGCACGGTCAAGTGTTTTCCAGCCACAGTGAACTGGCGGCATTTCAGAACCGGAGGGGGCAGCAGAGTCAGCAGGGTGCTCACTGCAGGAGAGGGCCCGGGCAAGAACTAAAGAGCTGGACAGAGACCTCACCTCCAACCCACAGCTCTAATCTTCCTCTGCTCCCCGGATCAGGCACTTGCCAGTATCATCCCTCCACTCTGTCCCCCAAATTCCAGACTCTAGCATTTCCTCTCTGCATTCTCCCCACCTTGGGCCTTGAAAGCGCTCTGCTCGCCCCGGAAGGTCTCCCCAGGAGATCGAGTCTGCAGCAAGCGCAAGTAGCCTTGATCTCTGACCTCTGGCGCCTCAACCTCCCGTTTCCAGACAGTCACTACAATCTGAGCACAAGGGACACAGGACCTCAGTCAAGAGGCGAGACAGCCAGCCCAGCCTTAGAAAGGGAGTTGAATTAGGACAACAGCCCCACCCCTTGCCAAACTTACCTTGGCCTTAGGTGTCCCTGGGGGCAGTCTATCCAGTGAAACGGTGAGTGGGAAGATGACCTCATCTGTGGACACAATTGGTTCCTCCACAGGCAGCTGGGGTTTGTGAAAGGGGTAAGAGGGCGGGAGAGTCAAAGAGGCAGCCTGCGGCGTTCCCTTTAAGATATGATGTTCTCGGTTCTTCTTGGCCTCCGCTCTTCTCCGTCACCTGCCTCCTTTAGGCCCCCAGCGTCCATCCCCTCCTGTCTCTGGCGCCCAGCAAACCGCCCCTCCGCCCTGTGCCGTGTCACCCCAAGCTCCTCACCGTGGTCGCTCCCCCTGAGGTAGCCGGGCCCGGGCCGTGGGTGAGGAGGGGGCTGCAGCCTCGAAACAACGCCCCACCGCCGGGATCCCCGCCCCCTGGGGGTTCGGGATCCTGGTCTGCGGAGCCACCGCCTCCGGGCGCCCCGCCTCCGGCGCTGACCGATGCCAGGGCGGCCAGGGCCGTTGCCAGTTCTGCCCATGCCCCTCGGGAGCCCAAGCCCGCGCCTCCCCCGGCGCCGGACCCCGCACCTCCCCGGCAGCGCAGCACCAGCAGGAAGCGGACAGTCTCCCCCAGGTAGAGATGGTTGCGCCGGGGCAGCGCTCGGTACCGGCCCGGGTCCCCCGCCAGCTCCGCGCGCGGCGGCAGTGGCACCGCCGGGAAATACATGGAGTAGTCACACTGGGACTCCATGGGGCGGCGAGGACGGCGCGGGCGGGGGGCGAGGTGGGCCGGGGCCGGCGGAGGGCGAGGGGGCCGCTGGGGCGGGACCTGGGAGTCCCGACACCCGACGGGTGCTGCGCGCGGCCGGGCCGGCCCGGGAGACCAGCCGGGGCCGGGAGCCGGGGCTACGAACCCGGAACCGAGACCCCGCAGGGCCGGAACCGGGCTGCTGGGCCGATTGACTGGCGAGAAACCGGAAGCGGAAGGGAAGGGGCGTGGCCTGAGGCCCCGGAATTTGTGGGTGACCGGACCGCTGGGGGGAGAGGCGGGGTCCGGCTGGGGCTAGGCTGCAGTAAGAAGGGTTTAGGAGAGACTACAAAACAGATTTCTTAGAGAAGAAATATTAAAAGAACCCCCTCCAACTCCGCATCTCCCAGGAAGATGCTCCATTCTCTCCCCTTTCCGCCCTGTATGAAGCAAGTCAACGGTTCAAATCATTTATTCATTCAACAAACATTTCACAGTGAAATGAGCATAGTCCAGAACCAAATAAATCATAGAGAAATGGATGCATTATTCCAACCCACACATTCCAAATTTTTCTGGCTTACTCCATGATTTGCGCCCCCGGGGGACCTGCCAGGGGATAGGAAAAGGGAAGGGACAAAATGGGCGTAGAGGGCGTACTACAAGGATCTGGATGTCTGGAATGCCTTGGCACAGGCTGGAAGACTTGGTGCCCACGTTTGTGCAAAGTTTCATTCAACCTCTAGGTCACAAACATGCTTTCAGAAGGAAGCAGAAATGGCATCTGGTTGCCCCGTAATCATGTGTGCCCTCTTAGCTTCAGGGCTCTTCAGCCTAAGACTGGTCTGGTGCCTGGGGGGAGACTATCCTTGGAGTCTTAAGGGGCAGAGAGACTGTAGGGGGAAACTGCTTGGCATCTAGCTTGTCCTTGTACTGGAGCTCAGGGGTAGCCAGGCGCTCACACTCCTTCTGGTCTGTGGCACTCAGTCCACTCCGAAGTACGTAGCCCAAAACCTTACCTGACCCAACCTGGAAAGGACGGAACCGACGGTCAGTGATATATTTGGGGTCTAAAGCCTCACCTCCCTCTAGACAATGTTTAGCCAGGGCCTCACGGCGAGCCCGGAGCTCTGCCACAGCACTTTCCAGCCGACTCTGGCCATACTGATTTATCCGTACCCATAGACTGTGGTTGAAGTGAACGTAGAGAGCCCAGTCCAGGTGGTTCCAGGCTCGGGCCCGTGCAGTCAGCTGCCTATCCTCAGCGGTCAGTCCACCATTGCTGACAGCACCTCTGCCCTGCTCACCTCCAGCCTGGGCGTTGTGCATGAAGCCCACCACGTCATCTAGACCCCAGCACAGGGCATCTGCCAGTAGAACCAATGACTCATCAAAGTACTCGGCCACCAAGACCAGATCAAAGACAGAGTCCAGCCAGGCCAGACTCCACTGGATGAAGGATGAAGATCCCAAATCTAAAGAGGCAGGGCTGGATGTCTGGCTGTGACCACCAGCAACTGTGGGAGCAGGATGGAAGACAGCATTGGGATCCAGAGGGTAGTGGACTCGGGGGCCACTGCCAGAAGGCAAAACATTCAGCTGTGGGAGGTTGGGGTCTCTAGGCGGATGAGGATTCCCTCTCTTGGTCTTCGTCTCTGGGGGGAAGGGGAGGCCAAAGTCAAACCAGAGCAAGTTGCGTGCATAGTGGTCCCCACGGGCCCCAGGTCGGTAGAAGGCTCGAGGATTGGCCAGGAAGGCAGCCAAGGATGGCGCCTTGCGGAATGCCGATGAGGTGGATTTATAGTAGGAGAAAGCAGAGCGGGCCAGAGCTGCTGGGTCTCGGACAATGGAAAAGAAGAAGCTGTCAGAAGGCATGACTTGAAGTACCTGCAGAGGAGAGAAAACAGGTATAGGGAGAAAGAACTGGGCCAGCAAGAAACTAAGAGTAAGCCCATTGCCAGCAGATCCCCTAAATGCTTCAGACCTCCTTCTGGAAACTTCTGGGGTCTGCTGGAAACCCCCAGCTTCCTACACTAACATCTTGGGCCAGTCACTTAACATCTTGGAGTCTCAATTTGCTGATCTGAAAAATGGGGATAACCATTACCTTCCCACTGATTGTGAAGGTACACGAACGAGATAAAGGGTAGGAAGGAACCTGGAACACGGGAAGCTACTCAAGAACATTAATTTCTCTGGGCCTCTCTGTATGGCTTTGGTCAGTAAAATCTCTAAGAATCAAACTCTGTCTTCACTTCTCCAACAAAAACCTATTAGGTGCCTAACCTGGGATTCTTGGTCATAGCTTCAAGAAAGGGACTGGTCTCAGGCCTCCTCCAGGTAGGGGTGTGGGGTGGGGGAGCAGTCACTGGCAACAAAGAGGGAGGAGAGGGGCCAACCACAATGCTGTCTCAAGTACAGGCATCAGGTAGGCAGGCCAAGCTCAGGATGGCCAAAGGGCAGGGTATTTCTGTGGCTCCTAGGCATCTTGAAAAGTAAAGGACACCCCCAGATGGGGCACTAGGGAGCTATGGACACTTGGTAGGGTGATACCCTGAGGCCTGGGACATGTGATTCTACTTCTTAGCAAGAAGGGTGGTGGGAATTGGACTGAGCCACGCCCTAGGACGGTTCAACAGGTAGACCCACATCAGGACCCAGCTCCTGGGCTTCCAGGAGGCAGAAGGGTTTCTGCCTCTGAATATGGCTTATCACTAAACCTGATGACCTTACACGATGTCCTCCAATTTGCTCTGCTAATGTGGGCATGCCTGCAGAGCAAAGCCTGCAAACTGAGCGTCTCTTTGAAGGCAGGGGAGAACAGTCTGTGCCACCAGGTAAATCTGCACTAATTTACCAGTTACGTAACTTTAGGCGAGTTACTGAACTTCTCAGAGCCACTGACCCTCCATCTATAAATCTGGGTTAACACTTACCTTGAATATGGAATGTGGTAGGTACTCAGTGAATGGTGATGACAATGGAGGTCAAAGGTCAAGAACCAGAGAAACCTGACTGAAAGATCATTGTCATCACCTCACTCCCAGCAGTGACCCCTCATTGCCCTTTAGGTGAAACTCATGACCCTCAGCTCCACCTCCAGCTCAACTAGGCACACACACACACACACACACACACACACACAGACGACAACCACCAGCACCACCACCACCACCACATCTTTGCTGATATTCTGCTCCCTCTTCTTCTTTTTTTTAAAGATTTTATTTATTTATTTGACAGGAGAGAGATCACAAGTAGGCAGAGAGGCAGGAAGAGAGAGAGAGAGAGGGAAGCAGGCATGGGGCTCGATCCCAGGACCCTGAGACCAGGACCTGAGCCGAAGGCAGAGGCTTTAACCCACTGAGCCACCCAGGTGCCCCTCTGCTCCCTCTTCTTACTACAAAGTTGCATCCACCCTTTCCTTACAAACCATGACAAGCCCCGCCTCTTTTGGTGAATATTCTCCCCGTGGTTCCAAATACAAGCACACATGCACATGTAAACATGCCAGGGAAGGCCCTTTGACTTGGGAGCAGATGGGCCTGAGTTCAAATCCTAGCCCTGCTGCTTTCTGTTAAGGAGGCCAGTTACTTAGCCTCTGAGAAACTTGACCTCTTCAAGGGCGCCTGGGTGGCTCAGTGGGTTGAAGCCTCTGCCTTCAGGTAGGGTCATGATCTCAGGGTCCTGGAATCGAGCCCTGCATCGGGCTCTCTGCTCAGCAGGGAGCCTGCTTCCCCCTCTTTCTCTGCCTGCCTCTCTGCCTACTTGTGATCTCTCTCTCTCTGTCAAATAAATAAATGAAATCTTAAAGAAAAAGAATTAAAAAAAAGAAAAAGAACTTGACCTCCTCATCTGCGTAAGAGACACTTAGAATGCCTCTCTGGCAATGTGATGGTAAGATTAGTACCTCGCAGTAAGTATTCAGTAAAATTTCCTTCCATGTATATTTTCATTTGCACATTGATTTTGTTTGCCCGAGAGCTCTCAGGTTCCTGGGTGTGTACGGATGAGCACTTGTGTGTTCCCTCTTAGAACTGGGGAGGAAGAGGTCGGGACCAGATTAGAGCTGGGCATGTAGGCTTGCATGTAGCTGATTCTCCGTCTCTGACAGAGGAGGACGGTAAGAAAGGAGTGGCTGAGCAGGGGCCCTGGTAGTGTCAGTAGAAGGGGCCAAAAAGAGGAAGAAGCATCAGGGGCGAGAGTCTGAGGGGTCAGAGTTGTCAGGGCACTGATACCAGTGGAGTAAATTGGTCAAGGAAAGAGGCTGGAAAGCTCTAGATGGGAGAAGGCAGGTCTTTGGCTCCCAAAAACTACTAGGCAAGGGGCAGCTGAGGAGAGGGGAACAGGAATCTCTGTGGCCCCCATGCCCAACTTCTGGGTGAAGGGGTGCCTAGGAATCCCCAGGCCTGGAGGCCCCCTTCCCCTGGTGCTCTTGGCCACAAGCCTAAGCCCATGTGTTTCCAATCCCACCCACCCCCACTTAACACCCCTCACCTCTTTCAGGTTGAACCTCATGTGATGACAGAGGATGTGGAAGAGGGGCTTGGCACCTCCCCCCTGAGGGTGGTAGCCTTTGACCCGAGAAGCCTGGAAAAGTCTTGGGTAGCCGAACTGGTAGCGGGCAGGGAGGGCGAAGCGCAGCCCGTGTCGGTCCCCGTAGCGATGAAGCAGGTTCAGCACAGAGCTGCTCCCGGATTTATGCGTCTTCAGGAACACAAGTCGCTGCCGGGGCGGGCAGGATGAAACAGCTGTTCCCAGGGATGGGCCCAAGGATTGTCGGAGCTGCAGGCCCGGTAGCCTGGGGAGAGATGGGAGGGGAATTTTCCTGTCCCTCACCAGCAGGTGGGCGGGTATCTTATGGAGCAAGGACAGAGGACAAGGAACCTCCTGAGTCCCCAAGAGTCACAGACCTAGGTGGCACGGGGTGGAGCAAATGGGGGGCATCTATCAGGTATTAGGACAAGGTGGGAACTCACCTCCTCTGGAAGGGGCCCCCCCAGAGCTGGAGGGCAAATCCGATGGTCATGAAGACTCCCAGAGCCACCCCCAGGCTCCGAGGCCCCCAGAGGCGCATGGTCCTGGTAGGAGACAGAGGGCCCATGTGGCACAGGTAAGAGTGATGCTAGCGAGGGACAGGGCAAGGGCCAGGCACAGAGGCAGAGACAGCTTGAGACAGCCGTGCAGCCGTGGAAGGCGCTGGTTCGAGATCGGGGGGTCATCCCCCAGGCCTGCTCGCAGCCCTGGTTGAGTCTGCCCCCTGAGTTAGCAGATTTTTGCCTCTGTCAGCGTCTAGAAGGGAAATGAGGGGGGAAGGAGGGGAGTCTAAGGAGAGGGTAGAGCCTTCTCTCCTGCGGCTGCAGCTCATTCCAGGAGTGGGAGCCTGGGGGTGGGGGGCAGGTGCTCTCTACACCCAGATCTTCCGGGTGGCCCACAGCTACTCCTCTGCCAGCTTCCCCGGCCCCCACCTGCAGTTTCTACCTGAGCTTCAGGGATTTAGAAGGGGAGGGGAGAAAGGCAAGACCCTGTGAGAAAGACGAATCCGCTCATCTGCCAGTGAGGTGGACATCGGCTGGCCCCTGGCTTCCCTGGCTTCCTCATGAGCTCCTTTGCCCATGACAGATGGGGATGAAGAGCCCCGTTCTGAGGCCACGAGGGGCAGCATAAGGAGGGAGCGGGGGTCAGATAGGGCACAGGCTACTGAACCCAGGGAGGTCAATTACAGGAGTAAAGACTGTCATGAGTAGGAGTCAAAACTCGGGCATCTCTTCCCCCTTTCGAAGTGCTCTCAGCACTGGGCAGACCCCAGTATGTGCAGAGCTGGGAGAGACGTGGGGTTCCTGATGAAGCTCAGCTCCCCGGAACCCCCCCACTACCCCGTACTGGCTTCCCAACTCTCTCCAGCTGGGGAGAGGGAAAAAACTCTGCAACATCAAGATACCAAAAGATACAAACAGGGAGCTTCTGAGTTCCTTCCCAGGCCCCAGATTCCTAATCAGCTGGGGAGTCTGGGCCCACCCCTTCAGATCACAGCCACAATCATGGGCCACAGCCCCTCCAACAAGCCCCGACAGCCCCTTTCTGGGACAAGCCCGGAGTGACCCATACTTGCTACCTAGAGACCCGCCCTCTCTGGCATCATGCCCCGATTCCCTCCCCCAACGCAGCCCCCAGTATCCAGTCCCGTACTGGACTCCCTCCTGTGTCCAGACTTCTATTCCTTCCATCCATCTCTGTCTCCTCCCATTACCCCATTCCAGCCCTCTGTCCCCTCCAGCTTCGGTGATTGCTCAGTCTGTCGCCAGCCCTTTGTTGGCCCCCTCCGGAGTTTTCTCTAAGAACCCCCCAAATCCCCCCCATAAATTCGAGAGCCCCTCCACTGGCCGCGGCCTTGGCTTCACTTGCCCACTCACCAGGCCACCTGAGGAGCAGCAGGGAAATCTGGGTCTGGCCCTCCCGCCCGCCCCAGCCACCGCCCGGCTCCGCGCAGTGCTCAACTTTCCCCATAAACTTGCTCCACGCCCAGGCTCCTCCCCCTCCCTCCCTTTGTCCCGCCAGTCCCTGCAGCTGCTTGGGCTTTAATCGAATCTCTGGGTCTTTCCCTCCCGGCATCTTTCCCTCATCAGGGCACCCAGCCCGCCCTTGGAAGACAGCACTTCTACCCTCCTTTTGCACTTAGGAATCAATTATACCTTTTCCTCTTAGCTTTCTGCAGAACAAAAGACTCATTCAGGCAAGGAAGAAAGAAGGAAAGACAAAATAACAGAGAAGTTGAAAGCAGACATTGTCAAGGACATGTCAAGGTAGCCCCCAGCTGACGCACAGAGAACTAGGGCCCTCACACTGAAGGCAGGGGGCAGTGGTGTGGTAATATTATTGGCACCCCGGGTTCAGAAAGAATTTTGCCGGTCCCCACAAGTCTCCCCATTTTACAGATGAAGGGGCTCAGACCCAGAGGGGAGACAACTTGCCCAAACAGAATGACAAGGGGCAGTTTCCAAGAGAGGCTCCTCTGCCAGGAGCATGGGCTCAGGGAAGGATGCTAAAAGTCCAGAGTCACACACAGGGTCCAGTATGTTAGCTGTTTATTTGTAGAATCAACGCTGAATCCAACACTGGAACGTGAAGTGTGGAAGCTTTTGAAGGATGTAGATCACAGAGATCACGAGAGGAGCCCTTTTTTACTTTTTGGCATTTTAGTTTTAAGAAATTGATACCGAGACAACTCCATAGAAACCAGGCCCACAGATCTTGACCCTATTCACATACCCCAGTCCCCTGCCCTGCACCCCATCAGCACCCAGGTTTGCCCCTTTGAGACTAGGTGTCGCACCCCTCCCCACTTCCAACTTCTTTCAAACCCCACCCCCAATCGCAACTCTAAAACTCCTCCCCTTTTCCTTGTTGGGGCTCACAACTGGCCCAACATAGAGGCTTGGCTGGTGAGTACACCTCCTTCCCAAATAAATACCCCTCGCCCCTTCCTCCCCAGATTGTAAATGAAAAAATAAATATTGTGAACACCCCACCCACCCACCCCCCACCCCACCAATGGTAATCTCCTGGATTTGGGGCCCCAGCCATTCACCCAAAAAGTCCCTTTCTCTACCTCTCTGCATCCCCCTTCGACTCCTCCTCAGACCCAGCTGAGGGGCAGAGGGGAGGAGGGGAAGGGCCATGAACCCTTCTGATGCTAGGGCACCCCTCCCCTGTTATCTTGGTCCAAGCAGGGCCAGGGCTGAGAGGAAGAGAATGAGGAAGGGTTGGGTGTGAAAACCAACAGATGTCCCCCCAGTCCTGCTCCTGCCTTGGTTGTGGCGGACAAGGACACCTCCTCCTTTGCCCCCACTAACGTCCCTTCGAGGGGGGCGAGGCAGCCTGGCTGGGGGGCCCACAGCTGCTGCCCCAGCCATCCAGTCATCTGCATAGTGCTGTCCCTCTCCAGAACCACTGGCTTCTTCATCTGCAGGAAGGAGAGGATTAGAGACGGGGTTGAGAAAGAGAGGCAGTGGGAGACAGACACAGAAAGAGAGGAAGTGGGGAGAGAGACAGGTAAACAGGGAGGAAGAGGATTAAAAACAAAAAGGAGATGAGGTGCCTGGGTGGCTTAGTCGTTGAGCGTCTGCCTTCAGCTCAGGTCATGATCCCAGGGTCCTGGGATGGAGCTCCACATTGAGTCCCATATCCGGCATTGGCATTGGGCTCCCTCTTCAGCCGGGAGCCTGCTTCTCCCTCTTGCTCTCCCTCTGCCAACCCTCCCCCATCGTGCTCTCACTCATCCAACTCTCTCTCCCTCTCTTAAATAAATAAATGAGTAAATATCTCTAAAAAAAATAAAGACAGAAAGAAGAAACAGAAGAGAGGGACACAGGTTGATAGATGGAGATTGGGAAGAGGGACAAAGTGAGAGACAGGAAGGCAAAGGGAGAGGTCAGACAGATGTGGGAATGAGACACAAGAAAAGAGACAATGAGACAGAGACAGAACAGAGAGATGGGGAGAGAGGATACACAGGAAAAGATAAAACAGACGCACACAGAAGTAGCAAGCAGACAGAAAGAGGGATGTTGGAGAAGAGACAATGCAGACAGAGACGGACAAACAGTAGGAGAGGAAAAAAACGAACGTCTGTCTGTGCCTTATTTCTCTGGCAAACTCCACCTTGGGAGCCAGCCCAATGGCCCCCCACGCAGCTTCCCCACCTCCCCCAGGTGGATCACCCTCCCCAACAACTCACACCCTTTTGCTCCATCTAAGAGGCTGTTCTGTAAGTGTGTTTTCGTGTCTCCCCATTGAGCCGTGATCTCAAGGATGGAGACCCTGTCATGGGTCCTCTACCCTTCACGTTTGAGGTGAGCGTTCAGTAAAGGCGTGTGGAAGGAAGGAAGGAAGGACGGAAGGAGTAACTGAGATGCGAGGGGAGGGTCTCAGAAGGCAGTGGGCGGGGCCAGGTCGGATCGCTCGGGACCCCCGAGGTTCTCACCCCAGTCCTCCATTTCCAGGTCGCGTCCCAGCGCGGCCACCCTCATCCTGGTCGTGGCCGCCCGGAGCTGCAGCCGCCGCCTCCGCGCCTGGAGGTCGGTGCTCGAGTCTTGCTTGTCCAGCTCTGGGTTGTCGAGCTGCTCGGATGGGGAGATCCCGACCACGGGCGACAAGTACCTGCGGGCAGAACAGCCCCGAAGGCTCCCGCCCCGCCCCGCCCCGCCCCGCAGTCACGCCCAGCCCGCCGGGCCGCCGCCTGGTCTCACCGGCCCCGCCCAGATCCGGTCCAGCAGGGCTCCGCCTCCTTCGAGATGTCAGCCGCCATACGGGGGTCCCCGCACACCACCTGGGGCAGCACGGCCCAGAAGCCCCTCACCCGGCCCAGCCGCTCGCGGAGCTCCCACACCTGGGCGAACAGAGATTGTAGCTGGGCTGGAGCACGTGTCCCCCACTGCCCGTCCCTGCCCCAACCCGCCCCCTCTCCGCCCCCTACTCACCAGGCGGTTCAGGTTGGTGTCCCCGGCCGTCGTGGGCCTCTCCTCCTTCCCCCGCGCCCCTGCCGCCCCCGCCGAGGTCCAGAGGCGCCCCATTTCTCCCCCGGGGGCCGGGGCTCGGCGGGTGCGGCTTTGTGCCCGTTGAGGGTTCCCACATTGCTGAAACACCTAAGGCACAATGAAGAGGACCCCCCCACACACACCCCAGTCATCCTGCGGTGAGAGCCACACAGTGTCCTCACTCCAACACCCCAGTCTCCCTGACACCCCACAGTGTCCCCCACTCCAGACCCTCAGCTCCACTCATCTCTCTCCTGTACTCCCAACACCCTGGCACTGTCTTGCCCCCCCTCAGGCTGACACTCCCACCCTTCTCATGGCCCCTGTACCTGGGCTGACACTGCCACACTGTTTTCCTGCAGGTACACCAAAGCTTCTGAGATCCTCACCCCAATGGACTGGGCTGCCAGCTCAAAAGAAAAAGAGCCCTGGAGCTTCTCACCCAGGAACAGGAGACCATCTTGAAGGAGGGGAAGAAAGAGAAGGGTGTCACGAGGGACTGTGATGTTCCCACAAATCCTGACCTGGATCTTGGAGGGAAGCAACAAAGTGTTGGATAGGAGAAACTCACATGAGAACAGTCTCTCAACTCCATAAGTTTTAAAACTCCCTTCCTAGTCCACCCCAAGGCATCCCGAACACAAACAGCCCTCCCGGACCCTCCTGAATCCCCTCACCCAGATAGGCCCCCCAGTCAGGATCCAGTCCCTGGCCGCGGAGACAGCCATTGGCCACATTGAGGCAGAAGCCCCGGCAGGGTGGCAGCGAGGGGATGCCCCGACAAAGGGGGCAGCCGGTCAGACGCATCACAGCCCGCCTGCAGCCTTCAGACATGGGCACCTGGGGGCAGACAGCAGGACTTGTCATTCACAAACACAGTGGCTGCACTCAGCCAAGCTTGGTGCTGGACAGAAAGAAATCAAATACTCCACCTCACCTTCCCCAGGCTCTCTGTGGAGAGCTGGATGTGAATGTCTAGAGTTAGTGACCCCATGTGGTAGCAGGTAAGACCTGAAGACTGCCACAGATTCCATAAGGGAGTTTCCCAGGGGCCAGGCTGCAGATACCTTCTTCTTGGGGGGGATGGAATTAGAGAGGCAGTGGGGGGAGGGCAGTCTGAGAGAAGGTTCAGGAAGAGAGCGCCCATCCCGGTTGAGAAGAGAGGAGACTGGGGAGGCAGGAGGTAAAGCTGGGAGGCCAGGGAGAAAATGGGTGGTGAAGAGAGGCCTTTGAAAGCCAAGGCAGGGATCTGGCCTTCAGAAGCAGGGAAGGGGGAGCCATGGAGGGGTCCTGTGGGAAATGGCAGGGGGGCGATGTACTTCATTCAAAGGCGGTACTTCAATCTGAGGCTGCTATGGAGATGAGCAGACACTAGAGGCTGGCAGGGGTCAGAGGGAGTCATCAGAGAGCAAAAGAGGGTCAGAGAATGGGAGGAGGTCATGGATCATGACACAAGGGAGATTTCACTCCTGCCCCCCTCCTTCCTGCTTTACCCTGGATACTGAGGCCTCAGGCTGATAGAGGAAGGCCCTGGACCTCTCCAGCTGGTACGTGACTCTTCCTCATGGGGCCTCTCTTCTGCCGCACCCTCCCTGGGCCCTGCCCACACTCAGGCCCCTCTAACCTTAAGTGTTTCGCTGACCACATCTCTTCCAGTCTCCAGGCCCTGGATAAATGCCCGGGCAGCCACCAGGGCCCGGGTTATCTGGGGTGGGGGAAAGAAGGTGAGAGAAACCATAGGGTCAGTCATGGTTCAGTCAAGACTGGAGGCAAGAGGGCACAAGCAGGGGGGGTTAGGTTTGTGGAGTTCTGGTGGGGTTGTTGGGAGTGTCAGGTGGTACAGGGAAGCAGGTTCAAGAGGCTCAAAGGAATTATATAGTCTAGAAGGCTAAAGGGGAACTGGGTTTGGGAAATGAAAGGACTGTGTTTTATAGGGCTTAGCAATAGAGGGATGGCATATCCAAACAATGAACTTAAAGCCAGAAGACCTGGATGTAAGATACACCTCTACCCTTTACTGGCTGTGAAACCTTAACTTCTGGGAGGCTCAGTTTTCTTATCCGTAAAATAGGGATACTACTATCTGTCTCAAAAAGTTATGATAATAAATGAGATACTGTAAGTGAAAGTCCATCTCAACTATTATGTGCCGAATTTATGGTTAGTTGAACCACAGGAAGTCAAGATATTAAGATTGGGGAGTGGTTAGCAGAAATGTGGCTGGGGGCCAAGAGCAGGTGAGTAGGTCAGGGGTTTGTACGAAACTAGGGCACAAAATGAGAATGGGGGGGTACCCAATTAAAGGAGACCAAAGAACGTGGGGTCAGGCAGAAGGAATTGGGGCTCAAGATAGGGGTCACCAGGTCAGAAATGGCTGCCATGCAGGATGGGGGAAATCACCAGGTCAGGGGTGACTGGGGCATGAGAGAGGAGATGAGGTGAGTGGTGCACAGCTCAGAGGTCAGAGGTTGCTGAAGCTCAGGCTTTGGGGCCTCTCACCTGCAGGTGAAGGCGGTGGGGGGCATCCCCGAAAGGCTTCAGAGAGTCATCAGCAGAGGAGGCGAGGCGAGTGAGGCAAAACAGGTAGTCGGGGGAGAAGGTGTACTGTGGATGCAGCAGGGGGAACAATCTCTCCAGGAGCTGTGCCCAGAAATCCACCAAAGCGTCATCTAACCCCTCACCAGACCTCTCATAGTAGTCCCGCAGCCGAGAGAACAGGCCACTGAATACAGGGGCGTGCTGGGAATACAGGTGGCCGAAGGAGTGGTGGAAGAGCAGGGCCAGAGAGTGCTCAGATGACAAGAGTATCTCCCGAAAAATCTCTGTGGCAAATGTGGAGAAAGGAGTGTGAGGTTGGGTGAGGCCAGAAAAGGATGGAAAATTGAAAGGGCAGAGGCAGGAAGAGACAGGGATGGGGGGACAAGAGAAAAGTGAGTTAGAGCCTCAGGAACTCTTAGAGTCCTGGGAAGACTGGGAAGGGGGGGACTGACCCTGAACAGAATCTGGGGGTGGTGGTGGAGGGAGGCTAAGGCAGGATGTTTGCTGGGGTCATGAGCACAGAGTGGAGGTGTGAAGCCAGGTCTGGGGAACCCAAGTCCTCACCATCAAATCTTCTGTGTCGGGCAGCCAGTGTGTGAACCAGGAATGAGCCGCTCTCCTCCACCAGGCCTCGGAAGGTGGTCTCAGTCTCCCATGTCAGCCTCTGCTCTATCTCACTGGAACAGCAGGTGTACTCCTGGGAACAGATCCGGAGGTGCTCACCTGAACAGAGGAGACATAAAGGAATGGGAGGAGACGGAGTGCTATCATGAAATTCCTTCTTTCATTCTGTCTGTCTAGGAGGCTATCCTTTCTCTTCTGCCTGTCTGCTCTCTTTTCTATTGTCTCTCCGTCATTCCCACCTGACCCTACCCCTCCTCATTGTCCCCTCACCCATCTTGAGTCCACTGGTATTAGTCATGGGATCAAACTGTAATGAGCCAAATTAGTGATCAGTGTCCTCAGGTGACCCTCCCACATCGCACACTCCAGGTCTCTAAGGACTTACAGGACAGCATCTATAGCAAGAATGGGGTTTGGAGGGGTGGAGTTAATAGGTAAGCAATAGAGTATCATCACTGAAGGGGCTCTTAGAAATAGTGATGGGAACAAATTGAGCTGTGAAGAAAGAAATACAGAGTGGGGTGCTAATTACTAGAATGGGATTCCTAGGGTGGGGGTGGAGTAAGAACCCTATTATGTGAACAGGACGCGTATTGTGGTCCTGGTAGGTAAGTTCAGGAGAAGAGATATTACTGGCCTGACTATATCACGAAAAGATTATTATAACGGTCATTCTGAAAGGGAGAAGAGTTATTGTGGATTGGGGAGGAGCCGCCCCCCGCCCCCTCCCGCGCCCCCAATTCTCTAGTCTTCCTCTTTTTCCTCACCTGAGATCAGGGCGGGAGGGAGTAGGCTTAAGCTATATCCCCGGGCCCCCAGCACCTGCCGGGTCTCAACGCAACTCCGGGTGACCTTTGCCTCGCTCCCGGGTGCAGGACCAGGACCGGGACACAGAGACAGCAGCAGAAGCAGAAGAGATCGCAGAGCGGACATAGCTGCTGCCTCCCTGGCTCAGCAAAGTGTGTCCTAAGAAGGAAAGAACAGCCCGAACTTAGGAAGCCGGTTCTCTGCCGCGGGACCTCTCCGCCGGGAAGAGAAAGAGCGCGACCTCGGAAAACTGAACACAGAACACGATAGCTGGACCAAGCGGCATCTACGGAGACAATGGGAGCCGGGAGCCGGACAGGGGGCGGTGTCCCAGGCCAGACCCCGCCAATGATGGTAAGGAGCGGGGCTCAGGGGCGGGGCCAGTGGAGAAATTAAGCCAATGTAGTGGGGAAGCTCGGCAGGGGGGCGGGACGCGGCGGAACTAAGGAGGCTAGTGGGGGAGGGGCGTAGCCTTTTATTGGGGGCGTGGCTATCCGATTCTAAAGGCGGGGTCTGGGTGGAACCCAGCCTATGGCAGTTGAGAAGCCAGAGTGGAGGGGCTACAGCTAGTCTAGTGCGAAGCCCGGCCAATGGAGGGTGAAATTGGGGGCCAAGGGGGCGGGACCTGGGTGGAGAACGGCTAAAGCAGGCGGTCTGCGCGCCCGAGCACACGTGACGGGGCGGCACGCCGAAAAGCTCGTGCCTTCACGAGGCTGCCCGTGCAGCGTGACTGGAACGTGGTGAGCACGAGATCGCGCACGCCCAAGCCTCGCGACAATTACCAGCAGTGGGACGGGCCGTTGAGCTCGCGCCTGCGCACAACGTGCCTCGTGCCTTCCCGCGTTTTTCTGGCTTCTTCCACCACCGCAGGAGGAGCAGCCGGTGCCTGTCCTGGAGGTTGGGTGACCACAGAACCTCGAGGGACTCGAGGCAGTGATCTTTCCTCATCTCTGCCCAACCAGACGTGGCTGTTCCGGGCTCAGACAGTGAGGCTCCTTTGGGACCTAAGAATACGCCCTCTTACCCATACTCCCAGCTCAGAGAGAGGAACCGCCCTCCTCCATGCCTCAGTGGTTTTCTCCAGAGAGGCCAAGAACCCCAACCCAAGCCCCCAAGAGACTGATAATCAGTCTTTTCAACGGCTAGGAAGCTCCTCAACCCACTTACACCAGGATTTTGTCAGAGATACCATGTTCGGGGAAAACGGAGAACACAAGTTTGCGTTTACTCCTTCAGCGTTTCTGGCCCTGTTCTAATGGCGGCTGCGCCCCCGGGTCATTAAGCGCTTCCCATTCCCTTCAATGTGGAATCAGGCTCCAGCCTGAAAATGAAGGAGTGGGTCCTTTTTTGCTTGGGGGGTTTTTATTTGTAACGTGAGTGAGCTGGTCGCCTTGCACCAGGCCACAGACGCTTGGACTCCTGCAGAGAAGGATTTGCTTTAAGCGGCTTGGGCGTGCGTCTTGCTGCAGCCCTGGAAAACAACTCCCAGCCCACACCCGTGGGGCCGTGGTGTCTTAGGGGCACGACTCTCTCTGTGCGTCCACAACCCCAACTCCTGAGTTGCAGAGCAGTCCCCTTGGAAAGAAAGGGCATGGTTGGAGCCGAGGCTGGAGACGTGGTGGATAAAGGCCCTTTCCTCTCTTTCTTCCACAGCTGGGCCAGCATGCTTACGCTGCGGTCCTCCTCCTCCCCAAGCAGTGTGTCCTCCCCGCTGCGGAGAGCAGCAGGAGGTGGACAGAGGGGCTTGTCTGCATCCTCTAGTTCATCTGCCAATGTGCCCTATGGTGATAGGGACTCGGACCAGACTTCACGTGGGTGAGTGGAGTTGGTGAGAACTTGTTGCATTGCCTGGCTTTCTCCTGCAGTGTGGGCAGCTTTCCCCTCTATCTGCCTGTGACTCTGTGAAAACGTTAAGAAAAGCTTACTGGTTCAGAACAGTGACCCTTTCCAGCTCTGCTGGCTGGTTTTAGGTTTTTTGTGTTTTTTTCCCCCCTCTTTCCTGCCCTGCATGTTTTAGGCACCAAAAGTAACATATCTTCTGAATCCATCATCCAGCTCATCCAAACCTTCTTGAATACATTTGTATATTGAGCTCGTACAGCCTCTGTTGGGAGTGGGGAGGTGGGGGAAGGAGAAGAATTCATTTATTTCTTAACAGATTGTATATACTTGTTAATTGGTGTGTGATGTTCCTTTTGGGGGGGATTTTTATAAGCAGATTGGTCTGTCCGTATCTTTGAGCTTACTTTATGAAGGTTATAATAATATATCATTTTTTTATCTTTCCAGGAAAAAAAAACCTCATACAAGATCTGATTTATCTCCTGGTTATTTTTTAATTGGCTTCCTCTGACACCTTTCTGTCAGTGCTACTGCTGGGGACCAGATTTTATCTATTATATAAATTTAACTTTAATCAATAACACTTGTGAACTTGTTGCAAGAGGTGAAATTTAACTCTAGGCACCTGTTACAACATCTCCCAGTTTCCATATGATTGTGTGACTTCCCCAGGCATGCTGATTTTTCTCCACAGCAGTGATCCTTCTCTCTGCTTAAATGAGTATTGTTTGGCTTTCTTATTCAGAGAGAATATTAGGAAAGGGTTGTCCTTTATGCACTCCAGTTTTCATTTTTCATCTTCGCTGCTTTCTTCTTCAAGTGAGAATTTTCCTTTAATATTTTTGTCTCTGCTCCCTGTTAAAGTAAACTTCTTAAAAAAAAATCTGAATATATTTTTCTCATGGAGAAGGGGCTACAGTTACAGAGAAATTATAATTCATTTGCCATTTTATACGGAGGGACTGGGGTGGCATATCTAAGGAGAACCACACTCCCTCATAGGGATAGTGATTCTTTGTCAGCTGATGAAGGCAGTGACTTTGAAGATAGCCTGAGACGCAGTGTGAAGAAGAGAGCAGCAAAACGACCACTCAAAACAACCCCAGTGAGTCAGTTTTATTTTGCTTTTGAACCTAGTCTGAGAAGGAACAAAAACAAAAACCTAGAAAAGGCTTAGGTGATGTTTGATGAAAGAGCAAAATTTAGAGAGTGTTAAGGGACAGAAGTAGGAGGAAGGCACATTTTGAAGAGAGAAGAATAAAAGAAGGTTATTAAAGCTAGAAAGGAAAAAGAATAGTTTAAGAGACTTAAGAGAAGAAAAAGTTAGAAATAATAATAAAGTTCACAAGGTAAGAATTCGTTATTTAATTTAATTTTTTTTAAGATTTTTTATTTATTTGACAGTGAGAAACAGAGGGAACACAAGCAGAGGGAATGGTAGCAGGAGAAGCAGGCTTCCTGCCGAGCAGGGAGCCTGATGTGGGGCTCGATCCCAGGACCCAGGGATCATGACCTGGGCCGAAGGCAGACGCTTAACAACTGAGTCACCCAGGCGCCCCAAGAATTCGTTATTTTAGATCAAATTCTGTGAAATTGGCAGCTTAAGCCTACTTGTGTGGCAGTGATGAGACTGTTACTATCACTTTGACTTTTTAAAAATAATTTTTATCTCTTTATACTTACTAGGTGGCAAAACATCCAAAGAAGGGGTCCCGAATGATACATGGTCATGGCCGGAAAGACTCAGAGCTACCAGCCAGTGATCTCTTTGATGCTGTGAAAGCTGGCAGAAGTGACATGCAGGTAAAACAGGGTCTCGCCTTCTGTTTTTTTGATACCGTCTTACCTGTTGTAGAAAGATAAGGACAAATGCTTACAAAATTCACTTAATGTGGACGATGTAGGGCATATAACCTATATGAAGAAAGCGTGATAAGACCATGGAGTGAATCCTTGAATCACATCACACCTTGGATGTGAGAGAATGCTGCTTTCCTAAAAGTATCACAGAACAGGATATATATATATCCATATATATATATATATATATATATATATATATATATATATATATATGATTTTATTTATTTGACAGAGAGAGAGATCACAAGTAGGCAGAGAGGCAGGCAGAGAAAGAGGAGGAAGCAGGCTCCCTGCTGAGCAGAGAGCCCAATGTGGGGCTCAATCCCAAGACCCTGAGATCATGACCTGAGCTGAAGGCAAAGGCTTTAACCCACTGAGCCACCCAGGTGCCCCTATTTTGTTTTTATTAATCGGGATGGAGGAGGCAAGCAGTGGCATTGGATAATATAGAGCGAAATCATGGGCATGGGTGGCAACTTGTTCACCCTTGTCACTTTTTAGCTCCACTTTAACAGTTAAACCTAATTTTTTTCTCCCTCCCTACATTTTCTTCCCATAATTTTATTGTAATTCCATTACCATCTAAAAGTGTAGAAGGCTCATATGTAGTTTTAAAAAATTTGAATATTCACCCACATTTCTAGTCTCAGGTCAAGAAACATTAATAGTGCCATAGTATATCTTCTTTCCATCCAGCCCACGAAGACCCTCACCACCCAGAAATAACCACTAGAGTAGATTTTGTTAATTGTTCCATTGTCTTTCCTTACACTTTTGTCACCGGTGAATATGTTCTTTAAATGAACCATTTTGGGGCGCCTGGGTGGCTCAGTGGGTTAAGCCTCTGCCTTCGGCTCAGGTCATGTTCTCAGCGTCCTGGGATTGAGCCCTGCATCAGGCTCTCTGCTCTGTGGGGAGCCTGCTTCCCCCTCTCTCTCTGCCCACCTCTCTGCCTACTTGTGATCTCTCTCCTGTCAAATAGATAAATAAAATCTTAAAAAAAGAATAAATGAACCATTTTTATATAGTTTTCTGTGACTCATTTCCACTATTTGAGATGCAGTCATTGATACGTAATGTAGATTTTTATAGTTTCTAGAACAGTTTTAGATTTTCACACATAAGGAGTTTTTCTATTTATATATATATATTTTTTAAGATTTTATTTATTTATTTGACAGGTCACAAGTAGGCAGAGAGAGAGGCAGGGAAACGGGCTCCCTGCCAAGCAGAGAGCCCAACTCAGGGCTCAATACCAGGACCCTGAGACCATGACCCGAGCCGAAGGCAGAGGCTTAATCCACTGAGCAACTCAGGCACCCCTTGTTAATTGTTTACTAACTTGCTTGCATTGTAGTCAGAAAATGTGGTCTTTGAAACTTATGGAGGCTAGCTTTATGACTTAGCATTCAGTTCATTTCCAAAACTGTTTCACCTGTGCTCAAAGAAGGTACGTGTACTCCAGTTGCTGGATAGAGTACTCTCTTGGATGAGATCGAAAGTGTTAAATGTGATACTGCTTTGATATTTCTACTAGGTTTTTGGGTTTTTTGTTTGTTTTTGGTCTGATATGTAAATTACAGAGAGATGTATTAAAATCCACAAAGGTGATCTTTTTAGTTACTATTGTATTCATGCCTATCTTTGCCTTAAGTATTTTGAGCATTTGCTGTCTTAGTAAATTGAACCTTTGTTATATATCACCACTTTTTATATTTTAAGACAAATTGTTGGTTTTTATTACATCTACATTAGCTTTATTTTTAGTTATCATTTGCCTAATACCTTTTTCTATCCTTTTTTTTTTCTAAGACTTTATTTTTAAGTACTCTCTCCACCCAACCTGGGGCTCAAATTCACAACCTTGAGATCAAGAGTCCCATGCTCTACTGACTGAGTCAGCCAGGTGCCCCTCCTTTTATCTTTTTTTTTTTTTTTTTTTTTAAAGATTTTATTTATTTGACAGAGAGAAACACAGCGAGAGAGGGAATACAAGCAGAGGGAATGGTAGCAGGAGAAGCAGGCCTCCCGCCGAGCAGAGAGCCCGATGCGGGGCTCGATCCCAGGACCCTGGGATCATGACCTGAGCCGAAGGCAGACGCCTAACGACTGAGCCACCCAGGCGCCCCTCCTTTTATCTTTTTACCTTTAATCTTTCTATGTATTTCTGGAGTCTGTCTTCTGTATGTAGTTTAGATTATGTTCTTTAATCCATTCTGTTAATCTCTCCTTTAACAAGAGAGTTTGATTCATTCACGTTGTCACCGTTGATACATATGAATTTATTTCTACCATTTTATGTGCTTCCACTTTATATTATCTTTTTTTTTTTTCAAGATTTTATTTATTTATTTGACAGAGAGAGAGAGAGAGAGGGAACACAAGCAGGGGCAGTGGGAAAAGGGGAAGCAGGCTTCCTGCTGAACAGGGAGCCTGAGGTGGGGCTCAATCCCAGGACCGTGGGATCATGAGCTGAAGGCAGATGCTTAACAACTGAGCTACCCAGGCACCCCATTACTTTATATTATTTTTTCCATTTCTTTTTTTCCACTCTTTGCTTGCTTTTGGATTTCTGTCTTTTTTAAAAGATTTTATTTATCGAGAAAGAGAGTGAGTGAAGTAGGCGGGGAGGGGCAGAAGGAGAGGGAGAAGCAGACTCCCCACTGAGCAGGGAGCCCGACAGAGGCTCAGTCCCAGGACCCTGGGATCATTACCTGAGCCAAAGGCAGATGCTTAACCAACTGAGACGCACAAGTCCCCCTGGATTTCTTTTCTTTTTTTTTTTTTTTTTTAGATTTTATCTATTTGACAGAGATCACAAGTAGGCAGAGGCAGGCAGAGAGAGAGGTGGGGAAGCAGGCTCCCTGCTGAGCAGAGAGCCCCATGCAGGGCTCGATCCCAGGACTCTGAGATCATGACCTGAGCTGAAGGCAGAGGCTTTAACCCACTCAGGTGCCCCTCCCCCTGGATTTCTGTCTTTTTAGAACACATTAATTCTAATTTCCCCTTCCAGTTTTCATATTGTCTTATAATGTTTTAGTTACATTTATTTCCCTTCTTCCAAAAAATCAGATGTCACTGTTTGGTTTTTTTTTTAAAGATTTTTATTTATTTATTTGACAGAGAGCGATCACAAGTAGGCAGAGAGGAAGGTAGAGAGAGAGTGGGAAGCAGGCTCCCTGCTGAGCAGAGAGCCCGATGCGGGGCTCGATCCCAGGACCCTGGGATCATGACCTGAGCTGAAGGCAGAGGCTTAACCCTCTGAGCCACCCAGGCGCCCCTAGATGTCACTGTTTTATACAGTGTTTGTATTTACTTACAATTTTATCATTTGGCTTATCATTGCTTCTCAAATCTTGCATACAAATTCACTTTTTCAAAGTTTATTCTTTAAAATTTCCTTTAGGTAGAGTTTATTAACAAATTCATTTTTTTTATTTGCTTGTATGAAACGTCTTTTGTTCTCGAAAGATTATTAAAGGTCTTGAAAGGGTATAGAATTCTAAGATGACATTTCTCTTAGCACATTGAAAAGATTATTCCACTACCTTCTAACGTCCCTATTGCTGCTGAAAGTCAGCTGTCAGTCTAAGTTAGCACTAATACAACATTTTGTAATAATGGAAATGTTATGTATTATCTTGTATAATAGACACTAGCCACATGTGGCTATTGAGTACTTCAAATGTGACTGGTATGACTGAGAACTGGAGCTTTGTTTTGTTTTTTTAAAGATTTTATTTGTTTATTTGACAGATCACAGGTAGGCAGAGAGGCAGGCAGAGAGAGAGGGGGAGGCAGGCAGAGAGAGGGGGGGAAGCAGGCTCCCCGCTGAGCAGAGTCCAATGTGGGGCTTGATCCCAGGACCCTGAGATCATGACCTGAGCCGAAGGCAGAGGCTTTAACCCACTGAGCCACCCAGGTGCACCGAGAACTGGATTTTTAATTTTTATTTGATTTATTTTTAAGAGCCATATGTGGCTATGGGCTGATGTATTTGTGCAGAGCTAATTTGTAAATTGTTTTGTTTGTGTTATATGCAAATACTTTTTTTTTTTTTTTTAAAGATTTTATTTATTTGACAGCGAGAAACACAGCGAGAGAGGGGACACAAGCAGAGGGAATGGTAGCGGGAGAAGCAGGCTTCCCGCGGAGCAGGGAGC